>BLBF01000052.1:11139642-11180481 GCA_015471245.1 Laticauda colubrina | reverse complement strand
TCGCGGGTACTTACATGTGTGCTTTTTAGCTTCCTTCGGGTATTATTATAGTTCTGTTAAAGTTGTACAATGACGTGGGATAATACCCGAAGGAAGCTAAAAAGCACACATGTAAGTACCCGCGAAAGCTTAAAAAAAAACAACAACCACCATATATATACATACATATATACATACATACACACACACATAAAAGCCCAGAGTGTTCATTTGACAAGAAAGGCAGGGATTTCATCAAACAGGCAAACAAATGAATAAAAATATACTGTCTTTTTTTAAACACAATGTACAGTTTGAAGAGAACTTTTAAAAAAAACCTTTAAAGAGAAAAGGTATAGGCAAAAGTTATTCTTTACAACAAGGTTTTATTTTCTTTGACCAAAAATAAAAGCAAACAAAAACAAAAAAACAAAATATCAGAAAAGAAACCATTAAAAGTTATACAGATCTGTAATTTTCTTTTCTTTCTTTGTGGGTTTTTTTTTTTGGACCCAAACAAGCATTTATGTTACAATATATCTCCCATGTCAACTTGTAATGCTGAAAGCATCATCATCTGGCTTTGGATGTGGTGCTCTGCTACCGCTGCAGAGAACCGATGCCCTTGCTGCTTCTACTATGAAGTGAGGACCCAGAAGCTTCACAGGAGTAAACCACATGAAGAGAGACCTGGCTTAACATGTGCCAACTCAGCATCAATGAAAGAGAATCTGCTGGAGCCTCCATTTGGGTTTTGCTGGCCCCGATACCAAATTAAGATAAAATGGCTTTAGGAGCTTACTTGAGGCTTGATATGAATGGCTATTTCGGGCTTCTACATCTGTTTTCATTGACCCCTGCCCATGGATATCAATTGGAGACATTTTAGTTCCCCTCTGCATTTGGACTCCATTGAATTGGGTTTGTCTCCAAGTTTATCCAGAAGGACCCTTCTTTTGCATTTCATAGAGCTTAATCAAATTGCCTTCTGTTTGTCCTTTGGAAATGCTGCCCTTCCTGTTTGTGCATCTGTTATGTTATTGAGTGACATAGGGTGAAAGCTTCAACCAGGTTTTAAAAGAAGTCCTCTCATTTTCAAAATGCTTTTTTGGAGCACAGTAATTCTTGAACGGAGAGGCTAACAACAGCAAATAATTTCAAAGTCTTGTTTATGCCAGAAATACATGTGGTATTTAGCCAAATACATGAAACAAAACTTAAATGCACTCTGAAACCGCAACCTCAACTCAGCCTTTATCCTTATGATTACTTCTTAATATCCAGCCCCAGTTCAACTCTACTATATGCTGTTGCAGGTTGGGTTACATATTTGTATCTCACTATTTACCCCCAGACTATAAATACTGCAAAAAGAAATTCTCATCAAAACAGATCATTGAGAGGAAGCTAAATTTAATTGATGTGATTTACATTTTTATGTCAATTTATATCATTTGCATAAGTTAGCTTTTATAATTGTCATTTGCATAAATTTGCATCATTTGGGTAATTTCATAATTACCTCAAATATATAAATTGACACAAGTGATATAAATTACATCTGCTGTTGGATAAGTTTGGAAATGAATGTTTTTGTCCATTGACAAAGAGAGAGATCTGAACTAAAATTTTATCCACTACATCCTAATGAGGCTTTGTGTTTTACTATTAATCAAATGGGAAGGGAACTCAGATACAGTCCTGTCACGTACCAACAAAACTCCCAACTTTACAATAAGTCATTTTGTTATGTTAGAGATCACTTGGCAGTCTGATGCAGAAACCTGTACTTCGGGTTGTTGACAAATACAGCTTGCCACTAATCTGCTGTTTTCCAATTGTTAACTGTACTAAATTTGCAAGAGGTAGTATATCTGTAAGATATATCTATTAAAAAGTTTACTATGAACATTTATAGCTTGTTAATTCAAAGCCAAAATTGTTTTTTTCCAGATTAGAAACACCCTTTTTTAAAAAAATAGTCAACTAATTGCACTTACACACTTCTGAAAGTCAACAGCTAAACTTAGTCCATTTGGATGTATGACTAGCCTTTTCCTGGATTGAGTCCATTCAGTTTTATTAAAAATGGAAATATAAGACTTTCCCTCCTTCTATATAGCATTCTTCATAGATTGTCTCCATGATGCTATTTGTCTGGCTGATATTCTGCAGGTAGAGATGCTGACCTTCCAAATAATCTCCCTTCCAAATAATCATGCTGGAATTGTAGGAGATGAACTGGGAGTAGAAGGGGAAGACGTTAATGCAATTAGTGGTGCTCACGCAAGAACTTGGTCAAGGTATGATGGCAAGGCAAGAAGATTATTCCACATCCCAAATTTTTAAGTGAAATGAAAATATATAGGAATACTACTTTGTATCCAAAGATGGTGTTATCCACAAATCTCCCAATTACCCTGAACTGTATTAATGTCTATTAATAGGTAGCTAGTACAGTATTGGAGGGAAAAACTGGAAGAAGAAAAAGGCAAGAATAGATCTCTAAATATATTAGTATTTCAGAAAATATTACATTTTTTAAGAGATGCCTGCCTTCTTCCAAAACTGGAGAGAGCCAAAAACTCATTCTGCCTTGACTTGTTGGCTGGAAAGAGAAATCCATCTTGTTAAGAGACTGTCTTAAAAGGAAGCAAGCCATAGAGAGCTCTGAGCACATTATTGGTAAGAACTCAAATCTGCCGCCATGTGCATATTAAATACAGTATTTGGTTTGTTCTTCTAGCTGGATTCTCCTGCATTAATACTCAAGCTGCTCTTATGCCTGCAATTCCTGGTGCTGCTCCATAATCTCATCTAGGGAGATAAGCTGCATCCCCAGTGATGAAGTTGGATGCTTCCTGAAGGGTAACCAAAGGCATCTTTCCAAGCCAGGCAAATAAATTCTGAGTCCTGGGCTTATGCCCTTAGAAGCACCAAGTCTCTTTTTCTTGATTAAAACTAACAAAGTAAAGCTATTTCCTTACTCCAATATTCATGAAACCGGAATCATACTATACTTTCCAGAAATTTATTTGATCTAGCTACCTTTGTTTCTGAAGTTTAGGAGCAATTAAAGCCTTCATAGAAAACTTTCAGGGATGGACTTAAGAGGGTTTCTCCCCACATCCCACAAAGACAGACAAATTTTAAAAAAGGCTTACATAAGCTTCATAGAACACTTGTCTGTATCCATAATAATAAAAAAAAGTCAGAGTGAGGCAACTTTAAAAGAATCAGTTTCCTTTAAAAGAAGACTGTTTCCTCCACCATTCTCCTTCCCACTCTAATATGCACAAAATATTTTTTCCTACAGATTAACTCTATTATGTATGGAAAATCTAACATATCAGAAATTGTCCCACATTGAGACTTAAATGCCAATCCTATTTACAAGGTAGGTCAGGTAGGAAAGAGGATCTTCCCAGGTTTATAATGCGAAGAGCTGCATCTCTGGGAAAGATGCAAGAAAGAATTTGCCAATGCACTTGCTTAAAGTGCAGCACAAGGTTCTAAGAGGAAGATCAAGAATGTCTCCCTTTCTTTCTTTTAGACCAGCTGACCAGGTTTATAAAGTGTTGAGGGTAAAAAGAACAAATTTTTGTTCTTGGAGAACAACATTGCTATAATAGTGCCTCTTCTTTACTTAATGCTGATCTCTTTTAGAATATTAATACGAAAATAAATAAAAATATTTCAGAACTAAAGCACCTTCAGCAGGCGACTTGATGAAATGTTGAAGAGATTGTCATTATTTCGTGGATTGGAGATGGCATCAGAGAAGCACTTTTCAAGCTACTTTTCAGGTTCTTTAATCAGCTTTCTAAATTTTCATACTGCCTCGAAAAACCTTATTTGACAAAAGTAATAATGAAATGAAATAGTGATTATAGCATAAATAGAACTATTGGAATGCAAAACATTGTGTGACCACTACAGGGCAGCAAGTTATCTCTTTGCTGCCATCTAGAAATCATTTGTATTTTTGCAACCCAGATACAATGGTCCAAGTTTTAAAATAGGAATGTTATATCAATGTTAACATTTGTCTGCCCATGTGCTTTATGAAGCAATAATAAAATATAAAATAGAGGTAGAAATATTTTGTGAAATGATTTTGAAAATCTGGTATGGTAATTATATATATTTTTGGTATAGAACTTCTGCTGGCTATTGTAGCTTTCCAAGAAGATGGGCTAAGATTGTGCAAATTTAACAAAAATATCTTCTAATCCTGTCATGCTGTTTATAGTTTAAACTATTGTTAATTTTGGTAGGAAAAAAGCTAAATATACATTGTGCTCCATTTTGTAAATCATGTTCATATTTCAGATATAAAACAGAAATGAATTCTATCAAAGAAAATGTCTAAGATCAACTTGTACAGTGACAAAACTGAGCCAATTTGGTTTTATTAACCTCCTTTGAGGAATCCTGGGATATTATATTACCTGGTTACAGGAATTTAGACAAGATCCCTGGACCCTTCTATAGAAATTTAATAACAAAACTAATTTTAAGCAGCACAAGTTTTCCCCATTTGAAGTCAGGGCTGGGAATACCCATGAACATGAGAAAAAGAATAATGTAGAAACTGATCATCCACATGACTTGGTAACAGAAATGTGGGTCCTTCCCACTCACAGGCAATGACTGTGTATGATGTACCCTGCAGTTCAATGCCAGACATACATCCTAGCCTGATGAGACAGTTGTTGATACAGAGCTAAAATGTAGGCTAACTAGACTAAAAATAGGCTAAGGAGAAGAATTCCCTGATCTTAATAGTGGAGGGAAAAAAATGTATGCTGGTTTAGTCAGAGCCACAAACCAAATAAGAATCCTGTACTTTTTGCCAAATCTGTCTATGCCTTTCCATAAGCTAGAATGTTCCAGATTCAGCTTGAAAAATGCACCATTGATCCATTTTAAGTTTAAAGAGACAGGATATGTTTAAAAACTGGAAGGTCTCAAGTTCCATCCCTGGTAACTCTAGGCAGAATTGGTCAAAGGCCCCACTTGGGAAACCTGAATAGGTTTTACTAGTCAATTCAGAATCAACAGTTTTGCCAATGCATGAAAATGTATAAGAAGCTCTTATGCTCCTCCTCAAAGCAACATTTGAAAAGCACAAACAATACCTATAGCTTCAGCATTTTCTTTTCAAATATTATCGGCAAGGAAAGCAAACAAACCTAAATACTCAAAATGAATCTAAACATCTGACTGCTATGAGTAAGCACCAGCAATGCACTAGTAGAGTCATGCCATTATTTCATGCCACACCAGGGCCTTCTGCAGGGGGTGAACAAAAAAAGAAATATGGCATCCACAACAAGATCGATTCTCTGCCTGTTTTTTAATGTATCATATCCTGCAGACAACCTGGTGCCACACTGTTAGTTGGGTTCACTGTCCATTACTGCTTCTTGGGACTGCTCTCTAAAAGTGCTTCTTTCTCACTGTTCCTCTCTGGAATTGAATAATGATTGCTAGAGACAGAGATTAGCAGATTAACTACATTGCAACTCAACAATGAAGAGGAGGCATCGTGGAGAATAAAATCTAGGATAGCAGAAAAGTATTAAGTATCCTTGTATTATGTAAGAATTGATTGGAGGATGTGTTAAATGAAAAAAAAATATCTAGGAAAAAAAAAATTGTACAAAAGTGTTAAAAAAAATAAAATAAAATTCCCATCAGAAACTCCCAGACATATTTTTAAACTGAAAAACCAAATCAGATTTAGTAACTCCAGAAATTGTGAGTGCTCCAAAACTGGAGGTATTTAAGAAGAGGTTGGAAACCATTTGTCTGTTAACTGGGCTGAGGACAATTGTTGGATCAGGAGGTTGTTATCCTGCTCTGAAAAAAGGACAATGGTATTGGTTTGCTTCTTCTTAAGGAGAATAATGGTCAGGTTCTTTAGGAGCTTGACCTGCTGCTATTGGAGTCAAATGGCCCTTTGGGTAAACAATTAAAAAACCAGTTATTTTCAGGTATCTAAAAAGGATGAGACCTGATATCTTAATGGACTTCCTGCCTTCTATGCTCAGGAAAGAACATTCCTGCTGAAATAAACAAGAAGAGATGAGTGGGTGAAATCATCTCTACACTGTGTTGTTTTCTTTTGTGGATGGAAAAGTTACTATCCTTAACTACTGAGTTTGCTGGACTTCCCATACAAATTAGTTGGGATGTTTTTGACTACAATTCTCGCTACTCTTTTTTTTTTTTTTTTTACTGGGCATGTTATAAAGTGGAACAAAGTTCTATCCCAGAAAATCTGGTGGGCCTCAAGATTAAAAAAAAGAAGTAAAAACTTACTCACCAGATCCTTTTCCTAAGCCAAATCAACTGCTCTGAAACACAAATGTTCAGTGTTGGCATGCTCCCTTCTCATCCTACCAAATTAAAAATAACTTTAAAGCTCATTTAAGAAGAAAAATCAGCACCAGTGTTCTCCATAAAGCCCTTACTACTAGGCTGGGAGATGCCAGCAACATACAGCATTCTTTTGGGGAGGAAGTCTCAGGTAAGTATTTGGAGAATTTGAGTAAAAATACTTCCTATCTCTGACATCAGACAACATACAGCCTTAGTGCTGGCCTTTACCAATGTATTAAAATAAATCTCTACATATACACACTTTCCATCCTTTCTAAACTCAGAATATATGCCCAAGAATGATGGGTTAAGTACATTTAGTGTCACAACAATTATCTCCTTTACCACATTGATAGTGGTGGTTTATGCATCAGGTTGGTTTGATTGAACCAAATGTTTTTTTCTCACACTTGCCCAGGCTACCCTCCCTTCCTTTCCCCCTATTCTCTTTTTAAAGATGTGTTCTAAGATTAGAAGTTTGTTTTGTTTTGTTTTTGAAAAATGGGCTAACTTGTCTGGAGGACTGCAAAAGGACCTTGTCCTGAAGCAGCTCTGCATAGGATCCAGCAATGAATTCATTTGTCTTACTGGCCAACTTATAGGATGGATCTCCGAAAGAGATAAGGCCTTTCTCAAGCCCTAAATCTCCCACATGATCCCACCCACACACCATCTTAAAAAACCTTCTTTCTGGGGGGATGAAAATGATGCTTTAAAAACCCTTAGTCTTCAGCTTATTTCTTGCTCTGCTTTCCCAGTAAATTCTACCCTCCTTACTCTTGGCTTTGGAAGACACCGTGTCAAGTGGCTTTGTGATGAAGGCTGCTGTTGCCCTGTTTCACTGTCATTTAACAAACCGGTGCACCTTTTCTGTGCAAAAGAAAAAGAAGGGAGACAAATAAATTGTGAATTGACTTTGTTTTGCATGAAGGCTCTGGGTTTTTTTGTCCTCCTACATTTGATTTCCTTTTCATTTCATTTCAAATGTGGCAATCAGCATGCATCAAAGGGGACAGGGGAGAGGAAGTAGCTTCTAGCACTTGTCATCTTCTTCCGTATCACTTAGTACTTCGATGCCAGCCCCATAAATCATGCTTTGTGATGCTCCTCTTCTCCTTCTCCGATAATGCCCATTGGGCATCTGCCAACCATGCCTAGAGCGAGGGCCTGATGCAATTGTGTTGGAGCGGCCAAGGCTGGTGGCTACAGCAGCCTCAAAAGTGAGTGTCTCCTCCTCACCACAGTCTGAAGCATGGGAGTCATCCTGGAGCATCAGGTAAGGCTCTGAGATGTAGCGCTGGGGAGTGGAGAGAAGGCTCTGCTTTGCCTGGAGGGAGCTGGAAGATTCAGTCAAGCAGGTATTGTTTGTCTCCAGAGTCCCAGAAAGCAGAGGGGAGCCCCCCTCACTGTCGTCAGGTGGTGGGGAGGTGTCACCACAGTGCTGCATCATAGCAGTGTAGGAGATGAGAGGTCGTGGCTTTGGTGGCACTGGAGGGAGTTGACGGTGGCCTCGCCTTGGCGTGCTGGTGTCAGACAGAGAAGGGATGGAGCTCTCGCTCAAGGAGCCTGTGCCCTGCAAGAAAGGAAAAAGCCAGATACAAAGTTCTGGGGTGTTCAGCAGACACCAGGCCCTGTCTCAATGAAAGGGTCTGCTGGAAGAGGCAAGAAGAGCAGAGAACACTTTTGTCTCCATTGACCAATCTTTCCTGAACTGAAGAAACCAGCACTATGTATTATAATTTAAAGACCATCCACCCCATCTACTTGTGAGTCAAGTTGGCATTTGGAAAAAAAAAACAAATCGAAAAGGCACAATTTAAAATAATGCTAAAGATTAATATAAAGGTAGAGGCTTCCCTTGTCCAGTCATGTCTGACTATAGGAAACAAGCTCCTCTTGTTTCTTAGCTGAGGGAGCCAGCGTTGTCCAAAGACATTTCCATGATCATGTGGCCAGCATGACTATATGTTGAAGTGTACCTTCCCACTGAAGTGGTGCCTATTTATCTGCTCTATATGCTTTCAAACTGCTAGGTTTGCAGGAGCTGGAGCATGTAACAGGAGCTCACTCCATCACATGGCACTTGAGTCTCGAACCTGGGCTGTTGGCTTTCCAGCTGACAAATTCAGCATCTTTAACTGCTGACCCATTGTGCCCCCATACAATTGTCACAAATTTCTATTCTTCTGGATATTTTTGTTGACTTCCCCCAGATATCAATTTTTCAGTATTGTAATGTTTTAAGGGCCTGAACACTGAAATTCAAGGGCAAAAGTTTGGTGCTACAATTTAGAGAGCCAGTGGAGATTTCCACAGCAAGTAAGAAAATGTACTTTCACCGTAACAGAAATCTGTGGGCTCTCTGAGACCCTCTCTGAGCTTCAGTGCTGCCTGCAAAGTCACTTTGCAGGATGCACCAACACATTATGGAGACCCTCAAAGTATCTGCAGGTTACTCACCCTAGGCAAAACAATCCATAACAGAGACACTCTTTGTAACTGTGAGCCAAAGAATGGATCCTTGTTTGCTCTCCATGTCTTTCTAATATGCTTCCGGCTTGCTCTAGCCTTTCATACATGAATATCTTCAATTTAATTTTTGACAGGATTTCATCTGATATTAAGTCAATGAAAACCAATTAGCCTGTCAAAAGCTACTTTTTGCATTTCACATTCCCCTCTAACCAGGCCATGCAAAGCAGCATGGAAGCTTCCATTTACTGTATACTTAACATATACAATGCAAAATATTAAATCAAAACAGAAGAACCTATTTTTAAAAATTGTACATTGTGACTGATCATAATTATAGTTTGAAGCCTGTTCCAATGAACCATAACTAAAGCTTTCATTTATCTGGTATTAAACATTGCAGCTAGTCAAAAATGGAAGCAAGCATTTCTGAAAGGCTCCTTGTAGTATATTAGGAGAGGACAGCAGTTGCTCCAAACATTTCACCAATATTTCCAGATGTTTGTTTTGATCTTTGCAGTTTTAGACCCACCTGTCTGTTGGGAGTTTGTGACCTGCCTTCACTGGGAGACCTGGAATGATGTCGCTCTGGAGAATCAATATCTGCTTGTGGACTCCTTTCCTCTGAGTTGCAACGAGAAATATCTGGAGAGAGTAGATGCCTTCGCTCCTTGGATCGGCCTCGTTCTCTGCCTCCTGACCGATGTGTATCAGATCGATGGCCTATTTATTTAAAAAAATGGCAGGATTACAAGAAAATTTCACACTTGGGATCTTTTGAGCAGTGTGAATGCCTTCTACACCATGTATACTGTTTGATATGAGAAATATTTTTCTCTTCCTTAACTTATCCATCAAGTCAAAAGCTATCACAAACATTTTATTTTTTTCTTTATATGGCCTTTCAACTGCTTTACCATTTATATGACCTTTCCACTGCTATTGAAGCCATTATTTTACTGTACAATATTTATGACTTAAAAAGTATATACAACAACCTAAAGCATTCTCCTTTTGCATTTCCTTTTTGACTGCACGAGTCAAAAAGAGGGCTGTAAAAATATTTACAGACCCCTAACATCCTGGACATAAACTGTTTCAACTCCTACCCTCAAAATGATGCTATAGAGCACTGCACACCAGAACATAAAGACACAAGAACAGTTTTTTCCCCGAAAGCCATCACTCTGCCAAACAAATAATTCCCTCAACACTGTTCAACTATTTACAAAGTGTACACGACTATTACTGTTAATCTTCTCACCACTCCTTTTCACTCATCCCCTCCTATTTGACTGTTTCCTAGTATGATTTGCTTGTTGATTGTACCCTATGACTATCATTAAGTGTTGTATGCTATGATTCTTGATTCTTAACAAATGTACCTTTTCTTTATGTATACTGAGAGTATTTACACCAAGACAAATTCCTTGTCTGTCCAATCACACTTGGCCAATAAAGTATTCTATTGTTTTGCATCATCTTACTGCCATTGTTCCTATAGTATAATAACCCATTGTTTGTCATGGGTCTTCTGTTGTTGTTTTTTTCTAAGTAGCCAGCATGGTATAGTTAAAGAAGAATATCAGGCTAATACTGATATTGGGAGAAGCGGGTTCAAATTCCTACTGAACCATGAAGCTTCCTATGGCCTTGCTGATGTCTCTCAGACTGCTGTAAAGACAAACTATTAGTAGGGAAAATCACATAGGTTGCTCTGGGTTGCTTTAAAAAAAATAATAGGGATGTAAGTGTAACCTGTAATTAACTTACTATAGTCCTGGCACATTAAATCTTCGTGTTACATTTGGACATCACTAGTTCAATTTTGTTAAATCATTTCCTTAATTTCTCCAGTTCTTTGTGTTTGGCTTTGCCAAGCAAAAACAGTGGCTGTACATATTGTTGCAGCAGAGGCCTTCTCACACATGCAAAGAAATGCAGTAAAGTCCACAATTCTTCATACAGAATTTTAGCCATCACTTATTTGAAGAGCAAATTGATATTTGGACTGCAAGCAAACTCTTGAGGCATATTCCAGATTTTGCACAGTTATTTCTTACCTTCTCTCTTTCCAAGTCTCAAATTGACAGTTTTTTTCTTACTAAGTTCCTAGCCAGTTTGCAGAAAATTCTGTCCAATTTAATGGAAAAGCTGAATTCACCAATTATAAAGCAGGATTCATACAATTGGATGAACACCATCCAACACATGCCAGTGGAAAAGGCCTGCTACGGACCCTGTGATAAGGAATTGAAGCAAGGAGAAGAGCCTTTTCTGCTGTGGTCCCATCCCTATATGGAACATTCTTCCACTGAAGATGAGAACTGCATTTTCTGTTTTGACTTTATGGATGGGTATTAAAACCTGGCTTTGCCGGTTGGCCTGGGATCTCAAGGGGAGCTCTCGCTGTTGGAGGTGACTAATGGGATAAGAAGACCTCGTTCCTGCCCCATCTGTCCCTTGGCTCTTGTAGGCATAGTTTTAGCACAGTTTTTAATCATATCTTAATGTTGGCTTGTTTTAATCTTTTAACTGTTTTTACTTGTTTCTATAATTTGTAAGCCACCCAGATTTACCTTGTAGGGGAGATGGCATAGAAATTTAATAGATAAATAAAAACTGCATGTCCTTAAAGATAATCTTCTGAATGCATCTAGTTGAGGTCACTTAATTTGATTTACTTAATAACTGAATTTAGCTTGCAGATGGTTTATTTTTAAAAAAAGTCCCTTTATTGTTGAAAGGAATTGTCTTGCCCTGATCAAATGATCTTATCACAAGGCAGTAAATCAACATTCATAAAGTAAGCTCCTTCTTTGTAGAAAGCAGGAATTATTCAGTGTGGAAAAGATAAAGAAAAGAAAAGGAGCAAGTTTTCATCTGCCAATAAAAGACAAACCAGCTCAGTAGTTTAATTGCTTTTAAAATCAAGATGTGAAGGTTTAGTGTTATGGGTAGGCATAAAGAAAATCTGTTTGCAGAATAAAATGTTATTTTTGGTTTGCGTTCATAATTTTTATCAGAACTAGCTATAGGTGCGAAACATATACCACTGGCACAAAAGTGGCCTGAGCCATATTGCTGGAAATAAGTAACTTAGCATATCATCTTCCAACAGAAATGATACTCATAGCATGTGGAAGAGCAGGGGAGAAGCCCAGATCAGAGTGGGATGGAAAACGGAGACACAAATATAATTATATTTTTAATTGTTTATTTGACTATAGGAAATAAGGAAGGAAAGTGTTTCTCTCTCTTTAAAAAAGAAGTGAACAATCAGGAAAACCATATCATATTCATCTGGATTGAGCCTTGCTGGTTAAGTGCAGTATTGCAGGCAAACTCTGTCCATAGCCTGGAGTTCAGTCCTGATGAGGCTCAAAGTTGAGTCAGATTTCCATCTTTCCGAGGCTGGTAAAATGAGGACCCAGATCATTGGAGCCAATATGCAAATAATGCTGACATTGTAAATCTCCCAGTGTGTTGTAAAGTATTAAGGGGCAATATATAAATCTAAATGCTATTGCTATTGACTTAGAATGTTTCCACCCAAAGTTTTTTTATTCAGTAAAAATTTGACTGGGTATATGGGTCTGTATAATGTCACCTTGCAGTTCTCATAAACTGTCCTACTGCTTCCGTCCTTTATTTTCTACAAACATTCTAGAAAGAAGAAAAATATGGAATACTGTAGCTTTTCACTGAAAGCTGTTTTCTCTGTGGAAAGATTCCAAATAATTAGAACAAGCATGCATAAGTGAGACATGATTAAATGTATTAAATGAAAGGCAGAGAAATTATTCAATCACTATTTGTTAAAGTGCTTGGCAAAATGCCTTTTATATGATTTGATTTCAGGAAAGACATTGATGTAGCTTTTATAGAATGTCTGCATTCCATAAATTAGATCCTTATAACATAGAATATATAAATAGTATTTGGAAGTAGCACACAGAATTCTGCAGCAGGGTGTCTCAATTATGTTTTTAAAAATGAAATAATTAACAATTTTGGACAAAAGAATAAGGTCTTTTTGCCAAAAAACTGTAATTAATATAATTTTCTCCACACTATTGACACTGGAATCAGAATTCAAAAGGATTTGTCTGCAAATAGCAGGATGTTGTTCATTAGTGACAAATCTGAAGTATCCACATACAGGAAATACAAAAGTGAATACACATACAGTACACAAAACTAACAGAGTGGAAAAAAAGTCAGCTGGATATCTAATTGCAGTACAAAGAAGAAACTGGGTTGGGAGGGTGATAATAGGAATAAATTGAAAAACTGGCAGTAATATAAAACATCAGCTTGTCACGTGATAAGCAAATGTGGTAGGCAGTCTTCAGTACAAAAGTATTCTGGTTTATTTAATGGTCAGTCAGCCTATCCCTCACCCCCAAAACAAAAATAGGCATTAGTTAGTTCAAGGAGATAATCAAATTAAGTGCCAAATTTCTGTTGCCAGCAAAATGCATCATGAATTGATCATAACAATAGTATACAAGAAAATGCATGCAATGGTAAACTCATCACTGCCAAAATTAGTGGGTCAGCCAGCATCTTTAAATATTGCATTGTTTGATGCAGCCCAGAGGTGGTATTTATCAGGTTCTGACCAGTTCTGGAGAACCAGTAGCGGAAATTTTGAGTAGTTCGGAGAACCAGTAAATGCCACCTCTGACTCAACATTTTACGGTATCTTTCCTCTGCCGCGCCCACAGAACTGGTAGCAAAAAAAATTGAATCCCACCACTGATGCAGCCTGAATTCTCTGAATAAAAAAGTGTGTGTGTGTGTGTGGGGGGAAATCCCACCATTTCTTCCCTTCCAAAAATAATGTAATGCACAGAATGCCAGGTGATCAGTGAATGACAATACTCAAACCCAACTGACCAGACTTATTCTTTGCTTTCCAAACTGCACTCACCATCCACTATTGAAATTGCATCATTGTACTTAATGATACCACTGGGATTAAGTAACATGCTAACCAGTGGTGGTATTCTACTGGTTTGGCCCGGTTCTGCCGAGCTGATAGCGGCGATAAGCAGAGGAGACCAAACTGGTTCTCTCTGCTGTTTTGCTGTTGGGCCCACCCACACGCCCGGGTTTCCATGCTCACCTTTAACCTCTGAATTTGAAGTGCAGCTGCCTTGTATGGCACAGTAGAGTGTTGCACGGCAGCTGCTGAAGCCACCGGGAGAGTGCAGGAGGCTTGCAGGAGGTCAGTTAGAATAATTCTGGGCCTGTGCAAACGCCTTTGCACCTGCACAAAGTGTGTATTTGGTGCATGCGCACACACACAAAATGTGTGCATGCGTGCAAAGTACGCTCACCAAGCCACACCCACCGAACCGGTGGTAAACAAATTTGAATCCCATCACTGATGCTAACTGAAAAAAAAGAGGTTCAAGAAGTAATTCCTTCAAGGCCTACTGAGAACTTTGCGTAACCCAAAGTACATTTTTATATTAGACATTTTCGAAAACAGGAGAAGACAAAAACCACAGAAAGCAATTGCAGTAGCAGTACCTAAAACAGAAGGAGGGAAGGTACCCTCCAAAATTATCCACCTTCCTTAGATAAATCTCCTCCCACTATAGATCACTAATGCATATGTCTGTCCACACTTGTAGAGACTACGCTGTTCTTCTTACTCTTAATGTACTTTCTAAGGCATGAGGAAAAGAAAAGAGAAATTGGGGGAAATCAGGACAGAGGTACTACTTGATGATTGTGCCAGCTGGCTCCATAAACAAGGCAGGGAATGGCATTATAAGATTAACATCTAGAACTTTACTCTTTTCACCTTCCACCTCTGAATGCTTGTGATTTAATTATATGTAATTCTCCATTTACAAGTTTGTTTAGTGTTCATTTGAAGTTATACCGGCATTGAAAAAGGTGATTTATGACCATTTTACACACTTATGACCATTGCAGCATTCCCATGATCATGTGATCCAAAGGCTTGGCATTGTACTCATATTTATGACGGTTGCAGTGTCCCGGGGTCATATGATCCCCTTTTGTGAATTTCTGGTGAGCAAAGTCAATGGGGAATCCAGATTCACTTAATAATCGTGTGACTAACGTGACAACAGCAGTGATTCACTTAATAACTATGGCAGGAAAGATCGTAAAATGGGAGGTGAAACTCACTTAACTGGCTCACTTAGCGCCATAAATTTTGGGCTCAACTGTGGTCGTACATGGAGGACTACTTGTATCTTGCCCTGGTCCTGAAACCTAAAGAAAGCCATCTCTCCCATTTGTGCTGGTGTGTTGCCCATTTCTCTCATAGGAAATTATTTTTAAAGCTCCTGCAAAGCTTTGCACACAAAAGAACCCCTGTTCTATCCTTGACATTTCCAAGTAAGACTGGGGAAGTACCCCTCCCAACTTAAGCACTGAGTAAGATGGACCAGTGGGTTGTCTCAGATTAAGGTTGCTTCCTGCATTCATATTCTTATATGAGTCATAAATTACTAAGAACACTTATGGGGCTATATGAATAAATAAAAGGCAAAATATAAAAAGCAATCTGAGAGACAACATGTGGCTGCTATAGAGTGACTAACGTTTTTGTTAGAAACTACTCATTATGTTAATATGGATGAAAAATTTCCATTTATTAGTGATATTTCAAAGCTGAGAAATTCTGAAAGAATAGAAATCATTCTGGAAAACTTTATCTTACCTTTTATATCTTAATTAACACAGTGTTGTTTCTGCAAAAAATATTGTGGAAAATAAATTCATGCCAAGTGACAGAGTTTATTGCCATGTTCTTTTTCTTGTGGGCTCAAAAATCTACAATATAATACCAAAATATGGTGCAGAAACATTGGAAACAAAAGCTCCTTTCTTTCTAAAAACTTTCCTCTTTTACCTCATCATGGACCTTGTTTGTCCACTGTAGGAGCAAATCAGCTGGAGAAATCAGGACTCCAAGTATTGTAATCCCATAGAAATCCTGCAAATTTATTACCCTTTTGAAAACTCCATAGTTATTCTGAAATTTTGATCAGAAAGGACTAATATCCATTTTGAACATATTGTGATTCAATTTTTAGTTCAAAATAGTTGCATATAAGAATTAATTTAGATACAGAATCAGAAAGAATAAAACCTACATACGAAAGTTATTTTTGTATATCAAATATTATATCCTGCATTTCAGTTAATGCCTTTTCTACATGACCTGTGTTGAAAAAAAAAGTTATGGTAACTAAGTCATAAAATTTAATTGGAACTTGAGAAATTAGCTTTGAGATGGCTGAGGGCCTATTGCCACTTGAAATGCAATGCTATTTGTAAGATGAATAATATATTTAAATAGTATTGAACTAACAGAGATGAGTAAGAGATGATGATTTAAAATAGATCCTATTTAAAAACTATCCATGTAAGTCTTTCAACAAGTAGTCTGTTTCTGAGGCTATGCAAAGAGCCAGACTCAAAAGACAAGGAACAATTCAGAGAGTGTTTTGCTGTGCATGTAATACCTGTTGGAAACTCTTTAAAACAGCTGCATCCTCACCTGGGATGTGCAGCAGTTGACTTTTGATTGTCGGAAAGACATGGTGAGTTTATATCCAGATCCGTGCATTGCTTTAGTGTTTTCTAACTTCACTCAATTTTGGAGGAGAAAGATCATGAATCAGTGGCTTTGGAAGAGTCTAGCTCACTTCATCCTTAAGATGTATTTTAAAAAGTCCCACCCATCCTCAGTTACCTGAGTCTGTGTTGAGACGGCGTGAAGACAGGTGCAGCGCAGAATGGTAACTGCGACGACGAGACTTGTAGGTATTTTCACTGCTCCTTTCCATTGAGAACTCATCCAGCCAGGAGGAATTTGTCCGTTTGTCTCGGATGGTAGAAAATGAGCGTCTCATGGAGCCAGGATCCGTAACTACCTAGAAATCCATCCCAGAATGGGAGAAGGATTAAAGGTTGACAAGTGCCTGGTGGTTTCAGCAGCCAGATTTGCTAGTTAAGTATACTTAATCTCAGAGGGAGTTATCTCGTTTGGCCACGTATAAAGACATTGTAATACCCAAGAGGTGTGAAGGGAATTCACTCCCCAATCTGGAGCATCAAACAACACCTTTGATACTATTTGCTTTGGCTAATATAAGCTTATATATTTTGCCTTCCCCTAGGCCCTACGGTATATACGATGTTTGCATCTCTGTGCTCATGTAAGTCATGAAATAAGTAGAAGCAGAACAAACTCAGTTTCATAGGTTGGTAGTGAGCACTTTCACATGATCAGGCTTTGCACTTCCCAAAGCTTTTGCTATGAGGATTTGAATTGAAATGATGCATGGTTGAACATTCTGCTCTATTTTAGCAATCAGGATTATATGGGAGTCGGCATATTTAGTTTTTGTCAGCCTGGAGTGTTCACAGAGCACCAAAAGTCTATCAAAACTTGTCTTCCTCAGTCAAAGAGCGCACAAAGGTTTCAGCCTATCAATGTTCATGTATTGGACAGTAACTGAGTGCGTCATACTGTTCTCAGACTTTCATGTCAAGCAGCCAATCTTCTTACTCTTATTAATTTTATAAATAACTCAAGGTGGCGTACATACCTAGCACTCCTTCCTCTGCTATTTTCTTCACAACAACAATCCTGTGAAGTGGATTGGACTGGAAAGAGTGACGAACTCAAAGTTATTGAGCCAACTTTCATGCCTAAGGTGAGACTAGCACTGACATTCTCCTGGTTTCTACCTAGTACCGAAACTGGTTCTCATAAAGGAAGCATTTGGCTTGCCCATCAAGATAGCATACCTTTTGTGTGTGTGTGTTGGGGCCCATTTTTCCAATTCTGTGTAGATCCCACCAGAGACCAAGAGTTTGGACTCGGAATATCCTATTCATCTAGAGTCTCCCATTCAACACAATAGAATAAAGTACCTCTGTTTCTACAGCAACAGAAATTTCATGTTTGCCCAAATCTTGCAATTGTAACAGGAATAAACTAGTACACGAACATCACCAACTCTTTGGAGAACTCTGTTCACTTTTCAGGCACATCAGAACCCATGCTAGTCATGTTCTTGCCGTCATCTAATTCATTGCTTAGTTACTCAAATCTTCTCATCCCAGATCTATTGTCTAAAAACAAGGACTGAGAATTTTGACTCAACAGCTTGGTCTACAAAATTTTCAATTTGCTTGAAATGAGAGAGATTGTTAGATCATGTATTAAATCTACACAGGATAATGGTGTTATGTTGAAAGAGAGAGCTATCCCTATGAAATAAATGAATATAAGCCAAACTATTTCACATAATTATGGGATACCCCCTAGGGGAGTCTGGAAATTAATTTTAAGAATGTTCTGAAATGCACCATTCACTCTTTCCTACTGAGAGAGGTCAGTAATGGCAGACAAAAGCATAATGGCTTCTTTTGATTCTAGCAGGGCTATAGCTTAGCTTAGTCAATAAAGTATGTGGTGCCTTGCTTACTGATTCATTGATTAATGTTCAGGATTTCAAGGTGTTATATATAACACTCTGTTGACAGAATAATTAATTAGTGGAACAACTTGCCTCCAGAAGTTATAAATGTTCCAACACTGAAAGTTTTTAAGAAGAGATTCGATAACCATTTGATTGGAAATTGTATAGTGCTTCCTGCCTAAGCAGGAAATTTGACTAGAAGATATCCAAAGACCCTTCCAACTCTGTTATTCTATTTTATTCTACCTCTTCCCCTATGTTCCTCATAACCACAACCCTTGGGATTGGTTAGAGTAGACTGAGAGACAGTAATTAGGCCAAAGTCATCCCATTAACTTCTGTGGCTGAGGGCGGACTAGAATCTGCAATACCTTAACCATTGTACCATACTGACACTCTCTCCTATTAACATTAAAAGAAGTCATAGAATCTTCACTTTTTAAAAAAGTAGTCAGCTTTAAAAGGGAAAACACTTCAGGGAAACAGACTGTGGTTTTTGCAAGGACATTTGTACTCATATAGGACAATAGCTTTTTCTCGCTTACCCAGGAATATATTTGCAAGCTAAAATTAAGTTTTGGAACAAAACCTGAACTGCAGTAAGTCTACTGAAAGGAAGGATAGTTAATATCAAATTGTTAAGTTAGAAAGAAAGGGAAGAAAAGCTAGAAAAGGAGAGACAAAAAGGTATTCTACTGCAATTTTTGCAACAGAATTATCCAAAATTGCTATTGGGCATTATTGTATACTTCAAGCTATCAAAAATTCAGATTATGATCTGAATGTGATTCAGAGTATTCAGAGTAACTCTTGTATGATTTATTTTTCCTGTAAATTAATTACTCTAGGTTGTATTGATTGAAAGTAAAAATCTATCCTTCCAATTAATTCAATTTGTAGCTTAGAATTCATATGACCGAATTATTTTCCAAGCTTTACCTAGACACAGAAACATTACATATTGCCAGAAAAAGAGCTTTACTCTCGTCTTCCTTCTCATGCCTGAGTTTTAGATACCAGGTATTTCAATATTTTAATTAAATGGCTCCACTCTTGCAGACTCAACTGGAACAATTCAGCCATACATTTATCACTATGATAATAAATCTTTACTTAATATTATGTATTTACTCATCTAACTGGCTATTTCATGGTATCCATTCTCAAGGCTGCTTCCTGTCCCTTTGTCTGCTTGTTCTTGTTTTTATGTTTCTTGAATCTTTCCTTTCCTTTCCACTGATTCTACCTTTTCCAAAGCAATGCTTCACAGAAGCCCTATTTATATCAAAATACTGGAATTTTTATACAAGTGGAAAGTATGATACAAGGAGCACTAGAAGATAAAAACTGATCTGTTGTATGATGCTGATAGCAACATCAATATCAGATTGATAATTTAATAATTTGCATATTTGCAAAAACATTTGCATAAGGTACAAGACTTTGAGATTGGGGAGATATGCTGCTATATAGTGTAACTTTTACTCTGTCCAGCAACACTGTTGTCCAGTGTTTTGGCAATCACAGTAACAATGGTCATGCACTGGAGCTCATAATTTCACTTCCCTTCCTCCTCCATGAGACTGACTTTGTTTATATGAGAATTCTCCTCCTTTTCCTTTCCCAAGGAAAACATGACTTCCAGGTTAGATCATTTATAGTGGCTTCAGTTCATATCAAGAGTTTGTGGGTAATAAGAGTTTGACCACCTTTGGGCCAGAACATGGATACTGTATGGAACAGGTCATTATTTCCTTTTCAATTTCCTTTTGCAAGCAACAGGAGAATAACTCAGCTCAAGTACCTTTCAGGGTGGGAAAATCTGATACTACAATCTTAATCATTGAAAAATTGTATAAATTATGATTACAACCTGAGAAGGTATTTTATCTCTGTTACTCAAAACTGATTACAAGACAGACAAACAGAAAAAAAAAATCTGCTCAAAAGACAAATACATATGGATTATGGCCAAGACTGACCAGGACAGGATGCTAGGCGGCAGGCATGTAGACAAGTATATTAGGACAATGAGGCTTGAAAGAGAAACTGGCCAAGCTTAAAGGGAAAAATGCATCCAGAAGACAGAAGTAAAAAGGTTATTTCAAATGGTTGGGATTCTTGCTATAGTCAATGATATGTTTGGCTGAAATAGAACAGGAAGATGGCTCCTTCAATTCTCTGCTGTCCAGAATCTGAAGTCTTGGAAGAAGGTTTATGGACTGATTAAGGTGGTAGCTGGGCAAATTAAGATAGAATCAATTATAATATAATATAATTTGCATTGTTGTAGCCCAGGACAGATATTCCAACTTCCATCTGTAGACCAGCACTGGAGTCTTCCTTGTCTCATTGGCGCCCTGTGTTCAGAATCTGTAATTCTAGAATTAAAGGAATGTTCCACGTTCAGAGAGAGCCAATTGAATTGGTATCAGTGGGAAAGTTCAGCCTGTTTAACTGTTCAGATAAAGCAACAACCTCCTTTAGGAAAGGATCATGTATCTCCTGTAATAATATATTCCTACTGTTAGTCACCGTTTCACCTGGTTTTACCTGGGGATCCACTGTCAGGCGTGGCATGGAAGAAGCCCTCCCAGATACAGCTCGTTCCTGAGTATCCACCGGGAGATAACTGCCACAGTTAGAGGGCTGCACTCTTTTAAACTCTCTAATTTCGGGCTCCTGGAAATAAACACACAGCCATACTCATGGGATTTCATTTGGTTATATTGCTCGCCATTGTCTGCTGGCATTGTTTTTATCCATGTGGTAGGAATGGCTTGAGAACAGAGTTTACTGAAGCACAGGGAATGCTTTCTGTTGGCAGACGAGAATGAACCTGCCCTTCTTAAGTATGCTGGATGTGTTTAACATGATTACAAACAGTAACTATACCTTTAGTGCTTAAATATACTCATTTCAGTCTAACAGATCAGGGAAACTCAGACTCTTGCTTTTTCAGCATACATTTTCTTGCACTCAGATATCAAATTTGGATTAAAATATATATACAAATTAAGCCCGGTTTCAAGATTAGATGTAAGTGCCTTTCTGATTTAAATCTGGCTCCAATGTCTCAGCGATTTGTTTTTTTAAAGCTTGCTGATTCATAAGTGTGATGTGTGTGTATGTGTGTGTGTGTATTTCCCTCCATCAACCATCCATCTACTTAATCATCAGTAAAACCTTTACCAGGAATATCCCCAAAATGAATTTTTTAAATGCTGAAATAATGATTTCACTGTTTATCTTTTGTTATGCTCAATATCAAAATGGATTTTTATTGTTGTTAGATGAAGAGAAATTAGGAATAATGTATCACTCTCCAAACAGAAGTCTGACAAAAATTGTTTATGTGTTCTTTTCAAGTGCAGAAAGTCTAAGAAGGCATAATGTATGTGTGTGCGTGTTGTAAGAAATTTATGGATAGAGTGCAACATTCTGAGAAGCACACAGAGAAGAGTGGAAATAAATGCACAATTATACAGAATTGGATTTCAACAAAGGTGGTGCACAAATGTGCACACACACACACACACATAGACCATTTACATATGCAGACATGAATCCCACCAGGTAATAAGGTGGCTGCAAGTGTGGGTCAGAGGCATGTAATTCACATTTGTGTGATATGATTCAACAATTTGGTTTTCAAACATGAACACCAGCATTGGAAAAAAAATGAACAAAAAGCCCCAAAGCACTGGTTATTATTACTTATTACTGAATAACCCAACTGATGAAATGATTATATGCAATGAGAACAAACCAATTCGTAGAATGATAATCAGAATTAACAACTGTAACAAACATAAAGGATCAAATTTTGAGTCAAAAATTGCATTTCTAATATTGATAGTACCTTGAATATATAACTTGCCTGATGATAGTTGAGTCTATTTTATATAATATTCTTATTTTACTAAATATTTGCAACATATACTTCTTTATAACTTAAAATATTTACCATCAGCATAATTCCATCAAACCTCCAGCCAAAATGCTTACTCATCACTACAACTTTAGCTGTGGACCTTTCACTGTTATTTCATGGTCAAATGTCTCTTAACATCTCCACAGACTGTATACTTGAGATCACTAGAAATCCATAATGACAAAGAAAAATCTAACAAGAAAAAATAATAAGTTCTGTGTTATGTTTCTTGTTTTCATCTAGGATACCTAAATGAAATGGATACTAGGGTCTCTATTTCAGCAATAATTTGACAAATTATATATGAGATGACTAAAAACTCAGCAATGAATCTCTTGCGGAATAACTGACCAATTTTTGAAGATATGTGAGATTCAACTGATGAAAAACAAATCCATTAAAAAAAATATTGTAACTAATTCTGATAACAAAAGTAATGGCTACATATGTTACTAGAGTACATCTATTCTTCCTATCCAGAATTGATGAATTCTTGCCTACCAGAAATCTACTCTGTTATGTCCAATGGGAAAGCAGCACATTGTTATTATGGAAGTTTCATTTACAGGATCTACAAATGTACCTAAATGTAGCTACCAGGATTTTTTTTCTAGGATTGCCGGCATTTCAGGGTTATAATAGTTACAATAATGATTAACTATTTGGGAAGACCTGGTTTCAGTATTATATTCCACAGAATAGCTTTGGGGAAAAAAAATGTCTCAAAGACAAACATAAGGTATTTTCTGGGAATATGAGGTTTCCTAAAATCTAGACAGAAAAATAAAGTAAGATTAGTAAAATTAATAAAATAGACATTATAACATATGATACAATAATATAATATCATTACATATTGTATATGTATTGTATAATAGTATACACAACATACTGCATACAATATATACAATATATTGTCCAATATATTTGAAATAACACAACGTAATATCATTATATAATACAATAATATAACACCACCTGCAATCAGGAAGGTTTTTCAACAGGACAGGAACAATTTCATTTGAAATGCTTTTCTAAAATCAATGAAAAACAGAGAAGCATTTTTAATAAATGGTACATCTATTTACCAGAGATTGTTGTTCTTGATACTCTCTGTGGGCTGAATCCATACATGCCAACTGGAATATCTCTTGTGGAGAGAGTGGACTCAGGGAGGGGAACCCACTACGGCTGTTCCTATAAAGATAGTCCAACTTGAAATGAAAAGAGAATGCATCTTTCTATAAGTTTCACTAATTTTTTTTCTACCTCCTCCAAGGGAAAACATCAGTGCCAGGGGAAAAAAAATATTTCACAACAAGCAACATGCTTTTGTTTGAAAAAAGTGAGCTAATTATTACCAATGTCAGAAATGAACATGCCATAAAATTCTTTTCCAAGGGAAAGCTTGCCATATCCCTGCCAGGTTTTAGGAAAGCACATGGCTGTTATTTGCCCATCTTCTGAAGCACTAGAAATTATAAAGCAATAAATAACACCTACAGCCAAAAAGATAGGTAGCTTGAATTACACACAATACACAGAATTTCTAATATCAGTCAAACCAGAAGTGTTCTACCAATCCATCAGTGGAGAGAACGCAGCAAAATAGACAACACCTGATAAAGAAGAAACATTGGAATGCTGGCCACAGCTATGGAATAAGAATTACAACAATAATGCAGCTTGCATAAAAGAGGTGGCTAAGAATAAAAAAGAGAAGCTGAAATGAAAGAACTTGGAAAAACAGCAGAAATGGGGGAGAAACTGCAAGGAAGATCAAGAATTGATCAGCAGCAGACGGAGATTAACCACATGTTTTTTTCATTAAAACACCTGACTGGTCTACAGCCACTCAAGGAGGTGGAATTGGAGATTGGTTATCACCCGGCAAAGCCTATCTAATAATGAAAGATCCAACAAAAGAGGAAGCACCAGGCAACTACCCGGCCAATTACCTGCTTACCAACAACTTTCAAATTGCGAACTGCTGTGGTAGCTGATATAATCCAACAACTTCTAGCTGAAAACAATTTTTTTCCCCATCTGAATGTGGTTTGCATTGCTTAAAAGAAGATATTCAACTTCCTACCACATGATTGGATAATCTGATTATCAGAAGTGAAAGATTAGAGGCACAATGGAAGAGACAGTTGCTGGTTAGTGTTCTGGGAGAAGTTAATATCAACAGAGGAATCTTTCAAGGAGATTCACTCTCACCATTACTGTTTGTCATTGCACTGTTTCCTCTGTCAACAATACTGAACAAATCAAATAACAGATAATCAGAATTGGAAGGGACCTTGTAGGTCATCTAGTCCAACCCCCTGCCGAAGCGAGAGACTCTACACCATTTCTGACAAATGGCCATGACTATCAAATATCAGAAATATCTGCCAGACTATCTTGTTTTCTTTATGTGAATGATCTGAATGGAAAAACACCATCTGAAATAGAATAATTGCTCAATGCTGTCCATATACACAACTAGGATATTGTAATGGAGTATGGAGTGGACAAATGTGACATCCTTAACAAGGGGAAAATAGAGAAATCTGAAGAAATCAAAATGCTATATGGAAATACCATCAAGAGTTTGAAAGACAATCACTACAAATACTTGGAGATCTTTCAAGCTGACAACATCAAGATACAAGAAGAAGTTTAGAAATAAATAGATCATGAGAGTGAAGAAGATCTTGAAGTCCAAACTCACCATTAAGGCAATTAACACTTGGACAGTTCCAGTCATTAGGTTCACAGCTGGAATAATAAACTGGACTCAAGCAGAGCTAAAAGCCCTCAATAGGAAGACCAGAAAAATAATGACAATGAATCATGCCCTTCATCCATGCAGTTACCAAGGAAAATAGGCGGGTGTGAAATGTTGCGAGTGCACTAGAAATTGAAGAAAATAAAAAGCCATTGGAAGAATATATGAAGGACAGTGAAGAAGATGCACTGAAGCTAGTATACCATTATGTCATACTGAGTACCGAGTATTGGACAGACCAAACTGGCCTACAAGAAAGAAAAAATGAAGATTAGTAAAACAGACACAGCAAAGCAAAGTATTACATGACAAGAACATTAAAACAATAGAAGACATATTGAATAACAAGACCTGGCAAATGACTAGGAGCAGGAAAGTTGAAGAAAAAGATGGAAGGGCTAATTCTGGTTGCATAAGACCAAACCTTAAGAACAAATGCATACAAAGCCAGCGTTGAGAACACAGCAAAAGAAAGCAAAAGCTACCTCTGTAAAGAAGGTAATGAGATAATGGATCACCTAATTAATTGCTGCAAGAAGACCGCACAGACTGACTACAAACAAAGGCATAATAAAGTAGCAATAATGATACAGTGAAAGAGTTTTTTTTTAAATACCATTTGCTTGGAAGCGAGAATTGGCAGGGTCACAAAATAGTCAAACTAATAAAAAACAAAGAAGCTAAAATGCTCCGGGACTTTGGAATTCAAGCATCTTGCTATAGACTTAGCAATTGTTGATGAGAATGACAAAAAGTCTGGATAGTAGACCTTGCAGAACCTGGAGAAAACCAAATAGAAGAGAAAGGACTGGAGAAAATAACAACATACAAAAACACTTACACAGAAGCAGAACTACTCTTGCAAAACAAAGCAAAGATAGCACCAATAGTGGCAGGCTCCTAAGGGTGCACTCCCAAAACACCTACAGCACCACTTGAACACCATCAACATTGACAAATCACCAACAATAAATTGTAAATGGCAGTTTTAAGTGGAACAGCTTACATCCTGTAACAATTTCTTTAATATAACCAAACAACAATATCTACCTATTCCAGATCCTTGGGAAGGACTTGATAGATAAAAAATGCCAAATCCAATCTAAACATCAGATTGACTGTGTGACCAACCATAATAATAATTTTTATTTACAACCCAAAGAACCAGACAAGTACTATCTTGTATTATTGACATTGTTATCATATACCTAATAAAAGTAAAAAAAAAACCCTGAAAGCAGTCAAAATTTCACACATATTGCATTGACAGTGTATTCACATTTTTAATTCTGGATGATAGAAATAAAAAATGCTTTTAAGTTAGTAACTTAGTTTTGACAAAAAGTACGATAGTGACACAGTATGACAGGATAGGATATAGACATTATGTAAAAAATTGAGGGTGTGACTCTGCCAAAATACTGTTTGAATCAAAAGCATTAATGTTTTTGTTTCTAAACATAATTTTTAAAGTCAACATAATGCTTGTTAAGGTGAACTGTTGCTTAATTGTCAAAATTGGCTCAGAAATGGCTGAAACATAGGAAATCTTTCCTGAGGTGCTTATAATCTTCACCAGAAGATTCTATGAGTGACATTTTACTCCTATGATACATTTAATTTGAAAACATTGTTTTGTATTCAAACTTGGGCTGGTTGGCACATTGCACTAAGCTGTAACTTTACATATGGTTTATTGAATAAACCACAGTTATGATTCACCCATCATACTAAGTCAGAAACCATGGCTGGATTTACATAACACACTGAGTTTCAAGCAAACAAAACAAACTCTTGGGTAACATGTTCAATAAACCCAGTCAGAGAGAGAAGTGTGCTTTAATATAGACCAAGACTGTGAAAGTTTTAATGGAAGAATGGGTTGGATAAGAATTAAAATGCAACGTGACTTCTTGATTATTCTCCTCCTTTCATTCTACTTTTATTGTTGAAACTAAGTTTTGAGTTCTGCATTCTTATTGCAATCTCAGTAGTTGAAAATGTTCTGTTAACCACCATGATTACTTTCTATTCCCTCATAGCTTATTATCAAGATATTTGGCTTTATTTGTAATATCTCTTTTAGATTAGATTCCCTATCATTAAAGCTTTCTATCTTGAGTAAGATTCAGTGAAAAAAGGATTAGGATTACTAGGATTACAAATACAAAAGCCAAGGTGTTATTATTTACTCAAACATCTGCACTTACAGTCCTGAAATTCTGTCTTGCTGGAGGTAAGGCAAAGCTTTGGCATTGGAAATGATCTCCTGAGGAAGAGAAGAAGGCTCCATGCGCTGGAACATTGGGGCGTTTTTCTGAGTTAAGAAAGAGAAAATGACTGCAGTTTCAATAAGGTAAAATAATGACATACTGAACACATGGAATTAAAATATCCATCATGTTCAATGTCTATAATGGCTAGATGTGATGAGGATTATACTCTAACACATTTAGAGGGCAATAGGTTTGGAAAGTTTACTCCCAAAGAAGAGGCAAATAATACTGAAACTGCACATAATTTTATGTAAGTTAATGAGACACTGCTTGGATAGCAAATATAAATCACTTCAATTACTTTCCTTATGAAAATGTATTATATAGCATACTTCATGCTCCACTTTCCCCACATCTCCATAGCTACTTTTCTCTATACTCAAGGAATTGTTTTGCATAAATGCTGTATTTCTAACACAATCCATGTTTAGAGTCCTTCCATAAGCAAGAGATGTGCTGTTCTGAGACCTGTGCCATTCCTCCTGAAGAAACAATGCAAAAGCAGATTTTCAGCATTTTCTCTAAAACTCCCTGGTGGCCCCCATGGCTGGAAATTTCCACTTCATCTCAGCTCCTGAAATTTTATTATCCCTCCCGAGCTGAAGCTCTGTGATACGTGTCAACTTCCCCTGCTGCCTTCCTGCTGCTTTGCATGGCTGTTTCTTGCTGGAATGGCTTTTTATGGACAGTGGCCTGCTGTTGGTTTGCTTGTCTACTTTTCAGCTCCCTTCAAAAGCATTGCTGGTGAGGGGAAAAATAATGAAAGGATGAAGTTCCAATATATTGCTTCCCTACTGTGACCTACAAGCAAGCACTGGCGATCTCAAAGAAGGGAAAGGAAAGTATTTGCATAGTAGTAACAAATAAATACTCTAGATAGCTAAGGGAGTCACAGCTGACGGTATGCGAGGGTCTCAGGGAAGTTAAGGATGCATATATTGTATAGACCCTATAAAAAGAAGTCATAGAATGCATAAAATTGTGGGAAAGGAGAACAGTTACTATAGATCAGGAATCCTGCCACTGCATTTTCCTTTTTACAAAAATATATACTGTCTTCTATCTTGCTGCAATGATTCCTGTTGGCTGCCCTACAGAAACTGCAGCAGAATGTTATAAATTCTTGGAAACCATCCTTAGTATATTAAATGCAACATTGGCTGCAAGGTATATCTGTAATTTCTTATCTAAATATCCTACCACATCCTCTATTAATGCTTGCCATAAAAATTTAATTGCCAGAAAATCTGAATGGCTGAATTTTAAGCCACAACAAAACAAGATCAATTATATTTTTCCTCCGGCAGAACCATACCTGTTCTTCTAGCTGCTGTCTTTGCTTTTTAGCTTTGCTTTGCTTATAGTAGTCCATTATCATCATGGCTGCGTAGATTTTCCCAACTGTCAGGTCTGTAGCTGGAAGTTAAGATGTAACCATATTAACCAAAATAGAACCATTTACTCTGCTAAAAGAACTGGAATCAGGGTCATACAATCTTGCACATCTGTGGGGCAGGAAAGAACACATATTTATAAGCTTGGCTCTGAATTTTCAAGCCCTGTGATTTGGAGGGAACCAGTGGTCTTCAGATAAGCTGTAAATCATAGGTAGAATGATGCCTTGGTGTCTGCATAGCATGTTTTTAAAAGGTAAATTTTTTATCCCGCTATCAGAACAGTCTTAGAATAGAATAGCTAGAATATTGGATATTTTGTGCAAGGAGAGATGTATCTGAGTATTATTTACATGTGGATGCATTTCTATTTTCATGTTTTTCTGCTTTATGTCTCCATATGGAATAGGCTAGGTTTAAACAATGTAAATTAGCATGAGGAATTTGCTTATGTTAAATTCCTTCTCTTTGTTAAAAATCATACAAGTCTTACTTCTTTCATTTTTCTGAACCTTACTTGGCAGACCTACTCCCTAAACAATAACTTACTTTTTGGCATGGGCACCAATAGATCTAGCATCTTCTGAGAAAGGTGAGGCCAAATGGTCAGTATCTCCTTCTGGAGCTCAGAATCTAACTGTTGCCAGTCTGCACCACCTATAAGGGAGCAGATCAAAAGAACTCTAAACAAAGTGGAGAGAAAGAGAAGGAAAGAGAAAAAGAAAACAAGGGAGCTAGACTCATTATTTATCCATTTTGTTTCCCCTCTTCCTCTAAGCTTAATGACACCAGAGATAAGAACCCTTCTTTAGTTCAAATTGGTTGCCAAGGGCTAAATCTGTGAGCTCCTGGAGGATACCAACAAGACTTAAATTTAGCAAAGTATCCAAACCTGTACTCCTCAATCTTTAATTAATTAAGCCATCAGTAGTATCCTTGCAAATCAGATGAGATATTTATAATATATGTATACACACATTAATTCTTAATTATTTCACATTCTCCTCTGAAAAAATTGATGATGTCTCACAATAGACTTCCATTGCACAATCAGTAAGTTTCTGAAATTTCCTATTTCATTTCTTGTTTCCTCTTTTATGCACCATACGAGCAGACTTGGTTTAGCAGCATTTTTTCCCATGACTGGGGGAAAAAAATAACTAGACCTGAAATTATTCTGAAAGCATCAGATTATTCTGAGTCATGAGGACTATGTAGATTATAAATTAATTGATTTTGGGAAGTTTTCTCCCCTCAAAAAGTAAATGTATAACTCTTGGCTATTTTAGTTTCCTTGCTTTACTTTCCCATTAACCTCCGGATTCCTACCTTTTGCGATCTTAATATTAAGAGCTGTTCTAATTAATGCCATCAGGGTGGAAGTGAAATGCACCGTATTGTCTTCAGCCACTGGCATGTTCATCAAGACCAGTCTCTGCACAAAACAGGTGGGGAAAAGGGAATCAGGCAGAAAACAGTTTGGAAAAGTGTAGCATGGAGACACAAGAAAAATGCTTAAAATGCATAAACTAGAACAGCCAAAAAGGAGGGCAAGGATCGCCCCCGTCCCCTCCAACCTATCCCATTCCCTCCAGCGTGGTCTTTTGCCCTTTTTGAATTCACCTTGCCAAGGATATGTATTTTTTTACTGACTTGGAGCACGACGGACAAGATGACCGATCAGGTTCCTTCACAATCACATTCTGTGATCATGGGAAAGGAATTCAAACTCTTTGATTCCATTAAAAGGAGAAGCAGATGTAGTTTACTTCTGCATCTCCTGTTTAGAACAATTTTTTGTTTTGCTTAATAAGCACAGAACTCTTAGCTATATCCTGGCGCCCCCTTTTTGAGTTTTCTTCAAAAGAGGTCTTGTTGGCAGCAAATGATTGTACATGCAATGGTTCCATTTTATCTGAAGTTGAAGAGGGAGGAGAGAAAGTGAAAATGAAGAGAAATTGATGAGTCAGGTGGGAGTGAGTAGGTCATGCTCCTTTTACCCTTGAAAGGAAAACAAATGGCCAAATCCACTTCCCAGAGTGTATATATTGCTTTGTCAATTCTTATGCAATTCTTTCCATCACACTGACCACCCTCTTTCTTGAGATAGTGAGATTAAGACTCATGGAATATTTTTGCTTCCATGTGTACAAAATCTAAACAAAAGGGTTTTATCCTTCTGAAACCAAATGGTACCATTGTGGCATGCACAAAGGCGAGCATAAGTTGCCCTAAACTAAAAACCTGGATAAACGCAGTAAATTGACAATTCCAAATAACTATTTAGAGAGCCAGGGTTTGCAATCCTGTTTTTTAAGCATTTGAGCCAGAACTTTCATGCAGGAGTTTTAGGAGGTAGAGTCAAAAAAGTAAAGGTGCACAATCAAAACTCCTTTTTATATACAGGTAGGACTCAACTTACAACCACAAATGAGCTTGGGATTATAGTTGTAAGTCATGGCAGCTGTTAGCTGAGGTACCCATCTGATCCCCTCACCTAATGGCTACAATCCTGGCTTTCGCTATTGAAGTCGTTTAGCAACTGTGAGTGTCATTAAGCAGAGCATGAAATTCCTCAGGAGGTGGGGGAGGCTCTGGGAATCCTGGTGCAGGCTTGCACTGCAGCACTTCCCCAGATCACATTTGGCTTTCCCCACCCATGACCTAGCTTCCCACCCTACAAGGTTGTATTCCCATTACACCTCATTTCATTTGCCTTTTCTGAAGACTGCCTTTCCCAAGGAGAAGCAGTCGATGTGCTGTGCCTTGTGGCACAGAAACCACATGATGCCATCCTGAAAGCAGGTGCAATTTTGGAAGTGGTTGCAATTCTTGTCATTTAAGAATCCTGGCCACTTCCAAAATGATATCTGCTTCCAGAATGGCACTGAACAGCCTTTGTGTAAGAAGGTTGTGTGGTGTGTTAGCTGCTTTTTCTTTTCTTGAAAGGCAATCTTCAAAAAAAATATATCATTTTTTGGAAAGAGAAATAGCCAACACGTCACATGGCCTTCCTACATAGAGGCTGTTTCATGTCACCTTGGAAGCCGGGACTATTTTGGGAGCAACTGCAATTCTCACAGTTCCGTATAGGAAGGCCATGTGACACACTGGCTTTCTTCAGAAGAGGTGAATAGAGCGAGGGATGGGAGGGGGGTAGGGAAGTCAAGGGTGTGGGGCCCAGTACAGCAGAAAGCAGGCCCAAAGCCTGTGGAGACCCAACTGGGTTGGAAGTGGGCTCAAGAGATCCAGCAGGGAGGAATGGGGGAAATAAGTGATTGGAGTCAGCTGCAACATCCCTACAATTGATTGTAAGAGTGGGTTGATTAACAAGTGGCCAGATTTTGTGACTCTGAGGGCATCACAGCAGCCTTAACATTGGGTATAGGTCGTAAGTCCCTTTGTTCAGTGCCATCGTAATTTCATAAAGTTACCAAATGTATAGTCATAAGTTGAGGACTATCTGAATAAAGGGACACAGTTTCAATCAGAGTCCTCTTTACTTTTTTTTAACTTTCTTCTTCCATATAGTTGCTCTGATTTCTACCACTGAAATCAGGCTATCATTTCCACATCACACACACCCCCATTTTCACTCCAAATCCTTAGGAGCCTTTTGGAGGTGAACCATGTCTACCTTCCTTTCTGTCAACTTGAAATCATGAGAAGGAATAAACATCACTGCCATAGCCTCAAGTCTTTTTTACAACATTTTATGCAAAAGGCAAAAGCAGCAAAACACTTCCCAGTTAACTAGACTTCAGTCTACCATTTCTGCTGCAGGTTCTGAAGCTCAAGAGTCAGGAGGAACAGTTATATCCAAACAGAAATGCAACCACAGCATCCTCAAACAAAAAATAAGTGTGTGTGTGTGTGTGTGTGTGTGTGTGTGTGTGTGAGAGAGAGAGAGAGAGAGAGAGAGAGAGAGAGAGAGAGAGAGAGAGAGGGAATATCCTAACTTCAGGGTAGCTTCCATTACATCTATTTACCTCTGGGTTGGAAATGAATTAACCTAGCCCCTCAATACTTTATGAATACTGAGATATTATCACAGGATCCTCAGACAGAAGCCCCAATATTTTCAGGCTGCTACCTTTTCCAGAACAAAACTGGATCCATTTTCCCATCCATTCTCTCACTTCCTATAATGAGACACCAAGCAAGAACCTGTTCTGCAGATTACTTTGAACCTGCTCTAGAGTCCTATTGGATGCAGTTATATCACGCGATTCACAAAGTGGCTTATCACCTGCTCCAGCTCAGCTTCAGGGGTATCACTTTTTGCTTTCCAGACTGTCAGAGCAACCCTTGCAGATTTTTTTTTAAGTCAAAAGCTCTGCTGAAAGGATTTCAATTTCATGGGCATGCCACACTCCATTTTGTATTTCAATGAATCAATGAGAAGAAATTGCAGTTTTTAGAGTAGTTTCTCATTTTCTTCTGATGTAGTTGTCCTATTTCAAAATCTTTGTTTAGTTCAGACTTTTATACAGATTACAGTTCAATCTTACATATTAAAAGATTAGTTTCACATTTGGGCTGATAGCCACGCTTGGCTCTTGAGTAGCGTGAGGGGGATTGCACTCCTAAAAGCAGACAACTCAGGATAATTTCATTAAAATATATTAAATTTTATTAATATAAATGTTCTCATGTAGCTAACTATTTTCCATTTCAAACAAATTCCAAAAGGCTGCTGATGGAAACTTCTGGAGGGACTCTTTTATTTTATTTTGTTTCTGCATAATCAGAAATAAAACACAGGGCATATTCCCAGATACGTTTGTACCTTTAAGTGTGTAAATTGCTTTAATATTAATCATATTGGTATAAACTGCCTTATATCTGAACTTTAGCCCAGCTAGCCAAAAATGTCTAATCTAAATGGGAAAGGTATTCCGTGGCTTCAGAGAGGATTATATGCAGTCCCTGTTACCTGGAACATTTCCATTGAAGTAACTGAATGGAAACCACATCTGAATGCATAAAGAACATTTGCTCTAATGCTAAACAAAGATCTTTTGAATCTTATTCTGCACCCCATACCTTTTTGCAGACAATAGAATAACTCAACAACTGTCCGATCAATCATAATATGCAGTGCAAAAATAAATTATTGAATATTCGCTACCTTACATTACAGCTACCAATCCTGTTTCTCTTGGATCTACCCTCCCAATGTTTGTTGTGTGCCTGCACAAACTAACTTTCAACATTATTTGCATTGATCCACAGGCCTGTCATTTTTATAATGCTATTGCAAACAGAGTTGTAAGGATTTGAAACATATAATCAGTACATATTTAGCTAGGAACACAATCTGAAATCAATGGAATAATGGAACACCTCCTTTATTTCCCACCACCCCTTACCATAATTCGTTTCCCATTTCTTGCTAATTAGAAGCCCATAAAGGAAAGAAGGGTTGTTCTACCTTATAAGCAACTTTGGAGGGACATCTCTTCCCGAGGCCTAGTGGTGGGGACATGAGAGTCAGCATTTCATACATCTCAGTGTAATGGATGCGGCCACTGCTCATGTGCAAGGAGGAGAGAGGATAAAGGAAATGGGGAGGGTGGGGAACAAGATGCAGAAAAAAAAGGAAAAAGGCATTCCCAGAGGTAAAAGACCCAAATAAACCAGAATATAGGAAACAGAAGAGAGAGAACAAAAACAAACAAACAAACAAAAAGACAGACAGGAAAAGAACAGGAAACCCATTAATCAATGCAAATCATACATGACAGCTTGTGCTGATGTGGATTTATAGCACCCCTCACACAGACCCAGGTACGCCACCAAAATGAACTGCCTGCCTGCCTTTCCATTTTCTCTGTGGATGTTTTTACAGCCAGTTCTTTCAACTGCAGTACATTGCGTGCCCCTTGTAATTTTCAGGGCTTGTGTGTAAGTGTTATAAATCAAGATACAGAAAAGGTGTTGTTTGGAATATGGTGATGCATACCTCAGTGAAGTGGCATGTCCTCCCTCTCTGGCTGTGTCCATGCAAGAAGAAAGCAGCATCTTGCATAGGAGGGAAGTCCATGGTGGTTACTTCTCAAAGGAATGTGTCTGTTTGCTTCCATCTAGCCTTAGGATGGAACATGTTCCCACCATGCACTGGTGCAAAGGCATGCCAAGTATGTAAGAAAAGAGAATGCAGGGAGAAAATCCAACATGCCATGCTCTCCAGCCCTTCTCCCATTTCCTCCCACATGCGATTTCAAGTTTTCCCCAGTTGGAGTTTAAAAAGTCTTGACAGAGGCAGCTGTTTTGCCTTAAAGGCTTCAGTTGGGTTGGTTGGTATTCCCTGTTTTGTGAGTCTCTGGTTCTGTATTCAGCCCTCTACTCAGTACAAAAGGAGGTCAGATTAAAATTGTCTCTTGCCATGAAAAGCTTCGTTGTGAATCCTTATTCTAAGTGTGGGGAATATTGTGGAAAAAGATAAAGGATAAAAGATAAAAATTCTTTCCAAGAAGAGAAGCACAATATACAAAGTGTGATGTAAGGAAAGAAAAGGCTTGTATGGGTTTTGGTGACTGATCCAGCGAAAGTAAATTCTGATGCCCTACACTGGCTATTAAAACTGTTTTTTTCAGCCCTTTTTAGGTGAAAGATACGGTGACCTTTGTTTACTATTTGTTCAGCTCATGCATTACTTTTAAGGCTCACTAACACAGAAGCATCACTGTTAATGCAACATGTTTGGCATTTACATTGCTCTTATTTTTGATAAAATGTGTAATAATTTTGTGTTTTTCATTCAACTCAAAATTGTCCATTTCCTATTACTCCCTTCAATCTTTACTTAACATTTCTAGGTTGGTCTTTTGCTAAATGGCAGTTAACATGACTTGTATGCAGCTATTAAAATGCATTAAAATATATTGTTTGAAATTAAACTATATGAGGAAGGTTTGATTGAATTGCTTTTTATTCCTGAAAACATGTCCTTAAAGTGCCTCCAAAATATCTTTCTTCACAACTGTATTTAACTTATTTTTAAATTTTGTTTTCTTTTTTCTTCCATTTTAAATTTGGTAGTTTTTTTAGTGAAACATTTTAAAAGAAAAACTGTATGTAATTTTCTAGAGAAGCATGAAACAAATCATAGCCAAGAGATATTGTGGTAACATCTTTAAGAAAAAGAAGAACAGAGTATAAAATTAAACAAAAATGTGAAAATGCTTGCACAGAAGAAAGAAAAAAGGTTTACAAATCTGTCTCAGATCTGAAATTGACTTACGATGGATTTAAAAATTACAGCCTACAAGAGAGACATGAAAATAATAGATTTACAAATGAAATTGAATGATTTAAAAATTAAAAAACTATATACAAAAAATAAATCAGAGAAGCAATGTGGATTATTTTTTAATAGTGAATTTACAGAAGGGAAATGCTGAAGCTGCCACAGTGGAATTACAAAAGGGGCCTGACAAAGATGATTACAAAAAGTTTGAGAGAAGAGGCAAAGAGTATGAAAAGGCAGATGTTAGAGCTTTCTGTGAGGAATTTAACTGTTGGGGAAAACAAGACAGAATACAGAATTGGTTTATCTGATCTAGGTTAAAATAATGGGTTGCTATTTCAGGTGTTAACTAATTGTTTTTGATTGGAACTAGATGATGGTGGTTATTTCTGAGAATGTTTAATTATAATAAGGCCGGACTTTGATTATTTGAAGAGAGGAAACAGGGTGGATCTGTTTAAATGGAAAGGAAAAATTCAAATTGGGTGTAACCAGGGATGGGATTCTAATGGTTCTGTCCACTTTTGTAGAACCAGTTGCTCTGAAAAGTAGCAAACAGAGAGCATACATGCACACGCAAAATGTAAAATCACTGAACTGGTAGTTACACCGGTTGGATACCACCCCGGGTGTAACAGATATAGTTTGTAATAATTATATTGTTTCAGATAACCCTTGCTGATGAATATGGTGAAATGAGGCTGGAGAGATAGGATTACAGAGAATGGGATAATGTATGGAATGAAGAGGGCTTGGTTGTATTATAAAATATAGTAATAAGTTGTTAACATAGATTATACTTCCTTTTACTATATTTATGTCTTTGCTTTATTTTCTTTTTCTGCACTTTTAAATGCTTTTGAAGCTTCAGAGAGGCTTACAAAACAGATCAGATTAACTTACTGATCAAGGGTTAACATGCTATGGATTAAACTTGAACTAAATAAGCTTTTCAATGTCAGGTCAAAAAACTAAAAACTAAATATAAATTTACAGTATTAAAATAAGATAATTTATCTTGTCAATGGGGTTAATTATGTATCTATTCAATTTGTGAATTTCAGGTATAGTAAGCAGGAGACATAATCACATACAATTATTTGCACAATTGTTTTCACCAATAGTTCGCACAAACTCAAAACTAAACTTGTATTTCAGCCACTCATAATATGAAAAAAGGGAAGTCTGAATGGGAAAAAATCCACAGCAAGACTTCCTGGAGTGACTTTTCCCATAATCGCTATCATTAGGGATTGTTTTTCAAGCTAATGGCTGTTTATCCAGGCAAAAGATTAAAAACAATATTTGCAAATCATTTGATATGTAGATGCCTGAGGAGATACATATATATTTACAGATGTAGATAATTTTAAATCTTAATTGTTAGCCTCCCAGATCCTTTGGGAATGAGTGACATACAAATAATGTCATAAAATTTAATAAAAAATTAAATAAGTTGAGGAAATGTTTGATATAGCAGAAAGTCAACTGGTTCTCAAAATCAAATAATACACTTTACCTAAGTAAAGATGTTGATAGATTTTTTTTATTGACTTAGAATCTTTCCACACTACTCTTCAACATATGATAAAAGGACAAAAACTTGTTATTTATAAAATAAGCTTAATGAACATGGCACAGTTAGAAATATTAAATCACATGGGATATAAAGCTAGCAGTTAATATTTCAGTGTATCCTAATTAATTTTTCTGTTCAAAGTGATCATAAAGATAACTAATTTCACACACACACATATATGCTGTTCAGTTTCCTTCAGGTATTTTCCCACGTTATTGTAGTTGTGCTTTTAAAGTTGTAGCAACGTTTCGGCAGAATCTCATCTGCCATCATCAGGCTTCTGTATTGAGTTCGTCTGTAAGTCAGACTTTCACAGCTGTTTCAGTTTTAAATTTGGGGCTAGCCTACGCTGTGCCACAATGGTTTTTTCTTCATCCTGATTGGTTGAGAGTCTTGGTTGGTGTTTATTGGTCTTGGAGTTTGCTGTGTTCTGCTTGATTGGTGTTTCTAATATCTTCTGTCTGTTTTGTGGCTTTTTTTTTTTTTTTGGTTCTTGATTGGCTGGCAACATTGTGTTCCTGTATTGGAGGTTTTTAGTGCAGCTTGGCTTCGTGTGAGAGGACGGCTATTATCTATTAGGAAGCTAAGATTCATCTGGGTGCCTTGTTGGGGTGTGTTTGAGCTGGAGGTATCAGGGGGAGTCTGTTTGTGCCCAGGTGTTCGCCTGGCTTGTGGTGTGGAGATTTTTTTTGTTTGTGAGTGCAGGCTTCCAAATGATTGACAGTCTGGTGGAATCATCTCTTCTATTCATGCTTTCAGGACTTTTTTCAATCTCTATGGCTTCTCTGATGATTCTGTGGCTGGGGTTTTCTATAGTGGCTAGGGTTTTGGTGCCATTGAAGTTGATGCTATGACCTGTTGCTTTCATGTGTTGGACTAGTGAGGAGGTGTGTTCCAGCTTTTTTACTGCATTTTTGTGTTCATCCAGACGGGTACTTATTCTTCTATTGGTCTGTCCAATGTATGTGGCCGGGCATGATGCACAGGGGACTTCACACATGCCTTGGTTTTCCAGGTCAATTTTATCTTTGGGGTTTCTAAGGATGGCCGATATTTTTCTGTCTGTTTTGAAGGCAGTCTTGATGTGATGCCTGTGTAGTATCTTACTGATTTTGTCTGTATGTAGGGCAGGACAGCTGTTCCATAGTCTGTTGATCTTCTAGGTCTCTATTATATCTTAGTATGTTTTTGTAGATCAAGCTAGTGATTTTGTTTTTGTGGAAGCCGTTGGCTGTCAGTACTTTAGTCAGGGTGCATAGTTCAGTCTTTATATGTGTCTTGTCTGCCAGGCATTTGGTTCTGGTGATTAGTGTTTTGGCCATGGAGTTTATCCGTGCTGGGTGGTGGTGGGATTGGGCGTTCAGGGAGCGGTTGGTGTGTGTTTTCTTCTGGTACACGGTGTGTCCTAGTGTGCCATCTGTTCTTTTGTAGATTAGTACATCTAGGAATGGTAGTTGTTTGTTTATTTCCATTTCCAAGCCAGGCAAACACCTGGGCACAAACAGACTCCCTCTGATACCTCCAGCTCAAACACACCCCAACCAGGCACCCAGATGAAACCTAGCTTCCTAATAGATAATAGCCATCCTTTCACGCGAAGCCAAGCTGCACTGAAAGCCTCCAGTACAAGAACACAGTGTTGCCAGCCAATCAAAGCCACAAAACAGACAGAAGAAACCAGAAACACCAATCAAACAAACTCCAAGTCCAATAAACACAGACCAAGACTCCCAACCAATAAGAATGTAGAAAAAAACATCCTAGCACAGCAATAGGCTAGCCTCAAATTTAAAACCAATGGCTGTGAGAGCCTGACCCACATACAAACTCAATACAGAAGCCTGATGATGGCAGATGAGATTCTGCTGAAACGTTGCTACAACTTTAAAAGCACTACAATGATGTGGGATAATACCCAAAGGCAGCTGAACAGCACACATGTAAGTACCCGCGAAAACTTTAAAAAAACATATATATAGAGAGAGGGGGGGGCAAGGAGAGAGGCAAGTTATGCTAATGGGAAAAACAAATACAAAGTTTGTATTTGAAAAATTCCAAATGGTAAAATTTTAGCATATTTCTGATGCTGACTGCCTTCAGTTGTCTTGATTTATCTGGGCAAGTCTTCAAATTCAGGAAAGTTTTCTTTTTTTGCAAGTCAGTGTGAGGCTGAGGAATAAAAAAAAAAAGCCCAAGCACTGTAGGAGAGGCAAAAGACTATGTGAATTGAATTTGCTCATGGTTCCTTAATTATGCTATGTTATTACCGAGAAATAGGGACAGTTCCCCATTTCCAAAGTTAATTTGGAAGATTCTCTGTGGGAATGTTCACTGCTGCTTGTGGTGTTCACTATCGAAGATAATTAGTATGTTTTAATCCTTTCTAAAGCAAAACTGAACAAATATACTTCAAAGGGGCAACATCTCATCAACTTTTGCACATATTCATGGAATTTTAGGAAATGGGAGCTGGGGGAAAAGAAATTGTATATTATATAATGGTTTTAGGAATTGTTCAGCTGAAAGCACTTTGACTTGGAAAGACAGTGTGAAGAAGCAATGCGGGATTATTATTATTTTTGGTTGAATTTGAATAGTTATTTTTATCTAGAGGTTGTACAACATTTTTTCTTCGTGAAACTTTGGGCAGACAAGCAATGAAGGATCATGAAGCATGTCCTAAGGAACTGTATTATGAAAATGATGCAGAGATACTTAGGTTTTCTTGGCTGAAACAAAATTGAATAGAAGCAGCTCTTCAATTAGGAGAAAGCAAAAGTTTGTTCTTTTTCAATGGACTTTGAAAGTGAATTTGACACAGATTTGTTAGTAAACTTTGAATTCTAAATGACCTTGTCATGAACAGAAGATAGTGTTTCATAATCATTTTTGGCCCTTGTCAGTACTGAGGAACAAAAGGAGACAGCAAAAGCAAAGAATTACTATTGAACAAAGCTGTGATTTGTTATAGAGCTGTTGTCATAGATTTGTCATAGAGCTATTGTTCTTTTGCTTACAAAATCCATATCATTCATATACATATATACATGTATATATGTATATATATATATACATATATATATGTATGGTATTCAGCTATGTTCAGGTATTTTCCCACATCATCATGATTGTGCTTTTAAAGTTGTATTAACATTTCGGCAGAATCTCATCTGCCATCATCAGGCTTCTGTATAGAGTTAGTTCCTGGTTTCAAATTTGAGGCTGGTCCATTCTGATTGGCTGGGAGCTACAACTTTAACAGAACTACAATGACGTGGGATAATACCCGAAGGAAGCTAAACAGCACA
>BLBF01000052.1:11091289-11129642 GCA_015471245.1 Laticauda colubrina | reverse complement strand
GTTGCTACAACTTTAACAGAACTACAATGACGTGGGATAATACCCGAAGGAAGCTGAACAGCACATATATATATATATATTTATTTGTTTTTTTATATATATGTGTGTGTGTGTATATTTACTATATTTGATATAACTAGGGTTTATTTTTTCTTAATATCAATACCATATAGACATATTTTTGTGTATATCCATGTGTTTATACAAAATTAACACCCATAAAATAAGCATAAAAGATTAATACATGAACATTTGCCTTATTTTTTTATTAGAAGTGATCTCACAATATAACAGTAAACCTGAGCTCAGTACCAGACTATTCTAAAGAAAGAATACTTCTCTATACAAAAATATTTCTCACTCCTAAAAGCTCCAGCTTTCTCCTTGACATGCTAATTGCTCATTGACTGAGGGGCTTATTGAGTAAAGACCCAAATAGCCAGATGAACTCCTGTCCACCATATAAAGTGTCATTTTCTGGGATATGTTTTTCATTGAACTAAGTTAAGATGTTTGAGATTGGCTAACTGACCATATCATTAGGAGATGCAACCTGAATCTAGTTGCACTACTTCTGAAGTCAGACAGTGTTATTTTGGATGAATAGATCTTCCATACCCAAACAGTGTAATACACTTTTAAAATTAAGTCTCTGGGTACAACTGGTAAGCTTTGTTCATTTCTTACCATATCTGATTTGATTTTTTAAAAAATTAAATTTAAATTCTTTGTTCCCTACTTTTGCTCCCAAGTTAGTGAAAAACCAAATACAATGCCCATTTCAAATGAAAAAAAAGTAGGTCCTAAAAAGCGAAGCAGAAAACAATGGTTCCAAAGACTTCTCTGTGCTATAATAGTCATTCTAAAACCTCCAGAGTCATTCATTCAAGGTGAGAATGAATGTGTAACTTCAGCTGTGCCCTGAAATCCATTTCTTGATCTTTTCCAGTTATGTATAACAGCTGCTGATTCTGAGAAGGTTTGAATCTCTTTAAACTCGAGGGAAAGCAAGTCAGGATTCCCTTGTGAAGTACAATCGTGTGAAGTACAAAAGAGAAGAGGAGAGCAGGATTTAATGGGATGTCCCTATTGCCAGGTTGTGGCTGGGATTGTGAGGCAAACCTTGCAAGCCACCCTGCAGGGGCACTTCTCTCCCAGGCCCAGAGGAGGTGAGATCACCCGTACTAATTTGTACATATCCTTATACAGGATCCTGCCACTGGAAAGGAAGCACAGGTGAGTTAATAGGCCCAATCAGGAAATGGGAAAGAAGAAATATAACGCCAGAGATGTGCATTGCCCTTTTTCTAGGAGGGGACTGAGGGAAGGCTCTGCACAATCACCTCCTTTGAAGATACAGCGATTATTTTCTCTACCATGTTCCCATGGAGGAATTTTTCATCGTCAGGAAGGAGCATATGCCCTGATTTATAATGGAACGATAAAACTCAGGCGTTTTATCAAGTTTTATTCAATTTTTTTAAAAAAGCACAATAAATGGTTTTGCATAATCAACTATTCATATCAAGTGGATAAATGGTGTCTTATTATATACAAAGTTTCAAGCCAGGGTTCCTCCCCTCCATCAAATCCTGTCTTCCCTCTTTGTCCTCCCCCCCCCCCCCCAGTGGTGATCAATCTGTACTGTTAGTTCAATTTCACCTAGGATAAACAGATGCTCCAAAGCTATATCAAGAGCATGTCAGGAGATGATGAGACGACAGTGCTTCCTTTTGGTATCCCAGGGTTTGGGTTTGGTTTTTTTGTCTCTGAAAACTAAGGTTTAATTGTATCAGCCAGAGATAATTTCTTTCCTGATTCTTTTCTGTTTTGGTCACCACAGTCTAGCAGTGGAAGGGCAGGAGGTAAATCTCTTACAGTTATAATGATCAGTTTAATTTAGAATGATAATTATACTGTAGGCAGTATTCTAGACAGAACTGTAGATATTATTTTTAATGCAGTGATAAAGTGCAAAAGAAGAAACTGAATTGTTTATAATCCGATTTTTTCATGGCAAGTTTGGATGATTTTAGAAAAACTACAGTCTTAGTATAAGACAAATTTAGTGGGCTAGTTATAAAAATAAATATAGGAAGAGGAAAATGGGAAAATAAGACTTGAAAAATTTGTTGTGTTCTCATTTAAATCCTAAATAATTTTTCCACATACTGGCTTTCTTCACTTCTAAGAGATTGCACCCAGAATTGCCAATCAGTATAACTTTTAGCTACAAAGGGTGACACTGACCTTTCAAGAAAATTACATGAATTTTCTTGCTACAGATAAGCCAGGGCTACCAAATTAACATCTGCTTTTAACAGCAGAAACAAGTTCAGAAGAGTAGCCATGTTAACTGTGCGCTCATCTTAAAGGCCAACATATTTATTGTGTAAATCTTTTAGAAGGCAGAGGTGTAATTAATGTAGAAGAGCAAGTTCATAGTAAACAATAAATTTAGTTTTCAGATCCAATAGTAAAGCAGGTAATATCCATTTGATGAACTTCTAAGATTCCAATATATCTAGAAAAATCATGAACATTGACACTAATATCGATAGATGATTAGGCAGACAGGTGATACTAATTCAAGCTGGAGAAAGATAATAAGAAATAAACTTTTAAGTTTTCAGATTTGAGATCCATAAAATATAACCTAAGGTATTACTGCCAGTGGCAGTTCCACTTCAGGTTAAGGACCATCACTTAGGAATTCTGGAATTAGGCAAATATACCGAAATGCCCCAAGGAAGATATAATGGAAAACAATATCTCCAAAGCACTACTGAAATGTATGGGTAGTATGAGTGAAGGTTTTTAATAACATGGTGGTCAATTCACTTCTGACATAAATTATCTGTGGAGTTTTTTTGCTTAAAACATTTTAGGTTGCAGACACAAAAAAATAGTATAGTACAAAATAAAAAAAAATGAGTGGGGGATTTAATGTTGGACATACATGGATAAAATCCTCTTTATACATATATCTGAGACCTCAATTTCCACAATGGCTCACAAGTATGTCCATATGGTCGATATAGGAAAAATAATTTGCTGCAGGAAAACTGCAATCTATTTCCTTGTCATTAAAAGTACACAGCTGCTCTTATTTAAAAGAGCTCTTGCAAAGCTGTGATGATAGAATTAAAAAAAACTCACAAAGGATATATACTTCTTTTTAATTAAAAAGCTGAAACTGGCTGAATGGTTAATTTAAGTAAGACTATTAGGTTGTTTATGTGAAGATGGCCTTTGTATAAGAACTTCTAGAAGCATTTCCATTCTATTTGTACTTGATTTGGATATCACATCTAAACAGATTTTGTAAAGAATGTGGCAAAAGAAGTTAGATATGCCTACATACCATGCAGCTCTATCATATTCTGCCCAAATCCTGACAAATTCATCAAGGTGATGAGGTCCCAAGATGGAAGAATCTCGAGTCAGATATTCAAAATTGTCCATAATGACAGCCACAAAGAGATTGAGCATCTAAGTATGAAGGAAACAAGAAGAATGCATAATAAGGGGAAAGAGATAGGAACCAGATCTGTAACCAGCAAATAAACACAAAAGAGAGCTGCAGTGTAATCCTTCACATGATACTGAAATTATTTAATTGTGTTTACAGCTTCTTCTCTTTAATAGCTCTGAGAAATACTAAAGAATATCATACCATCTTTTAAACCAATCTGATAAAAACAATACAAAACCTGTAGAATAAATCTGTAGAATAATGGAAAGAGGAACTCACCAAGAAGGAGCAGAAGAAGATAAAGGAGACAAAGTAGACATATGCTAGTTCTGTGCCGCATTTCTCATTCTCATTTTGTCCAGATGTTGCTGTGGTGTCTGGCTCACAACCTTTCCCTTCTAGGCATGAAAGCATAATCTCCTGCCATGCCTCCCCTGTAGCACTTCTGTAAGAAAACAAATCCATCTTGTGGTTTATTACTATGTTCAACAAATCCTTCTTACTTTCAGAAAGTCTCTGTTTAAGCTACAACTCTTTTAAAAATAGACTTCAGGGTGTTTTAAGGAGTTTTTTTTTAAATGTAAGTTGTGGTAAGTTCTTGCTCTTCTGCAAAGTCTATTGCAAACATCATACTAAGCACAATTTCCCCTCAAGTTGAGCTTGTCTCCTGGTGACCATCTGACCATGTAGATTTAGAAGTAATATGTCATTGCCAAAGAGGCTGGTAGGGGCAGCAGCCTCAGAAAGTAGTAATTATCCCACTATTGTACATAATACACATAATTTTAGGCTTAGAAATATAAGTTTATAAAAATACATTTCAGATAGTTTCTTAAATGTAAATTAAATTCTTAAGATACATTTCAAATCCAATAAATGGTTCAGAAATCATCCATGGCATCTAGAGGCTGTCTGGGGTTAATTCCCATCATGGTTACCAAATGTGATATCACTTCTTGCGAACCATATTGAACATACAACCGGGTATGAAGTGCCATATTTTATTGAAATTCAGTTATAACACTGAGGAGGACTTTTATACAATTTATGATTCAGTCCAGTCAGATCTAATTATGACTTCTGCATCAAGTGAGAAGCTAGAATGGGATTCCAATAGAAAAGCTGAAATTCCATTTTGGCAATGAAAGGGTTTATCAAGTTTAAAGATTATGATGACCTTGTAGATGTACTGAAGGAAGGGAGAGGTGCTGTTGTATAATCTGCCTGATAATTAAACTAGAACAAAGATAATAGTATTGTTCATGAATCTCTTTGGAATTAGGATGCCTATTAAAGAATTTTATCTGACTTCAGAACATAGAGATTCATGACAAAGATAAAAAAGTAGGAGACACAGAAAATAAAAGTTGTGGCCCATTGAGCTGAAAACAATTCAGTCTTAAGCTAAAGCCTACTAAATAGTATATAAAAAGGGAGACTTCGAGTCCTTGGTTTGTAACAAGCTGTGTAAATCTCGCTAGCCGAGTATTGATTCATTACCAGAAGCATTTGAAATCTTAGGGGAGACAGTTCTTCCCTTTATAATGAAGTATGAATATAATTGTAAATTTACCTAAACAGTAACATCAGAGAACCAAGGAAGCTGCGGAAATTGTTGTGGCGGTTAATGTGGCTTTCCTCATCTAGCTTGATGTTCCCAAACACCTGAAAGCATAGGAATGAAAGTATTATTTCTGACTTCATAAAGCAAAAATACTGCAATCAGAGCAATGTGTGGATGGTGGAAAATGTGCGGTGCTCTGATCATTCTTTCATATTTCCAAAGTTTGTTGTTGATACCTGAACAAGGGGGGAAATACTGTTGGGATAAAACATTTTTCAAAATCTTAAAGAGAGTTAAAACAATACTAACAGGTTATAGCACAAGTGTCAAATTCTCAACATCATGTTGTCATCACATTTCTTCCTCTTTGCTAAACCAGGGTGGGCGTGGCCAGTGTGTGATGCATCTGGCCACGCCCACGATATCCCCTGTGTTATATGTCAACTCATCTCACTTTCTCCTTCAATAACCACAATGTATAGCATTTGTATTGAACCCCAACAAATTTAAGGGATTCAGTAGTTAGTCATCATACAGACATTTCTGAGTAATTAGCAGTAGATTACCTCTTATATTGCATTTATTAATTTGACTTAAACCTCACCTTTTAATCAGCAGTTCAAACCAACATGGAGAACACTCATTTCTATATTTCCAGACAGGAACCCCACACCCAGATGAATTAATTCTACTCTATTGTAAGGTAAGACTCGCACTGATGATGTTTCCTAGTTTGGGTAAAGAAATGTTTGCAAGAAGACAAGCAAACTCAGAGAGCACCAAGGACCCTTCATTTCAAATCTGAGCTACATATATTCTCCTTTATTGATATTGTAAGTTATATTAACAGAATCTTACAAGACTGACAGTACATTTCTCTCCATTGCCTTTACAGCCCAAGAAACTAAGGATTGTCTGTTCTGAGGTGCCCACATTTGTTCTATAGGCTCAGCTGCTGCTTATCTGACCATTCCCATGGCAGTGGTTCTTTCACTTCTCCCAAAGTCATTTCCACGCACCATTGCAATATTTTATAACAGTAACAATTATGTCAAATAAGATGGCATGATTGAGTCAAATTTATCCAATAAATTGCCATATCCCAGAATGAAATAGAAAGAATATCCTTGTTCTTAACTTAATATTTTAACCTCTATGTCATATATCAATTTTCCTGGAGTTGCACATAAGATATAAAAGCAAATAGCAGATGGTGTATATGTTCTATCTATCAAAAATAAAGAATAAAAATAAAAAAATGTTATAGTGTTTTTATATACATTTAATCCATTGTACATAAGAGGGCATTGCTTCTTAGGGAATCTGAATTAGTTTGTAAATTTTTCACTTGACAAGTCAGAACTGTGAGCAGGAAAAAAAAGGTTCATAATTCATGCAATTTTTTCTTCACAGTGTGGATTCTTTAGAAAGAACACTGATAGGCTCATGTTACATATCAAGAATGTAACAATCCATATTCCTATATATAAGATATTGCATTATATTTTTCTCCAGATGCCAATAGTTGTTACATTATAAATAGCCTATTATTCAGCCTTCCTCAACCTGTGTACTTGAGATATTCTTGACTACAGATTAACCGAGCTAATGGACCTCCTGCCTGAAAATGGGAGCTTAAGCTTAATGTAAGAGGAGGATTCAAGATTTTGTTATTTCTATGTTTGGTGGACCCACCATCCTAGATCTTTTTAGTTCTTTGCTTACCTGCATCCCAATGATTGCATAAATGAAGAAGAGCATTGCAATGAGAAGGCAGACATAGGGGAGAGCCTGGAAAAGGCAAATTATAGAAAGTACTGTGTTATTACAGGCATAGTATTTATATGCTTAAAACAGAAACATCTGTATGTGTACTTAAAGTAGTAATAAAAAAGCGGTGGCAGAGAAGATAAGAATCTCTGTTTAAACTAACTAAATGGTTTGTGAAGGAAGATATGATGCTAAGTTTAAGAAATATGATAATAAAAAGATTGGCACCAATATAGAGCAGAGTAACAGGTGACTTAATTACAGTTTCTTTAACAAACATGCAAGTGATCAGTGGGAGGTAATAAAAACTAGAAAAATACAGAGGGAATTAAGGTACTAAGTATATTTTCCTGCTACATGTAGGAAGTGCACAAAATAAGACAGAAGACTTAGGAGTTATTAAACAATAATATACTTTACCTTCCCTCTCCTATGCCACTTCCAGATTGACAATTTTCATGATTACTGTAATCTGACATGGAGTCCTTCCATTTTAAAACCTATTTTTAAACCTAAACCTACAAAAATTTAAATATGGCAATTGTATTTCTAACCTCAAATAGGCCTTGACTGATTATGTGCCATCAAGTCATTGTCAACTCTTAAGCAACAATACAGATATATTTTTCTCCAACTATACCTAACCTTATCTTTCAGGCCTTCTATTGCATTTAAAGAACCCAATATAACCCTAAAAAAATCTGCTCCATGAATATGGCCAAGTAAATTTTGTAAGCCTCAGATTCCAGTGAGGCCCTCAGCCACTTCTGCATAAATGTTTAGATATTTTTTTACATATTGTGAGTAATAAATTTGATGTGACTCTGTGTAACTTTCAAGTATAGAAAATAATAAAATAAATTGGAGACATGAAGAAGGATGCCACCAGACATATGGGAGACAGAGGAGTATAACATTGTGAGAAAGGAAGAGCCAAGTTATATAACCAACAAAGAAGCAAAACAATCTGCACAAATATAAAGAAAGACCACGTAACTTAGCAGCACCTTCTTGTTCTATTACTGGTTCAGATATGGTTTATTTGATCAGCACATGCTTGTTTCACCACTAATTGTGGTTCAGAGCATTGTTTACTTCTCTCTGAAGACTGGAAGACTGCATCAACCTTTCCTCATGGCATATTTTTAGTTATAATGAGCTATGATATTTTGGTTTTAATATCCTTCTTGTGGTAACAATATTGTAGCTTCCTAGCTGGCTTTTAACTAGCTTAGTAAGGAATATATTGTACGTGATATAATAATTTATGGGTTTCTTAAAAAGAAAATTTGGGGCCTAAATTCCTGATTCTAAGTGCATGGTCTTCCTGGTTCTAAGTGGTTTTAAAAATTATGCCAGCTTCTGCAATTGTTTGGCTGACTTCAACCCAATCTAGATATTAATCCCATACAACTAGCAGTCAGTATGGAAAAAGAGATCCTCAACAGGTAGAAGCCCTTAGCTTCTATTTTGATGGGAAAGATAGAAAAAAAGGATGTTGGAATAAATTATTGGCTAATTATTTTCAAATTACTGCCAATACCTGCTTGTATGTGCTTCAGTGGAGACTTACTTTATTTATGGATGAAAATATGAATAATGCATATTTGGAGAATGCCAGGTTGTGACAGGTTATGAAAGTGTTATATGCCAGCTTCAGAAAAGCTAAACTTTAATAATAAATGAATACTTTTTAAGTTTTCCCCCCAAAAAATCTAATCTACATTTTTGTAGCATATTTTGTTTCATGGGAAGAAGAAAAAAATATGGAAAGGGTGTATTGTTTGCTGTGATGGAAGAGGTTGGGGGAACCATGGAACAATGAATACTATTTTTAATAATGAAGTGGTAAATATCCCAGATTGTTACACATGGAAGCAAATGAATTGGCAAAGGGGGATTTGATTCTAAGTGAAAGCTGCATCCCACTGGGTTTGCAATATAAAATAGGTAATAATAGGGCTTTAGATTCACTTTGGAAGAGGTGTTTGGAATGTGTGGGAGTGTGAACTGAGCAGGACCTGTCTGTGACTCATCAAAGTAGCCATGTCTGTTTACAGAATCACTTTCTGAAGCACCTCTTCTGAATAATAATAGATTACAAACACCCTTCTTCAAATGTTGGGGCTTTGTTAGGTATGTCTTGCTTGTGGTAAAGGATGCTGGGCTAGTAAGGTTTTTAGTCTACTGTACTGTGCTTATGCCAAATACTTAGAGTATCCAGTCTTTCTTAAAGCAAATCTTCCAAAAATTCCTCATCTGTGAAACTTGAAGAGATAGTCATTTATATGGATAAAGAGGAAGAAAGCTTGCTAGCTCTTTCTCCACTATCTGTGTTTTTGCGGATGATTGATGGTTTGACCTAAGGCATCCATAATCGCCTAATATATCTGCTTGGATGTGCCCTGCAATTGTGTATGTAATGGTTGATGTTATTCATTGTCCTAAGCAATCCACTGACCTTGGAAGGAAGACAGGAGTTCAGCTTTTACCTTGAATGACTGCACAAAGGTCCAGAGCAGAATTCGAATGGTATACCCTTGGCGAAGCAGTTTGATGAGACGGGCAGCCCGGAACAACTTCAGAAAGCTCATGTTGAAGCTGCTGGTAACTGTCGGCTTAACACAATGCCAGAGAGAAGGAGGAAACAGTAAAATGAAAAAGTAAAAAAGAAACATCATATGCCATTTTCAGTCTTGATCTTCCATTAAAAGAGAGCAATGGAGAAAGAGATTCACCTTACTATCTGTCAGGATAATTTCTGTAATACTGCCAATCACGGTGATGAAATCAAATATGTTCCAAGTGTCACGGAAATAATTCTGTAGAAAGAAGAGGAATGTGCAGATTAACCTCCTATATAATGTAAGCATTGATGTAATAATATCCCTTGAAAATTTGCCACCAATTTTTTAGACTATATTTAGATACACAAAGAATAAGGGCGGCCTTTGGCCTAATCTTTGGTTATTTAGTCTGAGATCTCATAGGCTTTCATGGGCCAGTACAAAGTTCCCTATTATGTCTTGAAATTCCTGAATGATTTTCTTTATCACCTTCTGCTTCAGCATAATTTTAAAAAAGGAACCACACTCACCTGATTGGGCTAGGGCTTGGACTGGGTGTAGGATTTTGGGTCAAGCTAGCAAATCTAATTTTTGACAAATCTAGGCTATTTATCTGGTGTTATGATTTCCAGTTCAAATAACAAATATTCCAATGAATATATGTTGCATATAGGTCTGCCAGAAAAGATAATTCAACTTTAAATAGAATCATTCTACATGTCCTTACATCCATCTAGGCATCAACTTTATTTTCTTTTAAGGCTATGCTTTTCAGAAGAATTTCAGGAGCTAAAGGATTACTGGTATTCCAATAACTTCACCAACTTCTTCAACTTTATCAATCATAACCTCCAATCAACTTCATCACTCCAGAATTTATAATCAGATGCTGAGGAATTCAGGAAGACACATAGTTTCATTCTACATATTGCCCCCACCAGACTAAGTTAACCTTGAGCCTGTCAGGACTGAACCCTTGGCAATGGGTAGAGTTAGACTGCAATACTGCAGTCTAACCACTATGTCACCACGGCTCTTGGGGATTCAGGAAGCATTGGAAAATACTGAATGATTGTGGGAATCTAGTTGGTTTTTAAGGAATAGATTTTCTGCAGGAGGGAAAGACATGGGAAGGAAAACAAATGTTGGACTGGATGGTTCGCATTATAAAAATAAATTATGCCAAAATGAGCAATCTGTTGATGAAGTAAATAATTTTGTCTATCTAGAGTTTCATGAGAAGACATCCTTTATTATTTAATTAAATATTATTAAGAAGCATTTAAGAGGTTTGGTACCATAGAGACTCCATCCCCATCAAGAACAATGTCCAGCTCTGGATATCAATAACTTTTAACTTGGGATGTGTAGATCGCAATTCCTATAGGCAAGGACTGATCCCCAAGCATTCTTAGTGCATACAAACTACAGTGCCCATAAATAGAGTTTTAATATCTCATGCTGAATGCATTTTACTCACCAGGAAACCAAAAGCTATGATTTTCAGGATACATTCCAATGAGAAAACCATGGTAAAAGCAATATTCAGATACTTCAGAGCCAATTCATATGTATATGGAGCAGAATAGTACTATCAAAAAGAAAAAAGAAAGACGAGTCATAATACTCTGAATTTCAGTTAGGCTAATATAAGAATCCTGGAGGTTTGCCTATATCTTTAAGATTTGCACATCCTAAATAGTGAGATGAATACAAAATACAGTTACCACTAAAAAGAAATAGCTCCAATATTTTGGAGGGAGGGGAGGGAGGGACAGAGAGAAAAAGAGAGATTGATTCATTGGTCCTGAAACCCATCATTTAGCTTCCCATAATGGAGAAAGGCTAAAGAAAAGTTCAGTGGGGACAGCAGGAATGGTTTATATTTGCCTCTTTCAGTAAGAAGGTATCATAATAAAATAGTAAGTAAAATTATGAAATTACTAAGCATTACTGATAAAATGGAAATTTGCTGCTCATATCTACTCTACTGCTTAGTCTCTCTTTAAAGAAAGAGGTTCTAGTAACTTTTTGGAGTTCAATCTGTAGGTAATCTGATTTCAGGAAATGAGGAGGGAATAAGTAGGCTCAACTCCATGGCTCCTGAAGAGAACAATCCTTAAATGAAGGGATCCAGACCAAGTCTACCCTTCCTGAGCTCCCACTAATTCAGTGGAAGAAGATGGTCCTATAGAGAGGCACAATATACTGTATATTTAAATGTAAAATGTGCAATTTTAATCTCTTCAGATGCATTTCTAACATGTAATGCCGGATATGGCTTCTAATTACAGTTCCCAAGAAATGAAGAGACATCACTTAGTGACAGAGCATTTACTCTGTGCTTGTATATATTTAAAGCATTTTCATCCTATACTTCAACTGAAAAATCTCACAGAGCAATTCAGTTAAAAATCAATAAAAAAACCTCTACTTTTAGGCTCCCAAAAATAAAATAGAAAAGGAAGCAAATTGAGACATCATTTCTTAAAGTTGCATTCAGAAAGCTTCTTTCCTTGTAATTTTTAGTTGAAAGCACTTGACTTGAGAAGAACACCCCCCCCCAAGATCATAAAAAAATGGTTCCATCATTTTAGACAATACAGATAATATTCATTTAAAGGCAGCTTCATGATCTGTTTATAACTAGCTAGAAACCTTGTGATTCATCATTTTTAAATGATGTTGACTTGCAACTGCAATGTCAGACTCTCTCAAATATTGAATCTGTTCATCTCACCTTCATCATTAGAACCACAGTGTTAAGAGCTATCATAGCCATAATGGTGTATTCAAATGACGGAGAGACCACAAAGTGCCAAACTCGGTACTGAAATGTGTGTCGGTTTTGAGGCATGTAGCGGGTGAGGGGTTTTGCACTGATAGCAAAGTCAATGCAGGCTCTCTGGAAGGAGAAAAAAGGAAATCAAGAATATGTAAAGCATATTATTATAATTATTAATGCCAATAATGTGCAACTATGTGGTACAAAAAAGTAGAACAACATTTATTCATGGGTTATGATCCAAACAAACGAGAAACACAAGAAAAAGAATAGTTTATAGTTATTGCTGAAAAACTTATTTGTTTTATTTATTATGGAAAATAAGATAACTTTCATTCTACTTTCAATTCCTCCTTCAACATTTTTTTTCTTTAATTCTAGGGCAATAAAAGCCTATTGATTTTTAGAATTCTAAGTATCAAGATTCTCATAAAAAAGAAATATTTAATCCATTTGCCCGCAACATGCTTAAATAGGTCAATGGAGAGGTTAATATGAGGGAGAAAAAAAACTCTCCTAGCTAACACCCAGAGTTAAATCTATCTCTAAGCAGAACCAGTCATGCACAGGATTAAATTAAGCTCTATATAGTTTTTAATACCTCATTCTTCTCAAGACTACACTCTTCCATCATTTTGTCTCCTTGCTCCTGGAAAGTGATGATGATGAGAGCCACAAAGATGTTAACAAAAAAGAAAGGGAACACTACAAAGTACACCACATAAAAAATAGACATCTCCATGCGGTTGCTACGGCTGGGGCCACGATCTTCCTCAGTCACATCTACTGAATGTTGTAGAACTCTGGAGACACAGTGAGAAAGAGAAAACGTAAGTGAAAATCATATGCTAATGATCCCTTGTTGCTTTTATCCAATTAGTTTTACTGAAAGAGTGTACAAACTCTTTTGATGTAGTATATTTATACAAAAAAAAACACCAAGTAAATTGACTGAAGGCTGTTTAGCTTCTGATGAGCCAATTTAATGAAAGTCAGCTGGAAAACTCCCTCACAACTTCCTCCCATAAAATAGTTCAAGGATAGTAATCTATGATTATTCTGAATGTATACATTGGCTTTAAATTTGCTTTAGAACAGGGATGTCAAACTCATGGCATCATGGCATCATGATGTGATGTATTGGGACTTTCCCCCCCTTCGCTAAACCGGGCAGGAGTGGGGCCAACACATGATGCATCTGGCCCATAGGCCGCAAGTTTGACACCCCTGCTTTAGAAGAACTCTTTCCTACAGCACATCTCAAGAAGTTCTTCTTTTTCTATGTGAATTATTCTTCAAACAAGAGAGGAATTTTACCTTTGCAAAAAAGACATCACCACTCAGAAACCTGCCTTTGTACCATAATAAAAATGCATTTGCCTCAGAAAAGGAAATGCGCTTATTATGATTAAAAAGGAAGTACACTAAATATTCTGATTATTCTCATAATTTAAGGGTGAACTACAACAATCCATTTCTAATATAGAACAGCAGTTTTTCAATATGTGTGTCAGCGTTCTGTATGACAATGTGTTTTGTGACATCCGATGGGGTTCTATAAGAGACCAAAATCAAAGAGGTGAGGGATGAAACACATCAGGGATGTCCATAATATTTTTTTCTAAAGTTCAGTGGAAAAGCTAATTCTTTTGTGAAAAAAAGTAATATGGCTACCGTCAGGAGACCTTGGTTGTTTTTTTTTTCACTAACAGGTTCTGAATCTTGAAAAATCTAGAAAAGTCCAGTTGTAGGTAAAGAAGGAAAATACTCACTGAGGCCATCCTTCTCCAGTGGAAACAGTGAAGAGTGTAAGCAAAGCCCAAATAATATTGTCATAATGGAATTCATGGCGCTTCCATTGTCGACATTTTACTTCCATCGTGTTTTTCTCGTGGTCTATATAGTTTCCACTACAGTATGAAAGTGGCAGAGAATAAAAGACTTTTGTTATACTGTCACAATAAAGGGGGGGGGGGAAGGTTTAAAACGTAGGTCCAGGGACACAAAATACAATTCCCAGGATAGAAGAGAAGCATTGCTCATAGGAATTCAGTCACCCCATATCTTTCCTTCTGCTATTACTTTTCCATCAGTCTCATTCTGATGACAGAAATTAGATTGACTGGATGGGAGAAGCAAAGCAGAATTTAGAATAAGAAGTAACAGATATTAACCTACCTACTGTTGTATTTTTATGCCCCCTGAAATTGCCTTTTTCTTTTTCTAAATGATCATCAGAAAATGTAAGGATTAAATACAAATAGAAACCAAGGGGTCAAGACCATTAAAAGGTTTGCTAGAGTAATTAAAAATAGGGACTTCAGTTCATGTTTCTCTCTAAAGTTTTACCATAGAATTTTCTATTATAATTCAGTGTATAATTAAGCATCTATCAGCTGGGAAATACAACAAGGTCACCTAAAAACAAAATACTGGTTTCTGCAAAATCCGAAAGTTCCTTAAACATGCAAAAGCATATAAAATAGAAAATTAGAAGAAAATGATTAAAAAACAATTCTAAGTTTCTATGACTGAATGCTGTGTGCTGTACTTACATACAGTCTTTCTCTGTATCCTTTGAACTGTCTGTACAGTAGAAGAATTTGCCCTTGAAAAGCTGGACTGCGATAACGGCAAAGATGAACATGAAGAGCTTGTAGACAATGAGTATGTTGAAGACATTTTTCAGAGACGTTACAACACAGTCAAAGACTGCCTGAGGGAGAATGATAAACCATGAAGCATGACTCATCTTAATTAAGCAAAAATATTCTTATCAAAGATGTCATAAAGAGCCTCAAAGCTACAATTAGTTAAGGCATCTTTACTGTACAAAAAACATCTATTCATTTCTTTATGAAACAATTTATTTATTTTTATTTATTTGATTTGATTTGTAAATTGCTTACAAGATAATAGGTATAAGTATATATATTGTTATGAATACATGAAATGGGTACATATAAGAAAAAAAAAACAATAGGACAGGGACGGTAGGCATGTTGGTGCGCTTATGCATGCCCTCTACAAACCTCTTAGGAAAGGGGTGAGGTCAATAGTAGACAGTCTAAGGTTAAAGTTTTTGGGGTTTGGGGAAGAAGCCACAGAGTCAGGTAGAGTATTCCAGATATTGACTGCTCTGTTGCTGAAGTTGTATTTCCTGCAATCAAGTTTGGTGCAGTTAACCATGAGTTTGTATCTATTGTGTGCTCTTGTATTGTTATGATTGAAGCTGAAGTATTCATTGACAGGTAGGACATTGCAATGTATGATTTTATGTACTATACTTAGATCGGACCAAAGGCAGCGTAGTTCTAGGTTTTCTAGGTCTAGAATTTTGACTCTGGTGGCATAAGGTATTCTGGAATGGGTAGAGGAGTGGAGAACTCTTCTTGTGAAATATTTCTGGGCTTTCTCAATTGTGTTAATATCAGATACGTATGTGGATACCAAACAAATGAGGATAATTGGGCCTGTCATGTTATATAGCATCTTGGGTAATCATGATTACTTCCCCGTGTACTGTTTAATGCACATCAGCTGTAACAACTATAGGCTGGGAGTTTCATGTGGACATGTGGGCCTATTCTTGCTCTTTGGATCAGTCTGTCAGAAATCACTGTGCAGATCTGCATAAAAGGAAAAGACAAGCAAGGACTGGGTAGCACAAAGACAGGAATGTCGTCCTAGAGTTTTCCACCGCTTCTTTAATTGGAGGAAGGAGCCTGCAATAAGCCATATTTTCAGGATTAAGAAAAGTCCTGTGTGAATACATCACAGAACAATGGAGATGAACGCTAGAGAGGGGTAGTGCTGCCTACATGGCAGACAAAACTTCTATAACATCTTTCTCTTTTCATATTAACACAAATGACATTGCCAAACACTGTTATAGGGGTTATGTCTGCTGTGTAGGAAGCACTATCCCTCTCTAGCATTCATCTCCATTGTTCTGTGATGTATTTCTTGCCTCTCTAGGATTTACCTCTATCTGCTCCTGTGGGACAATTTCCTATGCCATTCATAAATCTGGGGGTGGGAATGGTGGACCAGCCTTCATGGAGTCTTTGGTTCTCTTTCTCAAGCTTGGTTGCTTGCTTGAAGGTGTTTTGTTATCTGACTAGGTAACATTATCAATGCTCAGCTCTGATGATGTTATCTAGTCAGGCAATGAAATGTCTGCAGGTATACAACCGAGCTCAGACAACCCCAATTACTCCACAGTTCAACCCTCCACTATATATATTCTCTTCTATTGGATCCAGTTTCCATTTGATTTTAAATTATCTCTCCAAGCTTTCCTCTCACATGACTGTGCCATCAAGGTGTGATACTGAACTGAGCTTGGCTAGATGATGAGAAGGGGTTGTAGGAAAACAAGCTTCCCTTACCTTCCACATTATAAATCATTGAAACAGACCCAACTGTTTAGGGAGTTGTAGCTTGAGCTACAGATCCTGGGTGGAGGGTATACACAGATGCTGTGGAAAGGGGCTGAGATTTAGGGAAATGGAAGCTTGGCTCATGCAACTTCATCTGCCTGCATTTGAATGCAGGACTGAAGAATTAAACTACAGTAGTTTTCAAAAGCCACCCAAACAATAGCTTGCAGGATAGATTGTGCTGTGAAGCACTAGAACACGGGTGTCAAACTCGCAACATCACATTGTCATCATGTGACATATTTTGACTTTCCCCCCTTCACTAAACTAGGAGTAGGTGTGGCCAGCATGTGATGCAATCAGCCTGTGGGCTATGAGTTTGACACCCCTGTGACTAGAGGGAAAGCTAGCTTCTTCTTACCCACTTAAGATAAGAAGTCTTGGTGGTACAGTAGTTAGAATACAGAATTGCAGGCTGACTCTGACCACCGTCTGGAGTTCAATCCTGATGAGATTCAAGGTTGACTTAGCCTTCAGTAAAATGAGGACCTAGATTGTTGGAGGTAATTTTAAACTGCCCAGAGAGAGTTGTAAAACACTATGAGGCAGTACATAAGGCTAAATGCTATTGCTATCTACTTCACTATGCAGCTATGGCCAGTACACCTTCCCCTTCCCCTAGAGAGCAACTTGTCACTGCAAAGATTGGCACTCATTCTTCACATCTGACACTCTTTAAAAGTTACTTTTTAAAAAATAGTGGTCAATGCCTGAATTTTACATGCAAATACCTTGAGTTTGGGCAACCGCTTGATGGTCTTCAAAGGTCTCAAGACACGTAGAACACGAAGGGACTTGATTGTTTTAATGTCACGACCTTTGTTGGACCTGTACATTTGGGAGGATAAGCAAGCCACCCAAAACATTAAGACAAAAGATAAAAACAAAAAAGGAACTACTTAAAGAAAAACTAAACTCACTGTATTTTTGCCTTAGCAAACATTACTTTTTTGTATAGATGATGAAAAACATGGGCCACATTATTGGTTTTTTGAAACCTGATAAATTTGAACTATTGAGTGGATTTTTTTTTTAAATCTGAACATTTAAAAGTGTGTTTGTGTTTGTATGTGACAGAGAAAGAGAGTGCAAGCCCAGGAGAATTCCCTTTTTATTTGAATTGACTGATAATATTCAATTCCTATTATTGTGAGAAAGAGTGTGCTAGCGAGGTTAAAACAAGTGATTTCACACTCTTGCTGAGTTGAACCATCTGTTGTCAGGCACCATGTCACTATGAATCATACATTAATGTACCTGGTGAATCCCAGAAATCATCTTGCTCTCTGTTTTCATCTAAAGGTGGAAGTAAAATAGCTCTTTTCCTAGGATGGTTCTACTATTGTAATAAGCTGTAACAAGGTACCATCATATACAAGTAAATATGTGAATGTATATAGTGTATTGATAAGCAGAGATATATGATGTCATAACTGAACTGAAATAAGTTTTTATACATTGCAAAGACAAGGTTGTCATAACTAGGATATCCTCTGTCAAATTATTAAGAAAAAGATATTCATTAGTCATTAATCAGCATCTAGGAAGAACTGAAAAATTGACTGCAGCCTAAAATATGAACTTCAGGAAGGGCATGGAAATAATTCCTATACTCATCTATAGAGTTCAGTAGGAATAGTAGCATCAAGGAATGCTCTGGAGGTATATTTTACCTTCAAGGAAAAAGTAGGGACAGGAATCTTCTACTTGTGTATTATCCCTTACATTCATCTTTTAGGATATCTAGAGTTAAAATTAGACCCTATGAGATGATTTTAAGAAACTCAATTTTGAGAAAAACCTAATCTCCTCCAACTTCACTATACTGCTTCCTAATATAAATTAGGAAAGTTCTTTGGTGGTGAGGCCTATGGCATCACCCATAGCAGAGGTGGCTTTCAGCAGGTTCTGACCATTTCTGGAGAACCGGTAGCGGAAATTTTGAGTAGTTTGGAGAACTACCTCTGATTGGCCCTGCCCCATCTATTCTCTGCCTTCTGAGTCCCAGCTGATCGGCTGGGTCTTCTTTTGTTGCCTTGCACAGGAGAACAAAGTTGGAAAGCAGGTTAGTGGGGTGGGGAGGGAATGGGATTTTGTAGCAACCTTCCCAGGAGTGGGGAAGGAATGAGGATTTTCCCCTGAGAGGGAAGGGAATGGGATTTTACAGTATCCTTCCCCTGCCACGCCCACCAAGCCACGCCCACCAAGCCATGCCATAGCCACCAAGCCATGCCCACAGAACCAGTAGTAAAAAAAAAAATTAATCCCACCCCTGACCTATAAGCACCTGCTTTACAGTGAAAATCCATTCTAGAAATAGCAAAGATTCCTTAAAATATATCAGGAATTATTCCATGAAAAGATTGATAACATTTAGCATTTATTTAGTATTTATTTGATTTGTCAATCGCTTACAAGATACAGGTATAAGAATAAATATAGTTTTGAATACATGAGATAGATACTTATAAGAAAAATAAAATAACCCAATAGAACAGGGACGATTGGTGTACTTATGTACGCCCCCCACAGGCCTCTTAGGAAGGGGGTGAGGTCAATAGTAGACAGTCTAAGGTTAAAGATTTTGGGGTTTGGGGAAGAAAGCATAGAGACAGGTAGAGTATTCCAAACACTGACCACTCTGTTGCTGAAGTCGTATTTTCTGCAATCAAGTTTGGTGCGGTTAACCTTGAGTTTGTATCTATTGTGAGCTCTTGTATTGTTATTATTAAAGCTGAAGTATTCATTTGCAAGTAGGACATTGCAATATATAATTTTATATACTATACTTAGATTGGACCAGAGGTGGCATAGTTCTAGCTTTTCTAGGTCTAGAGATTCAAGTCTGGTGGCATAAGGTATTCTACAATGAGTAGAGAAGCAGAGAACTTTTCTTGTGAAATATTTCTGGGCTTTTTCAATTGTGTTAATATCAGATACATGATATGGGTTCCAGACTGATGAGCTGTATTTAAGTATAGATCTAGCAAATGTTTTCTATGCTCTAGTTAGTAATGTGATATTACCAGAGAAGAAGCTACGTAGGATTAGATTAACAACTCTTAATGCTTTTTGGCTATGTAGTTACAATGGGCTCTAGCACTTAGATCATTTGAGATGAGTACTTCAAGCTCCTTGACAAAGTTTGGATCCTCAACAAGGTCTTGACTATTTAGCTTGTATTTTATTTTCTGATTTTTTTTGCCAATATGTAAGACAGAGTATTTATTTGTTGAGATTTGAAGTTGCCATTTGATTGACCATTCTGAAACATAGTCAAGGTCTTTTTTGGAGGGTAATAGTATTGTCTGTGGTGTTGAATAGCTTTACATCATCAGTGAAGAGAATGCAGTTGCTTAATAGTGGAAACTCTCTTGAAACTATTGAAACTCCCTTATCATCTGCAAGTTCATGATGCATAAGTTTTTAAACTAAATAGAACTAGCTACTTCCCTCTAAAATTTTGTATAGATTTGATTCACAATGTTCTTTATTCACAAATTAACTACAAACCAAATTAATACTTTTAGGAGAGACAGAGAGAATGAGTGAAAGACAGATGCAAGCTTTGTTCGCTCTACTGGCAATTAAATTCTAAATTAAAGTTGATACTAATATCTAGTTATTATTTTATCTGACACATTATTTTCCCGTCCACATTTACAGAGAGGAAAATTACAGAAAATTAAAACAAAACAATCACCAACAAATTTTAGAAAATGGTTGGAAAAAAAAGACCTGGTATATTTTATAATATATCTCTTTCAACAGCATTTCTTCTGAAGCTTCTCAAAGGCCTCTCATGATGTCCTTTCTATGTTCTATTCAAATAGATGGTGCTAATACAGCCTTGGGCCCTTAAGGGCTCTAGCAAATGTCACACTGGTCCATTGTGTAAGATGATGCTGAGCAACTGGGGTTTTTACAACTATCCAGAATTATGATGGTTTCAGAATAGGTGATTTATGGCCCATAAAGCCCTTCCCGCCATCATAAAATGTTGCACCCTCACCCTGTCATGTGACTGCATTTTAGGCACTTTGCAGCCAATTAGCCTAATGATTGGTGCATTGCAATATTGCGGTGTCCCAGGCACAGGACTGCGATTTGTGACTTTTTTTTTTTTTTTGCTGGTTTCTGGTATTTTTTAGGCAAAAACCCTCATGCGAAAGAATGGGTTCATTTTATGACCACACTGTTCACTTATAGACTGCACCATTTGCTTAATGGGCATGGTGATTCATTTAATGATTGCCACAAAACTATCCCCTCCCCCCAAATGGGTCTGGTCATGTAGTGACTTTCTAGTCCCACTTTTGTCTTAAATGGAGGACTTACTGTATTAATCAGTGTAAAAACAGCCTATAATCTGATTCATTACAAAATGAATCTACATCCCTATTCTGTAGGAATAGACCTTGTTCTGTATTGACCTTGTTTTCAACACACCAAAGCACTGAAAACATTTTGAGATGAAACTCGGTGATGTCCTGTTCTGATACTTTTTGACCTTACAGTGATCACATTGTGATAAGAGGTATGGTAGTTTCAAACCTAACATCATGTAATCCATAATTAGATAAGTAAATCTATTTCTCATGGTGCATTACTTTGTACCATATTATATCAGTCCTAGATATCAGTTGCCACTTTATAGTTCAATCACATTCTTCTGCAACTTTCTATGATTTGTTTTAGATTTTCACATAAAATTTGTACATTTCTATAGAAAATACGAAGGCCACTCAATAGCATGTTAAACATGCTCCAGATCTGGAAGGCATCTTATTATTATTTTTTTGTCCAGCAGCAGAGTTTTGGATGACAAACAAGCGCCCTGGAGGTATTGCCATGATTTGGATTTCATTTTAAATCAGTAGCTACCTTGCAGGAACAGTGGGTAAGACTACATTTCAATAATTCATGGGGCAATTTTACGAGGTGAAAGCAACATTTTAATGAACCTGCATTTTTAAAAGTATAATTCACTGCCAATTGTGCTGCTATAATGAAGAAAATATTAATGTTGGTTGGAACCTGTCTAGACAATAAAATGCAACTTCAAGGATATACAACCCCTCCCCCCCAATTCTTTTCTTTTATTAAAAATAAACACACATTGGGAAAGAACTACAGATTTTTTTTTAACATAAAAATATTGTTGTATGATCTGTGTTGTTATTGTGAGTCCTTAGTGCTCTCTGAGATTGGTTGCTTTCTTGCAGATGTTTCATTATAAAAACTAGATAGTCTCAGAGAGCGCCAAGGACCTTTCATTTCAACTCTGAGCTACAAAGATTCTCCTTTGTTGTTGCTGTCTTTGGTGAGCCAGTGTTGCAGTCTGGTTTTATTTATTTATTTTATTTTTATCAATTGCTTACAAGATAATAGGTATAAGTAAAAAAACATAGTTATGAATACATGGATACATATAAGAAAAATAAAAAATAAAAGAAACAATAGGACAGGGATAATCACAGGTTATCCAGAGCAATTGCTTTTGCAGCTGCTTTCTGCCATATAATTTTTTCCTTAAAACAGCATAGCACAGCAACTTTTTCCCCTTATTTGTTCCAGAGGCTGTGTGATAAATCTAATGCTTCCTGCATCCCTTGCTTCTTTTTGACACTGTCCTGCTTGTTCATTTTTCTGCAGGAAAAGGTTCAAAATCAACCACAGGGCTTGTTTTTATCTGCTGAAAACCTCTGAAAACAATTGCCAACCTATCTCTATAGAGCGGGGTTGTCAAATTCGTGAGGCCATGGGCCGAATGCACCATGTGCTGGCCATGCTCATGACTGATTTAGTGAAGGGGAAAAAAGTCCAATACATCATGTCATGACGTGAGTTTGACACTCCTGCTGTAGAGATTACTTAAGAAGATTTAGTATTTGTGAAATTTTAGTTGCATAGAATCTTAAGGCCCTGTCACATCGGCCGATGGATGCAAAAAGTATGTAAAAAGGACACAGCGGACCAGAAAATGTTCCATCCGTTGTTATCCACTATCAAAAGTGCCCCAAATTTGCATAAACAGAGCGGACAACAACGGAAAGGAACGGATGGGGAGAAGACATGGCGAGGATGTTAAGTGGATGCTCCATGGAAGCCTAGCGGATAGAAGCGGATGGAAGCAGATGACACATCCGCAGGGCTTCCGGGGGAGCACAGCGAAGCGGACGTGCAGCGGAAGGAACAGATGCAGAGTGGATGCCGAGCGGATGACGCGGATGCATCACGGACGCCTAGCGGATGCCTAGCAGATGCCTAGCGGATGCCTAGCGGATGCAAAGCGTTCACTGTGCATGCGGGGAGGATGCATTGCATCAGCCCCACAGATATAAAAGGATGCAGCTCGCAAGCAGGTCACCATTCAGAGGAAAGACCTGCTGCCAGACACATCGCCAGCCAACAACCATGGGGAAGAAGAGGAAGCCTGTGCCTACTCCTGCCAGCCCTGGCAAGAAGGACAGGGCCACCATCCCACCCCCTGGCGCTGACTCTGCTTCTGCTGGGGCTTCTGCTGCTGGTGCTGACTCTGCTGGTGCTGGGGCTTCTGTTGGTGCTGCTCCTGGTGCTGGTGCTTCTGCTGGTGCTTACTCTGCTGGTGCTGCTCCTGGTCCTGCTGGTGCTGCTGGTGCTCCTGGTGCTGCTGGTCCTGCTGGTGCTGCTTTTGCTGCTGCTGCTGTTGGTGCTGCTGCTGCTGGTGGTGTGGTGGACCAGTCCCTCAAACCTCAAAGCCCTACTGATGAGGGCCCAGAAGGCCCTGCCAGAAGGAGGAAGAGGCAATCGCGCGCTAGGGAGAGGAGACAGTACTCCATCGAAGAGGAACATGAGGATGAGGTTCTTGAATGGCTGAGGGAGAATGAGTACCTATGGTGGAAGGGACACAGGCTCTATCGCGACACCAAGTGGAAGCAGGCGGCTTGGAGAGAGAAGGCGGAGAGCCTGGGCTACACTTCGGAGGTCCTCCTCATGTGGTGGAAGCACATGCACACCTGGTACGGGAAGCTGCACCTCAAGAAGTCTGGCCAGGCCGCAGTCAAGCTCACCGACCGGGAGACCTACATGATGGCCAAGTGCAGCTTCTTGGAGGGTGAGGTCCGCCACTGAGGAGCAGCCCCTCTGTCAACCCTCTCTCTCAGGCAGCCCATAGAGAGCCAGTCCTCTTATGGCCAAGAGTCAGCTCTTGTGTCCAGGCAGGTATCTGTGGAGCGCCCCACGATGGAGACCCCCTGACAGCTGCACTCCCTGTGGTGGAGCGCGTGGAGGACCCCCTGATGCAGTTGGAGCAAGGAGAGGCCGCTGCCACCAGAGACCAACCCACCCCCACCCCCAGCTCCACCTCCACAGAAAGCAGGCAGAGAGGCAGACCGGAGGGACAGAGCCACACTGTCCTGCTGGAGATCAGGGGCACCATCAAAAGCAGTGTAGATCTCCTCTCTCAGCTGGTACACACCGACATACCATCCTCTAACAGAAAGCCCTTCCTCACCTACGTCAACCAGACCCTCATGGACATGTCCAAATCCCAGTACCAAGTGATCAAGGAGAGGATCTGCACAACCCTCCCGGCCCAGCTGAACCTGCTCCGACCCAGTCCAGGTCTGCTCCTCCACCCCAGCTGATGTCACAGTCCTTCCAAGGCTTTCCACAGGCCCTCACCTACCAAGGCTACAGCTACCAGGAGTTCCAGCAGCACAGGCAGCCCTTCCCAGTCCAGGTACAGGTTCATCGTACGCCACCGGTGCCACTGATGCCACCGGTGCCACCGATGCCACCGACGCCACAGATGCCACCGACGCCTCACCTCGCTCACCTGCAGACCAGACAGCCCCACTACACTCCTCCTTCCTCCACCCCACAGCCAAGACCGGCCTCAGAACATCTGTCATCGGTCTTGGAACTGACACCCCATGTCATGTAGGAAGGGGCTCTCAACATCACAGGACTGAGCCAGCTCTCTGAAAGCTTCCTCCACACACCATCCCCTGTTGTCCTCTCAGGGCCAGGCACCCCAATGGCTCCTCAGACCAGCACTCCAGCAGTAGCCACCTCCAGTAGCCACCTCCAGCACCTGGACCCTTCACTCCTGAGACTATGGGCACGCCTCAGAGAGACTGAGAAGAGTGCCAGAGACTGGGTTGCTACCTGTTGACTTTATCTTTGCTTGGGACACTTTACTTGGGTCATTTTGCTTTTACAGTTTGTTATTAATAAAGTTTATCTTTGCTTCACACACTTGGTTCAGTTCTTTTAGTAAATAAAGTCTTGGTGGAAACTTTTAGAAATGGTTTAAGCCTTTGCATGCTTGTGGGATGGGTAAGGATAGCAGTGGCATGGGCAGGGATACCTGTGCAATGGGTAATAGCTGTGGGATGGGTAAGGATAGCAGTGGGATAGATAAACCTCCAGTGCAAGCATAGTGGGACTGTATGGTCCACCCTCCCAGGAGCCACACATATGGCCCTTTATTATCAATAATAATTTAATCATTCATCAACACATTTCAACATAAACAAAACTCTTTATTAAATGCCCTGTTCATTGTAGGGCCACTCAGCATACATGGCACAAACTCATCAGTGTGATGAGACAGGCTCAAGGAAGCATCCATTAAGCATCTACCATCCTGTCTTGCCACTCCACTGCTCCAGCTGGGGAGTTGCACCAGTGTTTCAGGAGGTTGCGCTGCTTCTTCCCTTCACGTGAAGTTCTGTTGGGGCCTTGCACATCCACAGTGTCTATCAGGTTTAGTCCTTGCCTCCATTCACCAGGCTCCATGTCCCCATTGCCTTCTTGGTGGTCTATGAGCCTGTTCTGCAACACTGGGTAGCGGGTGCGCATGAGATTGTGCAGGATGCAGCAATGTTCCTCACGGTCTCTGGGCGATGCTGCATGGTGGTGAGAAGTACCTGAAACCTGTTGGCCAGGATGCCAAAGGCGTTCTCCACCACCCGTCTTGCCCTGGACAGCCTGTAGTTGAAGATCCTCTCTTCACGGGTGAGGAGTCTGGAGGTGTAGGGCTTCATGAGGTAGGTTGTGAGGGAGAAGTCGTCATCCCCCATGATGAAGTAGGGCACATCTTGTGTGTCGTTGGGTAGGGGGGTCTGGATCTGGGAAGCCCATGATGAGGTTGCGTTCCAGCCCCTCCTTGAGGTGACTGGCGTTGTATATCTGGGCATCTGAAGCTGACCCGTTGCCTGAAGCATCGATGTACATGAACTTGTAGTCAGCTTCGACCATGGCAAAGAGGATGATGCTGAAGAAGCCCTTGTAGTTGTGATAAGTGGACCCTGACTTGGCTGGAGCTTTGCAGGCCACGTGCTTGCCATCTATGGCTCCAATGGTGTGGGGAAAGTTCCACTTCTGATTCCACTGCTCTGCAACTTTCTTCCAGCCTTCTTCAGTGGAGGGGCACTGGAGGAGCTCCTCCAGGTATTCTTCGATGATGGCCTGCACCACTTCTCTGACCACAATGCTGATGGTGTTGTGTGGCACCCTCCAGGCGTACTGCATGCTCCTGTACGTGGTCCCGGAGGCCAGGTGGACAGAGTCAGTGCCACCTTGAGCCCAGGGTCCAGGCTGGGCTGGAAGTTGGTGTTTGCCTTGGTCTCAGCCGCTCCACAAGTTCTGGAATGCACGAGGGTCTTCGTTCCTCAGCTCCACCATCAGCTTGTTATACAGTCCATACTCGGCTCTTCTCCCGATCCATCTTTGGACCCAGACACTTCTTGGACACCTCCTTTTCTTCCCGTAGAACAGGTAAAAGAGCCTGTAGAGGGCTTTGCACTGTTGTAGAACGATGGCGGCTTCCAAAAGGAGTGTGCGACGATCCATGGTGGAGATGACTGGATGCTGTGGAAGAGCAAGAGGAAGATGAAGGCTGAAGAGGTCTGCACAGCAGGGCTGCTGGACTGAAAGTAAGATCCAGGTGATTTCTCCCCCTTTTTATCGGAAATATCGTTTTTCCATGAGGTGTCCTTCTGCATCCTCTAGACATCCTGCAGACATCCTAAATATCCAAGATACGTCCCCTATAGGAACGTTTTTTCCGTTTTAATGCTTTATATGCGAGCTGTATCTGCTTACATCCTTTCTACGTCCATGCTACTAACGCTGCGCGTCCATTCCGCGTCTGTTTCGCTTCCTCCCTGTGTTCGTTTTCCACTGGAGCGGATGTGAGTTGCGCAGATGCGCAGCAGATGCCTAGCGGATATAGCGGACGCGTAACGGATGAAGACGGACGTATAAAGGATGTTCCCCGTATGCGTAGCGGATGTATAATGGACGCGTTGGATCCTTTATCCGCTCAGAAAAGTTTTGTGCAGCTCAAAACTTTTTGAGCGGATGAAATCTCAGTAGACAGATGCTGGACAGATAGAGAGTATGAAAAACGGATGCAGTGAGTACAGAACAGATGTTAACCAATGGATGGCAAGTGTTTCTCTCCGTTTTACATCCTCTTTCTTTCCGTTGGTGTTGTATGACATGGGCTTTAAGTTGCTTTATGAGATGAAGATCCTTCATAGAAGCATCTAAGAAGAAAAATATTCCTGTTACATAAACTTCACCTATCCTTCTCTTCTCAAAAGGATAGGGAGAAGCCAAAGGTAAGGTGGAGTGGAAAGTGACATGGCATTAAAAGCATCCTTTCTTTCAGACCCATATTATCTTCACAATTAGTTTTATTCTCTTTTCCTATCTATTTACTTTGGCTCATTGAAAAGCAAACACCAACTATGGTCTTCCCCAGTTTGGTATAGGTCTGTAAAGTTGTAATAATGTGCACTACACCTGTACGGGAACACTTTACACAAACTATACCCTTTCACTACATACTTTGGAAATGAAAATCCTCCTTTTTCATGGAGTATACCAAGCCAACATACTTTCTAGACAGCTTGTATGTCTTCCAAATATAAATGGGAATGACTATGAATTTCTAGTGAAAGAACATTTGAAATATTGATATCTGCATTATTATCTAGCTTATTTCTCTCTCATACATACACACATCTCAGTGTTTTTCAGCATTATGTAACCTAAAAATTATTTCTCACACGTTCATTCAATCATTTATGGCAATATGTCATGACTTCACACAACAACAGCTTTTAATGATCTTGGGAGATGAGTCACGATCTTACAATCGAACTTAGATGATTGGGCAGAAAAGCAAATTATGATCTCTCTTCCAGCTTTCATCGAGTTCATATTTGCTAAGGATAGTGTCAGTGGGGTAAAGATCAGATACCCTGCCTTGGTTTTAAATTGAAAACCATACAGTTACTCAGTAAAGTCACAAGCGGCAATCCTAAACTATCTCTCAGACTGGTTTGGTACCAGAGGCATCAAAATGATCAAAAGACTATCAACAGCAGATTGGCAGGGGAGAAATGAAAGTGGAGAAACATCTATCTCTCTACCCATTCCACTTTTTAAAATAAGCCTTTCTGACATCACAATCATTGGTTTAAATTTCCCTCAGAGCTGGAAGTTTCTTTCATCTGACTGGACCCTGGACTTTTGAAACTCTCTCTTCTGCTTTTTCCTGATGCTGAAGTTCCCAACATCAAAAAAATCAGCCCCGGAGATTGTCACAAGAAAGCGGAATTCTACATCTATTATAAGATTGCAGCTTTAATGAATCATGACTGCTGTATTGTTGAAGCTTAATATTATATCCATCAAAGACTGCATTTGAAATTGAGAGGTTAGAAATGGAGATCCTTGTTCTTTAAAGTAACCGAACCTGGCACTGATCCCTGATACAGTGCTGAAGTAGTTGAAAGACGAACTACTGCCTGCTCAACTACTTTAACTCTGTAAGTTCCCCTCAGTTGATACTCAGTAGCATTTGCTGTTGCCTTTGTGTCAGCAGCTTTTATGTGAGAAAATTGTCCTGCATTGCCTTTGAAACTGGCCCTTTGCTTTTTTCTCATCAATGAAATATACTATGGTTCCTGACTAGGAATTTGCTTTTACAACACAGTGAGATAAGAAAGGATGATCATTTTGCAGAGTGAATTAGGCAGCACATAAATGAAATAAAGATTACAAAGTCTTAGTCTAAAGTTTAAACAATGGCAAGAAATTTAAATTTTTAAGAATGTAGGAAGTTTGCAACCACCCCTCTCCTAGAAAAATGAAATATTTTTTCATTTTCATTAATACTTCCCCTAAAAAGAGTAGAAACTCAAGGGCAGAAACTCACCTCAGAAGCAGAAACTCACCCCCACCTTTGTTAATGGGTGGGCCATTAAGGCCTGGGCCAGAATACTTTGCATAGCAAAAATCTCCAGGTAGGACTGTGGCAATTGCCAAAAGCCCTTTTAAGGGCATCATAATCCAGCAAGGCTCAACCAAGCCTGGAACTCAGGACAGCCTACAAAGTTGCCCCTGCATGGCTCCATGGGAGTCTGACAACCAATTAGAAACAAGCTTCAATTCAAATCCCAATAAAGGTTATAAAACTCAGGCACTCTCAGCATATCAGTCCTTTCTTGATCTCTTCCTTCACCTTGAAGCATGTGATCATTCTTCCTTTTCACTCTAGGCTCCAGGCCATGTGGTCCTGTCCAATCATCAAACCTCCCAAACAGCCTCCATGTTTCCAGTGTCTTTTTCTCCACTTGGAACTGAACCCAGAAGGATATTTCTTCCAACAAGAACTTAGCTATAAGATTACTAGCCAGACCAGTGAAAACCCTCCATTTTAGATGTACCAGAACACTTATTCCTTATTTTTATATAAACATATACACACAGAAATACACATACACACATATATACACACTAGTGGTTGCTAAACAAGAACTATCTTTTTGTTTTTGTGTTCATCAAAGTTCCATTCTTAAATCCATCCATCCATTCAGGATGCATCAGACTTACTTTTATATATTCCAAATATTTGGATGCTAATGCTGATAGGGCTGCCTTGACCTAGTTAATTTGGGAACTTTGTTTATACTTCAGATTTCAAAGTATGCGTTCTGTATATTGACTTGATCTCAAGGAAGTACACAGTAGATAAACCCCATAATGAAATAAACAAACAGACAATGGCATCTTAGCAGATAATAACTCAAGTAGTAGTACCTCATTCAGCCATGCTTCATAAGGTCCCTTTGTACCTAAGAGTGGAACAATTTGGGTGTCTGAGCAGTGTTGTAGTAGTTGGTAGGTGGCTCCATCCAATGAAAGTGGCATATTAAATGTATTCAAAGGGTTGTTTTTTTTTTTTTTGCATATGAGGCAGAAAATACTCAATTTCTTTGAAAGTAAAGCCCCTGTCACACTGAACCAACGGATGCAAAGAGGATGTAAAATGGACAAAAAAGCTTGCCATCCATTGGAAAACGCAATGCATCCGTTGTGTACTCACTGCGTATGTCTTTCATATGCTCTATCTGTCAAACATCTGTCTACTGCTATTTCATCCGCTCAAAATGTTTTGAGCTGCGCAAAACTTTTTGAGCAGATAAACTTTCCGACGCGTACGATATACATCCGCGACACATACGGGCAACAAACGTTCTACATCCGTTGTCATCCATTACACGTCTGATGTATCCTCTCAGCATCCTCTGGCCATCCGCGCAACTCACATCCGCTCTAGTGGAAAGCAGAAAGAGGGAGGAAGTGAAAGGTACGTGGACATGCTACCTTTAGTAGCATGGACATAGAAAGGATGAAAGCGGATGCATCTCATATAGAAAGCATTAAAACGGAAAAAATGTTCGTATATGGGATGTATCTTGGATATTTAGGATGTCTGGAGGATGCCTAGAGTATGTGGAAGGACACCTAGCGGAAAACCGACATTTCCTATAAAAATGGGGAGGAAATCACCTAGATCTCACTTTCAGTCCAACAGCCCTGGTGTGCAGATCTCTTCAGCCTTGCTCTTGCTCTTCCACATCATCTATTGATCTCCACCATAGATCATCGCACACTCCTTTTGGTAGCCGCCATCATTCAACACCAGAACCAAGCCCTCTTCAGACTGTTTCACCTTTTCTACGCAAAGAGAAGAAGGAGACGTCCAAGAACTGCCTGGGTCCGATGATGGATTGGGAGAAGAGCGGAGTTTGGGCTATATGACAAGCTGATGATGGAGCTGAGGAATGAAGACACTCGTGCATTCCAGCACTTCATGAGGATGCCTCCAGCCATGTTTGACGAAGTTGTTGAGCATCCGAGACCCAGGTTGACCAAGGCAAACACCAACTTCCGTCCCAGCCTGGACCCTGGACTGAAGGTGGCACTGACTCTGTGCCACCTGGCCTCTGGGACCACGTGCAGAAACATGCAGTATGCCTGGAGGGTGCCACACAACACCATCAGCACTGTGGTCAGAGAAGTGGTGCAGGCCATCATCGAAGAATACGTGGAGTAGCTCCTCCAGTGCCCCACCACTGAAGAAGGCTGGAGGAAAGTTGCAGAGCAGTGGTATCAGAGGTGGAACTTTCCCCACAATGTTGGAGCCATAGATGGGAAGCACGTGGCCTGCAAAGCTCCAGCCAAGTCGGGGTCCAATTATTTCAACTACAAGGGCTTCTTCAGCATCATCCTCTTTGCCTTGGTTGATGCTGACTACAAGTTCATGTACATCGATGCTTCAGGCAACGGGTCAGCTTCCGATGCCCAGATATACAATGCCAGTGACCTCAAGGGTGGGCTGGAATGCAACCTCATCATGGGTTTCCCAGATCCAGACCCCCTACCCAACGACACAAAAGATGTGCCCTACTTCATTGTGGGTGATGACGCCTTCTCCCTCAGAACCTACCTCATGAAGCCCTACACTTCAAGATACCTCACCTGTGAAGAGAGGATCTTCAACTACAGGCTGTCCAGGGCAAGATGGGTGGTGGAGAATGCCTTTAGCATCCTGGCCAACAGGTTCCAGGTACTTCTCACCACCATGCAGCATCGCCCACAGACTGTGAGGAGCATCGTGGAAGCTTGCTGCATCCTGCACAATCTCATGCTCACCTGCTACCCAGTGTTGCAGAACAAACTTGTGAACCACCAACAAGGCAATGGGGACATGGAGCCTGGTGAATGAAGGCAAGGACTAAACCTGATAGACACTGTGGATGTGCAAGGCCCCAACAGAGCTTCACGTGAAGGGAAGAAGCAGCGCAACCTCCTGAAACACTGGTGCAACTCCCCAGCTGGAGCAGTGGAGTGGCAAGACAGGATGGTAGATGCTTAATGGATGCTTCCTTGAGCCTGTCTCATCACACTGATGAGATTGTGCCATGTATGTTGAGTGGCCTTACAATTAATAGGGCATTTAATAAAGAGTTTTGTTTATGTTGAAATGTGTGGATCAATGATTAAATTGTTATTGATCATAAAGGGCCATATGTGTGGCAGCTGGGAGGGTGGACCATACAGTCCCACTATGCTTGCACTGGAGGTTTATCTATCCCACAACTATCCTTATCCCACAGCTATCCTTACCCATCCCACAGCTATCCATCCCACAGCTATCATTACCCATCCCATGGCTTTCCATCCCACAGCTATCCTTACCAATCCCACAGCTATCATTACCCATCCCACAGCTATCCATCCCACAGCTATCCTTACCCATCCCATAAGCATGCAAAGGCTTAACCCTTTTTTCAAAGTTTTCCCCAACACTTTATAAAGTAAAAAAAATGAACCAAGTGTGTGAAGCAAAGATAACCTTTTTTAATAACAAACTGTATGACTTTATTAAAAAGCAAAATGCCCCAAGTAAAGTGTCTTTAAGCAAAGATAAGGTGAGCAGGTAACAACTCAGTCTCTGGCACTCTTTTCAGTCACTCTGAGGCGTGCTGTGGACGGACTCTGGAGGGACTGTGGAGGTGGCTGTTGCTGGAGTGCTGGTCTGAGGTTGCATTGGGGTGCCTGGCCACAAGAGTACAACAGGAGATGGTGTGTGCAGGAAGCTCTCAGAGAACTGACTCAGTCCCGTGAGGTTGAGAGGCACTTCCTCAAGGACCTGGGATGTGAGGCCCAACACTGATGACAGGTGTTCTGAGGAAGGGCTTGGCTGTGGAGTGGAGAAAGGAGGAGTGTAATGGGGCTGTCTGGACTTCAGCTGGGTCAGCTGAGGTGTCTATGGCGTCTGCAGCATCCGTGAGCTTGACAGCGGCCTGCCCGGATCTCTTCAGGTGCAGCTTGCCATACCAGAAGTGCATATGCTTCCACCACCCCAGGAGGACATCTGAAGTGTAGCCCAGGCTCTCCACCTTCTGTCTCCATGCTGCCTGCTTCCGCTTGGTGTCGCGATAGAGCCTGTGGCCCTTCCTCCACAGGTACTCATTCTCCCTCAGCCATTCCAGCACCTCCTCCTCATGCTCCTCGGAAATGGAGTACTGTTTCCTGTCCCCTTCTCCTTGCCTTGCTTCTTCCTCCCTCTGGCAGGGGCTTCAGGGCCTTCAGCAGCAGGGCTTTGAGGGCCTTGGGGCTGGTCCACCATAGCAGCAGCAGCAAGAGAAGCAGCAGCAGCAGCAGGAGAAGCACCACCACCACTAGCAGCAGGAAAAGCAGCAGCAGCAGCAGGAGAAGCACCACCACCACCAGCAGCAGGAGAAGCAGCAGCAGTAGCAGGAGAAGCACTAGCAGCACCAGCAGCAGGAGAAGCACCAGCAGCAGCAACACCAGGAGCACCAGGAGTACCACCACCAGCAGCAGCTGCACCAGCAGCTTCAGAGTCAGGGCGGGGGGGTGGGATAGTTGTTCTGTCCTTCTTGCCAGGGCTGGCAGGAGTAGGCACAGGCTTCCTCTTCTTCCCCATGGTGTTCTCTCAAGATGTCTCTGGCAGCAAGTCTTTCCTCTGAATGGTGACCTGCTTGCGAGCTGCCTCCTTTTATATCCACGGAGCTTCCGCAATTCATCCTCCCTGCATGCGCAGTGAATGCTTTGCATCCGCCAGGCATCCACTATGCATCCTATAGGCATCCGTGATGCATCCGTGTCATCCGCTATGCATCTGTTCCTTCCGCTACGCGTCCGCTTCGCTGTTCTCCCCCGGAAGCCCTGCGGATGTGTCATCCGCTTCCATCCGCTTCCATCCGCTAGGCTTCCTACAAACGTCCACTTTACATCCCCGCTACATCCTCCCCACATCCGTTCCTTTCCGTTGTTGTCCGCTCTGTTTATGCAAATTTGGGGCACTTTTGAGAGTGGATAACAATGGATGGAAAATTTGCTCATCCGCTGTGTCCTTTTTACATACATTTTGCATCAGTTGGCCAGTGTGACCTAGCCTTAAAAGTACCGCATTAACCAATACATAACCAATGATCTGTGGCCTCTGCCATTCTATTCCCTTGATGTAATGTTAGTGGCATTCTGTTTTTATCTCATTTCAGCTACAGTGTTGTGCTCACATTGCTCCATGAAATGATGTTGAAACTTCTGCTTTTGACACTTTGCCAGAAATAGCAGGAAATTTATTTCTTTAAAACAGATTGACAATCTCAGTCTTTGGTGCAGAGTCAATATACTGTAGGCTGAAATTGTATGCATAGAATGCTTTGTAACAGTATCTAGTCTCAGAGGAAGCACAGATTGGAAATAGGACTTGTCTTGGAAACCTTTGTGAGAAGCTGGTGGCATTGCACCTTCTCCTAGTGCTAACCCAAGCAGCCTTTCTAATAGCAATGTAACAGACAGATAAGCAAACCAAATTCTTTCATTAAAGGCCCATTTCCCTCACTTGGGTCCCTCCCAAAGATAAACAAGAAAAATAATTACCCCAAAGCATTCCTGTGAGTAAAGGCCCAGATGTACAGTCACAAAGCCAGATTGATAGATGGAAAGAAAACAGAAAAGATCAGGAAATGGGCCATCAGCAGAGAGCAAAGGAACAAGGAGACTGTTGGAAGAAGATTTGCATCTGAAAGAGCAATAACCTCATCTCACAGCCTTGATATCCTGACATTCCAATGCTTTTTCCACCCAGAAACCACCTTCCTTCTCTCATTTATAGCTTAGTCAACAAGAGCCATTTCATATATTATATTTTTGTTGCTATATACATGTTTAAAATGCTGATTGTGATGGTGACAAACATGTGTTTACAAGGCCAGATGTACACATGCATTCATCAAGAGGACCGACTAGCTGTTATTCCTTGATTTTCAAAGCAGCAGTAGCTACTTGGCAGCATTAATTATTAAAAATAAACAAACAACAACTGCAGGAAAGCCTAATCTCTCTAATTAAGTTCAATTTGGCCCCAAGTGCCAGGTGAAACAGTCCTTCGCATCTTTCCAAGTGGAAAATTATTTTAGGCACCTTAGTGCAATTATGAGTTTGAATGCAGGGCAGTCAACAGGAAACATGCTGTTTACCATTTGTTCAAACTACATGGCATAGTAGTAGTTGAGATTTGCAGACAAGAGCAATTAACACACGTGGAACCCCTCAAAAGAAACTGGCTCTGGGGAGAAATGTTCAAGTAACTTCTTTGATCCAAACTGACCCTTCTTGAAAACCAAATATCACTGTTTTATTATATGCTTTACAAAACTCTCCAATTTATATCTATGGATTTAAAGTTATTTATTTTCTGTCACTTTCACTCAAGGTACCCAAAGCACTTGCTTCTATAGGAAGGATCATGGATCATAACAGAATTCTCTAGGTCTTACAAAATGTCAATTCCAAGGGATTCTTGAAAGTAAACCATGAAGATCAAACATATTTTGAAGAATTTGGCAATTAACCTGAATACCAGAAGCAAAAATTGACTGGTTCTTTTAAAATAAGAGGCACAACTCCAGAGAACCAGAGCAAAAAATGGCTGCATGTTTCTTGAATAATTCTGATAAACACCTGTACTTATCCCCAAAAGCTGGGGTTAGTCTAGGGAAAAGAGTCAGAGTCAATTTAGTTCAGGGCTCAGTTCATCTCTCAGAAATTAGTAATTACTGTAGGCCAAAACTGTGTTAATTTTGTACTTTTTATTTTTGTATGCTTAAATCGATATCGTTCACATCTTTTTACAAGCTCAATGATAGTTAAGTCTTTTATGAATGTATCAGATTGTGCATGAAGATAATTCTTTCAAATCTCTTGAGATAATTATTTTTCCCTGAGATATTCTTTGGGCTCTATAAAACACAGAGCCTGGGGAACATTTTTATAAGTCAATGCTGTCTTGTGATCTTTGTTTTTCTTTCCTTCTGTTCAATAGGATTTGATTCTTCAAGATTGCCAAGACAAGTCCATGCAGTATTCTTGGCAAGATTTTTCAGAAGTTTTAAACATTTTAAACTTTTTTTTAGTTTAACCTACTTGTCATGTGATGTATATTACAAACTGAGCAGTTCTATACTTACCTTACAAAATACTGCATGCAATATTAATATTTTAAATTTTTAAAATTAAAATGTGATTTTATAGGTTTCTCTTCTTTAAATTTTCCTTTTCTTTATCTCTTGTGAGATGAACCAGTCTCTCAAAAAAGAAGTGAGAAGGGTACACATCTTAAGACTATCCAGTATCCCCTCAAAAGATAGGTAATGTCAAATGGAACTCCCAAACCTCTACTCCAAACCAGAAATATGAAAACCAAGAAAAGTATAATAAGCATTTTTAAAAATCTGATAACCCTAAAAGATGGAATTTGTGTGTATTCTGTTGTGCTGTATTGTGAAATTGTGTGATTTTAAAACTCACATTGTATGTTCAGCTTTACTCCTCTTAAGAAGAGAGAAAATAAGTCTAGAAGTTAGGCAAAATTCTGGGTCAATCAAGATTATTATTTTCTTCATATATCTGTACTCCTTTGTCTGCAGTTATGCCTTCTTACCACCATTCAGCTAGAATTTTTTAAATCACATAAAATATATTTCCTCATATATAATCTTTATAAAAATATCTGTGACTGATGCCTAAGACAGCAAGGGAACCAAGCATGCTATTTTAAGTGATATGATGTTTTTTTGAAGTAGCAGCCAATGAAATTTTGAGCATTGGTAGCATGGTTCTCATGTATGTAAAATGATCTGAACTCAGCCAAAAAATGCAAGTACTTACGCCAAGGCAAAGGCCATCAGCGCTCCAACAACCACAATGAAATCCAGGATGTTCCAAAGATCCCGAAAATAAGAGCCATCTTGCAGTATTAATCCCTGATCAATCATCTAAAGAAAGGTAAGGGCAAGTTCTTATACTTTATACTCATAAGAATAGAAGAATAGAATAACCTAAGCTCTAATTTCTGATTATGAGCTCTTTACATTCAAATCCTATTACTGAGGCTGCAGTAAGCCTATATGCAAATACATATGGACAAAGATAATCCACTTAAGGCTTTAGAAGTATTTTCAGTGGGGTTGTGGTAGATGGATGTAGCAATGAAGATCCTTATAATTTCACTTTAAAATTACTAAATAAAAGATGCCATCAAAGGTTTGCTTAGGAAGTTAATTCTGTCAAATTTGTTTTACATTACATACTGTTGAACCAGCAGGAGTATCGCCAGAAGAGAGCATGTCAGGTTGACCAAACCAGAATCGGGGCATTGTAACACAAATCCCACGTCTTTTTTTATATGTGTTACAACATAGCATGCATGCTTTTAAAAATGGAATGACTTTGGACTGCCCTGTTTTGACATCATTCTGACACAAGCAGCAGGATAAAAGGAAGAAAAAGATTAAATTGGGTAGATCTGTTGTAATGTTAGAAATTGCCTAACTAGCTTATGATAAATATATGCCCAAGGAGTGAGAACTAGTCATTCCTTCCTAGTTATACGACAAAACGAAAAAGCAGATTGGGGCAAATTTATACAAAACCTATTTAAAAAGGTTTATAAGACATGATTATCAAAACGGAAATGAAATCTGCTCATCTAACTACCGACCATCAGCTGCTGAAAAGGAGGCCTCTTTGTTGTCCCACAGAAGGCTTTTTCACACCATATAAAATCTATTACTTGAATAATAGAAGTACTGTGTCAGTTGGTTAAGGTGTTGGACTGAAAAGAATCAGGTTCAAATCTAGAAAAGCTCTACAGAGGAATTATTGAGTCTGTCATCTGCACCTCTATAACTGTCTGGTTTGGTTCTGCAACCCAACAGGACAGACACAGACTTCAGAGAGTAATTAGGGCTGCAGAAAAAACAACGACTACCAACCTACCTTCCATTGAGGACCTGTACACTGCACGAGTCAAAAAGCGGGCTGTGAAAATATCTACAGACCCCTCACATCCTGGACATAAATTGTTTCAACTTCTACCCTCAAAACGATGATATAGAGCAGGTTCTATAACTAGACATAAGAACAGTTTTTCCCTGAACATCATCACTCTTCTAAACAAATAATTCCCTCAACACTGTCCAATTATTTACAAAGCCTGCACTACTATTACTATTACTACCGTATTAATCTCCCATCCTTCCTTTCACCGATCTCCTCCCACTTATGACTATATAACTGTAATCTTGTTGCTTGTATCCTTACAGTTTTTTATTGACTATTTCCTAGTATGATTTGATTGTACCCTATGACTATCATCAAGTGTTATACCTTATGAATCTTCTCTTGACAAATGTATCTTTTCTTTTATGTACACTAAAAGCATTTGCACCAAGACAAGTTCCTTGTGTGTCCAATTACACTTGGCCAATAAAGTATTCTATTCTATTCTATTCTATTCTATTCTATTCTATTCTATTCTATTCTGTTCTGTTCTGTTCTGTTCTGTTCTGTTCTGTTCTGTTCTGTTCT
>BLBF01000052.1:11050067-11082648 GCA_015471245.1 Laticauda colubrina | reverse complement strand
TTCTTTCTTTCTTTCTTTCTTTCTTTCTTTCTTTCTTTCTTTCTTTCCTTCCTTCCTTCCTTCCTTCCTTCCTTCCTTCCTTCCTTCCTTCCTTCCTTCCTTCCTTCTTTCTTTACATTAGAACATTTTGGAGGATAGAAGAAGCATAGTTCTTCTGAGAGATGCTTTAAATGCAGCACTGACAAAGATACTTAGCAAACCTTCCTTTCCCTGAGATTTGCAGTCCCTTCCAAAGGTAGTCTACATATTGGGACAAGAGAAAAGAGCAAGGAAAGAAAGGCATTCATCTCCTGTCCTGTTAACTGTTGATATGATCATTATTGCAATTTCACAGGTAAGGAGAGGAAGGTGGCTCATGTATTTTGAGCCAAGCTAGAGAAGAATTTGGGATCTTATTTCAAATGTCCTTTTATGACATCCCCCTAGAATTAATAAATGAATCTGATTCAGGGAATATTAGCTGATGGTTATTTCAACAATATGGTATCAACACAAGTCACAGCACAATAAAAACTCTATAAATGCAAGTTTCTTCAGTCAAACTGTCAGTCACTTCTTTATGAAAGCACCAACAGATCTATAACAAACTTTGGCCCGACTTGACCAAAGGAGCAGAAGAATGTTTTAAGGGGGATTACTTGATCTCAACCAAGAATGGTTGACAATGCTGCATGGCAATCTGTATCTCCCTTTAACAAGCTGAGATTTGGTGTCAGACTAGAAAAGAGATGGATACTTACTCTGTACCACAGTGGAGTCTTGCACATCAATCATGATGGTAGCGCTCTCTGTCATTTTATCCATGTTGGCAGTGATAGAGGAAAGATCAGGTTCACTCCTGCTGATAGTCCTCTCTGTCTCCATTGATAGGTCACCCAAAAGCGCTTGCTCGCTTGCCTCTAGGCTGCTGCCATCTTGCTTCACTGGACTGGCCTCCTTGCTTTTGTCCAACATCTGGTGACCCTCTGAGGGACTTGGATCTTGGGTGGGGATGGGAAGCTCAGCATTATTTGCTGTTACTTCACTAGTCCTGGGTGAAGAATTTAGAAAGAGAGGGCCATAGTAAGGGATAGATTTCATGTGTTTGTGAGCCAAAGCAAAGAGAAGAATAAGAGTAAATATAATGGCTAGGATATCACAGTGTTTAAAAAAACTTAGATATATCGGATATTTGTAGATGTGATCTTCCTAAGCACTTCAGAAAAAAATATGTTTTTTTGCTCTAAGCTACAAGCAATTAAAGTGAATATCCACTTTTCAGAAAAACTTGCTTTTTTTAGTGCATGCATCTTATTCGGTTCTCTCTATGTAGCAATTATGAGACAGCACAGTATGTGGAAGAATTCTACTCATCTATTTTGAAGTAGCCAGTGCTCTGTTCTTCCAGTTTTCTACCACCACCATTAACATCTTCTTTTCCAGGTTTTAAAATTGCACATTGTTTGCCTAATATGCCTGGCCATGAGACTATTTAAAATCTCTTCAACAATGTGATTCCTGTGTAAATGAATAACAACACATTTTGGCTCACATGTTTACTTGCACTAATATATTATTCTATTATTATAGGCTATTCTATTATTGTAGCTATTTTATTATACACTTAAGAGGGCTTGAGGATTATATTTACTTATAACTAAACTTGAAGAAAATGGTCCGTAAAATCCATTAATTTTCTGGGAAGATGCCTATTTCTGACATAGCTAATTTCATACTAGTCAGTTTTACAATGCAAAAGATGTTTGCTTGTTTATATGAGTAGTATGCATTTTCCTTTACATCTGCGTTTTGTTTTCAGGAAAAGACACATTCAAAGTAAAGCTAATTAATTTTTCCCTTTCTATTCACTGTTTTCCTAGAAAGTCTGACATCTTTCAATGTGTTTAGGGAAATGAAGAGAAAGAAAACTCTACTCATGTAGGAGGAATGACATCCCCTGGTTCACTTAATTACTTTGCAAAGGGAAAATTTCATGAGCCCTTTCTCAGAGTCATGGTACAGTCACGAATGGCAGCTTTTAAAAAAACCTCTCCAATCTCATTGACTTTTCTCATCTGGAAACGTCTTCAGCTGTGTCTCAGTTGTGCATTTCCCTCCCTTCCGTCCAAAAGCTTGGTGCTATAATTCCAATTCTGCTTTCCTTAAATTATTTTCCACGTTAAGAATTAGGGCTTAAAACTGGCAGGAATAAATGAGAGGATTCCAGATTAGAAACAGCATCAACTGATCGACCTTCCTGTCAAATACTACACATACCGGTATGTGGCTCATTTAGAAACACTTCTGATTTCATGAGCAAATATTCTGGCAGGGATGACCAATTCTGTATTTAAATTGTACATCAAAGGACATTTTCAAAGGGAATACAAATGTCAGCAAAAACAACATCGAACCCTCTAAAAACTCAGTATTAGCACAGTCTTGTTTATATTAATGAGTGGAACAAGACAAATAATGCTTTCTGAAAAGTGCTTGGGAGAATCTGAATAGGGAATGTCCTGGCTCACAATTCAACAATCTTAATCACTGTATCATACCTGGTGTCAAGGTTAGTTATGACTTCAAAAACAACCAGCAAAGAGAATTAAATTTAGTCTTCCAAACTAGATCAACATTGAAAAAAAATTGTATTTACATAAAATGGATCAGTTTTGTGCCATTAAGTCAGTCAGTGACAGCATGGATAGATTTTCCCCATTGTGATGTGTCCCTAACTTGATCCTTCAACTTGGTGCATTCATTGTAACTGTAATTGAGTCCATCTATTGTGCTGTTCATCATCCTCTTCTTTTTGTTCCTTCCATTTTTCCCAGCACTAGAACTTTCTCCTGAGAGCTAAGTTTTTTCAAAATGCGTCCAAAGTAGGATGATTTGAGCCTGGTTATTTGTGCCTTGAGTGAGGATTGAATTCTTTGATGATTGATTTGTTTATTTTTCCAGCTGTCAGAGCATTCTCAGGACTTCCCTAAAATACCAGATTTCAAATGTGTCAATATTCTTTCTAACTTGCATCTTCAAAGTCCAACTTTTACTTCCATAGAGTGTCACAAAGAACACCATTGCCTGCCTTTTGTAGATATAGACACATCACAGCATCTGAATATCGTTTCCAAAGCCTTCATAGTTGTTTTTCCAAGTGTTAGTCTGGGTGTATTTCTTAACTGCTGGATTCTTTCCTGTTGATAATTGGTCCTGAAAAGGTAGAAATTAACTACCATTTTAATAACTTGATTGTCAGTTCTAAGGCTGATTGTTGTCATTAGATTGATGTTCTTTACATTTTAGTCCCATTTTTTTCCCCATTCTGTCCTTTAGCTTTTATTACTAGAATTTGCACATTGCAATACAATTTAGACTTATGTATCACTTCATAATGCTTCACAGCCCTCTCTAAGAAGTTTACAGAGTCAACATATTGCCCCCCAAAATCTCGGTCTTCATTTTACTGATCTTGGAAGGATGTTAGCCTGAAACAACCTTGCAGGTCAAGATCGAACTCCTGGCAATGGGCAGTGAGTTAGCGTGCAATACTGCATGCTAACCACTTAACCACCATGGCTCTGCATATCCTTTGCATTTTCAGCTATGAGAATACTGTTATTTGCATATTTCAGGATATTGATATTTCTTCATCCAATTTTAAAATCAGATCGCTTTTTTATGGTCCAACTTGGAATACATTAAGCATTTTGGTTGAATAAATATGGGGAGAATAGTCCTATCTCACTCCTTTCCCAACCTGGACAGAGTTTATTTTACCACATTCTGCCTGTACTGTGACTTCCTGATTTGTCTATAGGCTTTGCATGAGGATAATAAAATGTTCTGGGATTCCCATTTTCCTTAGCACAATCCACAGCTTGGCATGACTGACACAATCAAATGCTATTCTATAATCAATATAACACATGCTGACTTTTTTCCCTTCATTCTTTGGCTTCCTCAATCTTCCAGCATGCATCAGCAATAAAGTTTTGTATCCAGTGACTTTTCCTAAATCCAGCTGGCATCTTATTTTCCATTGTCTGGCTCCAATCTGCATTGAATGAGTCTAAGTATTATTTTGCTAGCATGGGAAATTAAGGATATTGCACAACAGTTTGTACACTCTGTTAAGCCTCCCTTTCTCAGTAGAGGAATGTGTTTGACCTCTTATAATCTGTTAGCCACCATATTGTTCTCCAGAATTGCTGGCGTAGCTTGGTTAGAATCTGTATTGATTCTTCTGTTGCTTGCTTATTTCTGTGGCAATTTCATCAGGACAAAAATTTAAATTGGTGTAATGAAAACTTCTTGCTAGCAGGAATAAGATAGATAATTCTATATATTGTTATATAGAACTATCCAGAACTGGGCAGTAAAATTTGAATGACCCCAAGATAGCAGTAACATTTTTGTTTGCAACTTTGATCTGATAACCCTAATATACTGTAAATGTGCATATTGAAAAATAGCCAAACAACATTTTTTCTTAATCCTTCTGTTTAACAATCCAAATTAATTTTATCTGAGATTCATGTACAGTATGTGGTAGTCGTTATAAATATGCAACAAAGCTGAAAAGAGATCCCTTTTTACTTCTGCATTCTTTTCTACCTTTTGTCTTGTATGATCTTTTAGAGAGCTCATTGAGAGTCTGTAATTCAGAGAGTCCTCCAGTATTACTCCAAAAGAGGAGGAATAGCCAACAGATTAAGAAGGGGAAATGGACCCAAAGAAGCACTTTGAAGAGAGACTCAGAAAGAAATTGTAGTTTTTATGCCACAAATAATAGATGAAGTTCATTGTTTTTGAAGTAATCTGGACAATTGGCAATTTATGGAATTTATATAAAATGACAGTATCCATATAATTCTACAGTTATGGCAGGTTCGCACAAGTAACATAAATGACATGAATCACAGCAAATTGCATGTGATTCATGCCATTTAACTGTTATTAATTGTTATTCTAATTGTAATAGAAACCCCCTTCCCCCTATTATTCCACAAAACCAAGCTTTGCTTTTTTTTTTACTGTTATCTCACTTTTATCTCATCCCTTTCATCTATGCTTGTAAGGATATTAAATGATTACTGCCACACGTAGCTTGTCTGGAGCAGTATCTATGGAGCTCAAGGGTAATATCTGCATTTGAATCTACTGTATATCTGTATGTGTATCTATACCTACATCTACACCCATATCTATCTATCCGATTTGATATACATCTTACTTGGTATACACAGTCCTTAACTTACAACAATTCATTTAGTGACCATTCCAAAGTTACAACGGCACTGAAAAAAGTGACTTATTTCCATTTTTCACATTTACAACCATTATTGCATCCCTGTAATGATGTGATCAAAATTCTGATGCTTGGAATCTGACTCATATTTATGATGGATGCAGTGTCAGGATAATGTGACAACCTTTGGTAACAAGCAAAATTCATGAAGCCAGATTCACTTAACAACCATGTTATTAACTTAACAACTGAAGTGATTCATCTAACATCTGTGGCAAGAAAGGTGATACAACGAGACAAAATTCACTTAACAAATGTCTGACTTAACAACATAAAGTTTACACTCAACTGTGGTTGAGGACTATCTGTATCTTATTTTAGAAGAATGTTAAAAAATAGCTAAAAAGAATATCAAAAGAAAATTATGTTTTCTGACATTTATTCAGCCAATGCACAAAACAAGCCGAGTACAGTCTTTAAAAGAGGAATGTCACACAGCTCAAGGTAGGACAACAAGCAATGAATGCAGACTAATCAAGGAGAGAACTAACTTAGAACTAAGGTCACCATACTACAAAAAAAGATGTTGAGACTTTAGAAAAAGTTCAGAGAAGAACAACAAAGATTATCAAAGGCCTGGAGACTAAAACATGTGAAGAATGGCTGCAGGATTTGTCCCTGGCTAGTCTAAAGAAAAGAAGAATTAAGAGTGACATTTCAGTATTGGAGGGGCTGCCACAAAGAAGAGGGGTCAAATTATTCTCCAAAGCACCCAGTGGGTAAGATGAGTAACAATGGTTGAAAACTGATCAAAGAGAGAAGCAACCTGGCATTATGGAGACATTTCCTAACAGTGAGGACAATTAACCAGTGGAACAGCTTGCCTCTAGAAATTGTGGGCGCTCCCTCACTGGATGTTTTAAAGAAGATTCTAGTCAGTCACTTATCTGAAATAGTATAGGTTCTCCTGATTGAGCAGGGGGCTTGAGTAGAAGACCTCTAAGGTCCCTTTGAGTCCATTCATTCTAAGGAGAAATATCCTGACAATGAGAACAATTAATTAGTGGAATAACTTGCCTCCAGAAATTTTGGGTGTACCAACCTTGGAGATTTTTAAGAAGAGATTGGAAACCATTTGTCTGAAATGGTATAGGGTTTCCTTCTTGAGCAGGTGGTTGGACTAGAAGACCTTCAAGATCCCTTCCAACTCTGTTGTTCTATTAATTCTGTCTATTAGGGTAAAAATATTCTACAAAGGAAATATTCCATTCCCCTGGGCTTTAGCTTCATTTCTTTCAGGTTTCTATAATGGACTTCACTTTAGCTTCTCTAAATTGTCAGCTACTTTTTACTTTAATAATAGTTTGTACAAGCCAATCGTTCCTAGATAATCTGAATGTGTAAAAATGCTATTAGCTATCATTCCAATAATAGTCAATATAGATCATTACAATTTGCTAAATGTTTATAAAGATTTAGCAATCACCTAAAATAAGAAAGGATAGGCACACACCCACTTATTTCCTTGGGGCGGCACCATCAAGAACAGAATCAGATTATCTACCTTTTCAGGTCCATGTCAGCCACCGGTTCCTTTTCAGCAATTGTCTCCTTTTCCTCTCCATTTTCCTTATGATCCCCATTCTGCTCTCCTTTTGCAGGCGTGACTCCTTCTGGGCCATTCTCTTGGCTAACTGTTCTATTCTCCTTCGGTTCAGTCCTCGCCCTGCGGTGTCGGCTACGTCTCTGACTCTGCCGGAGCCGAGCCCTGTCATCAAAGCTTACGCTTCCTTTGCTTTCCTGGTCATTGATATCACAATTCCCGTGAAATGATTTGTGATGCCACTCTTCCCATTCCCTCTTGGTCTGAGGAGATGGACTTCTCTGGTCATCCTGGATGCTGGGGCAGGGTTTGGACCCTGGGAGTTTTTGCTCCAGACTTTCTCCGTTTGTCTGCTCTGGCCTACCCCCTTGATCACCCTCAATCTTTTCCAGGCCAGAGTTTTCCAGTAACTTCCTTTTCCGAAAAATACTGGCATTTGGATTGAGCAGAGGGGGGTCATCTTTGTTGATGCCCTCTTGACTGGACATCTGCATATGTCGGCGGAGCTGGCTAGTCCGCTGTTCCCACACAGACATGTGATGTCTCCTTCTCCTCTCCCTCCTGGGAAAGGAAAACAAATGGGTTCAATTCATCTGTGCCCTGTCAGAAACATAAGAACACATACCAGTACATACAGCATGCAACTAGGACTATACACAATAACATATTGGGGCTTGATTCTCTGCTCCCCTGAATTTCATGAATGCACAGCAAAATCACGATATCTCCAGGATAATAAGAGAATCAAGTCCACTTGCATGACGCTAACAAATCATTAGAAGACATTTCATTCCACATTCACTGGACACATGGCAATAAGCCCGAGCAACAGGACAATGAGGTCAAAGACTGAGCACATTCACAACACTGTCTTTGTGAAAGCACCCACCAGATCACTTAAACATATGGCATCAGTCTGCATGTACTGCAATTTTAATAAAATTACAGTACAGTAAACGAATTAAGTGTTCGTCAATAAGCAGGAATATGGTAATGGTGACTTAAAGTATTGCATGCAAGCACAAGGGCTACTCAAGACTGGCCCATTTCCTTTAGTACTCTGAAAGGGTGGTGATTAGTCAACAGCCTAAAGAGGGAAGATGGCCCCAAAGAAGTACATGCAGAGGGCTCAGGAAGAAGTAGCAGTAGGGGAGGCATGCAGTACCAAGTCCCATTCAGCTCAGTGCCAGGGTGAAGCAAATGCATCCAGGCTGATCCAGTGCCCCACCAACCCCATATTTAGAGCCTGGCAGTGCTTAGGTTCTCCTCTCCATTCTTGGATTCAGTCTGTTACCTGAGGCTGCAGCCCATAACCCACTGTTTTGAAACTAAGTCTTCTTGGCACATATACAGGATTGGATAATTAAGAAAGCTGCTCTTCTCACTTGCTAGGGACATTGTCTGTTAACATAAAACATTTCTACCTTTTGTCTCACCAAACCTGTATCTCATATAATCTAACAGTTTTAAGGAGCAACTACAAATTGTAGATGTTGCTGTGCAAGTGTTTGTCTGTGGCATTGAATGTTCCAAGGGGTTTTTGCTGATCTTATAAACTTGTATACCATAACTTTACGGACAGACATATAGACACAGGAATAAAAAGACACGTCTGACATATTGGTAAGCAAACACACAATACACCGACATACATACAGTCACACATGAACAATTTGAATACACATTCAATTTAATGGATTGTTTGCACACACACAACGGTGTAGTTGCTACAATACAGCTTAAGTTGGTTCACAAACCTGTTTCATACACAGAAGCATACTCTGCAAACAAACACAAAACATACTCTCATACTTGTATAATAAATCCAGATTATAGACCCACGCTGATTTACAGGTGTTCAGACTATATACGCATAAACACTACTGGATTGAAACATCCATCCATACTTACAACATAAACATGAAACAACACATACTTGAACTCAATAGCAGGAGTCTATCACATACACACATGTAACCTCTCACAACAAGCAATCACATGCACACATACAGATTACTGGTACGTGGTTCCCACATCGACATGTGGTGTCTTCTCCTTCTGTCTCTTCTGGGGAAGGAAAATGAATGCATTCAGTCCACTGCAAGGTCACTGATGGTCCCAGCACTCAGAATCCCATATAATGCACAAGCAGAAAACCAAAGAACTCTTAACACTTGTGTATAAATTCACTTCTGGTGAAATGGGTGGCTATATAAATTTGTTAAACAAACAAACAAAGATCAATCCTAAACTATTACTTTCATAGTGAACATTAAATACAAGTCAATGTCTATGAGTTTGGAATACATATTTTTCACAGCCAGGAAGGTCATTTGTATACAAAAAAATGTAATAGATATTTGTTCTGCACTAGACTGAAAGTGTTGGATAGGCAGCAAAAGGTCAAAACTTTATGGGAAGCTAGACTGTGTGTTTTTCCCTCCTGAAGCAGGGATGTGTTGTTTTTAGTATGTGGTGTCTTGTTTTATTTTATGTTTTTAATTCCTTTAATTCTTAATTATATTTTGTAAGCCACCCAGAGTCCATTCGAGTGGATGACTCTATTAAATCTAATAAATAATAAAACAACATGCCAACATTTGGTGCTGAGATAGTAATTGTCCAAAGATTTTTGCTTCAAACTGCAGAGATCTGAGGTCAGTTTCTGGCATTGCATTTAGGACTATCAGTACATTAGGCAGAGATACATAATGAAAGTAATGATGCCCTTAAGTCAAGTTTACCTCCTGGTGAATTTTCTTGGCAATAAAACAGAACTTATGTCATTGCTTTTTCTGGGTTGTTTGATTAACCTCCATTATAGCCAACAGCTAACTAGGGGTTACTATTTGTTGAAGCTTTTTGTTATATAATAATTATTTAAATATTTCATCAGATTCACCTATCAAATGGTAAGTCACATCTGCATCTTATAGTGAGTTAAATTTGTATCTTGAACACACAGAAAATGCTTTTTTGATACTTTGCCAACACTTTATATGTTGGCACTGTAATCAATGGCACTGTACTGTTTTGCATCTTTTGTTTATTTCCACTTGTTGCCACTTCCTAATATGAGCTCCTCCAGAAGAAATAACTGTATTATTTCATCTTGAAAATAAGCAACTGATTCTGGACAATGGGAATTTTACAGTGTTGAGTGATTTTGATCAACTTAAAAAAAATAGTCAAAAAAGATACATTGTATTTCTTTTGAACTTCCTCTAAAATGTAGTTACAGAGGAGTATTAGGGCATATTGTGAATATTGAATCTTCAGCAGAATCTTCAGCTGTGTGCACAATCAAATGCAAGAGTTGTCTAATAGAAAAGCTGAAGTAACAAAAGGAAATAAAAATATATTTAGGACCATTTTTTACATCATGAAAGTTACATGTCAGTTGGTCTCCATCCCACATAATTAGAGAGCAGTATAACATAAATAGAAAATACAACCTCTGAATCAACATTCTTCTTTCTAGTCTATGTTATGCCTTCCACATGTCTTTTATATTCTTAAAATATTGCAGAAACATGAAAAATGGAAAGCAGGGGCAGGAATCCTGACAGTTTTATGAATTAAAAATAACTCTTAAACATGCAAATAAAAATCCAGGAAGATTCATCTGCTAGAAATTATTGATGAATTGTGTATATACTACAGTATATTTTTGTCTGTTTTGGGATAATACTTTAAATAAAATGGAATATAGTTTTGTATACAATTCTCTGTATTTATACTAGCTGTAAAATTATTGGGAAACGATTTAAAATTAAATAATTAAAGCAATAAAAAGCAATAAAAATTAATCATATATTAATCAGTGAATAATGTATTGATAAATGAATGCCAGTGCTCTATCACTAGCATGTACTGTCAGTAATTATATAATACTATGGCATTGTGAAGCACGAAAGACCAGATCCACACATTAAGATTCAATTAAACTGATTCATTGTTAAAAACCTCTGCTCAGGAATCTTCTTAACTAATGGTCAGCACTGCTTAGAGATAGATAAAGGTCAATGACACTCAAGGGGGTTGGACTTTGTTATTTTATGTCAACATTGGGATTCTAGGTTTTCTACTGCACTTCAGGTTCCCTTCTCCTACAGATATAAAGGTAATTTGTAGCTTTATGTCATGTCTTTCTGTGAATAAATGTGCATGGAAAATGGAATGTGTAAGGCCCACTCAAAGCAGGTGACAGGGCCAGAAAGGCTTGTTCAAGATCTTCTCCACTGACATAGTATGTAGAAAATAAGAATTGGTTCAAAGGAGATCCTCCCAGATGTTTCACCCAAATTGCTCCACAAAAAAAAAGAGTTCTCATGGGAATAGAATGAGACTGAGGTGGAAAAGGCCCAGGAGTTATGAGAAAAAGGCCAAGGTAGAAAAGTTGAATTCTAATGGACTAGTTAAATCTTGTTGGGAAATATAAAAATATACAGGAATTGTAGCTTAATGGAACAATTATACGGAAGTATTTGGATCTTCTCAGGACAAATTTTTCAGCTGAAATCAAATTTTTAACTTTGTGTGCTGCCAAGAATCACAGAGGTGAGATGGATGGCTATATATGTTTACTAAATAAATAAATATATTCTAGATGCTCAATATATGTAGCTTAAGATATATGTATATGTCCATGCATATATGTGATACATTTATACCTAGCATAGATCACACATGTGAAGGATATGAGGAATATATAAATCTTAGTTACCTCAGTAACTATTAATTGTCTGAAAAATAAGCCATAAGGTTTATAAAATTAATTAATCCCACATTTGCACATACTAACTGTTCTGTTTGTATCATATACAAACCACTCTCACACACAGAACCACTCTACACACAGAGTACATATTTTCCTCACTTTCTTTCAGCAGAAATGGAAGGAAGGAAGGAAGGAAGGAAGGAAGGAAGGAAGGAAGGAAGGAAGAAGTAGTAGTACTGGGTAGGAAAGTTCAGTGCATTATGATAGAATGGACTTCATAGAACAAGCAATTTCCACTCATTCATTTCTTTTCATAGACCTTCTATTCTTTTCAGTATGTATAATAGAATGTTAACAAATACTATTCTACTTCAGAGAAAATTATCTAGGGGAAAATAACTTCCCCTTGGAGAAATTAGATACTATATTTACTTTAAAAGTTTTGAAACATGGGTGTCCTCTACAACATGTGACTAAATTACTTGATGGACAACATGCCCCCATCTATGTATAATCAGGATATAAGATCATCCCCAGAGATTCTGTTTTCTGCCCAAAATTAAGGTTGGTCTGACTGATCTGAAAGTGTGGCTTTAAGTGGAGCAAACTGCTAAGTATGAGGTAACAAAGGACATAAATTACCATTGCTACTGTTTCCTGGTTTGGGAAAGGCAGCAATTGTGCTTTGGTAAAGTTGGGGGAATATCCTCCTGGCCAGGAAGTCCATCAATTGGATCAGATGGAGTCACAAATGCATTTCTGCTTGCTGAGCTATAGTGTCCTGTCCTGCATCAGGAGGTAAAGATGAAGGAAGCTTGGACTCCAAGAGCTTCTGGGATTCATCCTAAGCCTGTTCCATTCTATTCAGACCCTCACATTTCTGAACATTGGAACAACATTTCCACCACTTCCACTGTTCAGTTTGGGGCGTGTTCTTAATGATTTCACTCCTTATTGGCAGATGTGCTCTCCCAACAGTTTTATGTAGATAATAAAAACAATGAGGGAGATGTGAGTCCTGGTGTGCAGGTCTGCCAGTGTGCAGGTCTTTATTCCCTTTTCTCTCTTTCAGCTAGAATCTACGACTCAGGGAGGAAGAGGAACCCTGTAAAACAATATCTCTGCCAAGCTTTACAGATGGTCCAAAAAGGTACCTTCATGGTTGAAGATATCAAATTCTGCTACTGGACAAAGAGGGGTACATTACCTCCATCTAAGCCTACTGCAGGTCATCCATAAGACTGACCAATATAGCTTCTGTTTGTTTCCAACAATTGAATCCACACTGGAATGGATCCAAATAATCCATCCATCTGAAGCTCTCTCCTCACCTACCTTCTCAACAACTTTCTTTGAAAAAAGAAGGAGGGAATCTGGCAATAGTTTTCTAAGCTACTAATAGCATTACTGGTATTATTAAGAACCATGAGAAATTTGGTAGATATTACTGTTGCTTGATAGGAAGAATAAGACCTTCTCTTTTGTTCTGCATTTTTCTAGCACTTGAATACAGACTTCATTGGTGTAAGCATTTATAAAAACCTGCTGAAAATATTAATGGAAACAGCTTCAGCAGTTTTGATTGACGGGGCTGAAAAAGATTGAATTGTTGAAGCATCAACTTCAAATAGCTGGAAATATTCTTTTCATCCTTGTGTGGACTTCTAAAAAGTAAAGTTTAATTGCCTTCATGAATAAGAAACTATTTACTATAAAGTCAAACCACCTTATGATTCATCTAGCCTAGCAATAACTCTACTGCCACATGATTTTTCTGCTAGAAACTTCTAAAGACGATCCTTGGAAGCTTCCATATTCCAAGCAAACAAGTGTACTTTATTTTATATTTTCTATCAATCTTACAGATTATGTTCTACTCTTTCTTTCTGAGAGTTATGACTGTAGCAAGTTTGGGGATTGAAAATAATGTGGCCCATGATGAATGAGACCGGCAACTCACTCTATAGCAGGCATGTTGGGAGCAGACATTGGACTGACTTCTTTGGCTTTCTGCAGAGCATGTTTTTGATTGAAAGCCTCTTCTTCCTCCTGCTCATCCTAAAGAAAAGGCAAATGCACTGGTTAAATAGAAGAAAAGGTTGCACACTTTGAACGAATAACTTACAGAATTATCTCAAGTTGCAACCGTGAGGTTTGCACTACCATTTTAAATCTGTTTGAGATCATGGGTGAGAATGATACATGGGCGTTGGTTACCTCTGTACATAAAGATTCCTACTAGAAAACCATTTATTGAGATTTCTGCAAGATCTCTAAAACAAGTATCCAATCTACAGGTAGTCCTCAGTTTATAACCACTCATTCATTGACTTTTCAATCTAGCGATGGTGCAGAACGAGTGGTACTTATGATTGTTCCTTGGGGTTCCAGACATCACAATGTCCCTGCAGTCACGTGATTGTGACCTGAGCCCTTAGCATCCAGGTCACAATTAAGACATTGAAGCATTCCACAATCATGTATTCATCATTGGTGATCTTCTTTGCCAGTTTCCATAAAGCAGATTCAATGAGGAAGCCAAGAGGACATTGCAAAAGGCAATCATGGGATGTTCTTGCTTAAGGGTGATTTGCTTACTGAAGGCAATCAGAACTGTCAAATTGTTTGTTAAGCAGAATAGTTTTGTGATACTTTGCTTGATGATCACATTGCTTAGCAATGGCTGTTCGAGTCCCAACTGGACAATATATCTGTAAAAATACTATCGCTGCTGTTATTCATTTTCACCCTTACATCCATTTTTCCTGCAGTCAACTCAGAATATCTTAATATTGCTCCCCAAGCCAAAAAATTAAAATATGCATCATCAAGACTGATCAAAGACTATAATAAATATATTTGATCTGATTCGGTTTTAATATACATATAAAATAATGCTGTTTCCATTCAGTTGATTCAAAATTACAATCTGTCTCCTAGCTTAATGAATCATAGAGTTGCCTCAAACAGTGAAATGAGAGAGAGGTAAATAAATTTAATAACAAAAGTAGCAAAAATAGCTGAAACGAAGATTTCCCTGTAAAATGCAGTGAGACTTTTCAGGAAGTGGAAAATGTCCTTGAATATAAACAAGTGATGTCCTTTTATGTTGATTTTATCTATGAAATTTCTATGTTTAATAACAATAAAACTATATTTTGCTCATCTTCCAAACTCTTCAAAGTAGCTTGCATGTATTTTTCAGATGATGTCTTATGTAGGAGCCATTCCAAGCCAGATTTTGGGCAGTACAGAAGACTATGACATTGTTCCATGAATCCAAGAACAGAAATGCTATATTTACAACTCATTTCCAATGTACACCAATTTAAATCACTTAATGATCAAATCATAGGATTGGAAGAAACTTTGGAACTCTTCTAGTCCAATTCCCTGCCCAAGGCAGATCTTATCGCATCCCAGGCAAATAGCTAACCAATCTTCTTTTGAAAATGTTTATTTAATACTTTTTTTTTCTACTTTTAAATATTCACTTATTCTTTTTAAAGACTGTGGTGGAGTATAAATTTGAATAATAAATAGGGATGATAAATAATATTTTAATGAATTACTTATATAAAACATTGCAAACCTTTTCCATTTAGAGATGCATATTTATCTGACCCCAGAGACAAATAAAAAAAATAGATTATTATGTTCGGTATCATTCCTATTGACTGTGTCAGACATTTGTCTGGAAGAGAGGGTCTGCTTAACATCCATATAGTGCAAATGATTAATGCAGCTGGACCAGAAATTAGAGTTATGACATGGTCTATTTCTATTTGTACCAAAACACCATTATGAAAGCAGCAGCGGTCACAGTTTCTTAACTGACTCACTGCATATTTTCTAATAACATGGATCATAAGCACACAATTTCTAGTGAAACTCATCTAGGCATGATTCCAATTTACAACTGTAATTTAATAATTGCACAAGTATCAACAGGAAAACTGAAGAGAAATGAGTGAGATTTGTGATACTGAGCTATTCATGAGATAACAGTAATAATCCCTGATGACTGAAATGAGAGCATAATTGTATCTGTAAACTAAGTAATCTGAATAGGAAGAATGTAAGTCTAGCTGAAATGAAAAGAGGTTTTGCCTGTTTGTGGAAGAAACTGGCAAAAGCTTTTCAAATAAAATCAATGGGGAAAATAATGGGACTTTAAGAAAGTGAGAAGGCAGATTCTAAGGATATGGTCTCATTTGTGATGGGTACCTGTGCTTTACAAGTTAAAAACATTTTTGTTGCCAATCTAATTGCCATTGCTTACTCTTTTTTTTTGCTTGCCTCTTTATTGTGCAATTCTCTTCTTTTACTTAATTTTATTATTTTTACTGTTTTGAAAACTATTAAGATGACAACTACTACAGAAGGATGAAAAGTCAGGAGAAGTGAAGCCTTCTCTCTCTTCTAAAAAGAAGGGGTCAATTTATTCTCCAAAGCACCTGAAAAAAGGGCAATGGATGGATATTAATCAAGGAGAGAACTAACCTAGAACTAAGGAGAAATTTCCTGACGGTTGGAACAGTTGATCAATGGCTCCAGAAGTTGTGGGTGCTCCAACATTGGGAGTTTTAAAGAAAAGATTGGACAACAATTTATCAGAAATTATATAGGGTGTTCTGTATGAGCAGGAGATTGAACTTGAAGACCTTTAAAGTCCTTTCCAACTCTGTTATTCTGTAATTCTGTTATTCTTAAAGCCATTATTACTAAACTCCAGCTTCTAAATTCCAAACATGCTTGAGCAGAATAGGACTCCTTAATACTGATAAAAATCTCCTTGCATTGACTGAAAACTATTGTTTCATATTAATGCTATACATGCCAAAATTAAGGTCTTGATATTCTGTCTCCTTAAAATTTAAGTTTGATAAGTCAAGTTTGAAACTATATCAAAATGATACAATCATGATTAAGAACACATTTTCTACATTATTAAGATACAGTAGATTGTAAATCCTACAACATTTTATTACCTTTGTCAGTTCCTGTGCATTGGCTAGGTTGTCCACAGCGATGGCCAAGAATACATTAAGTAGGGTATCTAGAATAGTTGAGGGGTGAATGAAACTTCACATTAAAGCAGCTAGTTGGAAATAATGCAGAATCAACCTGCCATGTAGACATTTACTAATTATTCAAGTAGGAAGGGTTGTAGCTTTCTCAACAATGTCTAAACAATAATTGGGGGGGGGGGGAGTAAATAGAATATGGATAGAAATTTCAATCAAAAAAATGGCCTCAGGAAAAAGAGTGACGTCCCACTGATTTTTAAGCCCACAGGTACAAAGATGAACATGCCATCTTTTTACCTTCCAAATCTTGTGAAACAGCCTAAAGCTATTTGCATGTGTTCTCACTGTGACAACCTTGAAACTTGAAGAACATCATGCAAGTTACTTGGCCAATAAAAGGGTACACAAAGGTAATTCAACAGTGTCCACTTCTCCATCCAAGTACTGAGTATAGTGCTTTTTAAAAGAAGAGGGGTTAAGCAACATGCTGACCTATCAAAACCAACTGTGAGGCACGAGTTTGATGTATAGTCACTTAATTTCTTAAGGACAGTAGGGCGAGGAGCCAAGGAGCAGGGCTCCCAAGGTGCATGGAGCACTAATACTTCAACTATAAAAACTATTGAGTACAGAAATAGGAAGTCTGCTGAATGGAGATGATAGTGGGGGAACACAGTGGCATAGAATCAATTCAGGACTGGTAAATGTTAAGTGTAGAGATACCCTAATGATGAGTCTTACATATGTTAACAGGAGTGCTCCCATTACTACTTTTCATGGTCAAATGTTATAACTTATATTTCAAAACAATACATTAAGAAGGATACAGTTCCCAAACAATGTGAGGATTATGAAGTAGATGGATGACCACATTCCTGAGCTGACACCACCTTGAGAGCGAATTCCATTGTACATCACTTCATTCCAATCTTCACCTGTTAATATCTAAACAAACAGTTGATTTGATTTCTATTCCACCTCTCCTAAATTCAAGGGAGCTTTCAGAGGGATCTCCCTTCATTTTATTTTATAACACCTTTCAAGGTAGGACAGGCCAAAAGAGAGTGAAACACATGTAGTTAATTGTATTGGCTAAGGACTCCCATGTGTTAGTTCAATTCCTTCTGCAGGAATGCTACTGTTCCGGGCATCAGCAGATTACTAATACTAAATTATAAACACAAAAAAAATTATTTCTTTTCCCCCCCAATTCTAGTGAAGAGGTCATTTTTTTAAATTTAACCACCACTATCTTATAATTAATAAGTTGTTATAGTTATTTATATCTAAAAAAAAAGTGGAAACTTTGACATTAAGAACACCTCAGAACTCAAATCTTCATTTCATTTCATTTCTGTGTTGCTCATTCCCAGACTTTGTATAAATAGGAAAAGGCTAGGACAAAGTAGTGATGGGGAGTGGAAGGTTAAAAAAATCAATTGGTGAATTGTTATTTGGGAATGGAGAATTGACTTGGGCAGGTCTGGTAACAGATGGCTCTGACAATAACTTGAAGAACTTACATATGATTAGGTATGTTGACACATTAGAATGTTAAAAGAAATGAGCAATAAAAAGTTTAAAAACATTTTGTGATGAGAAATAATTCATTAAGCTTCTTAGTTGTTCTTTTTTATTGTACAATGATCTGTAGTTTTAATTGTGTATATAAGCATAAAGTGGAGTATAGATTTCATAATTTAAAAAATTAAAATATTTTTAAGTTTTCAGCTAGTCTGATCAAATGATTTCAATTATAATTGTTTACATGTGAATTCCAGTTCTTGCCCTTACAATTCAAATTTATTGAACAATTAAATCATGTGGGCATTTGTCCTAAATTGTTGTAGAGGCTAATTTTATATTTAAAAAATGTTATCTTTGCCTGACAGAAAGACCATGAAGCACAAAACGGAGTTGAACCCAATTGTGGGAGTTGTATTTGAGTCCCACGCAATTAACTTAAAGTCCATACTGCTTTTGTACCCACTCAGTACGGATTGATTGTTGAACTAATTTGATTTCTAAGACATCACAATCAAATGATTCTTCATGTTTCACAAAGATAATTACAAAATGTACAAGCATACGGTATCTAAAATATAATAAAACAACAATTACAAAGAATATGATAAAACATATTTATGTTGCTCTTTCAATAAATTAAATTTTAAAAGCCCTCTGGAACAGCTCTATTTTGACTTGCTTCCTGAAGGACAATAACGTTGGAATTGATGTAGCTTTTTAATATAGTTTTTTTTTAGGGAAGTGTTCCATAATTGAGGGTCTTTTATTGTAATAACTATAAGCCACCACCTATAGTCAGCTCAGTGAGATGGATAGCAAAGAAGTTTAATAATAAAGAAATATTTCCTACTAGCCTCATCCCTCCAAATTCATGGTTGCGAGAAACTACAAATAATTTTTCTGGAGATGTTCTTATAGGGAGTATTGGTTTTAGTTGGCGTAGGTAGTCTTTAAAGATACATTGGTTTAAAAGTACAAATATATATGGCTTTACAGGATAAAATCTGAACTTTTAATTGCACCCAATGTGGGGCTTGTATCTTGCTCCCTCCTATTTAAATATTTTCTCACCAATTGACCTAGTTCACACTTCTTACAAAGCAATAATGTGATTTGATATTAGCTTTGCAGAGCATGTGATCTGCAGCTAGGCATTACGGATTGTTCAACAACTACAGTTAAACAAGCCTTAAATTAGCTTGATCTGTAAGCCAGATCACAATATTTTATTTCATTCTTCAAAGTAAAATTTATTTATTATTTTTCAAGCTGACTGATGGACTCTATATTTGGATCCTTTGTTCAAACATTAATATCTGTTAATTGACACTCAACTGTTCTCATTATTTTGCATTTGGAAAGGTGGGATGATAGCTTGGCTCTAGAGAGAAATTAATTTTTTCTCCAAAATGAGTTTTTGTCTCAGATTGTCTCAGATCTCCCAATCCTTCCAAAATGCCTTTCCATTTTTAATGGGCTCCCTTCTATAGTATCCATATTGCTTATTACCAGTAAGGTTGGGGGAAATGCACAAAATCAGGATATGCAATATATTTCATTATACATTACAGAGAGGAAGGGACAGCACTTTGACATTTAATTATTTTTAAGAGCAGTGCCTTCCTGATATATTATGCCTTCTGTGAAAATAAACTACTTAGTAAAAGCCTGCATGTTGCATTTAATTTCTCTAATATCAAGTTGCAAAGCACAGAATTATACCTGAAAAACTGTCATGATAGCTGCAGGAAAGGTATCAAAATTTGCCGAAGGAGTGCCATCCATAAAATTAAACCTGTTTACAAAAGAAAACATATGTCAACATTAATATTAGGACATTTTTTTTCTGATTCAGCCCACAGAATAGAGCAAAAAAGCAACCTTCTGGTCTGTTTCTGTAATTCTGTATTTCAGAAAGGTGATGGGCTTCCTTTTACTGGATTTGCTCAAATGAAAGCCAGACAGCCATAGTCTGGGATATTTTAATTTGGATTCCTGCAGGCGGCCCAATAGTCTAAATGGCTTTTGTGTGGCAGAAAAAATAGAGCAAGATAATTGAAAAGATAATTCAGAATTATCTTCAAAGAGCAATGGAGAGAAATGGTCTGTTTTAGATATTTAATTGTATCTCCTTATCATTAAAAGCATGATCTCAGTCTTCTGCTGCTTCTGTGGATTCTAACAACTTGCCAATGTGTACAAAGTTCCAAACCCAGAAGTAATTTTTTTTGAAAAAGCAGATGAAAGACTATTAGAATGCTTATTTCTGTGACAGCTACTAAGTATTATGTTCGTGCAGTAAATCTGCAAAATAGAAGAAAGGCGTATCTATCTTCCAAAATCTTTCTTCAGAATCAATTTCACAAGGCCCCCATATCTTGTAGGAAACCCATAAGCTATTGCTAGAGAACTTAAGCATTAAGTAGCATTATTGGAAAATGTTGTGGCAGCTTTTTAGAATAATCTAGCATTTTGGGTGACATATGAAAGAAGCTTTCTTCAGTTATATACTTACCTGCCACCAAAAAGCTGCATCCCAAGTAGAGCAAAGACTACAATGAAGAGGAAAAGGAGGAAGAGCAGGCTGATAATAGACTTCATAGAACTCATCAGAGAGACCACCAAATTCCTCAAGGAAGCCCAATACCTGGAAAATCCAGATGTTGTTATAGTCTGCTTCCAAAAGCATCACAAAATTGTTTTATTTGGGTACAAGCAGGATTTATTTGGGTAACCAGTATTTAGCAGAATTTTGTCATAGGATCATAGCATCCTAGGGTTGGAAGAGACCTTGAAGGTATTCTAGTCCAACTCCTTGCCCAAAGCAGGAATGTTCATGCCATTCTGAACAAATTACTGCACAGTATTTTCTTGATAACTTCTGGTGATGGAACATCCATGCTGTAGTAGGCAGGCTGCTCCATTGCTTAGTAGTTCTCACAATCAGGAAATCCCTGCGTAGTTCAAGTATCTTTCATTGTAAAGCTGTAAAGAGGTTCTTGTCTTACTCTCAGAACCAATAGGTTCTTGTCTTACTCTCAGAAGCTAGGGAGAATATGCCTCTTCCCTGTAACACTGCTTCATGTATCAGAAGACTTCTGTCATACCTCCCCTTAATCCTCTAATCTTTCAGCAAAACATAACAAGTTCCCTTAACTTCTCTTTGTAGGATTTAACCTCCTAGTCCCTTACTATTTTTGTTGCTCCTCTCTGTATTTTTTTCCAGTTCCTCAGCATCTTTTTTGAAGTATGGAGAAGTAAGAACTGTACATAGTATTCCAGATGTGGCCTGATAGGTGTGACCTTTACACCAAACCTCTATTGATGCTGCCCAAATTGTAGTGGCTTTTTTGGCAGCTGCAATACACTGCTGGAACATTCTTAACTTGTGAGGTACCAAGAGTCCCAGATCTTTCCTGTAAGTACTATTGCTCAGCCAGATACTATCAATCTTGTATGTATTCTGCAGATATGGCTTTCCTTACTTAAATGCAGAATCTTACATTTCTCAACAGTGAACAACATTTGTATGTTGTTCAAATATATGTTCATTGATCAAAGATAAATGTTCAAATTTATCAAGATCCTTTTGAATCTTGAGCCTGCATACCCCTTCCACCCACTTTCTGTCATCCACATGTTTTATCAGCATGACTTCTTTCCCGTCATCTAAGTCATAGATATTGAACAGTACTATGTCCAAGGCATAACCTTGTGATACATTAAGGATCACATATTGGATATCCTTTGACACCATAGTAGCATCCCTGGATGCTTTAAAAGAAATATTATCAAACCTTGAAAAAAAAGACACAACACAAAAGCCTGAACATCCAATAGCTACAAACCACATCTCTACTCAACAACCACAACCACAATCCAATCCACAAAAAAACATAAATCAGACAAATAATGATATCCCAATCCTCATGAGAGAACTGCTGAGCGTGAACGGAAACATCCAAATGCCATCTTATTTGGTCTAGAGGACATCAATGACAATGATGACATCACAACCATCTGAAACATCATCAGTGATTATCAAGCATCAACTATCTTCCCATACGAAATACTTGACATTTCCTGGATTGGCCGAGAGCTCAAAAACAGAGATGGCTCTGTGGCTCCACGCTTCTGCAGGGTCATTTGCAAAAATGAATCAAATAAACATAAATTCATTTATACTATAAATTCACTTGCCAAAAGCAACATCAACCATAAGAACCTCCATTCTTTCCTTGACCTAACCATACAGCAACGTGCCCGCTCCTGTGTACTCTGCACTGAACTCAAAAAATGTCTAGACAATGGAGAGAAGGATCTATACATTGATTACCGTGCTGACTGTATCAAAAGTAAGTCACACAACCTGCAACTCAGCTTTAACCTTCAACCACAACTCTACCTCAACCAATCCACCATCACCCAAGACTAGGCATGCACGCCCCTAACTACCTCAATTCCAACTACTGCTGGCCTTAAATGCAAGTTACTCAATGCAAGAAGCCTTGTGAATAAAATACCTGAATTTCTCCTCTTACTAAATATGGCTAAATTTGACATTATATTTGTCTGTGAAACATGGCTCAACGCATCTCTCCCTGATTCCATTACCACAGTAAGAGACCATTATATTTACTGATCAGATCGTGAAATTAGTAGAGGAGGTGGTGTTGCTATCTTCTATAAAAAGTCCTTACATCTAAAAAACAACTAAGTTACCCAGGAGCTTGCTCTTCCTGAGACCATCATCTGTGTGAACTATCCTTAAATATCACATTTTTATTCTTACTATGTTACAGAGCACCTGATTATGACATCGAACATGTAAACAAGCTAAATACCCTGCTAACATGGGCAACATCCTGCCCAAACGCTTTTATCTTTCTTGGTGACTTCAATCTAGCTCATATTAACTGGACCCTAAACGAATGTATAACTGAACCCACACATGCAAACTTCCACAATGCTGTTACAAATCTGGGACTGGAACAACTAGTAACCAACAATACTAGACTTAAAAACTGCCTCAATCTTATATTCTTCAATAGTTTGAATTTAATTTATGGAATACAAACTAAAGAACCCTTTTCCAACAGTGACCACAATATGATTGACTTTTGTCTCAACATACCCCCACACAAAAATCATCACAATTATGTTGTAACAACAACTCCCAAAACAAAAAAAACCCCAACAGATTATCCATAAAAATAAGGAAACTTCAATACAAAAAGAGATCACTGGCGAAAAAACAAATCTGGCCACGTTGCCAATTTCAAAAGCTGATACAAAAATTTATGCCACCAGATAAAGACTGAATGCACCAATTATCACATTAAACAAGAGGAAAACCTTCTATGCACCAATTCCACCTAAGCTTTTTACAATTTTGTAAACAACAACTAAAAGACTCAAGGTCCATCCCACCCCTGAAAGGACCTAATGGTAAAGACTGCAACAATGACACCATTAAAACCAACTTCTTTAACACATTCTTTGGCTCAGTATTGTAAACAGCAATGGATCATGCCCAGTATTTCCTAGCTGAACCACAGAAAACTACAATGATCTAATACATATCGATTTTACAGAAGACAGTGTTGAAAAAGCACTACACAATCTAAAACCATCTCTGTCTATTGGACCAGATGGAATATGTGCCTACTTCTTAAAAAAGTTATCTACTGCCTTTGCAGAACTTCTAAGCATACTCTTTGAAAAATCTTTCAGGACCAGCTCCATGTCTAACCTATGGTCACAAGCCATGGACATCCCCATCTTCAAAAAGGGAGACCTCAGCCTAGTTGAAAATTACAGACCAATCTCCTTATGCTGCCTCACCTGTAAAGTCATGGAATCAATTATTAACCAATCCATTATCCTCCACTTAGAGACAAACAACCTACCCTCTCATAAACAATTTGGTTTCAGAAAAAAACTATACTGTAATCTGCAACTCTTTCACTGCAAAAACAAATGGACTACACAACTCGATCAGGGCAAAACAATAGACACAATATACATAGACTTCTGTAAAGCCTTTGATTCAGTGGTACAGGACAAACTACTCCTAAAACTAAAATTTTATGGTATCTCTGGACAACTGCATAACTGGATGGAAGCATTCCTGTCAAACAAACAACAAATGGTCAAAATTGGGAGTATTCTATCAAATTCTGTACCTGTCAATAGTGGTGTCCCCCAAGGCAGTGTCCTAGGACCAACTCTCTTCATACTCTACATAAATGACCTCTATGATCATATTAAAAGCAACTGCATTCTCTTCGCTGATGATGTAAAGCTGTTCAATACCACAGACAATACTGCTACCCTTCAAAAAGATCTTGACTATGTATCAGAATGGTCAAACAAATGGCAACTTCAAATCTAAACAAATAAATGCTCTGTCTTACATATTGGCAAAAAAGATAAAATAAAATCAGAAAATAAAATCCAAGCTGAATAGTCGAGACCTTGTTGATGATCCAAGCTCTGTAAAGGACCTTGGAGTACTCATCTCTAATGATCTAAGTGCTAGAGCCCACTGTAACTACATCGCCAAAAAGGCATTAAGAGTTGTTAACCGAATCCTACGTAGCTTTTTCTCTGGTAATATCACACTACTAACTTGAGCATACAAAACATTTGCTAGACCAATACTTGAACACAGCTCATCAGTCTGGAACCCACATTACATATCTGATATTAGCACAATTTAGAAAGTCCAGAAATATTTCACAAGAAGAGTTCTCTACTCCTCTACCTGTTGTAGAATACCTTATGCCACCAGACTTGAAATTCTAGACCTAGAAAACCTTGAATTATGCCGTCTTCAGTCTGATCTAAGTATGGTATATAAAATCATACATTGCAATGACTTACCTGTCAATGAATACTTCAGCTTCAACGATAACAAGACAACAGCACACAATAGATACAAACTCAAGGTTAACCGCCCCAAACTTGATTGCAGGAAATACAACTTCAGCAACAGAGTGGTCAATGTCTGGAATACTCTACCAGACTCTGTGCTTTCTTCCCCAAACCCCAAAAACTTTAACCTTAGACTGTCTACTATTGACCTCCTCCCTTTCCTAAGAGGTCTGTAGGGGGCGTGCATAAGCGCACCAATGTGCCTACCATCCCTGTCCTATTGCTTCTTTTATTTTTCTTGTATGTACCCATTTCATGTATTCATAACTATGTATATACTTATACCTATTATCTTGTAAGTGATTGACAAATCAAAATAAATAAAATAAAATAAATAAATAAAAATAAATAAATAAAATATAGCTTTTCAGCCAAATGGTGAGTCCATCTTATAGTGTGAACATCCAGCTCACATTTTCCCACTTTATCAAGAAGGAGATTATGGTCTGACTATCAATTCCCAAAGACTAAATATACCACATTCTTTTGGTCAACTAATCTAGTGTCATCAGAGAAAGCAATAAGATTTGTGTGGCCTGACCTGTTTTTAAGAAATCCAAACTGGGATTCTGATAATTACCCTATTTGTTTCCAAATGCTCAAACATCCACTGTTTAATTATTTTTGGTAGGATTTTCCCACGTATTGATGTCAAGCTGATTGGTCTATAGTTTCCCAAGTCTACTTGTTCTATTTCTTAAATATTGGAACCATGCTGGCTGTTTCCAGTCTCCTTGAACTTCCACTATGTTCCAAGGAAAATTTATGAGCATGAGTGTGTATGTGTTTATTAAGAAGAATTATGTGTTATTATTAGATCAATTTTAGCATTCTAAATTTTTGCTTAGCTTTTTATAGGTAGATAGCCCAAAAATATTAACATTAAGGATGACAAAGGAAAAGGGGAAAGTTATTACCTGTCAATCAAACAATCAAAAATGCAGAGAAAAATGCAGAGGAAAACACTGAAAAAAACAGGTAGAATAAATCTCACTTTGTGACTTTAAAGATCCGTAGAAGACGTAGGGCTCGCAAGACACTAATCCCAAAAGAGGTCCCAGGTCTAAAAATAGCCCAAACTACTTCAAAGATGCTCCCCACTGTAACCTAAGAGAAAAAACACATGCAGAAGAAGTTCTGAAATAGTACAGTGGTCTCCAAATTGCAGCCCTCTGAGCATATTATATTTAACTATAATCCCAATAGTCTCTTTCAACCAGTATGAACAATTCTCCTTCTCAAAAGATGCTTCACACATTTGTGCTCTCTTGCACACACAAGATCAAAATATATATTTACACTATGCAATGAAACTAAGCAATGGCAACAATGAACATGCTATGTATTTTATTTCATTCTTTTTAGAGCTACTTTGTCTTCTAAATTGTACAAAATCCATCACCTGAAAACAATGCAAAGTACTGAATTACTAAACCCTCATAGAAACAATACACTGGCTAGTTTTATGGCAATTAAGTAATCAGAACTTCTTTCAAAGAATCCTAAGAGAGGTGGCTTGCTAGCAATGCCAAACAGCTTATATTGGAATCTTCCACCTTACAGAATTGTAGTTCCAATTATTTTCTGGTGAGAAATTATTTTTAACCAATTAGGACTGGATGTACGTATTCCATTAAGAGTAAGGACAAGAAAGAAATGTTTAAGAAACAATGATTTTGCTAGTTTTACATATGATAATTGCTGCAAGATTACTATTTGCACAACTGATGAGTTTGGTGATTTGAAAGGTTAATGTATGTAAAGCGGGAAACAATGATACAACCTTAAAGAGAAAAGATGAAATATAAATTCATTTATAACCACTGTCAATAAGGTCAGAAGCTACTTCCTTATAATCCTCTCTTTTTTCTTTTTCTTCTTGTTTCTATTTTTTTTTCTCACTATGCACTGTTTTTCTTTATCTACTCTATTTTCAGTTCCATTGGTGGAAATTACCAGTGAACAAAAGCATTGCTTCTTTTATATTCATCCATCATCCATCCATCCATGGTATTCCTGACTCTATAAGACTATCCCCCCACTATTCTTTTACCTGTAGCACTGTCATTTCCCCAAAAATCCACTTCTTTCCTTATAGGAAAGAGCTGTACTTTGATAGCCAATTAAAAAGTAAGTTTGAAGAAACACCTGACATACATAGACTGTATAGAGGGATTGTCACATAACCATCAGTTTAATCAAATTACTGTAAAACTTTCCTCTGAACCAACTTCCCTTTCCTCATCTTTGGCATCACATTCTCTTCTCTGTTCATTTATAAGGGTCTATTCACATCAATGTATTTCCTCCAACGAACTTATTTCCTTCATTATCATTTGCCCTGCTTACCCCGCAGTCAAAACAGTTGAAAGAAGAATGGAAATAAAGACGTGGTCCCATTCCGTACATTTTCAAAGACATCTCTAGTAGGAACAACCCCAGAAATATAAACTCTGCATAGTCTGAAAAGAAAGCCATCCAAGTAGGTTAGTTCTAGTTCTAGCTTTCTGTCTCATTTATTTTTGAAAGAATTTATAGAAACGATCGATATACCCTCAAATATCAGGCTGACATTGTCAAATTTTTCTACCCAATCAAACATCATAGGTCAGAAAACTAGTTACAATCATCCTGGGAGCTAGAAAGAGTCTTTATGACTTATAAAAATGGAGGGAACATGAAAAAAAATTGCTTCTCCATCTAACTTCCAAGAATGAATTAGAAGGCACATTAGTGGATCATTGCTCAATTTCTGCTGATGAGCTTTTGCATGCTGGTATTCTTACAAAGTAAGTTGTGTTTTTATATGATCAAATCAGATATTTAAGAGATTTTATCTGAGTCAGCCTCTCAATACCATTAAAACACAGATGTCTGCAATAAAAATAAATGGTAATGTATCCAAAGAAGTTAGAAGTTAGTCCATCTCTGCTCTAACCATCCTTCAAGCATTCTTCTTTCTGAACATCTAATGATGTGAATTTTTTTTGTTTTATTTTAATTTATTTTAGCAAAACTGATATGAATCAAGTTACTTCTTTTGCCCCTTATTTCACATACCAGCTGTAATATGTAATGTCCCAAAAGTATTTTGCAAGCCTTTTCATGTAGTAAGTAAAGACCTGCTGTAGGAACTTTAGTGTTTAGCAGTTGTGGTATTCAGAACTCAAGAGTCAAACATTCTTCTCCAGATTATGCTTTTTGCAAAAGTTTATCAATTATTTCTCAATTTTGTTCTTCTGACTTGCTATTGTTTCTAGACCTGTTGTTTTTTCAGCTGTTATTTATTTGGGATACTATTATGGCTTATGAAATTTTGTTCATAAGCACCCATGATGCCATTACCAAATTAAGTCTGTGACACTGTCAAAATAATTCAGGTTGTCCATTTTGTTAAGTAAGAGTAAAAAGGAATGAGGTCAGTAATAACCAAAACATTATTATTTCAATTTACAATTCTAAAAACTGGTCTGTTTGAAAATGGGAATGCATTCTATATGTTTTCCTAATATATGCATTTTCCTTTTCAGTTTCTTCTAATATATCCATTCTGCAAAGATTAACAAATTGTGAATTACATTACAATATTCAGGAAAAAGTAGATATTTTCATATGACTACTTTTTGGATTGCATTTCTTTTGGGTTAATGCATTGAAAAATTTCAATACCCTCCTCTCCAATAAATGCAATTGAGCATTTGTTGTTCTTCATGAATTTCCTCAAGAGAACATTTCCTCAATATAATTCTGAATATAATTATGAACTTCTGTCATAATATTCTTAAGCTCTACAATCATTAAAATTCAAATTGGGAATGCTCAGTTTCTGTGTGGAGGTGAGACACTTTTATTTATAATGTAATTGGTTCTAGGCTAGTGTTTCTTGTTCTCTGCTTCAAATCGGTTGCAAGAATGTTACATGAACAAGACAGAACTCCATCACTTACTTAGCAGGTGTGTAAGCCATGCAGGCTGTTTGTGGTGGACAATAGCCACACAAGCAGTGTTGAGGGCCACTATGCTCAGGACAAGCCAATAGAACACCTGGGATTTCACCATGTGACGAACGGAGATCCGCAGGAGGCGTTCCTTGTGTCGGAAGTATGAGGCCCCATCCAATTTTGCACTTTTGATGCTGGATCGAGCAAGTGGGGTTCCTACAATGGAATGAAGAAGAGAGATAAGAAGTGCTGAGAGCTATTAGAATGCACTATGGGCTTTAATTATTAAAAAGCTTATAGTTATTCTGCCATTGTCTCTTCTGTCATGACGCTTTTCCTTACCACTTTGAAAGTTTTTCTTCCTACCTTCTATCCACAAAATGTCAAAGGGAGAAACAATGGAAAAAAATAGAGGAGCAACATCTCCAATTGACTGTACAGCAGCTGTAGTACAGCAAATATATAGTTGTCCACTTTACTTACTATAGGTGTGATCTGTTTCTTCATTTCTGTTTGAATATGGCTGTTTTATGATTTGGGACAAACATTATATTGTAGTAGATTGATGTACCTTAACTGGCCAAAGGACATATATTGTTAGCTTCATCTTACCCACAGATGAGATATCCACCCGCTCATCACTAGAATCACGATTCATAGCTTCTGTCCGGTTTCTTTTAATAGTTGCTCTCCTAAGTACTAAAAAAGGAGAAGAAAAAGCACACCAGTAAAAATTACCTGTACGTTATGGAGTAACAGTGGGCAGTTCCTAACTTTCTGAGCAGAAAGCAGAAACAACTGAGCAGAAACTGAATTATTCCTGGAGGTACAGTTATAATAATGAGACGCAACAATAGGAGACATTTCATTTGGTATATACACTATTTATTGCCTTATGATATAATACTTATCACTTAACTCCACACACTTTTGTTATTTTAGTGCATGAATTTTTGTTATATATTTCATAAAATTAAAGTTGGACATTTTGCTTTCGATATAATTTCTAAATCACTATGAGAGTTAAACTAAGAACCAGTTGTTTTTGGCTACTAGACCAGAACTAGACCATTTGTTCTAACCTGAACAAATAGCACAACTGGGGAACAATCATAAAAAAAACCAACAACACATAGGAGACACATATACATGCCCTGCTGCTTCTCCCTTGCAAATTCCCTTCTTTCTCCACTTTTGTCTGCTTCCATAAATAGACAGAAAGGTAGAAGAACCTGGATGTGTGGCATGCAGGCAGTTTCACCCCATCTTCTACTGACAAATATGCTTGGGCTGTGCCTAAGGAGTTAACTGACATATGACTGCCACAGAAAGTGTACTGTGAATCATTTAGAGAGAAGAGAATAGTTATTTTTTGAGAGAGGAGGATGATTCTTACCTTCTAAGGCTGATGTTCCAGAATTTTTGTTCTCTTCAGCCAGCATTACTTCTTCTATAGAAAGATTTATAATTGATTTAGTTATTCAGTTGTCTAGCTTTCTTGAATTTTAGTGAAGCAAACAATTCTCAGTTCTCATGTCCATAGAAATAGGGGAAAGAGGATTAATAAAAAGGAGGAGGTAAGAAAATAAAGCAGCACAAAAGAAGCTTAAAATGAACCCTAACTCTAACCCTAATCTTTTTCAGACATAGAATGAGGAATGGGACACGATAACAAAGTATTGATATTAATATTAATCTTTCATTGTCTGCTTAAAATTGTCTTGTGTCAGCTTTTTTTTTTGCCTGGCTGAACAAAACATAAGAACACCATTCATTGGAAGGGATTGCTCTGCTCACTTTTGTTTGTTTATTTGCTTGTGTCAGGGATGGGGGAGTGGACAGATTAGTCAGTTTTAGAATAAATTAACCCCTCCACCCCTGAACAATAGTATGATTTATTACTATGATATCAAAGTAAAGAAAACTTTTATGAAACCAACTTATGTGGAAGTAAATCAAGGAGTCAGTAGATACAAACATGTAATGTCAAATACCTTTGCTCAGTTCAAAACACGTCTCTAATAAGAAATATCCAACCGGAAAAATATCATTTAATAGGCTAATTGGTGCTTGACAGAAAACAATTACCAGCTATTTTGCCAATATCAGATTTGGTTATTACTTTCTATGTTACAAATAAACATCTTTAGAAATATAGTCATTAAAATGGCAGCATAATTCTCTGAAATATTATTTTGGATCATAATAAGGATGGTGCAATTTATCCAGAGGTAGGCTGCACTTTCATTGACAAGGGCTTTGCTGGTCGTGAGCTCGCACACGCTGCTTTGGGGCTGAAACACAGCTTCACAGAGGCAGCTAATAGACTAAGGCAGCTCCCGTGAGTACAGCAGGGTGGTGTGGAACTCACCTGGGCAGCCTGGGTGGGGGAAAAGTTAGTTGTTTAGGGAAATCATAGCAGAAGGATGGTTGGGTGGGCCCAGCCAGAGATCACAGCTCGGGGTTTGCCTGAACTCCACCGACCATTCAGCAGCCCACCACCGAGTTTGTCCACAAATAGGCCTCCACCATAGAATAATCAGATTTGGCAGTCAATATTAAATGTACTGAAATGAACACTTTGAATTGTGCTTGGAAAACAACCAGTAGCTAATATAGATATTTCAACATGGTAGCGATGGAGCTGTCCTGAGAGATGCCATTCCCTACCTGTTCAACCAATTTCAGGGCCAGCTGTAATGTTGAAACTATCTTCAACAGCTGCTCTGCAAAGAAAATACAATCTAACCTTGTGTAATTGCTACTTGTGCCACTCTCTTCCAGGTAAGACAATAAAGACCCTTTTGTCATGCTGTACTGATTTGTAAAACTCATTCCTCCAAAACACTATGAAATTTCAGCTGAAATTGAAGTTTAAAATTATGTTAAAGGATATCTACTTTATACTTGCTGACTTTGCTATTAAAATCTCCAGGAATGTAGCAAGTTTTGCACTATTGCAATTGTCATTACAAGACATTGAGTTTTACTCATGCTGATTGAGGGCACTGAATCTTCCTGTGTATAAATGTGTGCCAGTTTGGTTTAATGGTTAAGATCAGTCTAGAAATGAGGAGACTGTGAGTTCTAGTCCCACCTTAAATATGAAAGTTGGTTGGGGTACTTTGGGCCAGTCACTCTCAGCCCAACCCACTGCACAGGGTTGTGATTGTGGAGAAAATAGGAGGAAAGTGTATGTTTGCTGCCCTGAATTATATATATAAAAAAACAAGTATCTATCTATCTGTCTTTATGTCTATTTTTAATTAATTTATTTTTAGAGGGTGTTATTACTCATATCCTTCTGTACCCTGCTTCTTCTTTGCTGTTTTTGGAAGATGGGTGTTCCTAAATATTAATGAAATTAAAGTGAAGTCAGACATGTTGACGGAATAGTCCAGCAGCCATGACATATTCATACAGAGTCCCAGATTACAAACTTCTTTTTTCATAGGAAATACAATCTTATTGAGAAGAAGCAGATATTTTAAATTCCAAATCTTTGGATTTAGCAATTATATATTTTCCATATCCAGTTTCAAATTGCATTCATTCATTCATTCATTCATTCATTCATTCATTCATTCATTCATT
>BLBF01000052.1:10960825-11047780 GCA_015471245.1 Laticauda colubrina | reverse complement strand
TAGATAGATAGATAGATAGATAGATAGATAGATAGATAGATAGATAGATAGATAGATAGATAGATAGATAGATAGATAATCAGAGAAGGTATTCAGCAGGTTCTGAACAGTTCTGGAAAACCAGTACTGGAAATTTTGAGTAGTTTGGAGAACCAGCAAATACCATCTCTGACTGGGGATTTTACAGTATCCTTCCCCTGCCACGCCCACCAAGCCATGCCCACAGAACCAGTAGTAAAATAAATTGAATCCCACCACTGCATAGAATGCACCATTTCTTATGCTCTATATATTTATGTGCATGTATCTGTGCATATTTGTTTATTTTTCTAAGTTACAAGGGTAATTTGAAGGGGAAATTGCAAATGGGTGTCAGTAATTTAAAAATACCAGACATGTATGTTGAAATCTCTCAAAGTCTTCTTGTGACACTAAATCTAGAACAGGTAATCCAGGAAAGATGAGAATCTTCTCCAATGGGAGGATAGACTATTCTTGAGTACAAATAATTTTATACTTTATTTTTTAAAGCAGTATTTGCTGTCCTAAAACAGCATTTTCCTGTCCACGGTTACCTACTAAGCAGGGGTGGGATTCTATCAGTTCGGGCCAGTTCTTTAGTACTGGTTGTTATGATTTTGTGCAGTTTGGAGAACTGGCAAATCATGCCCTGGCTGGCCTCTCCCCTCCCCATCCAGTCAGTCCTATTGTGCATGGTTACATTATGTGCATTCCCGACATCACTGACTGAATTCTCCCCGCCCAGTCACTCCTTAAGGTATTTCTTTTTTCCTTCTCCCAATGATCAGCTGTTACGATGATCAGCTGTGTCGGGATCCCTCTCTCTGTCTTACTGCTTCGCCCAGGAGGCTTCCCTGAGGCACAGGAGGCAAAAAGGGGCATGCAGGGGTGGTAGGGGGAGGGGGTGGTGCTCTATTTTTTTGTCTTCCTGGGCCCCAGGGAAGCCTTCCAGGAGCAAAAACTGCCCCCCCCCCCCCGGGAGGCTTCCTTGGTGCCCAGAAGGCAAAAAAAAAAACCAAAAAAAACAAAACCCAGGGAGGTGTCCTGCAAAAAAAAAAAGAAGAAGAAGAAGAAGCCACGCACACCCAGTCACATGGCCATGGCCACCTAGCCACACCCACATAACTGGTTGTTAAAAAATTTGAATCCCACCTGTGCCACTAAATATGTCAGCTAAAAAGAGATATTCCTAATCCAGTAGTCTAATAATTACAAATTAATGGATCAAGTTATGTACTCCTTCTTCTCTAAGCAATTGTGAGTGACCATTTGAGTAAATTAGATCCAGAAGAATGGTCAGCAAACTGTTGATTTTCTGTATGAACTAATCCATATGCCATGCCAACATACTGTTTGCTGTATAAACTATTTCTCACCCTCAAGTTAATAAACAGTGAACTATCTACTAAATATATATCTTCTAATTTTGCAATCTGAATTACAAAAGTAGAGGAAATGATTGGGGACAGGTCATTCCAGAAAAGCCTTGTCTACATGGTCACTAAAAGTCAACACTAATTTGATACCCCTTAATTATAAATTTTAGAGGACTGTTGCACTTACTTGACACCCTGCAACTTCTTCCCAGTATATCTTGAGCAATCTGCTCCTCATTGAAGTTATTAAAAGTTTTTAATATCATCCTTTTAAATCATCTTCAGTCTTTGTTGACTGTAGTGTTCCTAATACAACTTCATAGTTTATGCAATTGGGAGAATGGTAGTCTTCTTTCCTCTTACCTTTGTAAGAGAAAAGTAGAGGATTTTGTATGGCATGACTGAAAGCAGAAAAACGTGGTTTATGATCTAGGGGATTTGACAGACTGTAACAGATAAAAGTGGACCCTGTACATAATTCAGAAAAGAAGGCTATTGCTTCCCCACTGCTCAAATCAGTGTCTCTCCAATAGACACTTATGATTCTACACATTCCTTGTGCATTAGCTTTCATAAGCAAATTATTTTCTCTCTCCTACAACCAAAACATTGTTGATACTCTGGGGGCGTGGATGCATTATTCAAAAGAAATATACATTGGCACAGCTTTGCTATATAGTCTCAGGATCTGCTGAAGGTGTGAAATAGTAGGGTGAAGAAAAGATTGAAGAAAATGCAGGAACACTAGCAAGGTCCCTCTAGTAATGCTCTAATCTCCTGGGTAAGCACAATCTTTGCATTAATGGACTATGGACTCCATTCAATGCTGTGAAAATTATCTTCATTATATCTCCTAAAGCTAACATTACATTATAGAAACGATCAGAAGTATGAAATAAAATACTGTTGACACAAATACAAATAGAATATTGTGGGTCATAATCTCTAGTTGTACAGATAGGTTCCAATAAAAGTTAGAGTTTGTATAGTTCCACCTCTGCAGAAGGATACTACTGCCAATGCCCATAGTCATAGCTTCAGCTTAAAGGTATGTCAACTAGGCTAAGGATAATCAACTAGCAAGGTATGAATTTGATCAGATTATTGGATGGGAGACCACTACAAACCTAATACAGGTAGTCCTTGACTATTTGTTTGGCGATGGTTTGAAGTTACAACAGTGCTGGAAAAAGTGATTTATGACCAGTTCTCACACTTACAATTGTTGCAGCATCCCTGCAGTCATGTGACTATGGTTTGGGTACTTGGTAACTGTCATGCATTTATGACAATTGCAGTACCCCATAGTCACATAATCATCATTTGTGATCTTCCTAGACATATCCAACAAGGAAAATTGGGAACTAGTAAGAAAGGTGATAAGCAGTAGTCCTGTGATGTCTCACTTAGCAATCATAGTGATTTTCTTCATGATTATGGGAAAAAAGTTATAAAATCGGGAAGACTCACACAATGCTTCATTTAAGACTGTACCATTTAATATGAAATTTTCCATCCCTGCTCTAGTAAGCCAAGGACTACCTCTGACATGCCAGGATATCTGTACTGGGACCTATGAAAATTAGAGTCCCTCTGGCAGGAACAAATTCAAGTTTATATGATTAAAAAAACTGTAACAAAGATATTTTATTGAACAAATAAATAAATAAAGGACAGCTACAGATTGCAATACTTATTAATACATCAAGAAACATGTCATTATATCACAGGCACTGTTTTGCTATTGCCTCCCAAATAAACCAGGATAATTTTGATCACCCATCTAACCACAGAAGTTGATACACTACTACAAATATATCTATCATCAAAGGTTGTGCGATAGATATGATAGACTGATTGAAAAACTGCATGTTTGGGTTTCATGTTTACATTTGTTTTGGGCTCTACTCAGGGGTAGGATTCAATTTTTTAAAGAACCAGTTCTGTGGGCATGGCTTAGTTGGTGGGCATGGCTTGGTGGTAATGTGACTGGCTGGGAATAGCCAACTCAACATCACTCACATCGAGGCATGCATCTCCTCGCCTGGTCTCTCGTGACTATGGGGATGCTGCAATAGTCGTAAGCATGAAAAATGGTTATAAGTTACTTTTTTCAGTGCCATTGTGAATTTGAATGGTCACTCCACACAAGCAAAGTACCAGCAAAGGAGGGAAAAATTCTCCAGAGAAGTTCCTGAGACAGGAAGTCTAGTCCTGCCAAGAATGTAAAAAGGGTTAATGGAGAGACAGTTTCTGTAAGCAACACCAGAATGTTTCCTTCCTTTACAGGATTAGGCCAGTAATTTCTTCTAACAACCGGTTCTCCGAAGTGCTTATAATGTTAACAACCGTTTTTAATGAATAGCTGCAAACCTGTAGAATCCCACCCCTGGCTCTACTATTGGGCTTTCATTATGTTTTATAATAATTTGTATACTACGAATGTTGTACAAAATATATAACCTTCCTTGAGAAAGTTTTTTGTTTTATAGGTGATCTAAAAACCATGTTTTAAGAAATAAATGACTTTAAGGAAACATATAGATCTGGAAATTAGATGTTGATGGTCAGTATTGATCATTTGATATATTTTTAAAAGATAGACCATAATGGGATATATAGAGCTGTACCAGTGCTGTGGAGAGGAAACATGCTACCAGAGATATTTTCCTTATATTTTGCCTTTTTTGTACTCTTATAACAATATTCATCTATTTTAAAAATAATAATAAATGGGAAGTTAGCAAATTATAATGTAAGGCACCAGCCTTCAGGATTTATTTTTATTTCCAAGAATATTTCAGTATTTCACATTAACCCATTAAGCATTCTTAAAAAAGAAAAACAAATGTGATTACAAAGCAGTGTCTATTGAGATTCTCAGTCATCCAGGTCATAGTTGTCCCAAAGGTGCTTTTTCAAGAGGCAACTGGACTTTCTGGGAGTTTCTTCTGAAGATGTTTTGCCTCTTATCCAAGAAGCTTCTTCAGCAAAACATCTTCAAGGAAAAACAAGAAAGTTCAGTTGCCTCTTGAAAAAGCACCTTTACAAGGCAATGTTTTGTGCAGAATCATGTCCACCTGACTAGGAAAGAGAAAATAGTAAGCTAAGGTTGCCGAGAACACCCTAGAGGCAGATAGGAACAAGTCAGTTCTGTTTTAGGAGACTTCCCATGATATGCATTTAAAATTAAAAATATGTCAACCAGATCTATCATAGTAGGTTTTATTCCTGCTGTAAAATTGGCTAATATTTCAAAAAAAAAAAAAAGAAGAAGAAGCTACCTATTACAAGAAAATGTAACTTTCATACTGTGTTTTTCAGGTTTTATCTTATTTGGTAAACAATCCATTTAGATGTCAGCTTTCTAAATGTGTCTTCTGCAGTGAAGACAAATACAAAGAACAGAAGTTGGAGATAATGCCAGGATCACACTGATTTGACAAGAGATAGGAAAGCAGATTGATTCATGTTTATGTAACTGTGTTAGAAATGCAGCTTCATGGTTAATTATGACACAAATTAATCCACCTTCACATAGATAGCACTTTGCTTAACTCACACACTTTTATGGAGAGGCATATTTTCCTGTCAATAATAGAAAAGGTATATCCTATCTCAAGAACAAAAAGCTGTTCAGTGAGAACTTGTCAGATGGCATAGCAGACATCTGTTTAACAAATCAATGAAAAGTCAAAAGAGATGTAAAAGAAAACCAAGAGATCTACAATCAACATATATACTGTAGTGGGAAGAAATTTTATTTATATGCATGCTTAGAAATAAAAGGTGGTTATGAAAGATGGGCCTTTCTTTGCAGTAGTCCAACTTTTGGTCTTAAAAAAAAAGCAGCCGGTGAAATATCCATGATCACATTAGGGTCCATAGATATCATGCTAGAAATAACAGATCTACAGTGGGTGCATTCACATAAATCATGTCATATTTAATCACCTGTTTCTCTTCCTACTTCCTAAGGGCCCACATATTTAAAGTTCCCTTGTAGGAAAAGGCTCCAACTTTTCAGTATTTATGACTGTCCCTTTCTGCATCTGTTCTACATTATTCTTGCATATGTACTGTAAATGTATCAACGTATTCACTGAGTTATTCACATTCATATTTTGTTTAAAAAGAAATATAATTTTCAAATTAGAATTCTTGAGAACTCTCCAGTGAATTCCTACAGGACTGAGTGACTTGTTTATTTGCAGTTTGTCGTGTAGCTCTTGACCATCAACCTTTAGCCATGTTCAACAGAGCTGCTTTGCTGTGCTCTACTCCTACTGCAGAGCCATCAAGAAATCTTTGCCGCTTGCACAATTGTATGTTTAACATGTACCTAAAATGGGCCTGTGCAGTTAAATACCCAATATTCTAAGTGCTGTGATTGGTGGTTTCCCTGACTGAAATTCTAGCCCTTCCCAATATTATCCAACAATGAAAACTTCCTCCAGTTGGCATGCACTATGTATGCATAGTTATTCCATACACTTCAGCTATGTTTTTGTTTGTTTACTCTTCTTTGGGCCATCCTATGAGGACCCAGATTGTTGGGGGCAATATGATGATTCTGTAAATCATTTAGAGGGCTGTAAAGCACAATGAAGCAATATATAAGTCTAAGTGCTATTGCTATCCACATGACTGAGGTGCTTTTCCAGGGCTTGGAAGCTTGTAGAACTGACAGGCTTCAGCTCAACCTGGACAATGCTGGATGGCTTTGAATTTCAGGGCAAATGATTTTGCATTGTTTGCAAAATCAGGCAAAATTGAAGCACAGTCTGGAGATTTTCTGGGATTAATGGTTCCTGCTCAAGGAAGATGTGATAGCTATTGCCAAGAGGCCCTCACATAAGTACACATTGTATAGCAGTTGCACACACATTTCTAGATTGGGAGGTATGAGTCACTCATGTCTTAGTCACCTCTAAGAAATTTACTCCACAAGCTGCTACCCTTGAAAATATATTCTCCAAGGGTATAAGGGGCTTAGTTACAGCCATTGTCTATCTTGCCTTCAAAATCTATGGGGCTCATTCTTCGGCAATGTATCTAGGCATCTCAGCACTTTTGATTTCCACATATTTTAATGGTTTATAACCATGACAACAATCCATGCCTAGCTTTGTATTTGTTTTGTCAGATAAGTTTATGTCCATCATATATAGTTACAATACAGATAAATAAGTAAGAAAAAGAGATCATCCTATCTTGGGAAAGATATGTGTACATATGCACACATATATATTTCTGCCTGAGTTGCCATGACAACAGTAAGAGAACTTGAATCTGTAAACAAAGCTTGATATGAATCAAAACAGAGAAACATACTGAATGGAAAGGCTAATTTTGATTGCCTTGTGCTTTTTGTTCCTCCTCAAGAAAGCTCGGGTGTTTTTTTTTTTTCAGCTGCATGTATTAATTTATTACAGAGTAAACACAAAAATATGAATGCCCAATTTCCCATCTACCAATGCAACTATAGGTGGCAAACAAAAGGTTAAAATATAATACACAATCGATATCAATTTTAAACAATCCCTGTAAAAAACATTTCCTTACCAACATTATACACTGATACCAGGTTTCCATAAACATCCTGGGAATGTCTGGATGAAAAACCAGCTGTATTACCTATGTATACCATGGTGTACCCAATAGGCACATGCTGCTGCATACTAAACCAGCTGAAGCTTTAACATGCTCATATTTATTTATCTGTATTGTAATTATCTGTACTGTATGTATGATAGACATAGGCTTATCTGACAAAACAAATACAAAACTAGGTATTGATCATTGTGATAGTTATAAACCATGAAATGTGTGGAAATCAAAAGAGATTATACAGTGCATGCAGGATCTGAGATGCCTAGATACATTGTAGAATAATGAGTCCCATAATTTTTTAAATCTTATTTATTATTTTATCATAAAAATAAAATACCAAATAGTCAAACCATCCAACAATTTGAAACAAAACAAAAGCATACATTCAACCCTAATAACAACAATAAAGAAAAAAATAGTGTGCAAAAAAAAAAAAGGAAGAAAAAGTGATCAATTAAATTTAACATTTAATATGTAGGATGCATGCTGGCTGGGTGCTTAAAGAAAAGAAAAAGCAGTAAATTCTCCTTCCTTTTTACAAATATCTTATCTATAACTTTGAAAGGGAATATATATATATACATACATATATTTGTTTTCATATCTATCTATCTATCTATCTATCTATCTATCTCAAGCCTGGAGTCTGTTGTTTTGGCTGTATGACTATGGGTTTCCAGCTCTATTAAAACAAATGTATTTTCTACCATCATTTGAAATAGTTTTCAGTTAAAAAGTTAAAAGTGCCAGGCTACAACCAACCCTTCTCATAATTTGAATGTCAGTTCAATATTTGCCATCAAATTGCAATTTTATTACATAAGGGGAAAGCCATTAAACACATGATATTAATAATTTCACCTGTACTTAACTTTAATTAAATGAAATTTATTTTATTTCCTGGCCCCTGTACCTGACTTGTCTTATTAGCCCATAACTATATTTGGAGTATGACATTTCAAGGCCAGGAATATAGCTTTTGTCCCAGAAAAATTATGCGTACCTTGAGCTACCAGATCTGGACTGCAAAACTATACAAGACAATATTAAGATTTTCTTTTATTGTTTACTGCCATCTAATGATTGTACATATTTTTGCAGTTTACATCTGGCAGCCCTATGCTCTCCTCAATGGTGGAATTCAATTTTTTTTACTCCCGGTTCTGTGGGCATGGCTTGGTGGACGTGGCAGGGAAGGACACTTTAAAATCTTCAGTCAGAGGTGGTAAAACTACTCAAAATTTCCGCTACCGGTTCTCAGAACTGGTCAGAACCTGCTGAATACCACCTTTGCCTCTCCTGATTTAAAGCTACCTGCATCTGATTCCAAGATAAAAAAAAATAAGAGGGATAAATACTGTAGAGTATTTAAAGTGCCCATAAACTTCAGTAAGTTCATTAAGTAGGCACACTGGTTATCTGGCACATTCTTTTTTATAACAATCAAATATATTTCTATATAATTTACAATAAATAATTATAGCTTTGCATCTACACAAAACCGCTAATATTTTCCTAGTTCATCTCATGTTTTGTCCTCTTTTGTGTTACTACTAGGTAATAGATCACAGAACATACTGAAAAAGGCTTAGGGCTAAGGACCTCTTTATGAGCTCAGTAGCCTCTAGACCAGTGATGGCTAACCTTTTTAGCAATGAGTGCCCAAAGTGTACACATGTGGACCCCCAAAATGTAATACATGCATGTCCCATGTGCATGCTCCCTGCCCCGTGCATGTACCCCACCCCACACACATGCGGAGCAGAAACCCGAAGACCAGCTGGCCGGCGGGAGGTGCACATGGGAATGCGTGGCAGAGCGGAGCTGGGGCAACAGCTTACATGCCCACAGAAAGGGCTCTTTGTGCCACCTCTGGCACGCATGCCATAGGTTCACCATCCTAACCACTGCGATATCACAGCTCTAAGATAGCCTAGAAAAAAAAGAATCTTAGGACCAGGGAGGCAACAGTAGGAGGATTTAAAAAAGGGCATAGACATAGTCAGTGAATGATAAGAGTAGGACTTAGGGTTCAAGAAGGCAAAACTAACCATATCAAATTAAGTTAGCACTCAGTGTAGCACCTAACTTCATTTTGCTTACTATATCTCCAGTTGAGTGCAATAAGATAATTATTAGGCCTGTATATATTTTGCAAATTATTCAAAAGAACTGCTTCAGGCCCATGCATCTGTTACACAAATCCAGATAATTGCTAGGTGGCAGGAAATGGATAAAGAAACCTCCAACTCTTTTCTATGATGTATTGGTTGTCTGAAGATTTCCAGCCAAGATAGGGTATCTTGAGCAAGTGCAAGCCAAGATACAATAACCCGAGTAAACTATACCATATACAGTCTTTTGCTGTATGAAATATGAAGTCTTTTGAGTGGCTTCTGCAAGAAAATGGAAATTAAAGCAGCTGTTTTAAGAGTCACATTAAGGATCTCATTAAAGCAACAGAAGACTGAAAGAAGACTTCAATGCTTTTTGAAAAGCAGAAGGCTTCTGAGTTGAGTGTCCCATGAGATCTGTCAAATTTCCCCAAATTATTTTTGAAGTATGCACCATCTAAGTTGTCTCTGGTTTAACACATCTTTTTGAAAAAAATATTTATCAAGAAAATAGTTGTTGGTTCAATACATAATAACACTAATGAAATAAATATAATTTTATACTCCTAACCTTGCTCAGAGACAGCACACTTCCTCAGTTTAAGGATCTTTTCTTAAAGGTGGTTTTCTTAAATGATGCCTCAATCCTCCACTTGAAGTAAAACTTTAAGAAACAATTGTCCTTGGCATTAGTTTCCTCACACCATTTAGTTACATACTGTACCTTCAGACAGTGTTCCTTCGATTTGTGAGTAAAGAGTTGGCAATTGCACCTAATTTTGTTATCTACATTTTTTGTTGGATACAATTCTATGTGTATTTCCATCATTTGATTTACATATCACTCAAAACATATAAAGATATGTCAAGTCTTCCCACAGTTGAGAGACATGCCTTCCCATATGTAACTGATATGAAGCATTGGAGCCGTCAGATTATTTTCCAGGGAATCAAGCAATCAAGTCCTCTTCTAAGTTTTTTTTTTATTCTGAAATATAATATTTTGGCAGAGCCCAGAAATGTTTTTCTGATAAGGGGTGAAATGGGATGTATGTGTGTGTGTTTTCTTATATTACTACACACCTTATCTTGCCTTCTTTCTGATGCAACATATGTACTGTATTTCAACCATATTATCCTTCTTTAATGATACAGTCTTTTTCTTATTTCTAGATTTAACTTCTCATGAGAGAACTTATGTGAAAGAGCTATTTATTATCCAATAAGGTGAATTCTTGACTCTATGCCTAGAACTAAATTGTTTTAGAAATAAAAGCTGATGGTATAAAATTAATGCTGAAGAAAAATACTCCACATACATATATTGTATAAGTTCTGACACATAAAGACAAAATGCAATTATACAATCCCTTGGAGGCTTATAGCATATGTGTATATCCAGCACATATTGATTCTGTCATTATACACTTCAGCCACAATGCTGCAGTTGATATTAAAAAAAAATCCATAGAGCATGAAGAGTAGACCATGGGGAAGTTTGTTTTGCATTCCACACCCCCACAACAATTCTAATTGCAGAATGAAAGAGGCATGATTATGAAGAACAAATAGCAATGTTCTTTCATAATGAAAATGTCTCTCTCCTGTGAGAGCCCAGCAGTAACCTTTCTTGCCCCAAAGGAGTTCTAAAGATTTGGTACGTCTGCTCCCAGAAGAATTGAAGTTTATTAGGCAGGCTGAGCCCATACACATTTATATCAGTATGTGGGCATTTGTGCACATGCGTATGTGTGTATGCATGCAAATAAAAGAGAACAAGATTTGAATATCTACATAATGCTGTGTTGGAGATCTACTGACTTTTAAATGGTTTTTAATTTTACCTCAGGAGATGTAGCTCTCTGCTGTATTGTTCGGGTGAGTCTCCCTGCCATATCTGTTGTGGTAGTGGAATTGGACAGTGAGGAAGAATAGGGACCAATCAGGGAGTCTGGAGAGAACTCGGATGAGGGTCCTGCATCCAATGTAGAGATGGAGCCAGGATCATCTGGTAGTGGGGTGATGCCCCAGGAGCCTTTGGAGTCTGGCAGCAGCGAAGCAGAGGAGCCAGGGGAGCCTGTTCCCAGTGCGCATGTGCACAGAGCTGCTAGAAGGCGAGAGCAGCTGAAACAACAGGGGCGACTCAGGAGTAAGGCTGGGAAGTGATTGCCCCTCTCATAATAGAATACTTTATAATTTATTGGCCAAGTATGATTGCACACACAAGACATTTGTCTTGGTGTAAATACTCTCAGTATACATAAAGAAAAGGTACATTCATTAAGAATCAAGAATCATAACATACAACACTTAATGATAGTCATAGGGTACAATCAACAATCAAATCATACTAGGAAACAGTCAATATAAATCATAAGGATACAAGCAACAAAGTTACAGTCCTACAATCACAAGTGGGAGGGGATGGGTGATAAGGAGTGATGAGAAGATTAACAGTAATAGTAGTGTACACTTTGTATATAGTTGAACAGTGTTGAACTATATACACTTATTATTATACAATTATTTGTTTAGCAGAGTGATGGCTTTCGGGAAAAAACTGTTCTTGTGTCTAGTTGTTCTGCTGTGCAGTGCTCTATAGCATCGTTTTGAGGGAAGGAGTTGAAACAGTTTCTGTCTGGGATGTGAGGGGTCTGTAAAGGTAGAAAGGGCAGGCCAAGATGACAAAACCTTTGCAGGAAGCAAAGTCGTTCGTTCGGTTCAGACTCATTCTTGAAGCTCTTTGTACTTTGGTTGGTTTTTGTTCCAGTTTATTCGACACATCTGTTATTGGCAGCACTTCATGGGAAAGAAAGGTGGATGCTTCTCTCGAGGGACTGTTTGAGATTCATTACCAGCTGGGAATGAAAATAATTCCCAGTGTTGCACTAAAATAAGATTTGTTTTTAAAATAAGTGTGTGTGTAATTATGGTCTTGGATGCCTTGGTCAGAAGAATATCTATAGATGTTAGGCTAAAAAGAGTATCCTTGTACCTTCACAGAATGGAAGTGTGGAGGCCATGTGCTCTACTTTCCAAATGCCAGTCTTATTTGAATATGTATCCAATCCAAGGGCTCATTCTGAGGATGTGCTAACCCCAGCACAAAGATATTAAACATTTTTACAGGGCATATATCCTCATTGTGTCACCTTCAAATCATCCTGAGCTGGCTTCCGGTTTGAGCTTCTTCGGCGACAGACCGAAACCTCATCTCTCCGAAGCTTCGATCTGTGCTTGCTGCTGGAGCACCCCGAGCTGGCTGGTTTCGGGGCTAAGCCACCCCATAGAGGTGGTGAAAAAGGGGGAGACTGCCTGCAGGGTTGCGGAGAGCCACATCTCTCCTCCCCAGCTGGCCATTACTCCCTTTCCTGAAGGCGATTGCAGCGGTGATCAGAAATGGCCACCACAAAGAAGAACTCAACCGGAAAAGAATGTGCAGGAGGAAGATATAAGTCCCAAGAATGCTTGCAACTCTACCTTGTTTTTTGGTCTAGACACTTCTTTGATTGCTTTAATTTTTTTCTCTGTGGAGTGGATGCCCTCTTTATCGATCTGGTACCCCAGGAACTCGACTTTTGAGGTGGCTAATTGGCACTTTTCTTTTTGACCTTGAATCCCGCCTTCTGGAACCTTTGTAAGACTACTCTGAGACGTGCTTCTAGTTGTCTCATGTCGCTGGCTGACACCAGCACGTCATCAAAGTATGGGACTACTCCTTTTATCCCCTGTAATAACCACTCCATTAGGCTTTGGAAAACCCCTGGGGCCATGCTGACTCCAAATTGCAGTCTTTTGCATTTGAAGGCTCCCTTATGAGTCACGATTGTTTGTGCCTCTGCTGTCTCGGGGTTGACTGGTAATTGTTGGTATGCTTGGGCAAAGTCGAGCTTTGTGAAGACCTTGCCTCTCACCAATGAGTGTAGTAGGTGTTGCACTACCGGAACAGGATACGTGCTTTGCTGTAGTGCATGGTTTAGGGTGGCCTTGTGGTCACCACAAATTCTCATGGACCCATCTGGCTTAACTGGGGTCATGATTGGGGTTTCCCATTTGGCGTGGTCAATTGGTTCCAAGATGCCTTGTGCTATGAGTTTGTTCAGCTCCTCATCAATTTTCAGTTTTAATGCGAAGGGGACTCGCCTCCCTTTTAGCCTAATAGGAGCTATTGTTGGATCTAAATTAAATGATATAGGGACCCTTGGTACTTGCCTAATTTCCCATTGAAGACGTCCTGGAACTCCCTCATAAGGTTCTCCTCCCAGTCTGTCTCAGCGATACTGTTAATGCCGGTCACACCGATTCCTAAGAGGTTCGAACCACTTGAGTCCCAACAGGCCTGGCCAGTTTCGGTCTACGATGGTTAGAGGCAAGATTTTCTTATGTTCTTTGAAAGTTATTTGGAAATGTCTGAGTCCGACTACCGGTATTATGTTTCATTGGTAGTAGTCCTTTAGTACTAGTGATTGGTGTTCTAGTTCAGTTCTACCAAGGTGCGGTACCAGTCTTTTAATGGTCTCTCATGATACCATCGATAGATACGATCCGGAATCCACCTCCATTTTACATTCTTGGCCCTCGATCCTGACTGCCACATGTACTTTTCGGCCATTTGTTGCGTTAGAATGACCAATGGTGATGGTTTGGTGTGTTTCTTCTTTTCTGAAGTTCTCGTTTAGCCGCTTGCCCTTGCTTTCGTGACTCTCACGGCTCCATGTTTGTCTTTCTTTGGTTCTTGGTGGTGTGTTGTCCCTACATCGGAGGCTGTGGCTCTTATAGTTTCGGCATACTCTTGCGATGTGACCCCATCTCTCGCAGTACCAGCACAAAACGTCTAGAAACCAGCACTCAGAACAGGGATGGTCTCCTCCGCACCCATTGCACTGAAACCCCAACTTACGACCTTTCTTCAGCCATCTATCTCATTCAGCCTGGAGTCTGTGGATCTCCTCATCATCGTCATCATCGATTTTGGACGATCCACTATCCACATAGTGTGTGGTGGTCTTGTGAGCGCTCTCTGCCTTTTTCTCTGTACCTTGGATCATTTCGGCCGGTGTTTTGGATGTTGTCACATTCATCTGCTGCATTTTGGCCACTGATTTTTTAGTTGCTTCCACTGCCGTGGCTTCAGCAATAGCCTCAGTGACTGTAATCTTTGGTCGTGTTAACAGTCAGCTTTGTAGGGTGAGGTCTCTCAGTCCGAGGACCACACGATCCTTCATGGCTTTGTCCATGTTTAGGAATTCGCATGCCCCTCCAATGTCTCTGAGAGCCGCTACAAAGTCTGCGATGCTTTCACCTTCTCTCTGGTCCCGTTTGTAAAATTTGTGTCTCCGAATAAGGCTGGAGACAGTCGGTGTGTCGTGAGCTTTCAGCAATTTTTCTAGATCTGGCCAGGCCATCTGTTTCACATCTTCTGGTTTCACTAAAGCTTTGGCCATCTTGAACACTGTGGGCCCACAGTGTGTCAGGAACACGGCTCTTTTTCGGTTGTCAGAGATTCCTTGCAAGTCGTTGCTTTCCAGGAACATGAGGAATCTATCGATGTAGGATTCCCAGTCCTCTGTTGCTGGGTTGAATGGTGCAGGTGGCGAGTTGGTTCCGGCCATATTGTCTGCTCGGTACTCGATGCCACGTGCTCGACTGGTCTCCTCCCTCAGAATCCCACCCTCATCGCCAGTGTAGAGTTCGCGAAGAATGAGACCGGAGACCAGCGTAACTTCAGCTCTTTTATTTAGTTCTGAAACTCTGTCTAAACCAGGAGCCGCAGCAGCTCTTTTTATAGAGAGGCTGCTCATGGCTAGTGGCCAATGACGGCTTCTTGATTTTCCCGCCGCTGAGCTGGCCAATCATAGGTTAGCTATTTTTGGCCAATCAGCGTCAAGTAGGGAACCAGCTTCCAGTTTATATTAACCAATAGGAATAGAACTAGTTGGAGTATGTTATTATGGAACAAACCTTATCATATTTGATTATGTTTTCAAATATATGTTGCTATTCCCCTTTTTTTTATTGAGCTAAAGATACATATAAATCTCCCAATTTTGTTGATTCTAACAATTTGCTGTAATATTTATGTGTATATGTTTCTTGAAGGCATACAATGTCTATGTTTTGTTTCTGTAATTTAGTTAATATTCTTTCCTCTTAATTGGTGAGTTTAAGCCATTGACATTTATAGAAACTAATTTGATTTTTTCATCCATTTTAGTTTGTGTTTATTATTTTCTAATGTCTGTTTGTTTTTTGTTTCTCTTTTTTGTCTTGTTATTCCTTCTCTTTTTTGTCTTTCAACTTTTTCTTGTTCTCTTTCCTCTTGTTCTATTTCTCTTTCCTTTGGCTGTTGTTCTTCCTGACTCCTATTCTCCACTTCTTCTTTGTTTGTTTGGTCTTCTTCCAATACCACATGCAAATCAAAAAAATCCCTCTCCTTTTCTATACTATTTATTTTGAACTTTTTATCTTGCCACAATATTAACATTCCTTCTGGAATGAGCCACCTAAATAGAATGTTAAAACAACATGGGATTATTGTAAGTGCCATGTACCACCCTTATCACTCAGACAGTAGAAAATCAGTTAACAGAGCAATAAAACTTCTGCTGACATACTTTTCACCTGATTCAAGCATGATGTCAGTGTTCCAAGTAATGCACCCATTGAAAGCAGAATGCCATTGCAGGAAGATTCCTCAAAGAACAATTTATTGGATACATCTTATTTGCCCAACTAGTGAAAACTGATTCTGAAAGTTCCCATGGTTTTCACCTAATTAAAAAGTGAAAGATTCCCCCCCCCCCGGTCATTGGTCACATTGCCCAATAGTGTTGCTAGCAGGTTGCCTGGTTACCCCACTCCTCCTCTTCCCAACCACCTGTTGGAATGACCTTGGTTCCCACAGGAAAACTTTTTATTTGGACAACAAAGCCAAACTATCTAAATTTCCCCCCTCTCTTTCTCCCCTGCCGCTGTGTGACAACCATGAAGCCCCAAAGATGGCCTCAGACAGGTTGACTTCAGGGTTGACAGATGAAATGAATGGATGCTAACATGGTCAGGAAAGGAGGCCCAAGTTTTTTTTAAGGAGGTCCAAAGTAATAGCCACCATGTTTCTAGAAAGAAGATTTCTTGCACTAAGTACTACTCACTTATTTTTTTTTTCTTCATCAATCACTTTTTATGAAAGGAATAACGTAGGAAAAAAGCAGAGGAAAAATAAGGCTGTATTACAAATGGAAGATAATGTTGTCTAGATGCCACGCATGAAAGTTCAACAAATTTTAAAAAGTGATCACATTTTAAAAAAAGCTTTCTTTGGACAAAAGGATGAAAATATGTCCCTCGGCAGTGAGATATAATTTTTTGACTTATAACTTGGATTTCAATAAACATTTATATACAGTAGTTAACATATATGGAAATGTTAATGCTAATCTGCATCTTCTCCATTGTCGTTATACTCTTTTGGTGGCACCCAAGTAGCCATCACCCAAAAATAAAGCAAAGGATTTGACAAAGCAGCAACAAGTGAAAGGAATAACAGACGGTAATGCTGAAGAAAAATGGGAAGCTGACATGATTAAAAAGATAGAGGATTAGCGATGTCTGCAATCCATTATTACTAAAAGTCCAGAAGTCCAAAGATAAAACAAATGAGACATAACTTTATTCCATTAGGATAGAAGAAAAGCAGTAGTGTATGCTCATTAGCCTCTTTTCTGGCAAGTGGCCTTGGAATTAATTCATAATTTTTGGCTATTCCACCAATACCAATATAAATATAAAATATATATTGTGGAAACTCTGTGACTTTGGATTCTGGCAAGAATAAGATGATAAAGAGAATGGTAAGGCATTGATTTTATTTTCTCTGGTAGCAAATTGGAGCATAGTTTGCTTCAAATGCATATGGATATCTGCTAGCGCACAGATTGCTGATGGTAATCCTGGAATCCCCTTAGGGCCAATGAAATAAGATGAGAAGCAAAATCGTGAACATTTGTTTATTTTTATGATACAACAGACCCATTTGGAATGATAAAAGCATGTTTGCACAAAGAAAACTTCACTTGCTCATGGATATTCAGATTACCCCCTAAAATAAATGTCATTGATTTTCTCTTATGTATCCATGAATGAATGAATAAATGAATGAATGAATATTACTGTGGCCATTTTATTGTATTTATTATAAAACACTTTAATTAAATTAAATAATCAACAGTTAACTAAATATTTTCTTATACTACTGAAATTTTTAAATTTGCAACACTAAAATAGTGAAACTTAAAAACTATTGATTGATTGATAAGATATTTTATTGAATTATTTATTAGGATTACAATACAGGTCCTAATTCATCAGCTTCTAGGGGTTCAGTAATATTATCATGAAGCAATCCACTTGAATAATGAAGGTTATGGATCATATTTACCATGATGGTCCAATGTGGGCTGGAAGATAAGATTTTTTAACAACTTTCCAATCTAGGGTTAAGAAAAAGTGACTAATTTGATGTCCCAAACTGGTTTTCATGCCTGACAGAAGTTAGATCCTGTGTCTCTGCACTCATAGATCAGTGCTCTCTCATTGTAGTAATACAGGAAAAATCCTAAAATAGTTATATAACAAAATTTGATGTTCCTTAAGGGACTTCTGTCTTCAGAATTTTGCTACATGCCAGGTAATTTTTTGTATCTGTATGTCTATGGAGATTATCAATTATCCGGGTGGTTGTCCCAGTTGGATTTTCTTTGTTTTTCCTTGAAGATGTTTTGCTTCTCATCCAAGAAGTTTCTTCACTTCAGTTCGTATCCTTATTTTTAAGAAAGATATTTTAGGGTTAAGTGTAATCTGGCATATTCACATTTTTGCCAATGTCTGTGGTTCAAGCCTTGTGACAGAAAATTCAATTCTAGCCAAATATTACACATCTTCAAATAGATGCTAACCTTGGGCGTGGCCAACTCAATGCCACTTATGTCAAAGGGTGCTTTGCCTGGCCCCTCACCTCCCAGCCATTCCTTGTCACACCCAGTCTCAACTTATCTATAGTTCTGTAAAAATGTTGTTCACCTTTTGTTTATCTACATACTACAGATGTACTTTCATGGACCACTGAAAGGAGGAAATGGCTCACCTGCTTTGCCCAAGAGGGTGATAGGCAACAGGCTTTTAAGGGTGATAGGCAACAGGCTGTCAGAAAGAAGGGGGGGCAATATATTTTCCAAAGCACCAGAAAGCAAACAAGAAGCAGTGGATGGAAACTGAACAAAAAGAGAAGCAAACTAAAACAAAGGAAAAACTTCCTGCCAGTGAGAACAATTAACCAGTGGAATTGCTTGCCACCAGAAGTTCTGTATGCTCCAACACTGGAGGTTTTAAGAAAAGACCGGACAGCCATTTCTCTGAAATGGTAGGGTTCCCCCCAAGGTCCTTTCTAAGTGTTATTCTGTTATTCTGACACCTTTCCCAGGACCTTTACTCAGAGTTTGGCAACCTCAGTTTTCCTGCCTGAGCAGGAGGTTGGACTAGAAGACCTCCAAGGTGCCTTTCAAGTCTGTTAAACACACATGTATTTATGCTCTGGACTATAGACATTGAATGTATGTATTGTAAACCCTGAAAAATACTTGGGCAAAAGAAAGGCAGTAAAATTACTCTAGGTGTAGGGACAGTGTAAAATATTAATATATGATAAATAATGGAACAATAAAAAATAATAGTAGATTTTTCTCTCCCCCCCTTCCTATTTCTTTCTTTCTTCCTCTTCCTTTCTCTTCCTTCCTCTTTCTTTCTTTCTTTCTTTCTTTCTTTCTTTCTTTCTTTCTTTCTTTCTTTCTTTCTTTCTTTCTTTCTTTCTTTCTTTCTTTCCTTTCTTTTCTTTTCTTTCTTTCTCCCCCTTCCTCTTTCTTTCTTACTCTCCCCCCCCCCTCTTCTCTCTCTCTCTCTCTCATGAACACACACACTCATACCTGGTCTGGGATGAACCAAATGATCATTTGAGCTCCAGATAGCAGTGGGCAGTGGGAAAAGGAAGAAGGGAGGAGGCATGTGGTGGTAGTGGGGCCGTGGAGCACCCTCCAAGCCCTCCAGTATGGTATGGTACCTTTGTCTGTGCGTGGTGGTGGTGGTGGTGGCAGCAAAACGAAAGAAAGCGGCTGGAGGTGGCAAACCTGGCTGCCTCTGCCCACTTCCTTCTATTTTGCTCCCAGTAGAAGTGACAGAAGTGGCTTGGGCAGTGGCAGCAAAATAAAAAGAAGTGCGTAGAGGCAGCAGAGGTGGTGGAGTTACTGTGGAGATGGTGCTTTTATGGGAGGCAGCTGCCTCTGCCCACTTCCTTTCATTATACTCCCAGTAGAAGCGACAGAGGCTGCTGGGATGGCGGCAGTAAAATGAAAAGAAGTGGGTGGAGGCAGCAGAGGTACTGTGGTGATGGTGTTTTTCCGGGAGGCAGCTACCTCCACCCACTACCTTTTGTTTTGATCCAGGAGTAGTGGCAGAGGTGGCTGGGGCAGCAGCAGCAAAATGAAAGGAAGCGGGTGAAGGTAGCAGAGACAGTGGAGATACTGCAGCGATGGTGCTTTTACGGGAGGCAGCTGCCTCCACCCGCTCCCTTTCATTTTGTCCCAGGAGAAGCGGCAGAGGTAGGTGGGGCAGCGGCAACAAAATGAAAAGTGGTGGCGGAGGTACTGCAGTGTTAGCACTTCTTCTGGGAGGCCATCATGTGGTTGGGAGAGGCCGTATGGTGGCTTAGCCAGCCAGCTAAGCCTGGAAATGGGGGGGGGGGCAGGTAGGGAGGCCCTAGCCGGTGCCGCCGACAGGATGGGGCTACGCCAGTGGGGAAGCCAGTCAACCAAGCCTGGGGATGGGAGGATGGGTAGGCAGGCTGGGCAAGGCCCAGGGAGCTATAGAGATGGCCGCGGGAGACCTGGGAAGCCCCAGAGATGGCTGAGGAAGGCTCGGGGAGGCCCAGGGATAGTGGGAGAAGGGCTAGCATGACTCGCAGGCTTACCTGTGAGCAGGCAGATCAGTGAAGAGGCTCGTGTCACAGCAAAAGCCAGGCAGCAATGGCTGCCCTGGTGGGTGGGCAGAAGCAGGCTGCAGGCATGTTGCACATGAGCACAATGTTGTGCATGTGCAATAGGTACTGACTGGGCAGGGAGCGGAGAAGCAAGTGGAGATGGGCAGGGCCAGCCAGAGGCTCGATTTACCCATTCTCCGAACTACCAGGAACCATAACAACTGGTTCCATAGAACCGGTCCGAACCGGTAGAATCTCACCCATGCCTAAGAGCTTTTCCCATGGTTTATTTTAGGAGATATTATTATAGGCCTCTAAAAGTCAATAAATGTGTCATATATAGAACACATTTTTCTATGTATTTATCAATTAAATGTTTCAACAACAATTCTTCCTCTATTCTATTGCAGTCTTCTTTCTGTTGAAGAGCAAGAATAGGTTACTTTCATCCAATCTGTGACTTTCCACATATAGCTTGCTTATTATAATAAGTGAATTACCTGCCAAGGTGTTGAGGTATGGTAAATCTCTCCTTCTTAAAATTGACACTATTATGATAAAATCCTACTCTTTGGCTAGTCTGGTTGTTTGTTCTACATAGGTAAATAATGGAGCCAAGATTCCCATTTTTTAATCAATTAAATGTAGTTCTGGGTTTTAGCTACATAATCCAGTTAGCCATTTCCGATGCCATGACCTGTGGCCAGTATAGAGAGGTTCAAAAGTCAACTCCTTGGAGAAGATTTATTAACTTACTCTGGTTAAAATTCAGAGAATCTCAGCCAAGATGTAGAAAGCAGAAATCAAACCCCAGAAAGTAAAGGTCTCACTTGATTCCACTGCTGTTATCAACTAGTTTCACCAGCAGTTAATTCCTCTATTACGATGCTATTAGAGCTTTTATACTTTAAGATCAGCTGGACTTTGCTTTGTAAGAATTATAGTATAAACTGCTACCTGCTCTCTCAGTCTCAATGAAATCATGATCAAAATAGAATTTTCTTCTTTTTCTCAAATTGTCCAGCAATCTTTGAAGGCTAACACCTTGCAATGTGCCAATACATGTATAGCAAAATGTTTACCTAGAAGGAGTCTAATCAAAGTGAGTTCTGAATTCCAGCTCCTTTTCCTAAAGACATTAATTTTCCTTTATCAGCTCAATTGTTGGGCCCTAATGTCTACCTTCTTTTCAGATTACTACTATTGTTTGTCTATAAATTTTGCTTCATTGGAAATAACTTAAGAGCAATGGTAAGTGGTCCTTGCCTAGCCAACCATCCACCTTAAATCTATGGAGCAATTGCAAGGGACTGAGAGAGATGGATACATAAAAGTATACTTGCTTATGTATGCCCAAAATGTATAATCCCACAGATGACTCTTTCTGATAGTCCCATTCATATTCAATAGATCTACACTGCTGAATGTTTAGCAATGTTAGACCAATATAAGTACTTCTTAGCTTAACTCAGTCTTAACTCAGACTAATTCTCTAGCAAGGGAGATACTTCTGCTGAATTGGTAGGGAGAGGCATTGAAATAATTTTCTGTTGGAACCTTATCATTGAGACCCATTCTATCATAAAAATCACCTCCATGACTTTATGTGCCTTGGATTTCTTTTCTACATTATCTTCAGATATTTTAGGACATGGGACTAAAGGCAAGTAATTTGGGGTGGAGATGGAGGGAGAGATATTTTAATTAGCAACTATTGTACAGCAATTAAGTTTAATTAATTCTATAACTGCATACATCTTCAGTGTGGGCAGTTTAGGACATATGGCACGTCTTTCTGTCAGTGCATCTTTTACTTGCATTTACACAGCATAGTAAGGAGACTGAATAATATGCATTTAAATATGATTCCCACATATAATCAGGCCCCGTGAAGAGTACAACATATTGTTATATAGTTTATAAAAGCTGAGGTTTCTATGATTTATGTACTGATATTCTAAGTAACTCCAATCTCTGAAAACTGGTAAATTTGCAGGATTTGCTCCATCTGAAATGAACCATTGTCACATGTGATAGATAGCTCACAGCTGGTAAGATTTCTGGTTGCATTCTAAGGGAATTATGATACTTTTTGCATCTTCTTATGTATGTGCTTCTACTGGAGACTCACCCTTCCAATCATGCTTATCTTTTGATTCTGTTCTATTTGTTATTTCCATCAAGCTCTTATTGTTATTGTTCCAGCATTCTCTTAGCATCCACATTTATTAATTGCCAAGCCAAATCATCAGACACAGGAGGTATTCTATTGTATCTCTCTGAATATCTCTTTCCTATTGTACTTTACCTCAAGACTTTGTACTGTCAGACAAATCAAACTGAGAAATCAAATCAAACAAATCAAATTTGAGAACATGTATAAGAGTCATCTGTTTGTGTTGCTAACTCAATAAACACTACAGGGTAGTTCTTCTCTGTGTAGTTCTGGAATATCATTACTTTGTCTTCACTTCTTGGGGTCAGGGAAGAATAGCCCATCTCAACTTCCTCACAAGACGATAGAACTACACCATTACCGCTGTTCTGGCTTTATCATCTCAGTACTTCATTGCATTAGCACCTCTGCCAATTTAAAACCCCAATTTATTAATGACTAGTCTAAAAGCTTCTGAAGTCCAGATTATAAATTTGTCATGCTCTTAGGCAAGTGTATATTTCCAAATAAAGTACTAGACTGTAGCCAATTCATAAGTTTATTTTTTAAGAATGCCGAGATACTTCATCTGAGACTCAGGCATTCTTCAGAATAATGATGCTGCTGGAATATTTAGCTCTGCAATATGACTGCTTCTTATTTTTTAAAAAACTGAATCTTACAACTAATTTAAATCAGTAAGAAAATTCACACCAACACTTCAGGGCACCTTTGTCCCCATAAGTACAAAGACAAATTTAAGACAAATGCAATCTACCTTGAAAGGCAGATTAACTATTTTAGCCATTTTTTGCTGAAAAGGTACATTCTATTAATTAATCATCTTCTTTAAAAGGTGTGAGTACCATGAACATTCTTTTTGAGTATTTGATTAATTCATGCTTCAGTAGATGAAATACTATTGAATCAGAAAAAAGTACATCTTATTTAATTCCATATCTCCTGTAAATCCTTTATGTGGATTATGGCCTCTTATCTGGAAGAAAATATCCCTAGTTCTAAACACATGATTTGTCTTGCCTGATGAACTTCTCTGTATAGCCTTGAGGCTCTAATTCAAGTGAGATTCAATGAGGATATAATTGTGCCATGTAATTCTGAAGTAATCAGATGAAATGTAGGACACCTTACAGTTTATAATTAATAGAAAATTATAAATAGATCATTTGCCATGCAGAAACAAATTACATTTTTCATTTCTCTGTTAGAATTATGGGTCAGCACAGCCCCGTGTTATTTCTTTGCACTTATTCTGTTGACATCCTGCCAAGAGAATATCTGAGCTAGAACTATGGATATTCATTTTCTCTTTGGTGATTTTCTATATACTTTATAATTTTTATTTAATTTTTATTTGCTGTTACTCCCTTTTTCTAAATGAATTGGAAGACTCTTCTGTATCATAACCAAAAAGGAACAATGTCAGACAATATGAAATAAAATAATGCATCTACAGGAGCCAACTTTAAACTCTATCAGTTTAGACTGGTATTATTTTAATTGAAAAGGAACCAAAAAGAGATCGTGCTGGTTCAGAAGTATGGGATTTATTGTCCAACGCATCTGAAAAGCACCAAGATAGGAAAGGTTATTGTGGGTTTATGAAATTATTAATTTAGCATTGAAAATAATGTATTTTTCTCTTTCACTTTCATGCCTAGAGGCGTTTGATTGGCTTTAGGGAGGAACAAAATGTAAAATTAAATGGGTATTCATCTGGTGTAGGCATGCAGTTCTTAAGTAGGAGGACATCAGGAAATAAAAGCTTGGGAACTGAATATGGAGAACTCTACCTCCATCCATATTCCAAAACTTTTACTGACAAAGGTGCCAGAAAATGTACAAAAATATCCTCATAATCGTGAGGTATTGCAAAACTGTTTTCTTGAAAGAAATGGTTTTTAAGACTGGGGCTTCAGTTTTATAAACAAGAATTCATTAAATACAAAGAATTTGTCATCCTTGATCTTCAACAGATTTTAAGGAGGCAGATTCTTTCCATTTTATAGGGATAGTACAAGATTGTAACAGACAAGTGCTGGATAAATCTAGTAAAGAAATATGCTATGTGGCATTAGTGCAAAATTATTCCTGTTCTGATTCCCACCACCTGCACTGAAATTCAGTTACTTTCAAATAAGTACAATTTTTTTTGAAAAAAATAATGTTGGCACACAATAAACCTCAAAGATGAGCTAATTGCTTTTGTCCATTAAGAAAAGCCTAAATCTTTTCACTAGGGTAATGATTCCAACTTAAAGAGTGAAGCAAGTGAACAGAGCAACAGTGGAGGATGCTGATACCTGAAATCTGGTAGGTGAAAGTGTCAAACAAAGAACTCTTCAGAAAACAATATTGATCTGAGTAAGAGGAGGGATGGTGAAGTGCTTGAAGACAATGAGACTTTCTCAAAGAATACTTTCTACTTGGCTTTTAAAAACATGTATTGGTAAAATTTGGAAATGACACTTTAAATGCTTACAAAGGTAGTATAATGATGCTTTTATTATTATATTAATTGTAGATTTATATTACGCATGTGCATTGGTTTTACCCTTTTGAGTCAAGACTTCAAAAGCAGACTGAGAACTAAATTGAAATGTCAGGCTTACATTTACTAATATTTATCATTTCTTACATTTCATCTTTCTTTCAAGGACCTCAAGGGGATGTAAAAGTGTTCTCCTATCACTTAATTCTCATAATAACAATTAATGAAGTACTTTGGGCTAGGAGATTGATTGGTCCAAATTATCCAATAGTCTTCCTTGTCCCAGCTCACCCTCATGAACATTCAGATTCCATTCATAAGTTGTCACACAGTTTCTTGCGATAATCATATTGCCGTAAATTTCATGCAGATCATACTACTGGAGGTAGGGTTTTAAGGTGCTTCTATCCTAACATTTTTAATATCCTAACATAATAGGATACATATGAAAGAAGGCTGCATAGTAGTACAATTGATTAAAAGTTCAGCATCATAGGAAAAGCGAGATAATATAACAACACAGCACGACATAAAATAGAAGATAGGTTTTTCTACTACCGACTAAATAATGCAAATTGACATCTAAATTGTTTTGTGTTTAAAAGTCCACAGAATGCTTGCAATTGTTAGAAAATTGCTGTCTTTTTGCTTAAAACTGAATAGAAAGGTTGCTAATGTCTTCTACCAATTAGATGCTCATAGTCCCTTTAGACTAGAGCAGAGGTCCCCAAACTTAGCAACTTTAAGACTTGTGGACTTCAATTCCCAAAATTCTCCAGTCAGCATAGCTGGCAGAGCCAGCAATTCTGGGAGTTGAAGTCCACAAGTCTTAAAGTTGCCAAGTTTGGAGATCTTTGGACTAGAGGATCCTATCTATTAACCTTTGCAGAACATCAGTTTTTCTTTTTCTTTTTTTAAAAGGAACTTGTTCCTTCCTTAAACATTTGTTTACATTTAATAGGTTAGATTATTGTTGTAATAGAAACAATCACCCAACTTCCAATTTAAACCACCAATTTATTAAATTGTTGGGTTTAATAGCTAAACTGGATAAGGATTGTTTTTCTGATGATAATCATGATTATCAAACTAATCCAAAATGTTTCTCATCACAGAAACATTTCTTTATTCATCACATAATCCTTACTTGTGAGCAAGAAATATGGAACAAGACCTTGGAGGCATTTTGTTGCATATCAATTTTTATCCTCTGATATAAATACTCTATATTTATATGGAAAGAGCAGAATATATTTTACAGAAAGAGCAGAAATATCCAAAGACCTCAGAGTAATTGTAAGAAGAGCTGAAAGTTAGTTTATGGGAATCAGAAGAACTCATTTAATCAGGGTCTGGAAAATGCACCATCTGTCTTCCCACATAACACACACAGGACACTGTTGTATCAGTATGTTTGAACTGTCTGGGTGTTTAGAACACAGACAGATTGTACTTTCTTGTCTTACAAATTATGGCTGGTCACATGGTCAGACAGATGTTTAATTTGGCATTTTTCTCCACCTATCGAATCTTTCCCAGAGACCTAGGATAAGCAGATAGCCTGTGCTGGAACAGGATGTAAGCTGTTCCAAGTAAAATGGTGATCTTGTCAATGCTGATAGAACATCAGCAGAGTTCCACTGGTGCTCCATTTGTTGAGATTGTGCCCAAAGCACTCATTATTAATTGTACGATCTTTGCTTTCTTTTGCCACTGCTATTCCACTATTTTGTGACCTCCTCCAGTTTTTTTCTCTTCTTTCCTGCTGTCTCCAGGTACTGCTATGTCCACTATCCAGACTTTATGTATACTGAGAGCATTTGCACCAAGACAAATTCCTTTTGTGTCCAATCACACTTGGCCAATCTTCTATTTTTTAATTCTATTTTCTGTCTTATTGACCATTGTTAAGTTTGAGTGTTATGTGGCAAGTCTCCTCCTTCTTATTTCCTGGTACATTTTTTTTCTTTTTTTAATCCCCATACCATTATGATTTTTACATTTGTGCTATGTCCACTACAGTGTTGTAATATACATTCTTTTTTTTAAATAAAGTTTTATTTGGGGTTTCACACATACAAAATACAAATAAAACATATTTTTTGAAAACAGCATGGTTGAACTTCTTTATACAGACACAAAATTCAATTTCATGCTCCTTTTTAAATTCTATTCTGTATTTTATACTATTCTACATTTTTTATATAGTTTTTCCCCTCTTTTCATTTTCTCAATTTTATTTTGATTATCTCATCTCAATTCAAATCATTATATTTATACTTTTGTCTGTTCTGTTTCAATTTCATATTATCTTTTCTCATTAAACAAATTTCCTCCTGTAGTTACTAATTGGAGTATGACACCTTTATATCTTTTAATTACATCCATTCAACTCTTATTTAAACTTCAATATATACCTTAAGGTTATGACCTTCAATTTCATACATAATATATAACTTCCAATCGAATTCTGCTTGGTACATTCTTATAATACACATTATATTCTTTAAAAAAAAGAAAAGATTATAGATATATATAATTATAAATCCTCATTCCATTCCAATTCAGTTCTATCGTTAATAATCATTAAAATCTTAACATCTTTAACACTTATTTTCAATTAAATATCATACTTCCTTAAAAAAATATAATCTCCATAATTAATTTTTCCTTTATTTCTCTTCACATGTTTTGTAAATCATTAAATATTCATTTTGTTACATTTATTTATTGACAAGCATTCCACTGAATTACGATAGCTATTTTATCAGACATTTTAATCATACATTGTTTCATATTTTCTAAAATTATTTGTTTCTAATATAACAATACTATCTTATGTACCTTTGCAGAATCCCTTTTTCCATTAAATTTTCACCCATTATCTCTAAATAGGCCTTATTTTTCTATATTTTGTTTCTGTCCTTTATAACTTCTTTTCCTTTCTTTCTTCCCTCTCATCTTCTCCCTCCCTTTTTTACCCACTTTGTCTCTCTATTTCTAATTCTCTCTTCTGCATTTCCCTCTTCTGTTGCTTTCTGGTTTTATACTTATTTTTCCCTCTATTAAAAAAAAAAAAACTTTATTAATTACAAAACCAAAATGTCGAACAAACAGAACACACAAAAGAAGCAAAAAAGAAAAGAAAAATGATTAAAAAAAACCCTAACAATTCTATTACTATTACCATCGAGAGTCTCTGGTTCCTTATTTGTTGTCAATATTAGTGATACATTACAGATATATCTTATAGTGAATATAAAACTATGACTTACATTTTACATTATTTACTAATGTATTTTCTATTTTTGTTCTATCCAATCATACCAGCATTCCCAGCTTCTATAATATTCTGATGTTTCTTTTTCCTTAAGTGCTAAGGTTAACTTGTCCATCTCTGCACAGGCTGTTATCTTCTGTATAACCATCTCCTCTGTTGGAATATCTGCTTCTTTCCAACACTGTGCAAAGGTTATTCTAGCTGCTGTAAGAATATGCAGTATAATATATTTAACATTTTTAGGAATTTTCTATTAAATATCCCCAATAGGAAGAATTCTGGTTTTAATTCAATTTGCTCCGCTGTTATTTCCTCTAACCATTTTTTTATCCTATGCCAGTATCTTTGTGCTTCAGTGCAGGACCACCACATATGAAAAAAATATTCCTCGTTTCTTTTTACATTTCCAGCAATTCGGATTCATATTAGGAGACATTTTCACTATTCTCGAAGGTGAGAGATGCCATATATAAAACATTTTATAGGTATTTTCTTTATATGCTGCTGATCTTGTAATTTTATTATTCCTTGTCCAAACCTTTTCCCATTCTAATAATATAATACTACGTCCTATGTTTCTGCTCCAAGCTATCATGTTTCCTTTGACTACTTCCTCTTCTAATTCTGTCTCTCATAAATAATTGTAAAATTTAGTTATATTTTTTTTATCTGGACCTAATAAAATTTTATCTATTTGCTGTGCCTTAGTATAAATTCCAAAGTTTTTCTTGTCCTATATATCTATTTTGTCCTATATATCTATTTTGAATTTGCAAGTAAACCCACCGGTCTACTTGTAGCCCCTGATCTTGGAGATCTTGCCATGATTTTAAAGTTCCTTGAGCATCGAGAAGGTCTTTATATTTTATCATTTTATTAAGATCTAGATTATTTGGATGTATCATCGCCTCCATCGTTGAGATCCAAATTGGGGTTTTTAAATAATGTTTTTTTAAATTTTGTTCCAATTAGCCAATAAGGAATCTCTAATTATATGTCTGTGAAAATACTTCTGCTTGATTTTCCCAATGTCCCATAAAAATGCATGCCATCCCCTCTGTAAATCATGGCCTTCTAAAAATAAGATCCTTTTATTCGACAGATTTACCCACTCTTTCAACCAGAGTAAGGAGGCTGCACTATAGTATAGTTCCCAATTTGGGAGTGCCATACCTCCCCTGCTCTTCATATCTTGCATTGCCTTTAGGTTTATCCTCAGTTTTTTCCCTTGCCAGATAAATTTGGTGATTATCTTGTTGAGTTCCATGAAGTAGTTTTTATGTATTTTTATTGGTATTGTTTGGAATAAGTAAATAAATTTGGGCAGAATATTCATTTTTATAGTGGCAATCCTCCCTAATAAGGAGATTTGCAATTTAACCCATATCTCTAAATCTTTTTTAACTTCTTGTAACAATTTATTATAATTATTTTCCATTAGAGTTTTGCATTGGGCTGTTCACCAAATTCCTAGGTATTTAATTTTTTTTACTATTTGTAATCCCATTATCCTCTCCAATTTTAATTTTTGTTTTTCTGTTCAATTTTTAGTTATTAATTTTGTTTTTTCCCTATTAATTTTAAGTCCTGCAACTTCCCCAAATTGATCTAACTCTTTCAGTAATTCTTGACCTGTTTCAATTGTTTCCTCTATGAAAAATACCATGTCATCCACAAATGACTGGAATTTATATTCTTCTTTTTAAATTTTTAGTCCTTTTATTCCTGGGTTCTGCCTCATTTGTGTAAGAATGTTTCCAAAGATAATATGAAGAGCAGGGGGGATAGTGGACATCCCTGCCTGACTCCTTTTTCTATTTTTATTGAACATGTGTATTCTCCATTAATTATAATATTTGCCTTTTGTGAATCATAAATTGTGGTCACGATGTTTTCAAACTTAGTGCCTAGATTCATACTGTAAATTTGTTGAATTAGGAATTGCCAATTTAAATTGTCAAAGGCCTTCTGAGAAGAACACAAGGGCTATTTGTTTTTCTGTGTGGGCTTCGTAATATTCCAAAACATTTAATACTATCCTTAAATTATTCCTGATTTGTCTATTAGGAAGAAATCCATTTTGATCTTTATGTATATATTCATTCAATATTTTTTTCAATCTATTTGCTATAATTGTAGTAAATATTTTATAATCAGTATTTAACAGGGAAATTGGTCTATAGTTTTGTACATGTCATAAATCTGAATCTTCTTTTGGAATCAGCGATATCAATGTCTCCCTCCATGAATCCAGCATTCTTGCTTCTAGAAGGACATCATTATATACTTCCACCATAAGAGATCTTATTTGTTCCCCTATTTTTTTATACAGTTCCCCTGGTATCCTGTCAGGTCCTAGGGTTTTATTGTTCTTTTGGTTTTCTCTTGTTATTTTTAACTCAGGTCACATAATATCTCTAATTAACATTTCTTTCATCTCCTTAATTATTTTATCTTTAGTTATACCCAAATAGTTTCTTATCAAATCCTCATTTACCTCCTTCTTTTTATAAAGATCTTCAAAAAAATTTACATGCAATTTCTTTTTTCTGTTCTATCCCTTGTTGGGCATCCCCGTTCTCATCTATTAATTGGTAGATCAATCTTTTTTGTTTTTCTTTTTTAAGTTTATAGGCCAACCACCTTCCTGGTTTATTAGCCTATTCAAAAAATATCTGTCTGGCTGCATTTAACTTTGAGTCCATTGCTTCTTGTTCAATTAAATTTAATTGATGTTTAATTATTATCATCTGTTTTTTCAATTTGCTATCATTTGGGGTGTTTTGCAGCTGAATGTCTAATTCTTTGATTCTTTGTTCTAATTGATTTTTGTTGTGCGTATTTTTCTGTGTTTCTTTTAGCAGGATATGATATTGTTATGCCTCTCATTATTGCTGTCATTGTATCCCAAATATTCTGTTTCGTAGTTGCCTCATTATTATTTTCTTTTAAAAAATAATCTAATTCCTCATCAAGTTTATTCATAAATTCTTTCTCTTTAATTAACTGTGTATTTAAGGTTCACCTTTTCCTTGGTTTCTTCCTGCCTTTCCACACTATCTGAATCGGGTTGTGATCTGCCCATTCGTTTGGTAAGATTCTCTTTTAATTCATTTACTAATTCACCATTCATCCGCACCATATCAATTCATGTCCATGATTGGTGAGGGTTGGAGTAAAATGTAAATTGTTTTTTCTCAGGGTTTAATTTCCTCCACATGTCTATCAAATTTAGTTCAATAATCATTTCTTCACATGTTTTGGTAGTTCTCTTTTTTTCTTCTTTTTCCCTTCACTACTATGATCTTTCTGGTAGTCCACAATAGCATTGAAATCTCCCAAGATACAAATATTCCTTTTATCCAATTCCACTAGTTTCTCATGTAGTTGTTTAAAAACTTCCTTTTGGTTGTCATTGGGGGCATAGATTACCACTAATAGAATTGGGATTGATTTAATCCAAATTTGTAACATCAGAATTCTTCCATTGGGGTCTATCCAAATTGGCTCTGCTTTCTTATCGTCTTTCACATATACTGCTATCCCTTTCTTTTTCCTAAAATCCGCTGGCGACGAATATAAATTCCCTAGCTTGGGGCATTCTAAATATTTTTCTTCTTCCTTCCTTATATGAGTTTCCTGTAAACATATTATATCTGCATTTTGTTTCATTAATTTGGTTAATATTCTTTTCCTTTTTATCCTAGAATTTTGTCCATTTATGTTAATTGATAGTATTTTTTTTTCTTCCTCCATCACCTAATTGACTTTTGCTCTTTGTCTTGTAGTTACTCCTGTCTCTCTTTGTGGTTGATTATGCATCTTTGGTTCTTCTCTCTCTTGATGTTTATTTTTTGAATTCCTACAATTCCCATTTCTATTTTTTTGATAATCTTAGTCGTCTTGCGAATTCATTACTAAGTCATCTCTATTACTCAATTCTTCATGGCCTATCAATTGTTCATAGAATTCTTGGGCTTTTTCCACAGAGTCTATTTTATTTTTTCTTTCTTCCCAAGTGATTAGCATTCTCTCTGGAATTAGCCATCGAAATATGATACCTTTTTGGTTTAACTGGTTTGCCAGGAATTTATAATCTCGCCTCTGCTCTCTCACTCTTTTTGGGATTTGTTTAAGCACCAAGATTTCTTTCCCTTTGTATGTAATTGTTTCTTTTCTAGAAATTTTGTATATAATATTCAAACTTTCCTCCTGGCAAATCTCACATGGACCTCTTTTGGATGTTTATGTCATCTTGCATAATTTGTACTCACTCTGTATATTTTGTCTAACTCTTTCAAAATATCGTCCTTATCTTTTTCCAATAGGTCTGCTAATATTTCTGCCATCACTTGTTCTAAGTCCTCTTCTTTAGATTCCATTATATTTTGAAATCTTAGATATGCTGCGGCCTTATCCATTTCCAAATATACCAAGGAGTCGTCCATTTCTTTACTCACATTTCTTAATTGCTGACCAACCATTTCCAGCTTCTTTTCTGTTTTTTCCGTTCTTTTTTCAACCTCCTTTATTATTGATTCATTCCTTTCTAGTGCTTGCTGTATTGTTTCAATTTTTTGATCCAGCTTTAGGATGTCTAGTTTCATTTCTGCCTTTAAGTTTCCCATCTCTTCTTTTAGTTCATTTGTGTCAGCTCTTTTTTCACTCTATTTTTTTTTCTTGGAGTTGTTTTTCCCAATCTTAAATTTTCCATTCTCTTCCTTTTTTTTCCCCCCATCTAAAATTACCTGTTCATTAAAGATGGCTTCTTCTTTGTCACAATCTTCTTGTTCTGCAGGCATTTCTTGTTGCTTCTCATAGTTCTCATAATTTCAAATCTCCATTTCTAAAAACTGAAATACTAAGCCAAAAGAACCTCTCCCTTCTTGTGCATCTTCTTTGTACTTTTTAAGTTCCATTTTCAGTACTTCTAAAAGTGGAGCCATTTTAAACAGTTTTAAACAACCACCTGATTGATTTTAGTCATTCAAATACAATAACCAAAAATCCAGAAATCATCAAGTAATCCAAATAGTCCCAAGTTATTTCTTCTTATTTCTTTTTCTATTTTCTCTTCTTGGGGTTTTTGTTGCATATATTTCAGTTAAAATGTATCTTTTGGAAGTCTTGTTGAGATTTTGCTGTAAGTTCTTTTTAATTCCAGGCAGTCTCCTCCCTTCCAGATCCTGCCCTTTTATTCTTTTTCTCTCCTTTCCTATTTAAAAGCTTTTAATTATCCAGAAATCTTTATTATCCCTTTGACTTTTTATTTTCAGCATTAAATGCCTATTAATGTCAAAGTGGATTTTTTCCCAATTTCTTGCTTAAGTCTCTTAGCTGTCACTATAGGAAAAGGAGAAAAAAAAAACCAAATCTTTTCCCTTTTCTCTCTCCTTCACAGCTTAAAAATCTTCTTAGGGAACAATGTTATTGTTTTTTTTTATAGTTTCAATTCCAGGGTACCTTATTTATTGCTTTTACTGTTTGACCCAGTCAACCAAAACTTTCTCTTTTTATCTTCCTCCTGCACATTCTTTTCTGGTCGAGTTCTTCTTTGTGGTGGCCATTTATGACCACTGCTGCAACTGCCTTCGGGAAAGGGAGCAATGGCCAGCTGGGGAGGAGAGATGCGGCTCTCCTCAACCCTGCAGGCAGTCTGCCCCCTCTTCACCACCTCTACGGGCTGGCTTAGCCCCGAAACCAGCTGGCTCGGAGACAAGACAGAGACAAGCCTGACAGAGACAAGGTTTTGGTCTGTCGCTGAAGCAGCTCAAACTGGAAGCCTGTAATATGCATTCTTAAGGCCAGCTATTGGCTTTGTATTGTTGTCCTGTTGGAGCCAATGGATGCCCACAGAATCCAGAGTTAAGTTTTTCTGCTTCAGTTCCCTTCATCCCAACCTGGGCACAGTACCTTCCTCTGAACTGACAGCTATTACCTGAATCTAGAATTTAGCTTTATGAATAACTTCTCCATTTTAATCTAACACATTTCTGGCCATGCATACATGAATGTGATGCTTTCCTTTGACTGAGGTTGGGCAAGGACCTATTTATATGTGCACAGATAAGAGCTTTAATTACCTCCACAGAGAATTATTTAGAATGGGGATGCCCAAACTTTAGGACCTGTGAACGTTGATGCCCAGAATTCCCTAGCCAGCCATACTGGCTAGGGAATTCTGGGAGTTGAACTCCACAAATCTTAAGGTTGTCAAGATTGGACAACTCAGTTTAAAACATTCCAGAGCCAAGTGTTTTGGTAGGAAGCCCCACCCAAATACATAGTGCATGTATCATGAAGAAACCTCCTGTCCTTTATCTTAGTTTCATTTGACAGCTGCAACAGTTTTGAAAATTATCTTATGTTTTGCTTGTTCTTGTTTGCTTCCTTGTGATCTTTATTTTCTGGATTAATAATGTTTCACAATCCAAAAAGCATGGAGGAGTCAGTTTCCTTAAACCTAAATTTACTTCTGCATCTATAGTATTCCCTCCCTTTAACACATTAAACTTACAATTAAGGAAAAACTTTTTGTAATTGCAGATACATTTCATCTGAGATGAAAATTAACTGTACTTTTGTTTTGCATTTCTCAAGCAACAACACAATGCCAGGTATAAGCCCTGCTTTTCAAGACCTGGTTCAGACTTCTTAAGTTAATGTTTGTGAAGGTGTTATACCACTTCCTGGCAATAAAGTATCTGAATCAACAAATCAGTGTTTTATACTTGCAGAGTTTCTTCTATCTTCCATCAGTTTGGTCTGTTGTCTTTTTTTATTGGCAGTTTGTATGAAGTAAAAAATTAATTCCAACTCTATTTTCTACCTTCCATTAAAGGTTCCTCTTATATCAACCATTATTTCTCATGTTATATGAAGGGGACTGCATCTCATTCCAATATTTTTAAGATGGTAAAATATTGCAGCTAAGACGTTTGTTACAGTTTAAATAATACAAGTAAAATTATGCATTAAAATTAGAACTTGATAATTTTAAAAAGTCCAACTTCATCCAAACCCTAAATGCAATTCTCTGTGAGAAATAAAACAACTATTCTAAGCTCTTATTCCAAAATTTCTGTGCATCTGGGTGATACAGATAATTTTACAAGTTGTGGATAATTCCTGTTGCTCATACATCTTCTCACATGAGCACTTGATCTTCAATTTGCCTCCCTTTTCTCCAATGCTCACTCTCAGCATGTATCCTATTCTTTTGCCCAGAGTGAAGTCATTTTACTCCTTTTTCCTGGAAATGTGAATAACTAGGAGGTGTGGAAGGCTAATGTGCAGTGAAAGCAAATAAGAACATGCTGATATATTACTCCAGTCTATAGAGCTCAGTCTACAGACCTCAACAAATAACCTATAGAGGGAGTCCAATGTGGCCTAGAAAAAAAAAACTACTTCCCCCCCCCCCAAAAAAGAATTTTTTTCTTATGTGTTGTGAATTATTTATACAGCATCAAGCAATGTTGTTAATCCTACAGTTCTACAGGAAAAAAACAAGTAACATAGAGTTGTTCATAAGGTACAAATCTTCAAAGGCATAGAGCAGGGGTCCCCAAACTTGGCAACTTTAAAACTTGTGGATTTCAACTCCCAGAATTCTGGAGTTGAAGTCCACAAGTCTTAATGTTGCCAAGTTTGGAGACCTCTGGCATAGATCAATACAAACACAAAAATAATTAGATGAGTTTCTGCTGAATATGGATGTTCATCTGAGCACTGAATATGGATAGAGGCTCAGAGATTCTCCTCCTGCAATAACCAAAAATGTATGCATTGTTCCATGATTATGTCCAACAACATTACCAGAATTCATAGAGCCACCACTTGTGTCCATTTAAATAGACTTAACACAAGTTGATAACCTCTAGATGTGTTGGAGGAGAAATTATAGAATTGTAGTCTAACACCTCCAGGGAGTCAGAAAGAGCTAATTTAGAGCTTTCTATCCACATGTTTTTTTTTTTCTTGGAGGGTTTTCTTTTTGGGTGACTGTTATATTTCTTTTCTGCACTTTTCTTTCCTTCCATCCATGCCTTTCAGCTTCCACACTGCAACTCCTTTTTCCCCTCAATTCATAAGGAGCTGAAAGAGGCTACTTCTGCAGTTCATTTAATAGCTCACTTGGTTGCCATGGGAACTAAAATGTTCAAAGTTTATTTTCCCTCTCTGACTTGATATTACACTGCGTATTTTAATAAAAGCACACATAGACATATGTACACACTGGTGCACCACAAGAGTTTCTAATCACAGTTCTTCTCCAGGAGTTTAAACTCTTAAGAAAAAAGAAACCAAGTTCAAGTCCAGTAAATAAACTGCATATTTGGTCTTATGAGTTCTTATTTAATGTTTTCAGTATTTTTTGTATAACATTGACCACTGCCTTTATCATCAAAAATTCTTTCCCTTTAGCATTATTTTTAAACACTTTAGACAGAATATGTAATGCTATTATGCATCCAACAAATGCTCTTCTTTAACATTTTATTGATTTAAAACATTTGAATATCTGCCCATCTTATACTGATCTATAGTCAGTTTTTCTATCAAGGATTGATAGAAAAAATGTAAAAAATATAAAAAGGAATAAAAGTTTAAAACATAAAAAAAAAAAAAAAACTGGTACCAAGTCAAGCTTCCAAGATGGAGTCATATCATCTTATCCTTGGGGGGAAAACCAGAACTTTAGTGCTTTTTGGAAAACTATAAAAAACATATATTTCTTAACTTTAGGGAAGAGAGTGTTACATAGAGGTGAGACTGCCATGGAAAAGCATCAGGGGTGGGATGCTACCGGTTCTGCCCGTCTCTATAGAACTGGTAGCTCTGAAGAGCAGCAGATACAGAACCGGTTCTGTGTTTGCTACTCTTTGGCCCACCCACCCAACCTGGGCTCTTACCTCACCTTTATTTCCTGCTTTTTCAACCTGAGCTGCTTTGAGCGACACAGCTGAGGTTGAAAAAGCAGGAAAAAAAAACCTTTTCAAATACTGCGCACCTGCGTGCAGCGCTTTTTAGCTGTCTGGGTGGCACAGCTGGTTTTTTTTACACGTGCGTGCAAAACGTAGTCACCAAACTGGTAGTAACACCAGTTGAATCCCACCCCTGAAAAGCATGCTTCCCATTAGATGATGATATTTGGGGGAAGGGACTAGGAGTATGCCTATCTTATCTAAACTGGTAGAATGGATATATATTCTTCGGGAAAGGTAATCCCATAGATGATCTTAGCTCTATGCCATAGAGGGCTTGAAAAATTATACACATCAGCACCATTTAACAGTTTATTATTAACTGCCAATGCTTATTCTTTTTCAGCCTTATGTATTCTTTAAAATAGGCAAAGAATTCTGCATGTGTAAAAAAGATTAGAATCAACAGTCTGGAGGACTTTTTCAAGAAAGTGTAGAATGCTCTTTAGAGATGGAAACTGATGTGTGAAAACAAATCTTGAAAGAAGTTGAACTCCACAGAGCAAATATTGAGAAACTGATCCATTAATTACAATATTGTCCTTTTCAAAGGCTTAGCAAAGAATGGGATAAGATTATGAAAGAGCTCATAACATGTAGATAGTTGGATTTAATTTTATCATATAACACAAGTAGATTACAAAAGAATTGAATTTATCTTCTCACTCAATAGGCTCAACAGCACAAATCTTGCTGGATTTAGAGCAAGAGGATAGAAGAGGGAGGTTATGCACTTTGTTAGTCTCTCAAAACTTCTATTTAGGTTTTCACACCATCCCTTAAATATGGCCCAAATATTGTAGGGTATATGTGAGGGAGAAAAAGGGAGGACAAAAGAGTACATTGACCACACCCTGCAATAAGCCCTTTTAATTAACAACAAAATAAAGCACTGAATTGATTAATGAACTAAATTTTGAGTCTTAAAAGTATGATGACTTGCATAATTAAATCAGAGGCATTTATATTATCAACCAAATGTAACAATTGAGTCAGTCAGGCATTTTTTCCTGAGTTAAAATTGAAGGCAAATTCAAGTCTTACACCTAAAAACATGGTTTCTTGGTAACCATGTCTCATCATGCAGGTTTCCTGAGGGCAAATAGTCATGTTGCATCTTTTTTTCTGGGAGTGACTAAATAACCTAATTACACCAATACAGAGGCAGAACATAGAGGATGATCTAAAATGTGGTAGGTGTAAATAGAATCTAGATAATTAGGCAACCTGTTCTATGGATAGCTGTTTAGCTTCTCAGATTTTATTTTTCTTATTTCATTTACTGTTTCTGAATAATACTGATAGTTGTATTAAGACCCATACATTTACATCTGCATGAATTTGAGGAATTAATGTTTTTAACACTGGGTTATCCATGAGGTCTATAGATAAAAAATTTAAAATTTATTTAAAAAATTGAAATGTAAATTTAATTAGGCAGGAAGAACAATAACTGAACAAGCAAATGGTAAAGCCTTATCTCCCTAAAGCATCTGTCCACATCTTAGTATCTAAGAAGCTGAAAAGAATTCATATGAAATATAAATCCAAGGAGCAGATCTCTCTATGACTTGACCTGATAAGAATCAAACTTGAGATGAATTCAATTTTTTTTCTGCAAAGAACTATGGAAATTGCTTACAATATGCCTTTTCAGCTAGGATGAAATAGGCTAATTTGGTAAATAAAATTCTAATTTTCAGGTTTACTGTTCTATGAAAAGTATTAAATAACTTGGTTTCTTCCCATGCTGCAAGAAACACATTGCCAGAGAAGCATAGCTGGAATGTCATCCTATGTAGGACCCTTATCGATCTCGCCAAAGGCATTTTGCCATTTCTGCTCAAAGACAATATATGCAACCTCATTTCACAGATGGCAAATATATAACTGCAGAGTAGGCTATGAAGCCTGCTAAACTTCATACTCCAACAAAGATGATGTAAAGAATAAAGTTGGTAAGAAAGGAATCAGGAGCTTGCATAGTAAACTGTCATGTCACAAAAAAACAAGTGGATCCTGAGTATGTAATGCAGGCGTCTGTATATTTCAGTAAACTGATCTCTCAATGTACATGTCTTCATTCTTGTTTTTATTAACATTATTCCATCAGAGGTATGTCTACAAGATGATTATAATGCCAAGTAACCAGTTTCTGAATAAAGGCAAAGAGTTTGAAGAGCTGAGATTAACAGCTATGCAGGGGTGAGATTCTACCCGTTCATACCTATTCGCTAGAACTGGTTGTTAACATTCTAAGCAGTTTGGAGAACTGGTTGTTAGAGGAAATTACTGGCCTAATCCTGTAAGGAAGACAGGAAGGAAACATTCTGGTGTTGCTTACAGAAACTGCCTCTCCGTTAACCTTTATTACATTCTTGGCAGGCCTAGACTTCCTCTCTCTGGAACTTCTCTGGAGTTTTTTCTCCTCCTTTGCTGGTACTTTGCTTGTGTGGAGTGACCATTCAAAGTTACAATGACACTGAAAAAAGTGACTTATGACCATTTTTCACATTTACGACTGTTGCAGCATCCCCATAGTCATGAGAGGCCAGGCGAAGAGATGCGTGCATTGATGTGAGTGATATTGAGTTGGCCTAGCCAATAACATGACCGCCAAGCCATGTCCACCCAGTCACATGACCATCAAGCCATGCCCACCAACTAAGCCACGCCCACAGAACTGCATGTTAAAAAATTTGAATCCCACCCCTGCAGCTATGCTTGCATAAAGTCTGACAGAGCTGGGTCTCACAAAGAATGGCAGAGGTTATTATCACAGTTTTCCCACACACCACAGCATGTAGTATCTAAGATGCATATTTCATTCTACATAATCAGAGGTGGCATTCAGGAGGTTCTGACCAGTTCTGGAGAACCGGTAATGGAAATTTTGAGTAGTCCAGAGAACTGGCAAATACCACCTCTGACTGGCCCTGCCCCCATCTATTCGCTACCTCCCAAGTCCCAGCTGATCGGCTGCATCTTCTTTTATTGCCCTGCATAGGAGAATGGAGCTGGAAAGCAGGTTAGTGGGGTGGGGAGGGAAAGGCATTTTGCAATAACCTTCCCCCGGGAGTGGGGAGGGAATGGAGATTTTACAGTATCCTTCCCCTGCCACGCCCACCAAGCCAGACCTACAGAATCGGTAGGAAACATTTTTGAATCCCATCACTGTACCTAATGATAGGTTAGTTTCTGGAGATATTTTTCTCCATGAGGATCCTATCCCTATGCATTTATTATTTGATACTGTACTCATATTAAACATGTTCTGATTTGGAATTGGTCTAGTTTTGATTGTATCTTCTTTGTTCCCACCTCCAAATCCTCAAATAAACAAGAAATAAATATTAATTTACTGAAGACACACTCTGGCTAAATAAAGGGCATTAAGGGAATTAATAAATAAATACTAAGTATCATCGCCATTGGTCTTTAGTAAAAGTCAAAGACTTAAAATACCTGTATCCCAACCCAACACATGTCTCAGGCTACCTTAACATAAAAAATGTGCATTATTTAAATTTTCCCTGCATTTCTGGTGGTTTTCCTGCAGGACATCATCAAAAATCAGCTAAATCCAGCAATATTTCTATTACAGGCCTTAAATACAATAGGGCTTTATTCTTGCATCTAGAAGCTGCACTGAATATATCTGAGATAATTTGCTTCTTCCCTTTTACTCCACCACTCCCATTGAAATGTCTTCCTTGTACTTAGAGAGTCATCACTACTAATGTAAGATTTGTAACCATGGTTTGTAGCTATTGAAAAAAAAAACCCTCTGTCATAAATATTTCTCTTGCTTTCTTTTCATTGTATAATCCCATGAGAAATAGGCTTTATAAAGAAGAAGAAAAAGAGCCAGGAATGATAGGGGCAAACAAAAAATCCAATTATGCAGCAGAATTTTTAGAAATCACCTTTCACCATTTAAAAAGGAGAAAAAAAATCTACACATCTATTGAAGAGTTACAAGAAGGAGTGCAATATAAGCTTTATTGCGAAAATCATTTAATATACCACAAAGTGATTTAGGAAGAAAAAAAAACCTAAAAGAAAGCATCTTCCACTTCCACAACTGCAGGCTGTGGCACTGATTCCCAAAGAAACATAACCTAAAACTATGAATACTTTTGTGTGACCTAAGTAGTCATAGCAACATTCCAGGCACCTCTTGTGTTAGGAAGCTTCATTTATTTATATTTACACTCAAAATTGTCCAATTAGTCAGCCATTTCCCCAATGTTAGTCATGTTAGTCAGTTGAATTGCTTAAAGCAATTAATGGCCTGAAAAGTTAACATTATTGAGTAACACTTTTTAACATTATGGTTTTGGTTAGGATGGAAAAGAGTCAGTAAGGGACTGGATGGAGTCCTGCTGGGAGACGTGGCAGAAATAGAAACAGCACTTAGACTTACATGCTGTTTCACGGTACTTTACAGCGATCTCTGAGAAGTTTACAGAGTCAGCATATTGTCCCCCCAACAATTGGGGTCCCCATTTTACCAAGGATGGAAGGCTCAGTCAACCTTGAGCCCCATCCGGATTGAACCCCTGGCAGTGGGCAGAGTTAGACTGTAATAGAAAATTCTAACTGCTGTGTCACTATGGCTCCTTTTCTTCTTCTTTTTTTTTGTTCCATCTTCTTACGAATTTTTATTTGTTGTTTTATCCAAACAGAAGAAGTTACTGTAGATAATACAAATTATAATCTGTTTGAAAGAGACTCATTTTGGGTCAGGAAACTTAGATGGCTAATCTTTTAGTGATCAAATCAACACTTAATCTTAAAAAAAGGATTACAGGTTCACTTCTGGCTTTAATACTCCAGGTTATAAACACCTGATTTAGTATTTACATTTTGTGCTGAATATTGGTTAATCTAAACTGGAAACATAAGTTTCTTAAATTAACCTAGTAGGATTACATGAAACAGAAGACAAGGTATAAGCCTGATATTCACCATGGCTGATATATCGTGATGTTTGAACATCATGATGTCTGAACACAAAGAATAAATCAAAAGACTGCTTGATACTTTAAAGACTGATTTCAGAGTTCATTCAGTCTAAAATCCTGAGTAAAAAAGAAATTTACAACAAATAACAATAGAGAATTGATCACGGTTAATGATGGTTGAAAAAGCTAGAGGCAAACAAAAAGGTGAAAGAAAGAAGAATAAGATTATGGACTGGAGGAGATGAAAAAGGCCTGATAACTTCCTCAGAACATTGCAAGCAATGTTCTTATTCTTACAGAACAGAATAAGAAAAGCAGCTAATTGATAATGAAGAAAAATATGGTCCTAACACTGGCTCTGAAGAGCACCAAATTCAGAATGCCACACTTTTACTGCAGACATAATTTTGGTTGTAAACACATTCTCCATTTTCAAAAACGGTTATGGGTTAATAGAAGTTCTTATTATTTTTCAAAATTCTCCTGCTTGTCTTTTGCTCATGATTTTAATGCAGTGCCTGAGCTATTTTTTTGCTAAGACTGCACAAAGTCATTGTTCAGGTTTTTTTTTCCTGCAGTCCCAAGTCTGATTGCTCCTCCGCCTTTTCAGTATAACTCAGACTCCTATATTCATTGCATGGCTGGAAAACTGTCTGTAATATATAATTCAGAATGATCAGCAAAAGACTGTTTATAATCTTCATAATTACAAAGAGGGTAACGTGTGGTAGCAAAACTGAACATGTACAGTCCATAGTAGAATAGAAAAAACATAAGGCTAAGAAAGAGGCAGTAGAGAAATACACTAAGCTCTAAGTTTGGTAGTGATGGAGAATTAAATACAAGTTTTGATGACTGCTGCCATGGCTACTATTACTATCATCAATATCATCACTAACAACCCAGCCTAATCTATAATTCCCCCTCAAATTCTTCCTCCTTGATTCTCTTGAATCCTTTTATTTCATGAACAACCAACCAACCAACTGCTTCATGGTTCTCCATTGCCCCAAAGCAAATGCAGCTCTTGAAGAGTCATTTTCCCAGACTTCAACTTATGCTCAGATGCCTGGGTTCAAGCTCCAGAGCAGCCCTAATGAGCCTTTAAAAAGCTTGCTCCAAGAAGTGAGTTCTTTGCTCATTTCAGAAAGTACACTATACAAGTATACTTGCACTGTGTGGGAAAGGTAAAAGTAATCTACACATGCCCAAAATAATTTACTATAGTTTAGAGCATTGCAGAGGGAGTTTGAGATGAAATCTTGGTATAAAACTAAACCATTTCCAAATCAGTACATAAATACTGTATATTAGAGCATAATACGATAGACAAGAGCAATATTTCCTTGTAGTGGACTTAAATGATTTGCAAGATGAAGCTGAAGTTTTTTGGCATCTTACCATGTTTAACAGTACTAAGGAAGAAAGGAAGATTTGAGCTGATTCCTTGGTATCATATGTTTTGAACTACTACTTGCTATTTATCTTACAGTTTACAGAAAGGTTTGAAATATGGACACAACATTTATATCTACAAGATTTTCTGCCAAGTTGATGAGGTTTAGAATTTGCTTAATAAAAAAAAAATAACCAAGGCTGGGAAACAGAATATAACTTTAATCAAAAGAAAAATCTACATTGTTTTCTGTTTAATAATACACACTTTAATATAAAGTGTGTGTGTGCATGCACACACATGTATATATGTTTTTGTTTTCTGCTAGAGATGCATCATTTGTGCATTTTTGTCTATATATGTGGATTAGGAAAAACAGGATGGAGCATGGATATTCTATTCTGGTTCATTTAGCTATGAGCAGGGAAGGGAGGAGAACTTAGAATAGAACAATTAGCAATAGTCTGAGCTGCTATCATCCATAAAGATAGAAGCTCCCTCTTTCACTGGGATACATAGGGAACTTTCTTCTTGTACTGTTTTTCTCCAAAATACTGGGCCAGATTTGCTTCCCCCTCTCCCCCTTTTTGCTAGCTTTTTCCACCACATCAAATATGGCCCCTTTTTGTTCAGTTTTCACTGAATTATCTTGCTGATAAGCAGCCGGACAAATGGGCAAATCCTGAACCTCCTTTGAACAATTTCTTTCCAAGATTCCATTTGGATTGAAATAAAAAGAAAAACTGTAGTGGGGAGAAGTTGAAGAATTAACCTTCAAATCATAGAACTTGAAAATATTTTGGGTCAATTTGGGTCTATAATTTAATACTGCCAAATGTCTATGGAGGTTCTCAGTCATCCAGATCATGGTTGTGCCAAACATGCTTTTTCAAGAGGCAACTGGACTTTCTTGTTTTTTCTTTGAAGACATTTTGATTCTCATCCAAGAAACTTCTTCAGTTCTGACTGGATGATGATCTTTGCCATCCAGTCAGAACTGATGAAACTTCTTGGATAAGAAGCAAAATGTCTTCAGAGAAAAAAACAAGAACATCTAGTTGCCTCTTGAAAAAGCACCTTTGGGAATACTGCCAAATCTTTTCCCATGGCTTCCTGGTATGTTAGAAAGAAATAAGAAAAGAGGATGGGGAGATTTTCTTGAACTTGTCCTCTCATTTATACTTCAAGATGCTCAAAGCTTTTGGTAACATTTTTACATTCCTATAAAACCACATGGCCTGTTGCCATAGTGATCAGAAGCTCTGTCTTTTCAAGTCTGAACTGATGATTTGCATTCAACTCCCATTTCCACAGAGAAAAACAAACACACACATACACACAAACAAAATTGTACTCTAATTCACTTGAGTCTTACTCAGACAATTTCTACTAGCACAACTACAATCTAAACTCTCCCCTCTGTAACTGCTTTGATTTATTTCACAATGCTGCCAAACCTTAACTGTTCTACAATTGGAGGATAAGCCCTACAGAATATATTAAAAGTTGAAAATAATGGTACAAACTCAAATGAAATACAGAATTCATATCTTCTATCCTGAACACTTGATTTTTGTTGTCCACACAAGGATATGGAAAAGTATAGCTGTATACCTGAATTTCAGCATGATTTAGAGGAGTTCAAAAAGAGCTGTTGTTTTATTCTCATAAATATGTCTACATATTTTAGTATGTGAAAACTAGAATGTTCTATCCTGGTCTTTCAAGATCAATATTTTTTCCCACACATATTCAGAGACTGTATCCAGGAATTTTTCCATAGTCATCTGAGGTAGCACTGTTGGAAACAGACAAGATATAATCCAAACCCACTGAGAAGCTGTTGGCAAACTCTACTCAATTGAACATAAACTGCTTCATGAGTCTATAAAGCACGAGATACTATTTGGATTTGTTGTGTCTGATATTAATATGCTATGGCAATGTGAGCAGAACCGAAGCCATGTTGGATGGCCCATTGAATTGAATAAGGAAGTGTGTCTCAAAACTCAGTAGTTCTGCTAAATAAGAAAGTGTTCCAGCTTGTGCACAAGAGAAAAAAGCAAGATAAGGCTAGAACAATGGGGAACTGTAATAAAGTGCTGTGATGTCAGAAACCGTATAACTACTTTTGCTAGATAAGGAGCTAGTATGGACCTTCAAAATACATGTATCAATTTCAAAACAGAAAGAATGTGAGCCAAGGCCTCGTAAGAGGGGATAAAAATGCTGCCTGAATTTTGCTCTGTGTTCCTTCTATGCCTGAGGGAACCCGTCTCTGCAGACACGTGAATAAAACCTTATTTTCCTTGGATCAACGAATCTTTTGGTGGTTTTTTTATCTGCTTCCACCTCACAATTTGGCACCCAACGTGGGGCCCCAACGGAATTTTGACTGGAGAAAAGGGACTGGGTAAGTGTGGCGCCACCGCCTCCCATTGTAGAGGGGCCCCTCCCTTGTCTCAGTTGGATCCCGGGGTAACTGCACTCAGCAGATGATCCTTGGAAACAAGAGAGAGAGAAGCCGGCCTGACGCTCCGGGAGTGTCGTTGATCACCTGAAGTGGGGACGCCCACACTCCTTTCATCTCCGGGAGACCAGGGGTGTATCAGGTGAGTTTGTTGCCTTTTGGGATAGAAGGGATATACTGTCCTTAAACTCTGGGAATCCAGCAACTGCTGGAGGACAGTGTAAATCCCTGTGTTGGGAATCTCTGGGAGATTGTTGGCGGGCAGCGTGGAGAATGGGAAAGGGACAAAGCAAGTGTGAAACGTTCCAAGAGGGAACGGGTATTGAGATAGAAAAGACCCCGAGAAGGCTGATTCCGACTGACTCCCCATTGGGTCAACTACTACAACAATGGTCATTGCCCCATCTGAGGACTTACACTCGGAGTCTAGAGAAAAAGAAAATGATGCCAAAATAGGTGGCCGAAGTATCCCCTAGTAGACCCTGAGTTTCCTTACCACTGGGATCCCGAAGGGAATACCAGCACGTACTGGATAACTCAGTTGAAAGAGTATATAGTCAAACATCAGATGAAGGAGCAAATACCCTATGTGGAGGTATGGTATCAGGCTCACTTTGAAGGTCCAGTTCCACCAGAAACAGAAGTAGGACAGTTTGTCAGCAAGGTGGAGGAAAGCGAAACTGAGGACTGGATGGGGAGTCCACCGGCATCGGCTCCGGCAGTCCCGGCACCACCGCCCCTGCCGGCTCCAGTTGCCCAGGCTCCACCTCCACCTGCATATCCAGGGCTCAGAAGGGAACTGGCTCAATTAAACAAGGACCTAGAGAATTTGCCTCTAGGAGGAAGGTCGGTCAATCCCGTGTCGGCTTTCCCAGTCAGAGAGGTCCCAAATGGCATGAATGCGCAGGGGAATCCAGTCACCGTTTTCGTGGCTGTCCCCATAAAATCTGCTGGGTTACGGGATCTGAAAAAGACCCTTCCGAAACTCCATGAGAATGCTCATGAAGTGGCGGAACAGTTGGAATTGTTTCTGGGGCCCAATGAATACACATACCAAGAACTGATGTATATTCTTGGACACCTTTTCACCCCCGAAGAGAGGAACCTCATTAGGAGGACAGCAATGGCTGCCTGGGATTGGAGACATGCAGGGCAACAGGGAGCAGTGGCTGCAGACACAAAGTTCCCCATAGCCGATCCAAATTGAAACATCAATGATGATGCTCATAGGGAGCACATGAGAGATATGAAACACATGATCATTGAAGGAATTAAATTGGCCATCCCTCAAGGGAAAAACTTGACCAAAGCATTTGAAATAACACAAGGAAAGGATGAGTCCCCGGGGGATTTCTGTGCTCGGGTCCGTGAAGGGTTAACCAAGTACTCCGGAGTGGAGCCAGAAAACCCTGCCTTCGAGACTCTCCTGAAGATGTAATTTGTCACAAAAGTATGGCCAGATATCCAGAAAAAGATCCAGAAGACAGAGGGATGGACTGATTTGGGCATGACAGATTTGATGAGAGCAGCCCAACAAGTTTTTGTGAACCGAGACTCAGTTAAAACCAAACAGAAGTCTCAGATGATGGTAGCTGCTGTGCAAACGGCAGCCAAGAATGAAGTTAGGAAAAACAGGGAGACCCAGATGTCAGATCCGAGGCCAAGGTGGAGAGATGAAAGATCTCCCAGCAGGGAGTGGAGACCCCCGGTTAGGCAAGGAGGTCCAGGGGGCAATCAAGTCGGTCAATTCCAACGGCTGTCCCAGAGTAGAACTTGCTTCAGATGCGGGAAAGAGGGACATTTTGCGCGTGAATGTACCAAAACCCCAGAGGAACGAAGCTATGCCCTATACGATTAGGGAAGTTCCGGCTCCCCAAGAGGGACCCGCGGGGAGCCATTGGTAAATGTGTTAGTGGGTCCTGACTATCAGGAACAGCTGTTCCTGATCGACACCGGCGCAAGCCGGACATCTATATGCGATCCGGTAGAGGGAGCATGCAGGTCAAAGCAGACTTTAAAGGTGGTTGGGGTGAGTGGGAAATCCCAAGAGGTCAAGATTTTGGAAGAGGTGAGATTGGAATTGAATGATGTGGTTACTAAAACTGAAATATTATATATTCCGGATTCAGGGATGAACTTGCTAGGAAGAGACTTGTTGGATGTTTTGGGGATAGAATTGTGGGATAGAAGGAAGGAAGTTCACATGTGTATGCTAACAATGGAAGATGAGGAGAAGATATCATCAGATGTGTGGGCAGGAGGTGAAGGGGTTAGTAGGATGGCAATACAGCCCATTCAGATCAAGATTCAACCAGGAATAACTAAACTGTGGACTCCACAATATTCTCTGAGCAAGAGAGGTAGGGAAGGGTTGAAACCAGTGATTGACAGATTATTGAAACAGGGACTGTTGGAACCTACTATGTCACCGTTCAATTCACCGGTTTTAGCAGTACTAAAAAAGGATGGGAAGTATAGATTAATTAATGATTTGAGGAGGATCAATGAGATAGTGGTTCCAAGATTCCTATACCATCTTGGGGCGGATCCCCCCCAAAGACAAATGGTTTACTGTGATAGATCTAAAGGATGCCTTTTGGGCATGTCCTTTGGAGGAGAGGAGTAGAGACTTGTTTGCCTTTGAATGGAATGATCCTGAGAGTGGAAGGAAACAGCAGTTGAGGTGGACAATACTTCCTCAGGGATATACCGAGAGCCCTTTGTTGTTTGGACAGGTGTTGGAAGAAAAATTGGTGTCGTTTGAGAGAGAGAAAGGAATCACCCTAATTCAGTACGTGGATGACTTGTTGTTAACTGGGGAGAAAGAGAAGGAAGTGAGAGTGGCTTCTGTGAGTCTGTTGAATTGGCTGAAGGAGCAGGGGCTGAAAGTCTCAAAAGAGAAGCTTCAGTTTGTTGAAAAAAAGGTGAAATATTTGGGACATTACATTCAGCAGGGGTGAGGTCCTTGGACCCTGAAAGGGTGAAGGGGATCATGAGCTTGGCTCCTCCCAGGAACAAGACAGAGGTGTGGAAAGCATTGGGATTATTGGGGTATTGTAGAATCTGGGTAGACCAATTCACAGTGTTGGCACAATTTTTGCATAGAAAGCTGCCTGGAAAGGGAGAGCACATAAAATGGGAGGAGGGAGATAGTGAAAGGTGGGAAGAGCTGAAGAAGGCTTTGTCAACCGCTCCGGTTTTAGCCTTGCCAAACCTGAAATTACCGTTTCATTTGTATGTGGTGGTGGCTCAGGGAACAGCAGTTGGAGTCCTTGCCCAAAAGAGGGGGGGGGCAGTACCAGCCGGTAGCCTTCCTAAGCAAGGGTTTGGAGCCGGTTGTGAAAGGATGGCCAGTTTGTGTTCAGGCTGTGGCAGCAACAGCGATGTTGGTGGTGGAGAGCAAAAAGTTAACCTTTGGGGGAGCTTTGGTGGTACATTCACCTCATCAGGTCAACTCGGTCTTGAGCCAGCTGGCTACCACTTGGATGACCGAAGGGAGGATATTGAAGTATGAAACCATTTTGAGAACCAGTCCTGATGTGGTGATAGGAACAGACAAGAATCTAAATCCAGCAGAATTCTTGGAGGGGAGAAGGCAGGCGTGGGAACCGGAAGACCATGATTGTCTATTGCAAGTGGATCTCATGATGAAGGTTAGAGAGGATTTGGAAGAGACTCCTTTGGAGAAGGGAGAGAGGTGGTTTATAGATGGATCTAGCAGGGTAGAAAATGGAAAGCGAAAATCTGGGTTTGCAATAGTAACCGGGGAAGGTGAGGTAATAGAGAAAGGGTTACTCCCAGCTGCTTGGTCAGCTCAGAAATGTGAATTGTTTGCCCTGACCAGAGTCTTGGAATTGGCTGAGGGGATGGAAGTAACGATTTGGACTGATTCCAAGTATGCATGGGGGGTGGTGCACACGTTTGGGAAAATCTGGAAAGAAAGAGGGTATATCAAGGCAGATGGGAAGCAAATAGAGCAAGTGCAGCAAGCAGAGCAAACCTTAGAGGCATTGCAACTCCCCAGCCAAGTATCAATTGTCCATGTGAGCGCACATCAGAAGGGAAACACACCGGAGGTTGTGGGAAACCGATGGGCGGACAAATGGGTGAAGGAAGCTGCAGGGGAGATAGAATTGGTAATGGTATCTATACCAATACTGGAAAAGGAGGACAAGAGGGAGGAATGTGAGCCAGAGAAAAAGGAAAAGTTGGAGTTGGAGAAAGAGGGATGTGTCAAAACCCCAGAGGGATGGAAGACGTCGGAGGGAGTCAAGGTGGTGTCACCCATTGTTATGAGGGGAATATTGGAGAAAGTTCATGAAGGAGGACATTGGGGAACGGAGGCCTTGGTCATGTCCGTTAAACCTCACTATTGGAGTCTGAGGATGTGGACAGTAGCTCAGAGCATCTGCTGGAAATGTTTGATTTGTTTGAAAGTAAATAAGAAAGCGGCACGCAAGAAAGAGATGGGAGGGTGACCCTTAGTGGGTTGGCCTTTTCAGAGAGCACAAATTGATTTCACTGAGTTGCCAGAAAAGGGGGGTTGGAAATACCTGCTTGTGATCAAAGATCAACTAACGGGGTGGGTAGAGGCTTATCCCACTAGAAGAGCCACAGCTCCCACAGTAACCAAGATCTTACTAGAACAGATTATCCCACGAGATGGAATGATGGAAGCAATAGATTCAGACAGAGGAACTCATTTCACCCAAAAGGTTCTGCAAAGGGTAATGGAGGTGGTGGGGGTGAAATGGGAATTACACACGCCATGGCATCCTGAATCCAGTGGAAAAATTGAAAAAGCAAACGCGGAACTGAAGAAACGACCAAACTACAACTTGAAAATGGCTTGCCATGGACAAAGAATCTTCCCTTAGCTCTGCTCAGGATCAGAACTTGTCCATGGAAAGACACAGGGGTTTCTCCTTTTGAAATGCTGATGGGGAGACCCTATTTGGCCAAACTAGGCAATCCCATTCCAGAGTTCAGGGACTTGTTCCTCCGGAAATATTTGCTGGCACTGTCTCGGTCTTTGCTTTCTCTTCACAAACAGGGACTGTTGGTGCAACGACCACCTTTGGCTGGTAGCCAACACCCACACGAGTCTGGAGATTGGGTCCTGATAAAGACTTGGAGGAGTGAAAAACTGCAACCTAGCTGGGAAGGTCCGTACCAGGTGATACTGACGACTGAATCTGCAGTCTGTACTCGGGAAGGAGGCTGGACGCATTACAGCAGAGTCAAGAAAGCACCGGAACCAGAAAAACCTTGGAAGGCAATCCCAGTGGACGGTCAGCCGTTAAAGGTAACCTTGAAGAAATAGCCAGCAGAAACCACCATGGAGATGTCGGCTGAACTCTGGAAAGGACTATTTGTTGCAACTATATTTACACTAATACATCAAAGAAGTTCACAATATGTTGGACCTGCAGGTGACTTGGGAACGGACTTGTGGGATGACAATGTGTTCATAAAGGATCTGAAGAAGGTCTCACATTCCTTGAACATCACCAATTGCTGGTTATGCATGCACCTGCCAGGAAGAACAGGTGAAGAATTAATCCTACACGCAATTCCACTTGATCAGAACAGACTAAGACCACAGGGGCACGGGACAGAAAAATATGGTGTAGAACGAAATATAACAGGAAGGATTTTTGTTCATTTAAGGGAAACGGTGTATGTGTGTTTTAGGAGAAATGAAACTAGAGGGCTCCATTTAGGAGATTGGGAAAAATGTAATAAGACTTTTGATATGCCATCATCCTGTAGTAACCATAGCTATACCAAGAGTTATCATAAATTAGATTATTTTAATCAAGATCAGTATCAGATGTGTTTGCATTTTGAAGATATGATCAATTGGACCCGAACATCACAACAGACCTATGCTATGGAAAACTTTAGGTGGGTATTGTGTGGGAAATATGCATACAGGGAGATGCCACCTTACTGGAGTGGCACATGTACACTCGGGTATGTGATACAGGTGATATATAAACTTGATGGCCTTCCCCAAGGCCGGATACGTAATAAAAGAGACCCAGAATCTGGCCTTACCCAGAGACTCTGGACCCAAATCTCCCATGGTATAACACCATTGGGAGTAGCCATGAACTACCGAGATATACATATTCCAAATAACTTCACGGTAACAATGTTCAATGATACAATAAAGAATATTAAAATGATTAACACCGAGCTTTCTGAAGTAAGACAGGTTGCTCTACAAAATAGGTATGCTTTAGACATTGTATTAGCTACAAAAGGGTGTGTGTGTGCTCTGATTCATTCACATTGCTGTGTATACATCCATGATTTCCAACCCAATATTACAAAGACAGTAAAAGTAATGGAAGAACGTATTTGCTCTAATCCATTATCACAAAGAGGTGACTCCTCATTGCCAGACCTGTGGGGAGCACTATGGTCTTGGCTTCCCAGTTCCACTTGGTTTAGATCTACCATAATGGGAATTATATTGATTATTATATGCTGTGTATTGTTGTGTTGTTGTCTTCAGTGTCTCCCTGGTGCAATAACAACGTGTGGGAAGATAGGGAAATCCTTGGGTTCAAGATTTGAGAAGAAGCAGGAAGCAGAACCTCTAATGATGTATCAGAGAGAAATCACTCTGAAAGAAGCAGAGGATTTGCTCTTTGAGTTTGAGACAAGAGTGGAAAAAGAAAAAAGGGGGGATTTGTGAGCAGAACTGAAGCCATGTTGGATGGCCCATTGAATTGAATAAGGAAGTGTGTCTCAAAACTCAGTAGCTCCGCTAAATAAGAAAGTGTTCCAGTTTGTGCACAAGAGAAAAAAAACAAGATAAGGCTAGAACAATGGGGAATTGTAATAAAGTGCTGCGATGTCAGAAACCGTATAACTACTTTTGCGAGATAAGGAGCTAGTATGGACCTTCGAAATACATGTATCAATTTCAAAACAGAAAGAATGTGAGCCAAGGCCTCGTAAGAGGGGATAAAAATGCTGCCTGAATTTTGCTCTGTGTTCCTTCAATGCCTGAGGGGACCCGTCTCTGCAGACACGTGAATAAAACCTTGTTTTCCTTGGATCAACGAATCTTTTGGTGGTTTTTTATCTGCTTCCACCTCACAAGATGTTACCTCAATATAGGGCTTTATAGATCATTATCAGCACCATGATCTCAATGTGGAAGCATAGTAGCAACCAATACAGTTTGTGTAACATGTGTTGATCAAGGTTGCCCATAACTACTATCCACGCTGCCACATTTTGTATGAGCTGCAGCTTTTGAATTATCTTCAAGGGCAGCCCCATTTAGAACAATTATACTAATTCATTTGAGAGGGCATGCATGACAGAGAGGAGAACAACCCCATACGAAGGGTCTTCTGGCCATGGCTGCCTACTGGTTTTATGAGGGCAGGTACTCTTACTCCCAATCAAAACCAAGTGGAACCAATCCTCAGAGAAAGGGAGGGAACCAGCACTGTACATTATGAGAAAGATCTGCGTGTGTACAAGCTTTGGTATTTACTCATTATATTAATCTCATTAGTCATGGTGGCACAGTGTTTAGAATGCAGTACTGCAGAATACTTCTGCTGGTTGCCAGCTGCTGGTTGCCTGCAATTTGGCAGATCGAATCTCAGCAGGCTCAAGGTTGATGCAGCCTTCAATCCTTCTGAGATGGACCTAGATTGTTGGGGGCAATATGCCAACTCTGTAAACCCTTAGAGAGGGCTGTAAAAGCACTTTGAAGCAGTGTATAAATCTAAGTGCTATTGCTATTGCTATTAATGAACTGTCTTTCCTTCATGATGACTAACTGGCACAAATAGTACTCCATCCTCCATATGAATCCTAGGTATTGAAATAGACTAAGAGACTATGACAAGGCACCCAATGATCTTCATGGATGAGGATGTGTTTGAACCTTGGTCCAATAACTTAATTATATCACAGTATTTCTTTTACAAAAGAGGATTCTGTCACAAACTCCAAATTGTACAGTCAAGCTATTTAGAGATAAATCAATTTAAGAAAGCAAGTTGAAAGAAGCTCAGGGACTGTCACTTAAAGGAGACTCAAGTCATAGAGTTCAGTTCTCTTGGTTTGTTTGATAGCCCCCCCCCCCCCCCACAACTAAACATACCACATACAATCCCATAGCAACACCATTTGTGATTTTTCTGATCAAAGAAAAAAACTTTCAGAAATTCTCAGATGGTCTCCTTAATTATTAAGTGGTGACATCCAATACAAAGAAGTCCCAGTAACAAACAAATGAAAAGGCACTTAAAAGAATAAGTATGCTGCTAAGGCAGATAAAATGGAGATTGCTACTTTGAGCTTTATTCTTCATAATTTCTCATAACATGTGTTTGCTCAAGGACATCTGTGGCTCTCCTTTCAATATCCTACAATCTTTTCTTATATGATAAATTGGATAGAAAGCTTGTGTCAAATAGAAACAACACTAATGCTGGCATTTTCATTTGAGGTACAATTTGGCATACTTAAATGCACCATTTTCAATGGGGATAAATGCATCTCACTCTTCAACCATGGCTCAAATAACTAAGAATTATTAATTCGTAGTTAATAAGGTCAGTTATAATTTACTGAAAAGTCAGACTTTCTTTTAATTCTATACTATACATTTCACCTCACCTTTCCTTTCCACCATTTTTAAATATACTTCCGGCCCAACACAATTTAAAAAAAAAAAAATCACACTGGATAATTTTCAGTGAAATATGTATCTAGCACATTCCCAGTAAATCTCTATCCATATCAAAGCAAGCATACACAGCATTCAATTTAAGTTGCAAAAAAACAGGGCTTGATGTTCATTTATTAAACTTTAGCAAACATCAAAAGCTGTTAACTGGCAAAATAGGATACAAAAAAAAAAAAAAAAGCAAGCAAAAGCAGGGAAGGAGAGAGAGAGAATAGGTAGCAGTTTATATTATCTATGCATCTTTATACCTAAAGGAACAGAACTTTCCAAACTATTGGAAATTATACTGGAGATAATTAATATGGATAGTCCCAAATAGGTTCTAAATAGTCTCGATAATGTTTGACTATTCCAGCTCTCTTTTCCATGAAAAGTCAGGGACAATGACACGGTTGGTTAATATATTTTGTGATATTAAATTATATATTTAATATATATTATGATCATATATTTCACAAAATACAACAAAGATTGCATCAAAAATGTTGCAGCATCCCATGTGGAAACATAATAAGCCAAAGGAAGATTTTTCTCTTTCCCCCAAAGGTTATATTATTAAATATGATCCAATGCTGCCTTTATATATATGGTGTACCTATAATGATGCTAAATCTCAGGTATTGTGAAAATGGTAAAGAGACTGCCAACACAATTGTCAGAATAACATCTGCAATGACAATCAAAGAAATAGTTGCTGTTCCCTCTTCTAATGGTTCTAAAAGGTGAATCATATGACTAAGAAACTTCAGGAAGATTTCTTCCTCTAAATAACATTCAGGAATGGTCCATTGAATTTCATCATTAAAATGGATCAATTTTTGAGATTATTTTCATGCATTTTTCTATTGGACCTATATGGTTTCAGGCAATGAAGATTTTGATTGTTATTTTAACCTAGGAGAATTCCAAAATTAGCTATGACAACATTGGGTAAATTCAACAGCTTCCAAAACAAAGACTACAAAGCAGAATGATTCAATAAACACACACACACTGACCAAATCATTTTTACTGAGTCTTTTATTTACTTTTACTTACTTGGTGTCTTTTATCCTTTCAAGTTAGCCTTTCAGGACATAAAAAAAATAGATACTGATTGTTCTGTATGGAACTTGGTAGGTTCCAAGTACTCCATTCTGATTGGCCGAAAAGGCCACTTATGGATTGGTTTGCTAGGAACCAATCCAGGAAGCCACCAAACGATGGAAAGAATTAAATAACTGTCATTGGCCACAAGCCAGCAGGCTAGCCGCTATATAAAGGGCTGCTGTGGCTTGGGCTATGTTCCGTTTGTTTACCTAGTGGTTTGAAATAAAGAATTGTTGTTTGGAACCCAGTCTCTTGTGCTTCTTTCTGGATGGAACACTGGCGACGAAGGTGGGATCATCGTAGAAGCAGAGACCAAAGCACGCGATGATCTGAACCGAGCGAAAGAGATGGCTGGGAACAACGCGCCGCCCGCACCCTTCAATCCAAATGTAGAGGATTGGGAATTGTATATTGATCGCTTTCTTATGTTCTTAGAAAGCAACAAGATGGAAGAAATCTCGGATCAAAGGAAGAGGTCTGTCTTCCTTACACACTGCGGACTGGCCGTATTCAAAATGGCGAAGGCGCTGGCGAAACCCAGAGATGTCAAGCAGATGACCTGGTCCAACCTGAACCGAATGCTCCGAAAACACTATGCACCGGTGGTCTCAAATCTCATCAAACGACATAAATTTTACAAAAGGGACCAGAAGGAGGATGAAACTATTGCAGACTTTGTGGCGGCCTTGAGACACATTGGAGGGGCATGTGAGTTTCAAAACATGGACGAGGCTATGAGAGACCGTGTAGTCCTTGGCCTGAAAGACTCTACCCTTCAGACCAAACTACTCAACAGGCCGAACATAACCGTGGCCGAGGCCATTGCTGAGGCAACCGCTGCCGAAGCAGCGAAAAAGTCAGCAGCCACCATGAGACAAATGAACGCAGTGCCCAACCTGCTGACCCAAACAAGGGAGAAGAAGGCAGAGGAGGAAAGAAACAGCCCACAGCGACAACCCACCAAAAGGACGTCGAAACCCAGAGTGACATCGAAGACGACGACGAAGATGTCCATAGACTCTATTCAGATAGAAAATGGTGTGAAAAGAGGAAGAATCGGCGAGAATTTCAATGTGCGGGCTGCGGAGGAAATCACCTGTGGTCTGAATGCAGATTCCTTGACGCAATATGCCGGGCTTGTACTAAAAGGAGGCATATCGAAAGGATCTGCCACAACAAAAAGAGCTATAGTCCAAAAAGATGCGGAAGCACCCTCCCCCCCAGACACGACGACAGACAAGCCGGCAACTGATGGAACCGAAATAAAAGAACCGATGACAGAGAAGAAACGCATCAGACAGTCACCATCAATAATGCCAGGGCAGAAAGCGGGAAGAAGGTTTGGATAGAGGTGAGCATCGAGGGAAGATCCTGAGAGATGGAGGTCGACTCAGGGTCATTCTTATCGATGGTATCCTGGAATACCATCTGGCGCCTAATTCCAAACATCAAGCAGAAAGAACTAAAGAAACAAAAACTTGTGCTAAAAGACTTCCAAGGAAATTGAATCCCTGTAATCGGCCTTGGACATTTTTTAGTTGAATTTAAACAACATGCTGAAGTTTTGCCCCTAACTATCATCGACCATGACTGCCCTAGCCTGCTAGGAATTGAATGGTTCGCACCTCTTGGAATCAGGATGACCGGTATCAACCGCATCACTGCTACCAACTGGGAAGATAACCTGCTTCACAAATTCCAAGATGTATTCGACGGGACTCTAGACAAGTACCAGGGGACCCCAATCTCATTTAGCTTAGACCTGAAAATAGCCCCCATTCACTTAAAGGCCAGACGCGTTCCATTTGCGCTTAAACCAAAAATTGACGAACAGTTAAATAAGTTGATAGTGCAAGGGGTTTTAGAACAAGTCTAAAACCCCTTGTAACACCGGTAAAGCCAGATGGGTCAGTGCGCATCTGTGGGGACTATAAAGCAACCCTGAATCACGCGCTCCAACAAAGCGCATACCCAGTGCCAGTGGTGCAACATTTATTGCACTTGCTAAGGGGAGGAAAAATATTTGCAAAACTTGACCTAGCACAAGCTTATCAGCAACTACCCGTTGATCCAATAACAACAGAGGCACAAACGATAGTAATGCATAGAGGGGCATTCAAATGTAACCGCCTCCAATTTGGTGTTAGCATTGCCCCAGGCATTTTCCATAGCCTCATGGAACACCTGCTAAACGGAATCAAAGGTGTCATCCCATACTTCGACGATGTACTGGTCTCAGCAAAAAACGCCAACCAGATAGAAACCAGGCTAAGAAAAGTCTTAACTCGCTTTAGAAAAGGCCTAAAAGTCAAAAAAAAGAAATATGAACTGGCCACTAACCGTGTCGAATTCTTGGGCTATTTAATCGATGAGCATGGCATTCACCCCACCGAAAAAAAGGTGAAGGCTATCAAAGATGCTCCCAGACCAAGAAACAAAACCGATCTCCAGGCGTTCCTAGGCCTCATAAACTTTTACAATGTGTTCCTGCCCCATAAGGCAACAATAGCAGAACCCCTACATCGGTTGCTAGATAAAAAAAACTGTTTGGACTTGGGGCCACCGGGAACAAAAAGTTTTCCAAAGTATTAAGGATCTATTAACGTCAGACACCATTCTTAACCAGTTTAGCAACACCCTGCCGCTGACGGTCACCTGCAATGCTTCACCTTTTGGGGTCAGTGCCATCCTGAGTCACTGGCTTCCAGACGGCAGAGAGGCACCGGTCGCCTTTTACTCAAAGACATTCTCCAAAGCGGAACACAATTATCGCCAACTCGATCGTGAAGCCTTGGCAATCGTCACCGCGGTCAAACAATTCCATGAATACCTTTATGGTAGACTCTTTTTTATCGTAACCGGCCACAAGCCTCTCCTTGGAATCCTGGTGGGAAACAAGCCAACCCCAAACATTCTGTCTCCTAGAATGATGAGGTGGTCTGAATTTCTCGCTGCCTACTCCTACACGCTACTCCACAGACCTGGCAAAGCCATCTCGCATGCCGACACCTTGAGCCGTTCCCGTTGCCTGTCACAGAAGATGACCCTGATCCAACTACCTCCACATTCCAACTGGAGACCTGCCCGGAGCTACTGCTGACTGCAGCTGACATCGCGAGAGCCACAGCCAAAGACCCTTTGACAGCGCAAATACTGAACTGGGTAGGTAAAGGCTGGCCGGAGGAAAATAAAAAAGCTGAGAGTTTTAAATCTTTCTGTGCCAGACAAACCGAGCTGTCTATCGAAAAGGGGTGCATCTTATGGGGTGATAGGGTAGTAATCCCAAGCAGCCTACAAGAAACTGTCCTAGGCATGTTGCACAAGGGTCACCTGGGCATAGTCAAGATGAAAGCCCTGGCCAGGAGTTACGTCTGGTGGCCAGGGCTGGACAAAGGCATAGAATGCTGGGTTGCAACATGCCTATCAGAAAGCGAGGCCTACCCCCCCCCCCCACGGGCACCTATACGAGACTGGGAAACTCCCCGGGGCCCATGGTCTAGAGTATACATTGATTTTGTGGGGCCAACGAAGGGGACCACCTTTTTGATTGTTGTCGATGCATACTTGAACTAGTTGGAAGTCATCCTCATGGCTTCCACAACCACCGAGGCTGTCATGAAACAGTTCGACAAACTATTTGCGACGCATGGGCTACTAGATGTACTGGTTTCGGACAACGGGTCTCAGTTTACCACCTTGCAGTTCAAACAATATCTGGCTGCCAGGGTGTCCATCACGCATTAACCACGCCAGCCCATATGGCTGAAAATGGCAGGGCCGAATGCATGGTTAGATATACTAAAAAAGGCCTAGAGAGAATGGACAAGGAGGACATGCAAGACAAACTCAACCATTTACTAACATTGCAACATATCACCCCTAGTAGCACTACAAATAAAAGCCCGGCTGAACTATTAATGGGTAGGAAACTACGGTCCTACCTGGACAGGTTACAGCCCACCTATACATGGGACAAGCCCCCCGACTCCTCCAGCAAATACCATACCTTTGAAATCGGCGACCTAATCTATGCCAAGAACCTTATTGGGGACCCACTATGGCTGCCAGCCACCATCACACCAGTCACAGGCCCCCGGTCCTACCAACTAACACTAGACAATGGGAGGGAATGGAAGCGGCACATAGACCAGCTTTGTTCCCGCAACCTCGAAAGAAAAACCACCGCAGAACCAAATATAATAAATTCTGTTGAAAAAAGAACCAAGGGGGGGGGGAGTACAAATAAATAAAAAAGGGAGAGATGAACCTCCCATAACAAGACAACAAATTCTGCAAAATGACAATCTAACCAAACAAAAAGAGCACTCATGGTTAGATGAACTCCAAGAAAGAAGTCCGGGAGCAGAAGAGCGAAGTGAGGCCTTTCTGGAAGTGAGGCCTTCCTGGAAGGTGGCAGCCAGGCCAGCTCAACCAACCCGGCCAAACCAGGAGAGAACGGCGGAGCCATTTCAACCGGCCCGAAAGACTCAGGTGGGAGCGGCAGGGCTGACTCACCCTTCCAGGAGGTTCCATGGAGAAGGTCGAGAGAAGCAGCGATCCCATACGAACCGCTTGAAGACCAAAACAAAACTGAGCCACGCAGGTCAACTAGAACGAGGAAAAGCTCCATCTACCTGCACGACTACGTCACCCACGTTGGACTGTACTAAAGGGGGAGGGGTGTTCTGTATGGAACTTGGTAGGTTCCAAGTACTTCATTCTGATTGGCCGAAAAGGCCACTTACGGATTGGTTCGCTAGGAACCAATCCGGGAAGCCACCAAACGGCGGGAAGAATTAAATAACTGTCATTGGCCACAAGCCGGCAGGCTAGTCGCTATATAAAGGGCTGCCGCGGCTTGGGCTATGTTCCGTCTCTTTACCTAGCGGTTTGAAATAAAGAGTTGTTGTTTGGAACCTGGTCTCTTGTGCTTCTTTCCGGACGGAACACTGATAGTTTTCTGTCCAGTGTGTCAAGCATTGTGGGTTATTATGATAACTGCTTTTCTGTTCTGTAAAATCTGGATTCAAAAGAAATCTCACTAAATCTGATGTTAGCATCTTCTGAATGAAAGGTAGAAATTCACTGCCTGTCATGTTGCGCAACTGAGAGATCAGAATGTGTCAGGAGATATAAAAGATGCATCCATTTTGTTAGGGATAACATTGTTTACCCTAACTGGTTTAGGTGAAATAATAACTATGAATCACAGTTAGTGTATGTTAGTGTGTATGCAGCTTTAACTGTGAAATAGCAATTGTGGGAGTGGTTATGAAAACCATTTAAAAGTAGCAAGTCTACAGCTTGCTCTCACTCTCTCTGGCTTTGATGATCCCTGATTACTGCTTGGAATCAAGACTGCATTGCTCGAACGGGAGAGACAACAAAGGACTGATTTTGTATGTGAACTGACATAGGATATTCTACATGGACTTTGCTAACTGAATACCCCTGAATGGACTGACTACATGGTAAATGAATATTGGACTGTTATTTGACTATGCTATTAACTTATAATGGAATAAAATATATTCTTGATAGCACAAGCGTATCTGTTATTTTTACTGTATGTTAATAAACATACAAGCTTAGCTCACTCATTTATCTGTGTGCCTATCTGACTAACGCTGCACATTCTGTTTAGCTTGTCTACCTAACCCTGGTTGGGGAACCCAGGCTTAACACATTTCCACTTCCCAATCGTGTTTGAACACTTTTCCAGCTATTTCCCCCAAAATCTGAGCTGAGCATGCTGTAAAAGTTGTGTGGTCATCAAATGTCATTCTTCCTGTATACAAATCCATCAAAAGATTTCATAACAACCTGGCACCATGTAATAACTACAGTTCTGCACTCTTTATCAAATACAGTTATACAGGAGCTTGTGAGTAATGCCTTGCTGGAGCCCAGAGGTCGGGAGGTAAAACAAGAGTTCGCTACTCTCTCAGGCCACTCCCTTATATAAGCAAGGAAAACCAAGCAATGTTCATGAGGGATTGTGAAACGAATCAGAAAATAGAGCATCAGGATAGAGTTTGTTTGGATAAAGCAGAAGTTCCCATAAAACAGGAAGCTGTCCATTTTGTTGCAGAACCTGAAGGTGGCAGTTAGTAAAACATCAGTAATCTTAGTTGTACCAGAACCAAATCAGAAGGAGGAGGAGGAGGATAGTGTGTAGAGATACAGCACCAGTATAGGAGATGCATCTTCATACTCCAAACCTGATTTCTTTATGCTGAGTTCTCAAAAGTGCAAATGCCAACAAATGCAAAACAGTAGGTCAGCCTACAAAGAATGTTCCCCACAGCAGAATTTCCTATAAACTTCTCTTTCATTTGGATGGTGGCCAGGTTTCTCTATTGAAAACCTTAATTCTTTGCCAAGAACTAAAACCCAGCACAAAATGGAAATTCATCTACCAAAGCCACATTTCCCCAAAGTCTTTATTGCCGAACCCTAATATTTTATTTTGGAGACTTTTTCAGCAAGTTATTTGTGAGCATTCACAGGCAGGATATTTTTCTATTCCCCTCTTCATAATTTCTACTTCCTATTGTTGCATCTTTGTTAAAGTTATTATGTAATTAAAAAGCACTTCCATTTATGATTTTGTTAAAAGATTTTAAAAAGTATGAAATGTATCTCAGAAGCTGTTGAGCAACATGGCAGTAATAGACTATTAAAGTGTTTCTGTTTATACTGGAGTGTACAAGAAAAAAAATCCTTTTAGAACAAGAGTGCTATCTATTTGTGAGAATGTTTTCTTTTTTTGTCCTGCAAAATGTATGGCAGTACTATTGAAGATACAGCCCAGTTTCTTTTTAAATATAGTTAAATATATTTAACAGATCTCAGCAATAATAAAGCACAGCTAATGTGCATAGCAGCAATGAATGTTCTCTTTTGACATAAAGGAAGTCCACACTGATATCCACTGGACTTCAGAGCATGCTGACTTGTGGGGAAATTATTTTTTTAAAAAAAAAATTGAGAGAACTCTAAATATATGTGCTTAGCTTACTTAGTTCTAATGTTATAATTTACTAAATCTAATTCCTCATTAATTTAGGCACTTGACAACCAAAATACATTACAATTGTTGCAGAGTCCTGGGGTCACCATATGAGACCTTACCAGCCTGCTTCCAACAAGCAAGTGGGGAAAGAATCTAGAAACTGATTTTGCTTGTTGGAAGCAGGCTAATAAGGTCTCCTATGGTGACCTCAATACCCTGCAACCATTGTAAATATATGTTGGTTGCCAAGTGCCCAAACAACCGCATGGTTCACTCAACAGCCACACTTATTTGCTTAAAAACCAGGGCAAAAAAAGATCAGAAAATTATTGTGACCCATTTAACAATTGCCTTGTTTAGCAACAGAAATTCTAGCAACCTGAAATTCTGGGCTAAATTGTGGTTGTAAGTCGAGGACCAACAATAGCAATATAAGTTAGACTTAAGGCCCTATCACACTGCCCAACAGATGCAAAACGTTTGTAAAAAGGACACAGCGGACGAGAAAAATGTTCCATCCGTTGTTATCCGCTGTCAAAAGGGGCAAAAATTTGCATAACCAGAGCGGATAACACGGAAAGGAACGGACGCGGGGAGGACGCAGAGCGGATGGAAAGCGGATGCTCCACGGAAGCCTAGCGGATGGAAGCGGATGAGAGCGGATGGCACATCCGCAGGGCTTCCGGGGGGCCTCAGCAAAGCGGATGCGGAACGGATGAAGCAGATGCACAGCGGATGCACAGCGGATGAAGCGGATGCAGAGTGGAAGCCTAGCGGATGCACAGTGGAACCCTAACGGATGCCTAGCGTTAATTGCGCATGCGGGGAGGATGCATTGTGTAAGCCCCGCAGATATAAGGGAAGCAGCTCGGAGCAGGTCACCATTCAGAGGAAAGACCTGCTGCCGGACGGATTGACAGCCTTGCCTGCCCTGCCTGCATGCCTGCCTGCAAGCCTTGCTGCCAGCCTCCCTGCCAGCCTTGCTGTCTGCCTGCCTGCCAGCCTTGCTGCCAGCCAGTCTGCCTGCCAGCCTTGGTGCCTACCTGCCTGCCAGCTTTGGTTCATGCCTGCTTGCCAGCCTTGGTGCCTGCCTTCCTACAAGCCTTGGTTCCTGCTTGCCTGCCAGCCTTGGTGCCTGCCTTCCTGCCAGCCTTGGTTCATGCCTTCCTGCCAGCCTTGGTTCATGCCTGCCTGCCAGCCTTGGTGCCTGCCTGCCTGCCAGCCTTCCTGCCAGCCTTCCTGCCAGCCTTGGTGCCAGCCTTCCTTCCAGCCTTCCTGCCAGCCTCCCTGCCAGCCAGCAACCCCACAACCATGGGGAAGAACAGAAAGCCTCAGCCATCTGCTGCCAGCCCTGGCAAGAGGGACAGGGCCACCATCCCACCCCCTGGCCCTCACTCTGGTTCTGCTGGGGCTTCTGTAGTACGGGCTCGCTCTTCTGGGGCTGGAGCTTCTGCTGCTTCTGCTTCTGGAGGAGCTGATGATGTGGGGGATCAGACAAGCACTCCAGCACCAGCCACCTCCACAGCACCTGGACCCTTCACCCCTGAGACTGAATGACCAAGAGGAGTGCCAGAGAGTCATTTTTCTTTAATAGCTTGTTGTTAATAAAGTCTATCTTTGATTCACACTTTGATTCACACTTGCTTCATTTCTTTTTTTTAATAAAGTCTTGGTGGAAACTTTTAGAAATGGTTTAAGCCTTTGCATGCTTGAGGGGTGGGTTAAGATAGCAGTGGCATCGGCAGTGATACCTGTGGGATGTGTAATAGCTATGGGATGGGTAAGGATAGCAGTGGGATGGGCAGGGATACCTTTGGGATGGGTTAACATAGCTGTGGGATAGATAAACCTCCAGTGCAAGCATAGTGGGACTGTATAGTCCACCCTCCCAGGTGCCACACATATGGCCCTTTATTATCAATAATAATGTAATCAATCATCCACACATGTCAACATAAACACAACTGTTTATTAAATGCCCTGTTCATTGCAGGGCCACCCAACATACATGGCCCAATCTCATCAGTGTGATGAGACAGGCTGAAGGAAGCATCCATTAAGCATCTATCATCCTGTCTTGCCACTCCACTGCTCCTGCTGGGGAGTTGCACCAGTGTTTCAGGAGGTTGCGCTGCTTCTTCCCTTCATGTGAAGCTCTGTTGGGGCCTTGCACATCCTCAGTGTCTATCAGGTTTCGCCCTTGCCTCCATTCCCCAGGCTCCATGTCCCCATTGCCTTGTTGGAGGTCCACAAGCCTGTTCTGCAAGACTGGGTAGCGGGTGCGCATGAGATTGTGCAGGATGCAGCAAGCTTCCATGATCCTCCTCACGGTCTCTGGGAGATGCTGCATGGTGGTGAGAAGTACCTGGAACCTGTTGGCCAGGATGCCAAAGGCGTTCTCCACTACCGGCCTTGCCCTGGACAGCCTGTAGTTGAAGATCCTCTCTTCACGGGTGAGGCATTTGGAGGTGTAGGGCTTCATGAGGTAGGTTCTGAGGGAGAAGGTGTCATCCCCCATGATGAAGTAGGGCACATCTTGCGTGTCATTGGGCAGTGGGTCTGGATCTGGGAAGCTCACGATGAGGTTGCGTTCCAGCCCATCCTTGAGGTCACTGGCGTTGTATACCTGGGCATCGGAAGATGAGCCGTTGCCTGAAACATCGATGTACATGAACTTGTAGTCAGCATCCACTATGGCGAAGAGGATGATGCTGAAGAAGCCCTTGTAGTTGAAATAAGTGGACCCCGACTTGGCTGGCGCTTTGCAGGCCACATGCTTGCCATCGATGGCTCCAACGGTGTGTGGGAAGTTCCACCTCTGATACCACTGCTCTGCAACTTTCTTCCATCCTTCTTCAGTGGAGGGGCACTGGAGGAGCTCCTCCATGTATTCTTCGATGATGGCCTGCACAATGCTCTGACCACAATGCTGATGGTGTTGTGTGGCACCCTCCAGCCATTCTGCATGCTCCTGTAGGTGGTCCCTGAGGCCAGGTGGCACAGAGTGAGTGCCACCTTGAGCCCAGGTTCCAGGCTGGGCCGGAAGTTGGTGTTTACCTTGGTCAACCTGGGTGTCAGCCGCTGCACTTCGTGAAAAATGGCTGGAGGCATCCTCATGAAGTTCTGGAATGCCCGAGTGTCTTCGTTTCTGAGCTCCACCATCAGCTTGTTGTACAGTCCGTACTCTGCTCTTCTGGCAATCCATCTTCGGACCCAGACGCTTCTTGGCCGCCTCCTTTTCTTCCCGTAGTAGAGTTCACAGAGCCTGTACATGGCTTCGCACTGTTGCAGAAGGATGGTGGCTGCCAAAAGGACTTTGTTACGATCCACGGTGGACATGACTGGATGCTGTGGAAGAGCAAGAGTCAGATGAAGGCTGCAGAGGTCTGCACCGCAGGGCTGCTGGTCTGAAAGTGAGATCCAGGTGAGTTGCTCCCCCTTTTTATAGGCAGTATAGGTTTTCCCCTAGGTGTCCCTTTGCATCCTCTAGGCATCCTCTAGACATCCTTAATATCTGAGATAGGTCCCCTCTGCGAACGTTTTTTCCGTTTTAAATGCTTTGTTTCTGTTCTGCATCCGCTAGGCATCCATTCTGCATCCGTTCCACTTCCTCCCTGCATCCGTTTACCACTGGAGCGGATGGAGTTGCGCGGATGCACAGCGGATGCCTAGCGGATATAGCAGATGTGTAACGGATGCAGAACGGATGCCTAGCAGATGCCTAGTGGATGCAGAATGGACGCATTGGATACATTTTCCACTCAAAAGTTTTGAGCAGTTCAAAACTTTCTGAGCGGATGAAATGTCAATAGATGGTTGCTGGACGGATAGAGAGGATGAAAAATGGATGCAGTGAGTGCAGAACGGATGCATCACATTAATCAATGGATGACAAGTGTTTTTCTCTGTTTTACATCCTCTTTCCATCCATTGGTGCAGTGTGACAGAGGCTTTATATTCTGCTTCATATATCTTTATAGCCCTCTCTAAGTGGTTGATAGAATAGAATAGAATACCTTTATTGTCACTGCATTCCACGAATAGAATACAATAATAAACTAACTAACCATTCAGTTTATTAAATAGTAAAATATGATGTGAATTCACTTTGGAATTCTTGGGTACCATGGCACACTGTTTGGGAGCCATGGTCATAAACCATCAGCCAAAATGCACTTTTGGAATTATATTTATTTCTCATTCATGTGTAGATAACTATTATTACCTTTATTGTCAGAGTACAACATGTGTACAATGAGATTGGTTGAGCCTCCCTTCATGCACCCCACTCAACACAACTCACAGTGAGGACAGAACCCAGTCCCAATCTCCTTAGACTATGTGACCTTGATGCACAACGTGCCACCCCCTCAAGTCTATCATACTATGTTGACATGAAGTTATTTTCTATTCAGAAGTCCGACAGCCCACGGGTAGAAACTGTTCTTTAGCCTGTTGCTAGTTATGGTTCTATATCTCCTACCTGATGATAGGAGAGTAAAGAAGTAAATGTACTTACACTCAAATCATGAATTTAAGTAGTCATTGTTTCGAAGCAGATAGTCACAATTTTCATTCATTCTGGGTATCTGAATGATCCAATGACTTTTTCTTGTACTATATCATTATATTTCCACACATCTGTTCACATCATCTGACAGAATAAGTTTCCTTCCAATTACAATCCTTCAGAATATGGTGTATGGTATATTCCCCCCCCAAAAAAAAAACAAAACACTGCATCCCTAATTCTTTCAGTATTGCCATTATATGGAGCATAATATGAGTTATCACCAATATGGATTTCTGTTTTCATCTGTACACCCAACAATCCAAAAAGAGATCACTCTGGAGGAAAAACAAATCTGGTCACGTTGCCAACTTCAAAAGCTGATACAAGAATTTATGCTACCAGATAAAGACTGAATGCACCAATTATCACATGAAACAAGAGGAAAACCTTCTATGCAACAATTCCACCCATGCTTTTTATAATTTTGTAAACAACAAACTAAAAGACTCAAGGTCCATCCCACCCCTGATAGACTGATAGCACCATTACAGCCAACATCTTTAACACATTTCTTGGCTCAGTATTTGTAAATAGCAATGGATCATGCCCAGTATTTCCTAGCCGAATCACAGAAAACTACAATTATTTAATGCATATCAATTTTACAGAAGACAATGTTGAAAAAGCACTGCACAATCTAAAACCATCTCTATCTATTGGACCGGACGGAATACGTGCCTACTTCTTAAAAAACCTATCCACTGCCTTTGCAGAACCTCTAAGCATAATCTTTGAAAAATCTTTCAGGACCAGCTCCTTGGTAAAACTATGGTCACAAGCCACGGTCATCACCATCTTCAAAAAGGGAGACCCCAGCCTAGTTGAAAATTACAGACCAATCTCCTTATGCTGCCTCACCTGTAAAGTCATGGAATCCATTATCCTCCACTTAGAGACAAACAACCTACTCTCTAATAAACAATTTAGTTTCAGAAAAAAACTATCCTGTAATCTGCAACTCTTACACTGCAAAAGCATATGGACTACACAATTCAATCAGGGCAAAGCAATAGACACAATCTACGTAGACTTCTGTAAAGCCTTTGATTCAGTGGTACATGACAAACTACTCCTAAAACTAAAATTTTATGGTATCTCTGGACAACTGCATAACTGGATAGAAGCATTCCTGTCAAACAGACAACAAATGGTAAAATTGGGAGTGTCCTATCAAATTCTGTACCTGTCAACAGTGGTGTCCCCCAAGGCAGTGTTCTAGGACCAAATCTCTTCATACTCTACATAAATGACCTCTGTGATCATATTAAGAGCAACTGTGTTCTCTTCGTTGATGATGTAAAGCTGTTCAATACAAGCAGACAATACTGCTACACTTCAAAAAGATCTTGACTATGTATCAGAATGGTCAAACAAATGGCAACTTCAAATCTCAACAAATAAATGTTCTGTCTTCCATATTGGCAAAAAAAAAATAATCAGAAAATAAAATACAAGCTGAATAGTCAAGACCTTGTTGATGATCCAAGCTCTGTAAAGGACCTTGGAATACTCATCTCTAATGACCTAAGTGCTAGAGCCCACTGTAACTACATAGCCAAAAAGGCATTAAGAGTTGTTAACCTAATCCTATGTAGCTTCTTCTCTGGTAATATCATACTACTTACTAGAGCATACAAAACATTTGCTAGACCAATACTCGAATACAGCTCATCAGTCTGGAACCCACATTAAGTATCTGATATTAGCACAGTTGAGAAAGTACAGAAATATTTCACAAGGAGAGTTCTCCATTCCTCTACTCATTGTAGAATACCTTATGCCATCAGACTTGAAATTTTAGAACTGGGAAATCTTGAATTATGCCGTCTTCGGTCTGATCTGAGTATGGTGTATAAAATCATACATTGCAATGTCCTACCTGTCAATGAATACTTCAGCTTCAACCATAACAACACAAGACCACACAATAGATACAAACTCAAGGTTAACCGCTCCAAACTTGATTGCAGGAAATATGACTTCAGCAACAGAGTGGTCAATGTCTGGAATACTCTACCTGACTCTGTGGTTTCTTCCCTCAACCCCAAAAACTTTAACCTTAGACTGTCTACTTTTAACCTCATCCCTTTCCTAAGAGGTCTGTAGGGGGAGTGCATAAGCACACCAACGTACCTACCATCCTTGTCCTATTATTTCTTTTATTTTTCTTTTATGTATCCATTTCATGTATTCATAACTTTGTATATACTTATACCTGTTTTCTTGTAAGCGATTGACAAATCAAAATAAATAAATAAATAAAAAATAAAAACATACTAGGTGACTCTACTTCATACTCTGTTATATATTGTAGTTTAATCTTTCTGCTCATAATCAAATCTATGCCTTCATTTCCTTGCCTATATTCATGAACTTCATTTCACAGAATCAGACTACTTTCATTCAGATATATTATATTTTGCTCTTTTCTCTTTATTTTCATCGGTATATGTGTGTATCTATAAGTATATACACAAATATATATGTGTGTGTATGCATATGATATATGTGTATGTATGTGTGTGTATGTATGTGTATGTATGTGTATATATCTATCTATCTGTCTGTCTGTCTGTCTGTCTGTCTGTCTGTCTGTCTGTCTGTCTATCTATCTATCTATCTATCTATCTATCTATCTTGCACTTCAAAGCACTCCCATGTGTTATGATCATCACAAAAGAGATCAACCTTTAGTGACCACTTGGGCAGTGGTTACCTACCAGTGGGCTGGGGACCACAGGTGGTCCATGGGAAAATTATGGTGATCCGCAGAGAAATGTCCCTCCCAAAAGACTCCCCCCAAAAGCAATTAATCCAGGCTACGCAGGAACACAAGGCTGCACTGTCCACATGGCCCTCCCACCCACTGGCCAAGCACAAACCTTACCCTGAGTAGAGCCATGCAAGCCAGAACTGAAAGGTAAGACCAACGGTGGGGGAGGGAAATCTGCCCCGGTTGGCTTGGTAACATTGGTGGGAAAGTTGGTCCCATATTCCAGAGCTGCAGTAGACTGGCCCTTTGGTCAGCTCCTCCAATCTATGGCAGTCTGGTGCACCTGGGTGAGGACCAGCTGCTCCAGGATGATCAAAGGGCCAGTCCTGTGACTACTGCAGCTCTGGAATATGGGACCAACTTTCCCACCAATGTCAGCAAGCCACTATCAGTCAAAATTAATATTAGTGAAATATTATGAGTTTGGTGGTCCCTGAGGTCCAAAAGGTTGGCGACCCCTGCATTAGGGTGTTCATCAAATTAGCTATCACATGACATTTTTTTCTAAAACAGAGAAGATGTAAATTAAGTTTATTAGTCCTAGGTGTACTGGACTATATGCTGAATTATTTCCTAGAGAAAGGATAATACTAGGTCAAGCACAACCAAACCTTGGTTTTATTGCAAGCATGTTCATACTAATTTATGCAAGGTAAGGTCTATAATATAGAAAAAACTTTGCAAGTCAGCATATTGGCCCATATCCTATTAGCTAAGAGGAATGTGCAGTATAAATACAAACCCAAGAAGATACTCACACCATAAACCAGTTAAAAACTATTCAACTTAAGGAAAGAATGGACAACCCTTTCAGATCCATGTGCTCGGCCACATATCTGAGCTGCAAAAATACAGTGCAACACTAATTTTTTATTCCAGTTTAAGGGTTGTATGAATTTTTGTAGCTGAAATGAAATAGGTATCACTCAGCTATATTATAAGAGCTAATTCTCACTTCTCCAAGCCTGCTACTTGGGAAAACAAAAAGGGGGTCTTAGAAATAGGAAAAAAAATGATTGGTCAGAAAGAAAATAGGTTTTTCTACTCTTTATCACTCTTTGCTCATCCTCTAACAGATCATTTCTATGAAAATATGGCACTTCATTTGAAGAAAAGGGGTTGAAGAAAAGGCACTTCCTTTGAAGAAAAGGACCATTTGGCAATTTGAGAGTTTAAAGGATTGAATTTGGATGCTATAGTAGATAATGGGGTGAAACTAGTGAAGGTGGAACTGGCACCCATTGTAAGAAACACCTGGCTATCACTAAGGAAAAGGGTAAGTATGAGTAGTATGATCAAGTGAGGCAAACAACAAGATTTCTCAAATTCCAAAAGGCAAATAAATTTCTCAAATAAAAAGGGTAATTAATAACCTTTGATTTTGGATCCTCTGTATATACTAGTTTTACCTCTAGTGCAGGTAGAAACTGAAGGGCTATATGTAACTTTCCAAGTACCCTTTGTGTGGTTCTAACAAACACCTAGATTCCACCACTGTACTTCTGACATGCAGGACTGATATCAGCCTTGCAAGCTAATAACAGCCTTGCAAGGAAGCAAGGCCAGGTGAACTAATTCTATTTTATTGCAAGGTTACATTAACAGAATTTTGCTAATCTGAAAGTAAATACCTCCTCCATGACCTTTACAGCCCAAAAAACTATGTAGAATCCCTTCTGAGACATTTACCATTACCACATTCTTGCTCCAGGCTAAGCTGCCTTTTATGTGACCATTCCCCTGGCTATGGCCTTCCCCTTGCCTTGCAAGATCATTCCCATATACTACAGTATTACTGTGTACTGAGCAGTTGCTTTAAGGAAATTGTATTTAGAGCTACTGGACTTCAACTGCTGTAATAAATGAGACAACATGGCCAGTGGAAGATTATAGAAGTGATTCAATTTATTTGAAAGGTACACATTTGGAATCAACCAAACAGTTCATTTTATATTCTCCAGTTTAAGTTAGGGAAATATCCAAGAGAGTTCATATGGTTATTATCAATGACATGGTCATCTAGAACAGGGGTCTCCAACCTTGGCAACTTTAAGCCTGGCAGACTTCAACTCCCAGAATTCCCCAGCCAGCAAAGCTATCTAGCAAGGTCAGCAAAGCTGGCTGGGGAATTCTGAGAGTTGAAGTCCACCAGACTTAAAGTTGCCAAGGTTGGAGACCTCTGATCTAGAAGGTATACAGTTGAGTAGGAATTCAGGGGGATTTAGAAGATGATGTAAAGGGATAAACATAAAGTTGATGCAATGGATAGATGTGAATGCTTTGGAGCAGGGATGTCAAACTGGCAGCTTGCAGACTGGATGTGTCACATGCAGGCCACGCCTATCCCAGCTCCTGAATGGGAAAAACATCGCAAAATGTCACATGATGGCAACGTGACACAGTGAGTTTGACACCCGTGCTTTGGAGGAAGAGAGGGAAGCAACAGACACCAATCAAAGACAAATTAAACAATTCTAACTCATTAATTGAGCAACAGCTAATTGTGCTAACTACATTTATGGATATCTTTCTATAGAAAGATAAATGCAGTTTATACCCTGAAAATATATTTCCAAAAATAAAATCAAACATAATTCTATTCATGTCCTTTCTCATAATAAAACTATAAAGACTACTGTATTAATTAGGAAGAGTGTCTTTAAAAATGTAAATATTAAAGAGGTTTGGGTTGTTGTTGTTGTTGTGCATTTTTATATAAAATAAATTTAGCTTGAAACTATATGAACTTCTAAATATGGCTTTGAATGATTTCTGCTTGAGTCAAAATGTTTGTTTTAAAGGCCAATGACATTCAGAAAGGAACAATAAAAAATAATCGTCTTTTAGATGTGCTAAACTACAGCTCCCAGAAGCCCTGACTAGTCCTTCCAATAGTGAGGGATGCTAAGACCCATGGTTCAACCAGAAGGCTATTGATATCTTTAAGAAACCAAAGAGCCAAGAGCAAAAGTCTGCACTGAATTTTTAAAAAATCTCTAATGAAGCTAACTGAGAATTTAGGGATTTGAAATATGAATAAGCTTAATTTTTTTTTTGAAATTCCAGCAATCCAAACTCTGAATTAATTTCAAAATATGGAATTACTAGGATTGACTGATGATGTTAGCTAGCTTGGTAATGAAACTTCTGCAAGAAAACAACTAAGCTCAGAGAGCACCAAGAAGCCTTCATTCCAAATTAGAGAGTATATAAATTAAGTGAAAGTACTTTGCTATTTTGAATATCTTATTCTGGTTTGGCTTGTCATTGGGAGTAATAAGATCAGAAAGCCACTAAATCTACTGGAAACTACTGTGCAGGGCAAAAAAGAGGTAAATAACATGTGTGATGTTTTCATTCAAATACCACAACTTATATACTTCTTCCAAAATCGGGACATGAGTACATAGTTGTGACGTTTATTTGAGGTCACTGCATTTGTCTTTATTTTGATGTAATTGTGGTTTGTTATAGATCAGGTGTATCAAACTTGCATTGTCATCGCAGTGTCACATGAAGTATCTCAACTTTTTCCCCTTCGCTAAACCGGGCATGAGCATGGCCAGTACGTGATGCATCTGGCCCACGGGCTGCAAGTTTGATAGCCCTGCTATAGATACATCCAGCATCTGGGATTTCAGCAGGGATTTCCCATATACTTTTAGAAAAATTCTTCAAACCCAAATGTTACAACAGCCAGAGAGTTCTCCAGAAGTGACTGTACCCCCCCAAACCTCTTCGGCAAGCATAGGCTCAAAATATCTTAGTAAAAACAGAGCAGGCATTCGGAAGCAACAATCTGCAATTGATCCACAAATATGTTTTTATATATCTTCTTTCAATTAAACTGCTTTGATTAGCATCATAATAAGACAAGACTAATGCCTTAATATAGCATAGATACAGTAATAATATTGCATTTTAGTTCCTCTCAATTTCCTATATATACTCAAATTACTATAAGAAAAAAAAATCAGATTCTGAAATCACTTAGAATTCTTGAAAGTTATTTTATTATTTATTGAGTCACGGTGGTGCAGTGGTTAGAATGCAGTACTGCAGGCTATTTCTGCAGACTGCCAGCTGCCTGCAATTTGGCAGTTCAAATCTCACCGGGCTCAAGATTGACTCAGCCTTCCTTCCTTATGAGGAGGGTAAAAAGAGGACCCAGATTGTTGGGGGCAATATGCTGACTCTGTAAACCAGTTAGAGAGGGATGTAAAGCACTGTGAAGCAGTATATAAATCTAAGTGCTATTGCTATTAGGTTAAAAAATTGACAGTGTGAGAAAAAAAGACTACTTTTTTTCACCATATTAAAAAAAAGTGCAAGACCCAGACCAAGGAGAGAAAACAGAGAGATGAATCAGAAATGTTGCAGAAAAAAGCCTGAAATTGAGGACATAAGAAATCTTCCCTCAACAGCGTATAAGACTAAAACCACCATTTGTTGTATGGATCAAGAATATTTGTTAATCAGAGTTTATGAATTGGTTCCCATAGGATACAGCATACAAGCAATTGCCTGCCAAGAGAGCTGCTACCAGAATTACAGATTTTTCCTTTGGAAAAAAACATTTTAATCAAAAAAAAGTAGCGTCTAATTCTCAGATCACACTAAAGTATAATGGAGTTTATTTAGTTTGACTTATGATATCATGTGAACCCAGCCACCTAGTTTAAAAAGAAATAATGCTTAATGTTATGCAAACCAGCTAATTGCAGCTTATTCAATTAAATAAGTAAGTAGCTAATGTTTAAATCTGTGAACATGTTTTCTCTCCATTGGCAACCATACTACTTCTACAACAAGAGCACTTTTTTGAGGCAGTTTAATTCAAATTAATTTCTTCAATTTCTATAGCCACTCATTTCAGTCAAGTGATTCTGGGTGGCTTACAATTGTAAAATTATATTAAATGCAGCTGAGATATCTAACCAATTAGCAATAAAAACAATCAATCAATGTAGTTTATTACAGCCATAGACCAGAGACCAAAAAAACCCCCCACACTCAGTTAATGGACAATTAAAAATTCTAGTATAAAATAATAAACAACAACTAAAATCTATGATAAAATTATACATGGTCTAACTGTACTAAAAGTACAATCCATAAAATGTGTGGCCTGTTGTCAGTTTAATACTAAGAGGTAAGGAATAGGCAGTGCAAAGTGTTGGCCACATTTGTTGTATAACGTAACTATGGTGGATTAGACAAATCCCCAGTGCTACTGTGTGGAATCTAACCACCTGTACTGTCGTTGTGGATTGTTCATCCTGAAGCAACCACTGGAGATAAGCAGTATTGGAATGGCCAGGATACCTAGCAATTATTGGAAGAATAATTATTGGAACCATAAAGTCAAGTAACAGGGCCCTTAACATATTCCGAGTCCCAGCTCAGGGTACATAACCAACTTTTTAATACTTCAAAAAAGATCAATAGGATTGGGACCATTCTAATCTCTGAGGGAAGAATATTTCATAAGGCTGGGACTGACCCGTCTTCTAGTTCCTACCAATCAAAACTCTTTGGCTGATGTAGCATGCTGAATGTGCTAGATTGAATTGAATTGGATTGGTAGGGACTGCTGGAAAAACACTGTCCTTCAGATAATCTATATTGAAATGCTACTATTACTACTACTACCACTACTACAAGAAAAATGCAAGATAGTTGACTAACAAACCAAGTTGAAGCTTACTTTTATTGGACAATTGGTTATGGTTCTTAAACATTGGTTAGGAATGTATATTTATTGGACTGGTAGAGTATGTGAGACTCTGTCACATAAAATATATATGGAGCTTTATTTCCCAGTCTAGAAGGTTATCAATAAAATAATTTTAGCTGAGGATTGACCCGGGGTTCCTTAGTACTCTTTGAACTTGATGGTTTTCTTGCAGAAGTTTCATTATCAAACTAGATAACATCAATGTTAGAAGAGAATGGGGTTATAATAAATAGTCTTATTTTTATATGCTAGTGGTTCACCTTGTCTGTGTTGGTGGCATTGTTCTTGCTAGTTTCTTAATTAGGCTGTTGTTTACTGTTATCTTGTCTGAATAGATAATTCCTTGAATGGAATATTGTTTATTTCTTGATTGTTGGTCTCATATTAATCTTGGGGTTAAACTCTGCTCATCTAGGTTTGATTACTGGTGAGCAGATGTTTTGGTCATCATGAGGCCGCTTCTATCGGCTGACGAAAGCTCCCCGAAGGCAGAGTCCCAGCTGCTTTAGGACGTGGCATGGCTGCCCATGTCCCCTCATCTTTAGGCAGTCTCTTTCGGGCCATAGAAGCTCCCCAAATGCAGTCACCAGCCACTTCGATCGGCCGGTAGAAGCGGCCTCGGGGCGGGCGCACACACACACACACACATACACTACCCTCGCCACGAGGCCAATCGGCAGACGAAAGCTCCCTTAAAGGCAGAGTCCCCAGCCACTTCAGGGCGTGGCGGGGCTGCCCATGTCCCCTCGTCTTTAGGCAGCCTCTTTCGGGCAATGGAAACTCCCCAAATGCAGTCACCAGCCACTTCGATCAGCTGGTAGAAGCGGCCTCGGGGCGAGTGCACGCACACACACACACACACACACACACACACATTCCCCTTGCCACAAGGCCGCTTCTACCGGCTGATTGAAGTGGCTGGTAATTGCATTTGGGAAGCTTCCATCACCCAAAGGAGACTACCAAAAGGCGAGGGGACATGGGCAGCCACGCCTCGCCCCGAAGCGGCTGGGGACTCTGCCTTCAAGGGAGCTTTCGTCTGCTGATTGAAGTGGCCTCGTGGTGAGGGGAGTGTGTGTGTGTGCGCTCGCCCCAAGGCCGCTTCTACCGGCCGATCAAAGTGGCTGGTGACTGCACTTGGGGAGCTTCCATCACCCGAAAGAGACTGCCTAAAGGTGAGGGGACACAGGTAGCCACACCCTGCCCTGAAGCGGCTGGGGACTCTGCCTTCAAGGAGCTTCTATCGGCTATTGGGGTCTTCTAGCCTAGGCTACCTGCAGGGCACTCCTAAAGGCAACTTTTTTCCCTATCCCCCCGCCCTTCCCCTGCCCATTTCTCTTGGCCTCATGTAGTTTTAACAAACGATGTGAGAAATGGCGGGGAAACCCATGGTTGAAATAGGCCTAAATTTTGGGGGGTGGGGCTTAATTTCACCTCATGCCTAGAAATCATGCTGGGCCTTCCTATTGGTGGAGGCCGTATTTTTGGAGAAACACGGTAGATAATAATGAAACTGAGCCGACATCTTTCCAGATTTAGTCAATTGCCTTAGCTTCTGATCCTGTCAAAGCTCTAATAAAGTTCTTACAGAATACTAAAGCGAAAACAGGTGGAGTAAATCCATAACTACTGGATTATCCAACCACAACTTCTAGCATAAGCCCATAGTTTTCTAGTGATTAAAAGCAATGTTAATAATTATGTCTTATTTAGATACATGCATAAATTATATCTTGCCACACCACTTAGAAAGGCTAAATTAAATTAAATTAAAAAAAAAAAATCTCAGTGATCTCATGCTTTTTCATCAAAAGTACCAAAGAGAGATAGCAGGCTTAATTTTTATAGATTAGATAAACAAAAGGATACATTGTAACTCCTACAGAAAAAAATCAAAGTGAAAAGTAGCAGCAGCTAAAAGCTAATTACTGTGAAGCAGAAGTGGGAGAAGATGGTACCAGAGGGAAAGGTGACATAGATTAGTAAGCAATAACAGGCATGAGACATGAAAAGAGAGAGGGTGGGATGAGGAGCATGCAGTTCAACTAGGTTTTTCATTTATATACAACATTTTCAGAAATGTTTTAAAAATAATTACAAACTTTTATGGCTGGGTTATGATAGCAGGTATGTTATGTTTCATTCTGATCTACTTGCATCATGCATAAATCTCTACTTGAATCTCCCTTAGGATTAGACACATTCATGAAACGTAAGCTGTTGAGAAGATAGCAAGGATGGAAAGCTTAAAGATTAGAATCAGTCTACTTTTGAATGTCAAATGTCTAAATATAAGCAGCAGGGGATAGATGAGATGATCATAGTATAAAGAGAACTGATTCAATGCAAAAATGAGCCTAGACTTTCAGTATCACAGATTGGTATTATTTAATAAAACGTGCTGCACCATGAAGAGCTCAATGGGTACCTAGTACAAATGAGGAAACTTAAGAATACCTGCACAAAAACCTCAAGGAGTACTTGGCATGAAAGACCTATTGATGTGTGGAATACTTGGTGCTCTCTGAGCTTGGTTCTTTGCTTGCTAACATTTCATTACCCAGTGTAGGAGAGAGAGCAGTAGAGCCAGAGGAAGGAGTTAAATGAAAGCATCAGTACAGAATAGTTACATAGCCACAAGAGAACAAAGTCCAACCCTCCTTAAATGCCATTGTCCCTTATCTAGTTTTGTCCAGGTGCAAATCATTACTCTGAGAAGATTCCTTGCATAGGCTTTAGCAATATATCAGTAAATTAGAATTTTCATGTATAGACTTGATTTTTTTTGCTCTTGACAGTCAACTAGGTAACATTAGCAATTCACCAGTCAATGAAACATCTACAAGCAAACAACCAAGCTCAGAGATCACCAAGGACTCCTCTGTTCATCCCTGCCTCCAAGTCTCTATTGGAGACCTACCAATTTTATTCTCATCTTCCAGAAATCTCACGACACCTTTTTAATCATAAATGCCTTTAAGAAAATAAAAACTTCTCAAAAAGTATAAATTGGTTAAAGGGTCTACTTAAACTTTTTTTCTGTGTTTTCGTAACAGTTATATTTATGAAATACCTTTAATCTTGTCTCTGGGATTCAAGCTGATGGAAGACAGGATCACAAACAAAGACACGCAACAATGCTGGCAACAACTGATGGATCAGATGCAGAACAATCTAGAATAGAATAAAGCTGGAAGGGACCTTGGAGATCTTCTAGTCCAGTCCTCTGCTCAAACAGGAGAACATATATCATTTCGGATAGGTGACTGTCTCGCCTCTTCTTAAAAATCTCCAGGGATGGAGCACCCACAATTTCTGAAGGCAAGTTATTCCACTGGTTAATTGTCCTCACTGTTAGGAAGTTTCTCCTTAATTCCTTAATTCTCTTTTTGATTAGTTTCCAACTTTTGTTTCTTGTCCTGCCCTCTGGGTGCTTTGGAGAATAATTTGACCTCCTCATCTTTGTGGCAGTCCCTCTAATACTGGAATACTGCTATTATGTCACTCCTAATTGTTCTTTTCTTTGGACTAGCCAAACCCAGATCCTGCGGTCGTTCTTCACGTGTTTTAGTCTCCAGGCCTTTGATCATCTTTGTTGCTCTTCTCTGAACTTTTTCCAAAGTCTCAACATCTTTTTTGTAATATGGTGACCAAAATTGGTTGCAGTATTCTAGGTGTGGTCTTACTAGGGCTTTATAAAGTAGTACTAATAGTCCACATGATATTGATTCTATGCTTGTTTATACAAGCCAAGATTGTATTTTTTTTTTTTTTTGGCTGCGACTGCACACTGATGGCTCATATTCAAGTGATCATCCACTATGACTCCAAGGCCTCTCTCAAAGTTACTGTTTTTGAGCCTAATCTGTACTTATACCTTTGATTTTTTTCCTGCCTACATGTAGTACTTTGTTTTCTCCACGTTAAAATTCATTTTGTTGGATAGGGCCCATTGTTCAAGTTTGTCAAGATCTTTTTGGATCTTGAGCTTGTCTTCTGGGGTCTTGGCTATTCCTGCCAGTTTAGTGTTATCTGCACATTTGATGAGTTCCCTTTCTAAGTCATATATGAAGATATTGAAGAGTACTGGGCCTAAGATGGGGCCTTGTGGTACCTCCACTACTTACTTCTGTCAATGTGTATGTATTACCATTAAGGACAGCTAGTTGAGTATGATTTGTCAGCCAGTTACAAATCTATCTGGTGGTGATATTGTCTATTCCACATATTTCCAGTTTACCAAGAAGTAGGTTGTGGTCTACTTTGTCAAATGCCTTACTGAAATCTAAGTATACTATGTCCACAGCATTTTTCTGGTCTACTAATTTAGTCACTTTATCAAAGAATGTAATAAGATTGATTTGGCATAATCTGTTTTTAACAAACCTGTGCTGGCTACTAGTTAAATCTTTATTTGCTTCTAGTTGTTTGCAGATCTCTAATCAAACATCAGATGTTCCAGTTATGCTTATTAAGAGTTACATTGGAATGCTATTCTAAAAAAGAAGTCTGGACAAACACTCTTACATTTTAAATTTAAGCTGAAAAAAAATGTTATTAGACTCCTGATATTTGGCAAATAATTTGTTGCTAAAACAACACCGAGGGGAGTCCATTCAGATTTCTTCATTTTTAAAGACCTCCCTGCATATATTAGCCTTTAAACTGATGCAAAATAAAGTGGGAATGTAACAGGTATTCATCTTTAGCTGGACATCCACAATCTTACAGTATTCTGTCAGTCCATGACAGCAGGAAATGGGTTAAAGAAAACAGTAGTAACATAGCAGGAAGCAAATGTGTATTTCCCAACTATAAGAATGTTCCTTGTTTATTTACTTTCTTTTGTGAATAGTGACTTAACAAACCAAATATGTGTCAAAAAAATTCCTGTGAGATTAGATGTTTATCAGAGCCAGGAATAAGATAATTGCAATAGACAAATATGAATGCAACTCAATAACCCTGTGACAATGAGCGCCATGGTTTAATTATGGGATTAGTGTCTGACCTGAATCTACTGCCAATTTTACTGAATAACTGCAAGTTCTAATACCGAATGCCAGAAATGTCTTTCTAATTTTTCTCCACTTTACAGAAAATACTATAAATACATGTTAGTTAACTTCTATGTCAGAAAGCCCCAAACATTTTTATCTTTGTGACAAGGAAAACAGTCCACATCTATTCATTTTGATATGCTTTTCCTCTACCATTTCCAAGTCTAGGACACCTTTGAGATAAGACAAACATGGTATATTGAATAATAAAATATAACTGCAATGGTGATTTATGAAAGCATATTATAGTGTTAGCAGTACTATTCCCAGTTTCTCCCTAGCAATCAAAGGAATAACATATGTTATTGGTGAACCATGACACCCAGATTAAATGCCTGACCAAGGCAGAAGATTTGGGCTCACAGTGATAACTAGTCTTATATTAATAATTGTTCTCATCCTCAAATACCAGGTTTTGTACTTACAAGTCTGCAGTATAGGGAGCCTGTTGTGAGAGATACCCTGCATTATATTACAACAAAATGGGGAAAACCATTTTTCCAAACTGGAAATTAGCTTGAAAACAATTACGGAAGTTGATCCATGCAACATTTATTTTTACATGAAGTATTTTGCAGAAGCAAATGCTTAATTGGTATTCCACACACTTTATGCACAGATCAGCACAATATTTTTAATAGCCGTCAGATAAAAAGAGGAAGGTGAACATGAATTTGTTGTTTTTTTCCATCACTTTCCAACTCTTTCTAACTTGATGCACAACATTTCTTCTGGATTGTCTGGCACTAATAGCTTCTCTGAGTTGTTATAAACTTATGCTTTCATTATGAGGGATAGTTTCTGGGTACCTTCTCTTCAATTAGCCTCTTTTTACTGACTTTCATTTTTTCTATGTGTTAGGGCCTTCTCCAATGCCTCTTCCTTTAATTAGCTTCACCAAATAAGAATAGGGAAAGTGCTATGGAAATGATCAGATAGATTCATAAAACCACACAGGAGTAAACACAAGTGTTAATACAACAATTACACAAAAAGCTGGATTGATGAAGATGGAGAAATATAAATGTATCTTAAGTTATAACTTTATAATAAAGGCGAGGAAAAGAAATAGACATTTACCGAGTTTCAAAGTACAGGGAATATAAATAATTGGTTCTATGTATTTAGAGAAGCTCAGGCTATTCTCTAGATTACTGATTTTATATCAAAATTTAAAATGGGAGATCAACTTAGATGTTCTACAATAGCAAAATTCACCCTTCTTTGTAGAAACATGTAAAAGAAAAATCTTGAATTATGATTAGGAGATTAAACACCTGGCTAGGTGTTTTTTTTTAAAGTAGGGCCACAGATGAAAAATAATTTAGATGCAATAACCCAATTTCAGATAGAAAACCTTTCAGATAGAAAACCTAAAAATGATATATCTCCTAATTTTGAGGCAAACAACAAACATAGAGCAAAGAAAATCAATTTGCAGAATTGAAACAAGGGAAAGGAGAAAAATTAGCTAAAGGGTAGTAGTAAATCTTGGGTTTCACAAGAAACCCTAAACATTTTTAGCTTGGTGATTTGAAGCACTAGACTTACAATAAGCAACACAGAACTTCCTTGCAGAAGGAAGTACTGAACTCGTAATGCAGTGACTCTATTACAGATGAAAATTGGCTACAGAGCCATAATAGATGATTCAGAAGAAGAGGGAGATTTATGGACCAGACATATCTGTCTAAGCTAATAAAATAGTGAGATATTCTATCACTGTGTCCAGACACTGGTTTAGAATCAGTGTTTTGACTCAGTTGTTAGGGAAAAGCACAGCTGTGATCCAGATACTGATGACATCTTACCCGCAAATTTGTAGTGATCACTCTCTAGGGACAAAATAATAATTTATGACAATCTGTGGCATAATTATCGGGGTGTGAAGTCACAATCACTGAATACTACTTTCAAAAAGTATCTTCAGACAAGGAGAGCACTTTTGTAGAGCACAAGATTCCCATTATTCCCCCAAAGGGTCCAGACAAAATTCTATATTTGAATTTAAGAAAACCAGCTTTTCATTATAGGTGAAATGAAGACTGATGACACAAAATAAAAGCCCAATTCAGAATCAGACAAACTCAGTATTTTGAAAGTTGGTGTCCGGGTAACATCCTGCAATATTATTTAAATTTCCTTCTAGAAAAGAGTTTTTGGCACTTTTATTCAGAGTGTGATGTTGCAATTGTGTCAGTTAGTCTCACCTATTCTTGCAGTTTTTTTAAATAAAGAAAAGATTAACAGTTCTGTCTGAGCTATGATTAGAGTTGTGAAAAAGAAATAATTCCCGCCCCACTTTCAACTTTTGTATGTTTGCTTTAGTCTTATTTTTTCCCCTTGTGCTTTCTCTCTCTCTCTCTAGCCTGCTTTTCAAGCATTTCCATAAAGTATCATGGCTATTTCATAAGCTACAAAACTTCAACATGTGAAGTAAAATAAAATTCTATATAGACTTGCATGTGAAGTGAATATACACAGATATTTTGTCTACCTGAGTAGACTTGAAATGATAAACAGCTATAGTCTTCCAAAGTGCATGTGCCAGCAATTGTGTAGTTGAATTCAGATATTTAGAGTTCCAATAACAACATATTTTGTGTGTTTGGAAGACAAAGCTGTATGTATGATATTTTCACATTTCCTGCTATATTATGCTCTCTATATTTCTAATTCTTACATAAAGAATAATTATGGAACACTATCTTATTTCCTATATGTCTTATGATTTTTTTAAAAAGTATAGCAACCTCCCCCCATGTCCATAAAGTAACTCTGATGTGGATTCTTTCTCTAGTGGGAATTGGAGATTTTTTCTCTTCAGAATATGTGTACGTGTACACATGTGTATAATTAAAAAGAAACAAAGAAAAAAATATGCTCAAATAACCATCCTAGGATGCTCCACTGTTTCTGCAGTTTTCTTGTATATCCAGACCTACCTTAGGTTTATTACTAGAGTGGGCTAGACACAAATAATTGAGGGAAAGCATTATCTTCTTGTACTTAAAGCCATGGATAGTACTGTTCAGTTAATTGGTTCTGATTCACTAGCTTATGTTTACCACTTTCTTTACTACCTCCAGTGAAAGATTCAGTTACACGTTGCAAACTTTTTTCTTTATAATTATGATGAAGTTCAGAAAAGCTCTTCTATTTTGTTGCAATTCAGTAGCAGTGATTACTGCAGAAAGTTTGTTCAGCCAAAATGCTCAATAAAGCTGGGTGCCAGGTTCTTTGGCAACTGCCTAAAAGGGAGGGAGATGCTTTTCCAAGCAAGATTTTCAGAGGTCTCTTGAACAAGATTTATCAAAATGGATGAAGCAACAAAAAAAAAATCCAGCAATTAAACCATTTTCAATTTAGAACCTGTGTAACATTAAGACACAGACTTCCTGGTTTTATTCATAATAGCCTTCCAATGGACCATTAAAAAGGTGAGTCTGTTTGGTGATAACAGGGAAACTTCCAGATGGTTGTTGATAGATCAGTCTCCTGACTCTTAATCAGTTTGGGAAGTAAGTCCTATGCTAGCCTTTTAAATGTGGTTATTGTAAGCCTACATAAGGGAAATGCTTGCTTCCCTTATGCTACATAAGGGAAAAGCCTACATAAGGGAAATTGATGACTTGGAAGAAATACTATAAATAAATGGGATAATTTAGAATGGTGTTGGAAAACCAAGAATGAAAAAAATTGGAGATAAGCCTGGATACTGAAAGCAATGAATAATAGCAACAAAATCCACCTGGAACAAATTAAACATTCCTGGAACAAATAGTGTACCTTAAAACAAATACTAATTTCTAATCTCCCATCCATGTTTTCTGTGCAACAGAATGAACAAAAACATTAGCTGACTGACACTTGTACCTTTAGTAGCAGCTAAATCTCCAAAAATCAGACTATTTTTTTCTCCAAGGCATGGAGATAAGCATTGTATGATCAAGCTATTGTTAAAGTACCAGAAATAGGGGATTAAAAAAACAAACAAACCGAAACCCTGAGCATATAAATACATTGCCTTAATCCTTCTCTTGTTGGTGGAAAGGGGAGATAAATAATGCTACTCTTCATAAGATGATTGTTACACACACACATTTACACACATCCTGTCACCCTGGCATATGGTCTATGAATCATTCACAAAGCAGGCAAATTAAATATTCATTCCAATGAGAAGACCAAACACTTTGCTAATTGTCTGGGAAACAGAGAACTGGAAAGCCTCATGTAGGAATCAGGCATCATGATTCACCAAGACAGAAAGAGAGATGGAGTTGAATGGAATGGATGCCTTAATATAATCAATCTGAACCTTCAACCACCTTTTAAGACACTCCCTGTTCATAAACCAAATGAAATACATCTAGTATGATTAAAGCAGCTGGAAAAAAAATAGGTTCAGATGCCAGTTAAATCACATTATCCTCACTCAATTTCTTCAATACTTTTTTCTAGCTTCCCTCACCATAAAAAATCCTAGACCCTGTTCTCATTGTAAACAGTGAGATATGGAGCGATGAAGCAGGTGAAACCAGAATAAGATATTTTAACCCATTTCACATTATGCCGATTACCTGCTCCTTTTCCGAAACAGAGTTCAATCAATAACATAAACAAGGGCCTACATCCTGAAACCCAAAATTGTCCAACAACCAGAAGTGGTATTCAGCAGGTTCTGACCAGTTCTGGAGAACCAGTAAGCAGAAATTTTGAGTAGTTCAGAAAAACAGCAAATACTACCTCTGATTGGCCCCACCCCCATCTATTCTCTGTCTCCCAAGCCCCAGGTGATCAGCTGGGTCTTCTTTTGTTGCCCTGCACAGGAGAACGGAGCTGGAAAGCAGGTTAGTGGGGTGGGGAGAGAATGGGATTTTGCAGTAACCTTCCTCTGTCACACCCACCCACAGAACCGGTAGTAAAACATTTTGAATCCCACCACTGCCCACATCATATATTACTCCATCTGGAAGACTATAATTGGTATATGGACTGGAAGAAAGATATTGCTGCAATATTGTTGAATTTCTCAAGTAGTTGTAAAGAGCAACAAAGGGGGATGGAACAGAAAATGAGAGGTTTTCAAATCCTGTTTCCTGTCAATACATCTGGCCATCTTAATGAATGATAAACTATGTTCTGAATTGGACTGAATGAATCCAATGCTGCTAATCCTTAAAAACTCTTGGTAGATTCTTTCTGGCTCCGCTAATAAGACAGAACCAGGAAGTATCATTTTAGGAACAGAAACATGCAAAGCCAGTGAAATATAAAAGAATTCTGACACCAATGGAATGCCCCCCTCCATTGTTCCAAACAATGTTTCTAATAAAAAAAATCAACAAATTCAGAAGAATGAATGCCTCTCCTCCTCCCAGATTCCTTCAGCTTTATCTCTTTTTCCTTGATTCAAGAATAAGACTGAACTCCAGGGATCAATATACTGAACTCCAGGGATCAATTTTAATGTTATGACTGCTGAGATGGATTTGCAAGGATTCAATATGTTTATTCAACATGCATAGTCTGAATATGGATATTCTGGCCATAATTATCAGCTTTTTGGTGCCTAATGACTGAATATAGCACCAATCAATCAATGGGTAGATGTATTTCTGAGGTTTCTAAAAATAGAATTGCCTATTAAAAAATAAAACTAGAAGCATATTTCAGTCAATTTCTTAGGGCAACAGACTCCAGATGGAAAGAGCATCTTGAAAGATGTACTATGCCTTCTCGAGATAGAAAACAAACAGCCTTCTTTGAAGGCAGGTAATAGTGTTGTATTGTTACACAACAACAATTAAAAATCAGAACTAATGCAGAAAAGTACCATAAAGTAGAAGAAAATCTGGAGCAATAAATCTTATATATGTATGTATACAGGTAGTCCTTAGCTTACACCAGGGTTGTCAAACTCCCTGGGATGACACCGCTGTGACAACATGAATTTGACACCCTTGGCTTACACCATTCATAAAGAATAGAATAGAATTGTATAGAATAGAATTGTATAGAATAGAATAGAATAGAATAGAATAGAATAGAATAGAATAGAAT
>BLBF01000052.1:10937194-10960815 GCA_015471245.1 Laticauda colubrina | reverse complement strand
ATAGAATAGAATAGAATAGAATAGAATAGAATAGAATAGAATAGAATAGAATAGAATAGAATAGAATTCTTTATTGGCCAAGTGTGATTGGACACACAAGGAATTTGTCTTGGTGCAAATGCTCTCAGTATACTAAAAGAAAAGATACATTCGTCAAGAGTCAAGAATCATGAGGTACAACACTTAATAATAATCATCGGGTACAATAAGCAATTAAAATAATACTAGGAAACAGTCAATATGAATCATCAGGATACAAGCGACAAAGTTACAGTCATACAGTCACAAGTGGGAGGGGATGGGTGATGAGGAGTGATGAGAAGATTAATAGTGATAGTAGTGCAGAATTTGTGAATAGCTGGACAGTGTTGAGGGAATTATTTGTTTAGCAGACTGATAGCATTTGGAAAAAAAACTGTTCTTATGTCTAGTAACACTGTTGTGCAGTGCTCTATGGCATTGCTCTGAGGGTAGGAGTTGAAACAGTTTATGTCCAGGATGTAAATATTTGTAATGTAGTATCTGTAAATATTTTCACAGCCCTCTTTTTGACTCATGCAGTACACAGGTCCTCGATGGAAGGCAGGTTGGCAGTAATTGTTTTTTCTGAGGTTCTGTGACCTTTCAAAACTACAACAGCACTGAAAATAGTGAGCTTGTGACTGGTTTTCATAGTTTCAACCAATGCAGCATCCCCATGGTCACATGATCTAAATTCAGGCACTTGGCAACTGGCATGTATTTATGACAGTTGCAGTGTCCCTGGATCATGTGGTCACCATCTGTAACTTTTCCAGCCAGCTTCCCACAAAAAGTCAATGGGAGAAAACAGATTATCTTAATGACACAAGATTCACTTTACAACTGCAGTGATTCACTGAACAATGTGTCAAAAAAAGGTCATAAAATGAGGCACAAGTCCTTTAACTGCCTGACTTAGCAACAGAAATTTTGGGCTTGGTTGTGGTCCTAAGCCAAGGATTATCTGTAGTGAGAACTTCATCTGCAGGTGAATTCTTACAACATAATGCTAGTCCTCTCATGATAAGCCGCTCAGAATCACCTGAGCCACAAAATGGGTGGCAAATAAAATTGATGAATAAAATAAATAAATTGTACAGGAGTGCATCATATAGTTTTGGAAATACAGGTTTAATATAGTATCAGGAATTTGTTGATCTTTAAAATAGAGTATATTAAAACTAGTCACTGTTTTTGCATCAATAGACTAATATTGCCTAAGCCTCTGAAAACCTATTTACTGTGTTCCTTTAAGTAACCCTATAAGAATTGCATTCAGTGTTCTTTCTATATTTTATTTTTCCTTGTAAAACAGATTGAACTTCCACATTTCCAATTCATGTTTATGTATTGTTCAAGTCTTTTATTGTCCATTTCAGTTCCTTCAGGTAATGTAGCTAAATCAGTTTTTAAAAAATCCGTGCATGACTACAGCACAATCACAGATGTCTCATATCAAACTAACAATGGCCTTTCTTCCTACTTTATACCTTTTCCTGTTTATTTGAGGAAATTGAAAAAGTAACAGAAGGGATTTCCTTGGGAATCCTTATTTTGGGAGGATTTGGGAGGATTTTGGAACTTCTTACAGTTGTAAGAAGTTCCAAAATCCTCCCAAATCCTCCCAAAATGAGGATTCCCAAGGAAATTAATCTGTGTATATCTCAGTTGGGACAACTTCTTACAGTTGTAAGAAGTTGTCCCAACTGAGATATACACAGATTAATCATTTGTTAATCCTCAAATAAGCTTATCCCTCAAACACAAGATGCTCTCAATCTTACAGGAAAAAGACCCAAACATGCCAAGATACACACACACACACATATATATGAAGAAGATACATAATTGCCAAGTTAAGCCTTGTGTTTGAAGGATATAGTGAAATGTCACTGAACTGAAGTATCACTCATTCATCATCACAAAATCACCAGAACTGTGAAGCCTACAAACTTGAAATTTGGCACATATGTTCCTGTTGGCTTCTAGGTGCTCACTAAGAAAGGATTTTTTTGAAATGACCATCAGAGCATCCATATTTTGTATATTATTATTAACATGCTCTGATGCCAACGAGTTCTACTCCCCCTTCCCACCTGGAAAGAAATATGTTCCAAATGCAAAACACAACCAAAGGAGAGGAGTTTCAGTTTTAGTTTTAGTTTCACAGCACCATGCAGCTATAGTACAGAATAGTTGAGCTAAGCCACACGCAGGCTCCTTGCTGTCTTCTTATTGCTCACACAGAAAATACTGTTTCAGTTTCCAAACAGCCCTCAGCTCTCTCACACACGGACAGGATACTAGGCAGATGAATACCAAGGGATGCTGGTCGACAGAGGCAGAATTTCCCCCCCTTATTTTCCTCCCAAAAAACTAAGCCTGACCACATAGTTTCGTAGAGAAGCACAGGTATCAAGCTAGTTATATGAAATAGCAATGGTCACAACCTTAGTATCTTACCATCGCATTCATGCCTATATCATTCATTTGAGTATGAAAGCATATGTTTGCTTCATGCACCTATATCCTCCCTAAATCATAGTTATAAAGTAATTTCATAACAACTACCAACAAGTTGCTGACAATAGTCAGGCTTGTCTCAGTTGACAAGACAAAATATTTCAAGAATATAGTTCTGAGGTCATGTAGCCTCAGTTAAATTAGATGTGCTGGGGCTATGAGGCTATTATGAAAGATTTCCCTGTATTTTTATATATCAAATGTGAGCTCTATTTATACCTTAATTAATAATCAATTTCTTGTTCCTCTCTTTCCCACCTCTTTACTAAAAAGGCTCAAAGCTATTTTTTGACACAAGATACAGTTTCCACCTGTTCTTTGTTTGGTACTAATTTGGTCTACTTTCTGCCTGTTTACTTTGGCCCATGTGGTAACTAATTGTCACAATATCCCCTTCTTCGGGAAGATGCTTGAAAAGACGCTGACTGTAGAATTTCAGCCATATCTCATTCCAACCCAGGTGAAGATTCTGATGATAGCCATCTATTTATCTGAATTCTCTGGTTAAGGGAAACCCGTGCAGCCCCACATCGGCATCCAAATGCAATGGTGGACTTGATGAAGATCAAAACATAGAAGATCAGTTTCAATTAAAATGTTAGCATCACAGCATAATGTTTAATTTTCTAGTCTCGTGCTGGAGCCCATCTATGTCTATTTCCAGAACCTGTGCACTGGGCTGCTCCACATGTTGCATTTATATAGTGGGTAATTGTGGGTAGCTTTTAGTTGTTAATTGATGATATGTTGCTTTTTACCAAAGACAATATTCCCAGTTTTTAGCTCTGGTTGTTCTTCAACACAAATATTCTAGCCCCGGTTATTTATGCACTGGTTATCTCAATATTAGGCCATTGTAACATTCCATACAGTACTGCCTTTACAGTTAGTTCTAGTACAAATTCTCCTACATAGATTGCTAAAAGAGAAAATATATTACAAACCTATTACACTTATTTAAAGGAACTGTCCTGACTACCTGTATGCTACTGAGCCTAGTTCATAAGGCTTATTCTAAAAGTTCTAAGATGCATGCAGTTTGGAATCTAGACATATTCTGGAATGTTTTAGTCATTATTTACCTATTCACCAATTAAAGCTCAATGGGGATGCCCTCATACTTGCCAGAGAAACTTGTGGCAGGAGGAAAGCTTTCTGGACATTTTTGTCTAGAAATTATATTTTGAAATTATATTCCTATTCCATCACAACTGAAAACTTGCTTTGACTGAATATGTTGCCTTGCCATTTAGTGTGCCCCTCCCTCCACAATTATTGTATCCACTTGATAATTACTGTTAATGAAAATATAAGGGATGGATGAAATCAGATAAATTTGAGGAATGTGGTTCTAATAGAGAGACTATAGCCAAACAAACTTCATTATTGGTATGCAAAGTTAGCTGAAACCACACAAAATTGGTAAACAAATGGCTACTGCGTTTATATGGACGCAGTGGCATTGGGTACAGTTCAGATGCTGCAACTGCATCCACGGCGCAAAAACCACTGCTTTCGATAATAATGGAACAAACTATATGTTGCATTGCTATGGGAATACAATACAGTATGAGGAGTTTTTCTGGCTATTGAATCTACATATGGAGCCATGGTGGTGCAATGGTCAGAATGCAGTACTGTAGGCTACTTCTGCTGACTGCTGACTGCCAGCAGTTCAATTATTCAAGTCTCACCAGTTCAAGGTTGATTCAGCCTTCCATCTTTCTGAGGTCAGTAAAATGAGGACCCAGATTGTTGGGGGCAATATCCTGACCCTGTAAGCTATTTAGACAGAGCTGTAAAACACTGTGAAGTGGTATATAAGTCTAAGTGCTATGTGCTATTATACACATGTGCAAATAAAAATAGTATGTTTGGAAGTTCCACTTGTGGATTATATGATTCCACCCTTTGAAGTGCCTTCTGTATATACTTACTTATATGTGTATTTCAGAGTCTTTCACATTGTAACTTTATTTAATCTGTGTGTGTAAATTCAATCAAGACTCTGAGATTCTTAGTAAAATTCTGAAGACTTTTAATTTCTGTCATGACTGAGCAAAGGGATAGACCTGAACCTCCGAACTAAATAGATAGCAACCCTAGAACAGGGACTCTGACTTTAAGCAGAAAGTGAAGATGATTTTGTTCTTGTTGTTTGCAAATTGCTGTATTTTTCAAAGTTAAAAAAAAACTTAAGGAAAGAAACTCTAACAAAATAGTAGACTTGTTAAAATTTAAAATGAAAAAATGATAGATGAAGATGAATTTTAGCAAGTCTAGTTTACCTCTCAACAGGTTATTGTCTCTTCTGTACCCTAAAAACCCAGCTGACATCATTCTTCTCCCAAATTATGAGTAATTTCCCATTCACATTCTTCTGGCCTCCCTCCACATATCCTTTTAGAAGCTTTACATTTCTTTGTCTTGCGCTTAGCAGGGAATCTCACATGAAACCCAGTCTGAGACAAAGAGTTGCAAATACCAAGGAACCACCTGGGGATAGATTGATAGGGGAACTGAATTCCTGCCTGCAGAGGAAAGATCCCCTCAGAAGAGCCAGTCTGTACCAGATGACACAGCACTAAAACTTCTGTTGCAAAGAGCAGAAAGTTAGTCACTGAAGAAGGTTGTGATCCCAGCCAGAAATTCTGGTGCCTTGGACTCTACATAGTGGATATTTTGTTCCACAATTCTTAAACAATCTAAAGGAATTGTGTATTACATGTTCTCCAGTTTCTCTTCGATGAAAATTTGGAGACTTCTAATCTGTATACACTTACCACCTCTATTCTCACATGACAGCATTGGGCTTTATATATTATAGAGAGATGGATTTTCTACATCTGCTAAAACTTATGTATTTGTTAATTTTCTGCATTAATACAGAAATCAAAAGGATTTTCTAGGTGAGCTTCTGGACTTGTTGCAAAAGTATCTCAGATTACAATAAAATGTGTTAAGATAAAGTCTGCTCTCCCTTAGAAACAGAAAAGCCAGCAGTTATTTTAATTTATTGCTGCTACTAATTAATCTCACTGCTGGTTTGTAAAGCCAAAAGCAAAGATATCTTTTGCAGTTCTTCCACTAACAAATGGCTTAATAGCGAAGGCATCATCATCAGGCTGAGCAATGTTTAGTATCTAGAGGTTGCTAAATTATGATTCATGATTTAAAATAGAACCAGTGTAGTCTAGTGGTTAATGCACCCAGGCTAGAAACTAGAAGACTGAGTTTAATCCTGCCTTAGGCATGAAAGCCAGTTGGGTGAATTTGGGCCAGTCTCAGTTTCTGTTCTGAGGGTGAACTAAAAACCTGAGACTCTCTGCCTTATCCACTATATCATATAGACTGTATATAGATAAATGTTTCAGATAACTGGTTGGAATGCTACAAATCATTGACATGTACAAATAGAAACACAACCATTAATATGTTAAGGCAGATACTTCAGTTGGGCAAGGCTCGATCTGGCTATGGCAGTCCCTCGCTCCTCAAACAAGAGCCTTGAGTCCAGGAAGCTACCTAGACTATGCACTGGTCCTGTCTGGGGTAGTGAAGTCCCATCCAGAAAGAAAGATGGAAAAGTCTCCAGCACTAGGAATAGCCAAAGCCATCCGGTCTAACTAGAGGTCAGTTGAACCCTGTGGTTCCCCATCCAAACCCTTGCAGCCTCTGGGTTCCAAGGGAGAACCTCTAGGGCATTACTTTGGCAGCATTAGGGGAGATATAAAATTGGGTTTCATCAGAATACTGATAATACCACATCCCATACCATAAGATGAGTTTACCCAGTGGTTTTATGTAGACCATAAATAGGAGCAGAAGAGAATGAAGCCCTCTTCTGCTCCTATGGCAAGAGCAGAGGAGAATGAAGCCTCAAAGTTGGGGCCATGGGCTGTACCTCTTTCCCCCAAAATTAACTGAAGCCAGTCCAAGGGGGAAGGAAGAGAACCAGTGTAGCACAGTACCACCCATTCCCAACCCCATAAGCCAATTCAGAGGATATTCTGATCAATGGTACCAAATACCTTTGGTATTTTGAGAGCAGTGGTGGTATGCTACTAGTTCGCACCAGTTCAGTCGAACTGGTAGTAAAAAAAAACCTCTGATGATCAGCTAAGAGGAGAAAGAAGAGAAAAGCACAGAATCAGCCCTCCCACCTGCCCCTGTGCTTTTCTCTTCTTTATCCTCTCAGCTGATTGGTGCTGTAGGTCTCAGCTCGTGTGGGGAAAGCTGCACACACACATGCGTGATCACCAAACCAGGGAGGATACCACTGCTGTTTGAGAGGTCAAGAAGAAGCAAGGCTAGATACACCACTGCCATCCTGTTCTCTCCAGAGGCCACCCACAAGCCCAATCACTCCACTTTGGTCTCATACCTAGGCCTGAATCCTGACTGAAAGAGGTCTAGATATCCTCCAAAGTTCTCTAGAGCTGCTACAGAACCATTTTCTCTACAACCTTACTTAAAAAGGTGAGACAATAGTACAGAAGTTGGCTCCATTGATGGCTTCTTGAGGAGGTGGAGAACCATTACCTGCTTAAAAGATAATAGGATGGACCTTTCTTTCAAAGAAGAATTCATCGCTGTGAAAATATAATTTACACATCACCTGACTTTAGCCAGGCGTAAAGTGGAATTAATATACAGGTGGACAAGCTAACAGCCATGAGGACACCATCCACTTCAGCAGGTCCAACAGGATCAAACTCCTCCCAGATAACTAAAATAAATTGAGCTCTAGCTCAACCTCAGTCTGCAGCACATTCTTATTTATTTTTATTTTTTGCTTTTATATGCCTTTGGACAACCAAAAGCAGCTGTTTGCATTTTTAGGTACCTTAACCTCCTTTATAAACACTATCTCAGTGGAGATAAACAGAGTGCAAGCTCTGAACATCTGTTCCATTTCTCCATTAGCAAGGAAATATATGGCTACTTCTCCCATCTATTTATAACTAGTTAGCAGAAAAAAATACAAATAAACTTATACTTCAGCAATTTAAAAAGTATCTAGTTATTAAGATTTCTCCAATTTAATCCCTTTTCTCTTTCAAGCAAGACTAATTCTCTGATTCTCTTTCAGAGAATCTTTATTTCCCCTTCCTAGAATGGCCCAAGGTAGATTCAAGTAATATGAGTTGCCCAAGTAAATCAGTTTTATGCATATGTGAGAAGGCATGTTTTATTTAAGATTATGTAACATCAAGATAATGTTGACCAAATGGAATGCCGAAAAGGCCAAACCTCTTGCAGTGGGCTTTCTCTCAAAAGTCCTAATGGTCTAACAGTGTTTTCAGTTCCTACTAGTACTTACTACTACATAGGAAATTCACATTTCATGGTGAATGTTCTCTGGGACCTAATGAATAACTGAAAATTGCATTTTGTACTTTCCTTTGAATCATTTGGTGCATTCCTATCTTTAATTGGTAAAAAATACTCTCTAAGTTAGGGGTGTCATCACTGCATCGTCATGTGATGTATTGCAACTTTTTTTCCCCCTTCACTAAACCGGGCGTGGGCATGGCATGATGCATCCGGCCCGTGGGCCGTGAGTTTGACAGTCCTGCTCTAGGTGATTGTCTCTGGAGATTTTTAGTCATCCAGGTCATGGTTGTCCCAAAAGTGCTATTTTAAGGGGCAAATGGACTTTCTGGTTTTTCTCTGAGGATGTTTTGCTTCTCAATGTATAGTGGTGAAGAAGCTTAGATCTGAAGAAGCTTCTTGGATGGGAAGCAAAATGTCTCCAAAGAAAAACTAGAAAATCCAGTGGCTTCTTGGAAAAAATCACTTTTGGGTCTCTGGGTGTTTGTTAAAATCTACTAGCAAAATATCTGCTAATAACAGAGACAATCTACTAATGGTGACAAAGTACCATTTTTAATAAAGTTGGGAGAAAAATGAAATAAATAAATTAGTAGATTTATCTTTTTTCTCCACCTACCTTCTCTACTTTGCTTACGTTTCAAAACTACATGGGGAATGGTATCCAATTCCTTTCTTCTTTCAGAAAGAACAGAACTACTTTATAGCTATTTGGATAAAAAGCGAAGTCATTGTAGCTTTGTGCTCTTCTCTTCTGTGCTCCCTTCTCTTTCACTAGGCTTTATTTAAGACACAGACCCTCAATTATTGTTCCTCACACTCATATCAAGAAAAATTTCCAGAGGCCTCAAGATTGAAGTAACCTGATCCTTTCTTTATATATCTTGGCATGGCAATCTCCATCAAAGCTTCCCCTGAGCTTCCTTCATAGCTCCAGTCACAGTCACCCAAATTGTTTTCTTGCTGCATCATTTATCTGGATTCGTCTTTATTATATCTCTTCTCAACCTACTTATTTCATTTGCTTTCTTGCTTGCTTTTCATCCTGGAAAGGAGTAAACTGGTTTCTTGCAGCAGGAAACAAGCCAAGCTAACATGCCTTTGCCTTGATCACTACAAACCACTTTAGGTTGCAGTTTTTATAGCACAATTTCAGTGTCTAAACTAAAATGTAAATCAGGAACTTCTCATTTTCACTGCTGCATAGTTTTTTCCTGCAACGAGGAGCTGTACTTTCCACTCAAAGGGGGGCACTAAGATAATATTCCTCTCATTTTTCCCATGCTGAGAATGCAAGTCAAAAATGCTAATTAGAATTAAAAATAGTATCTTATTTCTCAGAGATGATAACACTGTATTGCATGCGTGTTTAATAAGCAACTTTCTAATGTTGATAATTATGCTAATTAGAAATTAATGTTTTTTTCTGAACTTGATCCCACTTAGTGATTGCTAATGATTCCAATTTCAATGTTTGACCAGTTTTGAGTTGCAAATCAAATTACCTTTTTTTTGTCATTACTAGAAGAAAATAATAATAATAATCCCTCTCCCCATTTTTTTTTAATAAGCTGTGTTTGTCATGCACAATTTAACACTTCCAAACAGTCATTTTAATAGATTGCAAGCTTTTCATAAGCAACTGGAGTCAGATATACTGGAGAATAAAAGGAGAAGCTTTCTGACAGCGAGAACAATCAACCAATGGACAGCTTGCCCTCGGAAGTTGTGGGAGCGCCATCACTTGAGACCTTCAAGAAGAGATTGGACTGCCATTTGTCAGAAATGGTGTAGAGTCTCCCATTTGCGCAGGGGGTTGGACTACATGACCTATAAGGTCCCTTTCAACTCTGATTATCTGTTATCTGTTATACTTATTGAAAAACTACCTGGCGGATTGGGGGACAATCCATCTTGGGGACAATTTTCATTCATCCAATTGCTTATGAGCATTTTAGTTAAGGTCTTAATATTTATTTTCAACCACAATTGGAACTACAATTTCCATCACTAAGTGGTATGGCAATTAAGTGAATCATGCCGGATTTCATAACCTTTTTTGCTACGGTTGTTAAGCGAATCACACAGTTGCTAAGTGAATCTGGCTTCTCCCATTGACTTTGCTTGTCAGATGCTCCTGGAACAGGGGTGGGATGCTATACCGATTCTGCATGGTTTTATGGAACTGGTAGCTCTGAAGGGCAGCAGATATTGAACCGTGTCTGTGTTTGCTGCTGTTTGGCCCACCTACCCGCTGGGGCTCTTACCTGTCCTTTAATTTCCTGCTTTTTCAACCTCAGCTGCTTTGCATGGCACAGCTGAGGTTGTAAAAGCAGGAAAGAAGAGAATTATCAAACACTGCATACCTGCGCACAGTGCTTTTCAGCTATCCGGGTGGCACAGCCTTAGGATTTTTTTGCACACTTGCGCAGCAAAACATAGACACCGAACCAGTTGAATCCCACCTGGAAAGGTAGCGAATGGTGATCATGTGGCCCCAGGAAGTTGCAACCATCATAAATACATCCCATTAGATAAGCATCCAAACTCCGATCATTTGATCCTGGGGATGCTGCGATTGTCATATATGTGAGAATTGGTCATAAGTCGCTTTTCTCATAAGTTTGAACAGTCGTTAAACAAAGATCTATCTATATTATCACTTATCATCTACTTAGATGAAGGGAGGGAAAATCAATATGTACTTTGTCTTCTAATTTTTCTTTTCTTTCCTTTTAATTTTTTAAACAAAGTTTTCCATGAAATCTGCTCTTTTTCCCAGCTAATACGTTTGGAGCCTCTCAGTAGGTTGTGGCCAGCTGGATACAATTTAGGAAGGGAGAGCTAATCACTACTTCCATAGTTTTTAGGTGTATAATTAATTCTCAGAAATATATTTATTTAGTTTATAGTATGCAATTAAATAAAAGGAATAATCTTAATAAAATGGGTTAAAATGTTTTTTAACAGTAACGCATGAGGAAATTAGGAATGGATTATAAGTATTCATTTCACACACCAAACACATTGTTTCAATGTTGTTGCAGTGCATTTAAAATAGTAAAATACTGAAATCTGGCTACATAACCAAAGATACTGGAAAGAAGAATATTTAACAAATTTAAGAACAAAAACCAGCAACTTGATTTTAAACAAAAATTATAACTCAATCTGTAGCCCATGGGGGGACTATAAGCAGCTAAAGCAGCTGGTCCAGAATGCCATCAACATTTAAATGATGGGATGGGAAGAATGCCAGATGAGGTTACCCACTTGAACAAGACAGGGCTTTTCCAGTGTAATGAACTTATTTTGGCTTTTGTACTCTTGTCTTTCAAAAATGTATCACCTACTTCTTCACAGAGGAAAAAAAATTGCAAAGCCCATTCTATTCCTGGGCTGGCTGTACAATATAAACCTATGCCAAAATAACAATCTTAAATAATCTTAATGTTGTAAAACATAAAGCTCTGAACTATAATTTCTGCCATACAAAACTATTTCTTTCTATCTGCAATTATAAGGCTCTGAATTCCAAATACAAATGTTTCTTACTATTAGAGTAACATAAATCACTTGTACACAGCAAAAGGCTGATCTTAAGAAAAATATATTGCAACCGATACTAAAACATGGGATTAGTTTGGGAAAACAAGGAAGTGTAAGAAAAAAACTAAAGATTGTCCTGCATTGATTCTCTTTGGTATAAAGGGAAAGGAAGGGGAAACACTGGCAGGCTTTCAAAATTCTAAAATGCCTGTATCCAGGGGTGGGATTCTACCAGTTCGCACCTATTCGCTAAAACCGGTTGTTAACCTTCTAAGCAGGTCGAAGAACCGGTTGTTAGAAGAAATTACTGGGCTAATCCTGTAAGGAAGGCAGGAAGGAAACATTCTGGTGTTGCTTACAGAAACTGCCTCTCCGTTAACCCTTATTACATTCTTGGCAGGACTAGACTTCCTGTCTCAGGAACTTCTCTAAGAAATTATGATTCAGATTCCAGATTACATTAAACTACAAAATTATTTTTTTAAATAATTTGTGATTGCCTTCTATAAAGATCACTGTCAATGAATGTGAGAGTATAAACAAGTAGAGAAATAGGGAAGGTAACATTTTTAAAAGTTATGACAGTGTTGCGATATAAAATTGACAAAAGAACAATCTATCAAAAGTTATATATGGTCCAAAACCAAACACAACTGACAACAATGATAATCAACAATCCATACATTCTTAATCCAAATCAACTGTCAATATTATTATTTATATGAACCAAACATTAGCCAGAGATCAAATATTCTGATTAATCTAGTAAAGTTCAACTTAGTTCTTAATAGAATGGAACTGAGGAAAAAAACAAACAAACTTTAACATTTATTATAATGATGCAAAAGACAAAAGTCTCTTTCTCACAGATTCCATATACCTGGAATGAAATATGTAGTTCTGCACATATGGTATATTTGCTACATTCTCCAAGTTGATCTAGAACAGGGCTGTCAAGCTCCGAGCCGGTGGGAGATATGCCACACCCTGACCACGCCCATGCCTGGTTTAGTGAAGGGAAGAAACGTCCCAATATGTCATATGACACCGCCGTGACGCTGTGAGTTTGACATCCCTGATCTAGAAGGTCCTATTCCTATCAATAGAGTTATGACCAAATTCCTTCCCTTTTCCACTTTCTGTCATTTGTCATAATTCCAGTCAGATGTTTGGAAGAACATAAAACAATTTGCCTTGCCTAATCTATTATAGACAATATCACAAAAAGCACTATCACATTCTTTTCCAGTTGTGAAGCTAGGCCCACTTTCCCTGGAGACAATGAGAAAGTTGTTCTGCTGTTGGAAAAATAAAGCAGAGGAGAAGATGGATAAAACTTCACTGACTGTTTATGTAAACATTGTATGTTAAATCAGGTTATTAAGTAGTAGCCTAGCAGTTACAGCCAATTAGGAATAGGGTACAGGTGAAATAGTAATAATATTAGAGAGAAGAAGCACTCTCTCTCTCTTTCCTCTGTATTTCGTCTAGAATCCAAGCAGGCTGGCAGTGAGGGAAACCTCTTCATCAATTCTATTTGCATATATAGAAAGACAAGGAAGGTGTCTGTGATCAAACATGCTCCATGAATCTATGAAGTAAATTTGTCTTCCACCTATTTGCAACATCATGAAGACACTTTTCCCCCATTTTGGTATAGGAATGGACACCAATGGCCATAAATGCTCATCTTTCAGGCATTCCTTAGTCAGTCCCCAACAAGCTAGGATGCCATTCATTAATAAGAATGTAAGACTTACATGATACTAACATATCGTAAATAAATTAAAACATAAATAAAGGAGAGAAGCAACCTAGAACTAAGGAGAACTTTCCTCACAGTTTAGAACAATTAATCAGCTTGAGAAAAGGGTTGGATTAGAAGACCTCCCTTATTCTATTAGTCTGTTAAATGATGCTTCCTGCCAACATGCTATTTATTTTGATTGGAAGTGAATCTCCAACACTGAGAAGAAGATCTTTCTCATCCCTAATTGCCTGATTAACTGGAATCAGGTCTTTATGAAAAGCCACAGCTGTTATCTGGAATCATACTCTCAGTTTCATTCACTGCCTGAGTTTTCCTGCTAATTCTAGAAAGTACCTCTAAATATCCTCCATACCCAATGTAGGAAAATTGCCCAAAAGAGCAAACCGCCGTAATTTCTAGAGTCAAATTCTTCCCCTAGAAGAGAATATTATAGGTATTTTCTCTAGTTTGCACTGGACTTTTTCAGAAAACAAAAGAAGTCATGAGCAACTCTTCACTCCCACACAGGCCAATAAGCATACCCAGTCCAAAAGAAGCAGCTCTTGTATGTTTACATATTTTACACAACCATGAACATTCGGGTTTTATTGTCCAAAGGCCAATGTAAGACACCCAAAGGGCTTTTTTGGGAATGGGGGAGGGTACCTTCAAGTCAATGATAACTTCTGATGACTGCCTGGACAAAACCCTGCAATTTTCTTGGCAAGATTTTCAGAAGTAATTTTACCTCTGCCTACTTCTTAGGGCTCAGAAACCTCAACTTTTCCAAGATCACCGAGCTAATTTTGTGCTAGGTGGGAGTTAGAAGTTTCTAACCCAGCGCCTTAACTACTGCACTAATTGTTGATCTATTCAAAGTATATTTTGCCCAAAAATATTCATAATACTTCCAACTTGTGTTGTGTATGTCATGTCTATTTGTGCCTGCATGCATACACACTTATATAATTCAGAGAGAGAGAGAGAGAGAGAGAGAGAGAGAGAGAGAGAGAGAGAGAGAGAGAGAGAGAGAGAGAGAGAGAGAGAGAGAGAGAGAGAAATCTAATGTTAAACAATGAAATGTATTGATATATCAGCTTGATCTGATAATCACTGGTAATACATTGAGCAAGCATTCTGTAAGTCTCTCCAAACCTTTCTTAAATGTGCCCTATATAGGGTTTGTTAATGCCCGTGTCTTTCAAAGCACTGCAAAACATCAACTATACTGATTTTTAGGGGACCTAACAATACATTCGCCAAATAATTGGAATGTCTATGAAGTGGTTGTGCCTTTCATTGCTCAGTTCTACATTAAAAAGGCATCAATACAAAAGGATGTGCAAATAACTTAAAGTGATTTATTAAATGTGTTTTAAATGAGTTATGTAGGAAAAACGTTCAAGTTCTGTATGTTCTTGCAGCTTCTGCACACTATCTACTAAAGTTAATATCAGGTACTAAGTTGAATATTGCTTCAGCTATCTCTTGATACATTAATTCAATTGTTTTGGAAAGAAAGCCGCCTGCCTAATTTCCACAGCAACTTCTTACCAGACGTGAAAATTAATCTGTGATGAGGATGAATGGCTGCTGATCTCACAAAAAATATAGAGAAATTTTGAAAACTGGAACCAGAGCTTCCTTTTTTCCAATTTTGATTCTTATAGAGTCCCCAATCTTTCTAACTCTGTGGTCCGACAGTGATGGCACTGCCGGTCAGCTGCAGCAGTAGGGGGAGAAGAGATGGTTTTGTGTACATGCCTGCTACTTCGGCAAATTGAGGTTTGTGCACTTGCCTCCATATTTACAGAGAAAATCTGTTTATTGCAGTATGCATAAATTAAGCCTATATATAAATCTACAGGCCAATGTTTTTAATCCTATGCTCTTTCCTCCCATCTTTTCAAATCACTGGACATATGAGTGTTGCTTCATTATCTTGGAAGTTTGCGGTACTTCCTCAGGATTGACATAATAGTTGCTTAGCTGGCCTGTAAAGAGCTGGTTCTTGTCTTACCAATGTTATGCCTTACAATAAAGCCTCTTCAGATAACAGCACAAAAGATTAGTACTTTGCCACACATGGAATAAATTGGTAATTCACAGATTAAAAGACCTTACAAGTTCAGATGTGTAGGATCTACAGAATTTTCTTTCATGCTTTAGGAACTAGAACATTAAAATTACCATTTGAGAATAGGAACATTTTCCTTGAGTTCAGCTATATTTGGCTCTTATCAAATATAATATCATGATGTTTTTTGCTTTTGCTTTGTTTTTCTCTGTGACATAGATTTCATGATATTTTGTAATGTGAGACAAGCATTAATTTTACCAGCTCAGATGAATTTATAAATTTGTTTGATATTTGATTAATATATGATTTTCATCAATAGTTTCCCCCTCTCTATTGTTTTGTTTTGTTTTTGTAGTTTGTCATGAATTTCTTTTCATGATATTTTGCATATTTAAAAATTTTATATTCATTACATTCATTTCTCTAAAACTTGTTAATAAATAAATAATAAGTTTGTTTTTTAAAAAAACCTTATGGAGATGGAGGTGATCAGGCTTAAGGAATGATTAATGAAGCAGATAGTTAGAAAAACAGTTAAGTGTGCCTTTCCTTTCTATTTCAAATTCTCTCACTTGAACCTGCTTTTTACTTTAAAAAAAGAAAATGTTCTTGCGCACATTAACACTCTAAAAACATTCTCAGCAGCTTTAAATAATGCAATGACTATGAATAAGACAAACTTACCCACTTAGTACCACAATGAAATCCATGACATTCCATCCATTCCGCAGGTATGAACCCTTGTGGAAAACGAACCCCAATGCAACTATTTTAATGCCAGCTTCGAAGCAAAAAATCCCAATAAAATATGGTTCTGTCTTTTCCTACAATAACAGAGGAAACAAAACAGATAAGAAATTCTAATTAGCAAATGTCAAGGAGAAATTTTTGGAGCTCCCTAACTGCAATTTCTAATTTTTAATTTGAGTTTAGATTAACTTTTATTCAATACAGTTGAATTCAGTAGGATTTAATAAGGTCAGACTTAAACTATTTCCTGAGACGATCTTGAACTTTTTCAGAATATATTCAGTAGAACCACATCATGAGTTCTGATTAATAATCCAGACAAGATCTAACCAGTCTTATTGATTTCAGAAGAATTTTGAATTTTTAAGCAGGATGACATGTCAACATCCAACAAATTCTTTTTCAGTGCCACACTTCATGTGGGACTAAAAGATTTTAAATATTAAGCTTAGGCTCTTTGTAGTGAAAATAATCTCACCTGGTAGTTCTCTCTCTCCCTCTCCCTCCCTCTCTCCCTCCCCCTCTTTCCTTCCCTCCCTCTCTCTCCCCCACACCCATACACCTGTTTAAAGCAACAATTAAAACCAGTAGAATTCCAATTACTTAGATCAGGGATTTCAAACTTGTGTTGTCATGGCAGTGTCACATGATGTATTGGGACTTTTTTCCCCTTTGCTAAACCAGGTGGGGGCATGGCCAGTATGTGACACATCCAGCCCATGGGCTGCGAGTTTGACAGCCCTGATTTTGATCATATGGTACATCTTAATAGTATTGGCATAATCCACTAATCTGATGATAAGTGGGCATCTATCATTATCTTATCTCCCCATCACATACAACATTTACTTTTTAGTAATTTACAAGCTTACTAACTTGTTCAAATTCAGAATGGCTCCATGCAGAAACAGTTTCAAACAACAAAATTTGGGAATAAATCCTGGTTCCCGTACCCCAATCTTTTGGCTTAATTTATTGTATGTTCCCAGCCATTTTGTAGTTTCTTGTCCTGTACAACCAGGAAAATGGAAACTTGGCCTAGACTAATTTTCAGAAGAAATAAGAGCCAAGAGTGTTCTGTGCCAACTAGGGTTGGAACTCTGCAGTTACAACAAAAATATCCAGACTTTGCTAAAAGACTGGAAGACTATTCTAAATCATGATAACCCCCCCAAGCTCTGAAAGTCAAGACAAAACTGAATAGCTACTGATCTATCATCTTTGAGACTGAAATTATACCGTGGAAAAACTTCAGTGCTATCTAGAAGAAGGGAAAATCAAATAATAATCAAAGTCAACTTACTAATCTGCGAGACATAGGTGTCTTATCATCTTCAGGAAGATGCTGCTCCAAGGCCAGAACGATGCAGTTTGCAATGATGGTTGCCAGAATCATATATTCAAAAGGCGTGCAGAATTATGTTAAGGAATACAAAATGAACAGCAAAACCAGAAGAACATTCTAAATCAATTGTCTTCCTTGTTCAATAATGCTTTTTTTGTTGCCCCTTCTACAACTCTTAATACTCATTAATATCACCTACCCCAGAAAAATAAATATTTTGGGGGTGAGCGGTAAAGTGGAACACTCTGATAAGTATAGATATACAAGTGATGAAAAAAAGATCCAAGTAGAATGACACATATTTTGGTACACATTTGAGTGTCTTCAACAAATCACCCTAACATTTTATGGTGTGTGATGTTTCAAATAAAAGTGAGAAGAACCAGAGTTCTACACATCTATAAAATTCACAGCACAGTAATGAAGATAAGACACAATAATGCTACTGTATGTATGTAGCCTAGAAATTCTCAAAGGAAGGATGAAATAATATACAAAATAAATAAATAAATGAGTTGCAGTAAAACTGTGGATTGAATTTCAATAAATTAATTGTCCATAGAAAGGGTATAATTTCCTTTTGTGGTGGCCCCAGGATCTCAGTCTTGTCAGTTTCTTTAGCCAGTTCAGCAACATAAAACAGTCATCAAGTAAGCCCTGGCTGACTGCCATCCAAAGAACAGCAAAACTGCAGCTGAGTTCATCCCATGCTGACACTAAGCAAGAGGTTCTTTTTGCATTAAACCAAATGCTCAGAATGAGCAATTGAAAAGACTAACATGTCACACACACACACACACACACACACACACACACACACACACACACACACCATTATTGGCAGCTCCATTGTTGGTCAAGGGTGGGTGTGAAGGGAAAGCTGTCTCTCTAAAGCTTTAGAAAGCTGAGAAATAAAATTGTTGTAATTATGAATATTGTGTTGCCACAGACTTCCACTTTCGGATCAGCTGTGTAGGTAGAGATTGACTTAAAAGTGGCAATTTGAGCTGTCAAGGTTATTAAGGCAAGGATGAACCAATCTCTCAAACTACTAAATTATCCATGTAGAACTGGCAGGTTTTGACCCCCAACCCATCCTTTTCTCTGCCTCATGGTTCATCTCCCTCCTTCCTCACACATCAAAGTCCAACTTTGTCTCTATTTTGGTTCCTAGCTTTCCTCTTGCAACTGTAGTAACGATAACAAATGCACACTTTTAGAAGCAAAGCTGCAGGAATTTTTCATCCTGACTAAAGGAAGTTTGGTCGATACTCAGTGAGACCTGATTAGAAATTATATCCACATCTACACTGAGTCAGGTGTCACCCAAGTTTAGTTGCATGAGTTGGAGTGATCTAGTCATGAGGTGGAGCAGACAAAAAATACTCCATTGTTGTTTATGCACCAGTTGCCAAAAGCTAAGACTTTGCAGTGGTGGGATTCAAATTTTTTACTACCAGTTCTGCAGGCGTGGCCTGGTGGGCATGGCAGGGGAAAGGATACCGTAAAATTTCCAGTCACAGGTGGTATTTCCCTGTGGTGGTATTTCCCAGTTCTCCAACTTACTCAAAATTTCCGCTACCGGTTCTCCAGAACTGGTCAGAACCCGCTGAATACCACCACTGGGACTTTGCTATTTACTGTATATGGCATGTGCTCAAGCTGGAGTCTTTCTGTTAGTATTTATCATAGTATGAGAGAACATTGTAAACTTCCTGCTTTTTCCTGTGCCTGAAGTGTTTTCTGATTGTAAACTAGATACTCAGACCTCTCAGGAAGCTAAATTCTACGCTCTTAGCAAAAGCTTTCTTACTCAATTCACAGGACCTCAGAGATTTGTAGGAGAGATGCTAAAAGATACAAAGGTAAAGGAGCAACTGCTTCTCTGGTTGGCCTGCAGCAACTAGTATTTTCTGATCACTGACAGCCTAAGCTTAGAAAGTTCTACCTGCTGGTCTGAGAAGCTTATAATTCCCATCTCTGACACATCCCATCTCTGCAGTGACCAAAAACTCTTGGTAGGTTATTCCAAAACAATCAGGGTTGAGTGAAAATAATTGGAATGTGTAGGTTGCCAAATGCTGGGAAAAACACTTCATCCTTGCTTTCCAAGTGTTGCATCAGCTGCAGCCTGCTTAAGCATAAAGCCAGCTGGATAACTTTGAACCAAGCATTCTCTCTCTGTCCTAGGAATGGGGCAATGGCGAGCCACTTCTGAAAAATCTTGTCAAGAAAAGTGCAGACACTTATCCAGTCCAAGAACTGGATATGACTGAATGGAAGAAAAACAAATCTTCCTCTCCACTGGCCCGGTCCCACTGCACTTACGGATGCAAAGAGAATGTAAAACGTTTAAAAAAGCTTGCCATCTGTTGGAAAATGCTATGCATCCATTGTGTACTCACTGCATATGTGTTTCATACGCTCTATCTGTCGAGCATCCGTCCACTGTGATTTCATCCGCGCAAGAAGTTTTGAGCTCCACAAACTTTGTGAACGGATGAACTTTCCACCGTGTACGATGTACATCCGTGACATATACGGGCAACAAATGTTCTATGTCCGTTATCATCCGTTAAATGTCCGCTGTATCCTCTCTGCATCCTCTGGCCATCCCCTCAACTCACATCCGCTGCAGCTGAAAATGGAAAGAGGGAGGAAACAAAAGGTACATGGAACATCTACACAGCGTTAGTAGCACGGAAATAGAAAGGATGTAAGTGTATGCATCTCATATATAAAGTATTAAAAATGGACAAAACGTTTGTATCTGAGATGTATCTCGTATATTGAGGATGTCTGGAGTATGTCTAGAGTATGTAGAAGGACACCTAGCGGACAACCAATATTTTCTATAAAAAGGGGGAGAAAATCATCTGGATCTCAGTATGAGTCCAGCAGCCGTGGTGTACAGACCTCATCACCCTTGATCTTGGTCTTCAACATCATCAATTGTTCTCCACCATGGATGATGAAACAGTCCGTATGATAGCTGCTCTCATTCATCACCAGAACCAAAACCTGTCCAGACTGTATCAAGTTTTACACAGAAGGAGAGGAAGGAGAAGTCCAAGAGCTGTGTGGGTCCAAGGATGGATCATGAGAAGAATGGAGTTAGGACTGTATGACCAGTTGATGGTGGAGCTGAGGAATGAAGACCCTCGTGCATTCCATCACTTCATGAGGATGCCACCAGCCATGTTTGACGAACTTGTACAGCATCTGAGACCCAGGTTGACCAAGCCTAGCACCAACTTCCGTCCCAACCTGGACCCTGGACTGAAGGTGGCACTGTCTCTGCAGCACCTGGCCTCTGGAACCACATACAAAAACATGCAGTATGCATGGAGGGTGCCACACAACAGCATCAGCAAAGTGGTCAGAGAAGTGGTACAGGCGATCATTGAAGAATACATGGAGGAGCTCCTCAGATGCCCCACCACTGAACAAGGCTGGAGAAAACTTGCAGAAGAGTGGTATCAGAGGTGGAACTTTCCCCACACTGTTGGAGCCATAGATGGGAAGCATGTGGCCTGCAAAGCTCCATCCAACTCAGGGTCCACTTATTACAACTTCTCTTTGTCATGGTTGATGCTGACTACAAGTTCATGTACATCGATGCTTCAGGCAACAGGTCAGCTTCAGATGGCCAGGTATATAATGCAAGTGACCTCAAGGATGGGCTGGAACGCAACCTCATCATGGGTTTTCCAGGTCCAGACCCCCTACCCAATGACACACAAGATGTGCCCTACTTCATCATGGGGGATGACGCCTTCTCCCTCAGAACCTACCTCATGAAGCCGTACAGTTCAAGATACCTCACCCGTGAAGAGAGGATCTTCAACTACAGGCTGTCCAGGGCAAGATGGGTGGTGGAGAACGCCTTTGGCATCCTGGCCAACAGGTTCCAGGTACTTCTCACCACCATGCAGCATCACCCAGGGACTGTGAGGAGCATCGTGGAAGCTTGCTGCATCCTGCACAATCTCATGCGCACCCGCTACCCAGTGTTGCAGAACAGACTTGTCGACCGTCAACAAGGGAATGGGGACATGGAGCCTGGTGAATGGAGGCAAGGACATAACCAGATAGACACTGTGGATGTACAAGGCCCCAACAGAGCTTCACGTGAAGGGAAGAAGCAGCACAACCTACTGAGACACTGGTGCAACTCCCCAGCTGGAGCAGTGGAGTGGCAAGACAGGATGATGATTAATGGTTGCTTCCTTGAGACTGTTGCATAACACTGATGACATTGTGCCATATATGTTGAGTGGTCCTACAATGAATAGGGCATTAATAAAGAGCTTTGTTTATTTTAAAATGTGTTGATCAATGAATAAATTGTTATTGATAATAAAGGTCCATATGTGTGGCAGCTGGGATGGTGGACCATACAGTCCCACTATGGTTGCACTGGAGGTTTATTTATCCCATAACTATCCTTATCTATCCCACAAGCATGCAAAGGCTTAACCATTTTTTCAAAGTTTTTACCAACACTTTATTAAGTAAACAAAATGAACCAAGTAAACTTTATTAAGTGTCTTAAGCAAAGATAAACTTTATTAAACAAGTAAACAACTCAGTCTCTGAGATTATTCTGAGTCAGAATAGACTATTCTGTGTGAGTGCTGCATCCTTTTATATCCATGGAGCGAACGTAATTCATACCCCCCGCATGCGCAGTGAATGCTTTGCATCCGCTATACATCCGCGTGGCATCCCCTTTGTTTCCTATCGGCCTACATGATGCATACGCTTCATCCGCTATGCATCCGCTCCTTCCACTATGCGTCCGCTTCGAAATTCTCCCCCTTCGGAGGTATCATCCGCTTCCATCCGCTTTCATCCACTAGGCTTCCGATGAACATCTGTTTAACATCCTCGCTACATTCTACCTACGTCCGTTCTTTTCCGTTCTGTTTATGCAAATTTTTGCCACTTTTTGGAGCGGATGAAAATAGATGGAGCCACCCCTGAAATTTTGCTCGTCCGCTCTGTCCTTTATGCACACGTTTTGTGTCCATCGGCCAGTGTGACCTAGCCTTTAACAGACAGCATTTCCAGCAACAGAGAGAGAGGGGGAGCATTGGGATGGAGGTGGAGGGTTTGCCACATAGGATATAGGCTGATCTCTTCCACTGTCAAGTGGAATTTAAAAAGCCAGTGTTATTGTTTCTCTGAATAGGGCAGGACAGTGTAGGATGGAGGAAACATGAGTCAAATAAATGCTTTGGAATATGGAAGTAGGAGTGAGAGTTGGATCACTGCAGTCAAAGATTTTCTGTATGTGAAGTGTCTTCTATCATATTTCACGAGAGACCAGTGGGAGCTAAGCTGAAAATCCTATTCATCCATATAAAAGTGCCAGAGGAAGGTGGTGATGTAATGAACTGTACAAGGAAGATGCCAAAACTGATGATTTGACCATAATTCCTAATATAAACCTTGATTTCACATAATCAGTAACAATAATTATGAATTATTCCCAGATCCTTCAGCTGCAATTACTACTTGCACAAATGTGCTAGAAACCAAGGGATTTGTGTAAAATATTATGTGCCAGCAAACAGAGTTTCAACATAATTCTTTCAAAACATTAAAGCAATTTTGGAGATTTTGGTATAAAAATAGAACATTCTCATAAAAAAAAGAATCAGGTTTTAGAGAATTAATATTTCTCTGTTCTAAATATCTTCCTTAAATGTCCCTTTTTTCTTTACTGAATATATTATTGGGGATTATGTTACATTCCTTAACAACTGTACACATAGGAATGACAAGGATTTTACAAAGTTAGTCTCATATCTTCAGATTTTAACTCCAGGAAAAAAACCCAGTATAGAGTGTGTAGCATAGTTATATGTATATATTGCAATTTTGAGATTCCTATTTAAACCAAAAAACAGTACACAATTCTCAACACTTAACAAGTTACATTGGAAGTTCCTCTCTTCTATTAAGTTTGGCAGAATGAGATCTGAACATGCAGAAGCCAAAAAGAAATTAAAGCAAAAATAACTCTCCCATTTATCTTCTTTTAGTTCCCATTTTCTTAGCAATCAAAACACTTAGTATTGCCATAAATTTGTACATACTACAGGTCATGAAAAGTATGGTTTATTTTCTGCACAAAGAAAAATAATGCTGTTGAGTAGAGTACATCATCCCACCACAACCCATATATATATTACACACCCATATCTACACTCTATGTATGTATGTATGTATGTATGTATGTATGTATGTATGTATGTATGTAT
>BLBF01000052.1:10911029-10937184 GCA_015471245.1 Laticauda colubrina | reverse complement strand
TATCTATCTATCTATCTATCTATCTATCTATCTATCTATCTATCTATCTATCTATCCAGGGTTGGGATTCAAATTTCTAACAACCGGTTCTGTGGACGTGGCTTAGTTGGTGGGTGTGGCTTGGTGATCATGTGATTGGGTGGACATGGCTTGGTGGTCATGTTATTGGCTGGGCGTGGCCAACTCAATATCACTCACATCGAGGCATTCATCTCCTCGCCTGGCCTTTCATGACTGTGGGGATGCTGCAATAGTCGTAAGTGTGAAAAATGGTTATATCACTTTTTTCAGTGCCATTGTAACTTTGAATGGTCACTCCACAAAAGCAAAGTACCAGCAAAAGAGAGAAAAAACCTCCAGAGAAGTTCCTGAGACAGGAAGTCTAGTCCTGCCAACAATTTAATAAGGGTTAATGGAGAGGCAGTTTCTGTAAACAACACCAGAATGTTTCCTTCCTGCCTTCCTTACAGGATTAGGCCAGTAATTTCTTCTAACAACTGCTTAGAATGTTAACCAGTTCTAGCAAATAGGTGCCAACTGATAGAAGATCTGTCTGTCTGTCTGTCTGTCTATTCCCAAACTTTTACTGTATGTGCTAGTTACATAAATTATACATTTGCATACACACACACACACACACACACGTATATAAATGCTTTCTGTGAATAAAACTGCAGTATATTTCAGAAGAGTGGCGAAAGCTACAGCTACAGATCAGTATCCTGTACTAATTAGATGATGAGCTACCTCAAGCATCCTGCCCTTCCCTCCAAAGACTCTTTATGTTGAAACTTGGCGTAGAGCAAGGGTCTTCAAACTTCAACTCCCAAAATTCTTCAGCTAACATAACTGGAGGAGGAATTCTGGGAGGTGAAGTGTCAAGTTTGAAGACCCCTGACATAGATTATGTACCGATTAAAAAGAGGACTGTTATAAAATAGCCACCAGAATGGGATAAAACATCAGTTTAGGTTTATTGAAAAGTTTTTCCTGAACAGCTAAATAGATAATAGATTTGTATTTACTGGGATGACATGTAAATAATTGTGGCTTTCTATTGAGAGCATGCCTACCTTTAGTCTCTCCAACTCACAACTCTTCGGACTAGACCCACTCTGCTATTTTAATGTTCCTTTCTTTTCCTCCTTTTCTTCCTTCCTTCCTTCCCCCAAACTTTTAAGGCTGAAAGGGAAAACAAATGCTTCACTAGTATTAATTGCTAGGTTGAAATGTAATGAGAAATGGCAAACTGAAATAATTAGGTTTCTCTGCCCAACTAAATGTTTTATGAAAATTGTCTATGTTCCTATTTAAAACAAAATTTAGGTTGTAGGCAATAGAAAGTGAAGTTTATTTGGATGTAAAACTTTTTTGGAAGGTTTGCAAAATGTCAAAATATCTTTGGAAAAAGGAGAACATTAACCCCATTTCCTTGCAGGGAGATGAGCAGTTGACAAATACAAAACATAAATAAAATAAATAAACTCTCAGATGACAAAATGACAGGTAACAGAAGATTATTAATTCACTTTTAAACTCTACTTTTATATCTGTAAATCCTAGATAATATAGTTTAAAATTATGGTAGTTGGTCAATTCTGCTTCCTAGCTATTCAGTTAAATATAAAACCCAATGCAGTTTTAAATTATTGACACAGGAGAATTTGCAATTTAACAAGTTACAGTTCATTATTAAAATGAAGAATAACTTCAGAGCCAAGCTAGATGAGATATTAATGATCTTTGATCAGATTATCTGACATTTCGAATAAAAATCTTGCAAAACTTCCCCTGTGTTCTTAAGTTCATGAAGAAGTTCTCTCAACCATTTTTTTCCACATAATTCTCAGCTGGATTTGTTTGCTATTCAATATTAAAAGAAGTACCAATGGAAATTCCTGGTTTCCTTAGTTAATGTGAAACTGTAGTGATTTGATATAATACAAAGTATATTAACAAATCTATAAGTAAATTAACATTTTAGAGATTATATGGAGACTAATGATTTCCTAAATTATTATTTTAATTATAATTAGGTGGTTTTTTTCTGCTGGCCATGCTCATGTTCTTTTAACAGTTGCCAGATGGAGAAATTACATAGATTTCCTGGTCATTTATGTGAAGCAAACCTCACTGAAACTACCATTAAAAGTTCTTAAACTTGCAAATCTTAGATAATATAGAAGACACTTATTTTGCGAATAGAAATAAATAATAAATAGAAAAGGTCTATCTATTTATTTTTTCAACATTTATTTTCCATGCAGTTACCTGCTGTTAATTAATTTTAGTGGATTATAATTGTTTCCATTCTTATTGGGTACTCATCTCCAACCTGCCATTCAGGGACAAGATCAGGTAACAATATTCATAAAGTACAGAAATATATTCCAGGTTTAGTTTAGTTTACTTTATTGTCATTGTACTTCATACAACAAAATCAAACATCATCTTCAGTGCACATCATGACCATGAAAATAAACATAAACACACATCACACTCCATACATTGAATTGAAAACCCCCAAAACCACACCAACACTGCACTATACAGCAGAATTCAACAGAGCTACTGCCCTGGGATAGAAGCAGTTTTTCAGCCTATTTGTCCTTGTTTTTATTATCCTGTACCATCTGCCGGATGGTAATAGTTCAAAAAAAGGGTTCCCAGGATGAGATGGATCTTTGGGAATGTTTTGAACTTTCTTAAGGCAGCCAGAGCTACAAAGCTCTTCCAAAGAGGACAGAGGGCAACCAATGATCTTCTGGGCAATGATGTTAGCCCTCTGGAGTGTTGTCCTATCTGCCACTGTGCAATTGGCAAACCATACAGAGGTGAAGTAAGTTAAGATACTCTCTATGGAGCAGCGGTAGAAGGTCACCAGCAGTTTTTCATTCAGTTGTTTTCTGAGAAGTCTCAGGCAGTATAATCTCTACTGGGCCTTTTTGACCAAGGCTGCAATGTGAGCACCCCAGGTCAGGTCCTCTTTTGTGGTAACACCCAGAAACTTAAAACTGGCCACTTGTTCCACTCAGTCTCCATTGATAAGCAAGGGCTGGATGTCTGATCTGTTCCTTCTATAGTCTACTATAAGCTCCTTGGTCTTATTGCTGTTGAGGACAAAGTTATTGTCTCCATACCACAAAAGCAACCAGTACACATCACCTCAGTCGACAGACTCATTCCCCCCCAGAGATGAGTCCCACCACTGTTGTATCATCTGCAAATTTAGTAATAGTATTACTAGCATGAGTGGCAATGCAGTCATGCACATAAAGAGTATAGAATAAGGGACTCAACATGCAGCCCTGTGGTGTACTAGTGTTAAGAATAAGGACTGAAGAGGTAATCTGACCCTAATCCAAAATCAGATTGAATAAGAAAGTCCAAGGTTCAGAAGTTTAAGGCCCTGTCACACTGGCCGACGGATGCAAAACATTTGTAAAAAGGACACAGCGGACAAGAAAAATGTTCCATCTGTTGTTATCCGCTCTCAAAAGGGGCAAAAATTTGCATACCCAGAGTGGACAACACAGAAAGGAACGGATGGGGGGAGCACGTAGAGCGGATGGAAAGCAGATGTTCCATGGAAGCCTAGCGGATGGAAGCGGATGGGAGCGGATGGCACTTCTGCAAGGCTTCCGGGGGACCGCAGCAAAGCAGACGCAGAACGGATACAGCAGATGCAGAGTGGACACCGAGCGGATGAAGCGGATGCACAGCGGATGCAGAGCGGATGAAGCGGATACAGAGCAGAAGCCTAGCGGATGCACAGCGGAAGCCTAGCGGATGCCTAGCGTTCAATGCGCATGCGGGGAGGATGCATTGCGTCAGCCCCGCAGATATAAAGGGAAGCAGCTCCCAAGCAGGTCACCATTCAGAGGAAAGACCTGTTTCCAGACACATCGACTGCCAGCCTGTCTGCCAGCCTGCCTGCCTGCCTTGCTGCCAGCCTGCCTGCCTGCCTGCCAGCCAGCAACCCCACAACCATGGGGAAGAAGAGAAAGCCTCTGCTGCCAGCCCCGGCAAGAGGGACAGGGCCACCCTCCCACCCCCTGGCCCTCATTCTGCTTCTGCTGGGGATTCTGAAGCACGGGCTCGCTCTTCTGGGGCTGGGGCTTCTGCTGCTTCTGCTTCTGGAGGAGCTGATGCTGCTGCTTATGGCGGTGGTGCTTCTGCTGGTGCTTACTCTGCTGATGCTGCTTCTGGCGGTGGTGCTTCTGTTCATGCTTACTCTGCTGATGCTGCTTCTGGCGGTGGTGCTTCTGCTGGTGCTTATTCTGCTGAAGCTGCTCCTCGTCCTGCTGGTCCTGCTGGTGCTCCTGGTCCTGCTGGTGCTCCTGGTCCTGCTGGTGCTCCTGGTCCTGTTGGTGCTCCTGGTCCTGCTCGTGCTCCTGGTCCTGCTCGTGCTCCTGATCCTGCTGGCGCTGCTGGAGCTTACTCTGCTACTGCTGATCCTGGTGCTGCTGGTGCTGCTGGTGCTGCTGCTGGTCCTGCTGGTGCTGCTGCTGCTGATGGTGTGGAGGAGCAGCCCCTACAACCTGGAAGCCCCTCTGATGAGGGCCCATGTGGTCTTGCCAAAGGGAGGAAGAGGCAGACGCGAGAATGGGAGAGGACGCCATACAACATCGAGGAGGAACATGAGGATAAGATGCTGGAGTGGCTGAGAGAGAATGAGTATCTATGGCGGAAGGGACACAGGCTCTATAGGGACACCAAAAGGAAGCAGGCTGCTTGGAGAGAGAAGGCAGAGAGCCTGGGCTATACTTCAGAGGTGCTACTCAGCTGGTGGAAGCACATGCACACCTGGTACGGGAAGCTGCACCTCAAGAAATCTGGCCAGGCCGCGGTCAAGCTGATGGACAGAGAGACCTACATCGTGGCCAAGTGCAGCTTCCTGGAGGGTGAGAACCGCCACCGAGGATCAGCCCCTCTCACAACCCTCTCTCTCAGGCAGCCTGCTGAGAGCCAGTTCTCTTCCGGCCGAGAATCAGCTCCTGTCTCCAGGCAGGTATCTGTGGAGCATGCCACGACGCAGACCCCCCCGACAGCTGTAGTACCCGTGGTGGAATGCGTGGAGGATCCCCTGACGCGGTGGGAGAAAGGAGATAGCACTTCCACCACAGTCCAACCCGCATCCACCCCCAGCTCCACCTCCACAGAAAGGCAGAGAGCCAGACAGGAGGGGCAGAGCCACACTCTCCTGCTGGAGATCAGGGACACCATCTGCACCATAATCGATCTCCTCTCTCAGCTGGTCAGGACTGACTCCTCATCCTCCAACCGCAAGCCCTTCCTCACCTATGTGAATCAGACCCTCACGGACATGGCAGAATCCCAGTACCAGATGGTGAAGGACAGGATCACCGATCAGCTTCACAACCCTCCAGATCCAGATGAACCTGCTCCCACTCAATCCAGGTCTGCTCCTCCACCCCAGGTGATGTCCCTCCCATTCCAAGGCTTTCCACAGGCCCTCACCTACCAGGGCTATGGCTACCAGGAGATCCAGCAGCACAGGCAGCAGCCCTTCCCAGTCCAGGCATAGGTTCATCGGACGACACCGTTGCCACCGGTTCCACTGATGCCACCGATGCCACACACGCCACTGCTGCCACCCACGCCACCGATGCCACCCACACCAGTCCTCACCCAGCTGCAGACCAGATAGCCCCACTACACTGCTCCTTCCTCCACCCCACAGCCAAGCCCGGCCTCAGTACATCTGTCGTCGGTACTGGGGCTGACACCCCATGACATGGAAGAAGGAGTTCTCAGCATCACGGGGCTGAGCCAGCTGTCCGAGAGCTTCCTCAACACACCGTCCCCTATTGTCCTCTCGGGGCCAAGCACCCCAGTGGTGCTTCAGACCAGCACTCCAGCAGCAGCCACCTCCACAGCACCTGGACCCTTCACCCCTGAGACTGGGCACACCTCTGAGTGACAGAGAGAAGTGCCAGAGACTGGTTGGCTACCTGTAGATTTTATTTGGACACTTGACTTGGGTCATTTTTCTTTTACAGCTTGTTATTAAGAAAGATTATCTTTGTTTCACACACTTGCTTCATTTATTTTTGTAAATAAAGTCTTGGTGGAAACTTTTAGAAATGGTTTAAGCCTTTGCATGCTTGTGGGATGGGTAAGGATAGCAGTGGGATGGGCAGGGATACCTGTGGGATGGGTAATAGCTGTGGGATGGGCAGAGATACCTGTGGAATGGGTAATAGCTGTGGAATGGGCAGCAATACCTGTGGGATGGGTAATAGATGTGGGATAGATAAACCACCTTATCAATAATAATGTAATCATTCATCCACACATGTCAGCATAAACACAACTTTTTATTAAATGCCCTGTTCATTGTAGACCCACCCAACATACATGGCCCAATCGCATCAGTGTGATGAGACAGGCTGAAGGAAGCATCCATTAATCATCTATCATCCTGTCTTGCCACTCCACTGCTCCAGCTGGGGAGTTGCACCAGTGTTTCAGGAGGTTGCGCTGCTTCTTCCCTTCACGTGAGGCTCTCTTGGGGCCTTGTACATCCTCAGTGTCTATCAGGTTTCACCCTTGCCTCCATTCCCCAGGCTCCATGTCCCCATTGCCTTGTTGGAGGGCCACGAACCTGTTCTGCAACACTGGGTAGCGGGTGCGCATGAGATTGTGCAGGATGCAGCAAGCTTCCACGATCCTCCTCACGGTCTCTGGGCGATGCTGCATGGTGGTGAGAAGTACCTGGAACCTGTTGGCCAGGATGCCAAAGGCGTTCTCCACCACCCGTCTTGCCCTGGACAGCCTGTAGTTGAAGATCCTCTCTTCACGGGTGAGGCATCTGGAGGTGTAGGGCTTCATGAGGTAGGTTCTGAGGGAGAAGGCGTCATCCCCCACGATGAAGTAGGGCACATCTTGCGTGTCGTTGGGCAGGGGGACTGGATCTGGGAAGCCCATGATGAGATTGCATTCCAGCCCCTCCTTGAGGTCACTGGCGTTATACCTGGGCATCTGAAGATGAGCCGTTGCCTGAAGCATCGATGTACATGAACTTGAGGTCAGCATCGACCATGGTGAAGAGGGCGATGCTGAAGAAGCCCTTATAGTTGAAATAAGTGGACCCCGACTTGGCTGGAGATTTGCAGACCACGTGCTTGCCATCTATGGCTCCAACGGTGTATGGGAAGTTCCACTTCTGATACCACTGCTCTGCAACTTTCTTCCAGCCTTCTTCAGTGGAGGGGCACTGGAGGAGCTCCTCCAGGTATTCTTTGATGATGGCCTGCACCACTTCTCTGACCACAATGCTGATGGTGTTGTGTGGCACCCTCCAGCCGTACTGCATGCTCCTGTAGGTGGTCCCTGAGGCCAGGTGGCGCAGAGTCAGTGCCACCTTGAGCCCAGGGTCCAGGCTGGGCCAGAAGCTGGTGTTTGCCTTGGTCAACCTGGGTGTCAGCCGCTGCACAACTTCGTCAAACATGGCTGGAGGCATCCTCATGAAGTTCTGGAATGCACGAGTGTCTTCGTTCCTCAGCTCCACCATCAGCTTGTTGTACAGTCTGTACTCTGCTCTTCTCCTGATCCATCTTCGGACCCAGACGCTTCTTGGCCGCCTCCTTTTCTTCCCGTAGAACAGTTGAAAGAGCCTGTAGATGGCTTTGCACTGTTGCAGAATGATGGTGGCTACCAAGAGGAGTGTGTTACGATCCATGGTGGACATGACTGGATGCTGTGGAAGAGCAAGAGCCAGATGAAGGCTGAAAAGGTCTGCACAGCAGGGCTGCTGGTCTGAAAATGAGATCCAGGTGAGTTGCTCCCCCTTTTTCTAGGCAGTATAGGTTTTCCCCTATGTGTCCTTTTGCATCCTCTAGGCATCCTCTAGACATCCTTAATATCCGAGATAGGTCCCCTCTGCGAACGTTTTTTCTGTTTTAAATGCTTTCTTTGTGAGCTGCATCTGCTTTCATCCTTTCTACGTCCATGCTACTAACGCTGCGCGTCCATTCCGCATCCGTTTCGCTTCCTCCCTGAGTCCGCTTTCCGCTGGAGCGGATTTGAGTTGCGCGGATGCACAGCGGATGCCTAGCGGATGTAGCGGACGCGTAACTGATGCCGACGGATGCACAACAGATGTTCCCCATATGTGTAGCGGATGCAGAACGGACGCGTTGGATACATTTTCCGTTCAAAAAGTTTTGAGCAGCTCAAAACTTTTTGAGTGGATGGAACCTCAGTCGACGGATGCTGGACAGATAGAGAGTATGAAAAACGGATGCAATGAGTACAGAACGGATGCATCGTGTTAACCATTGGATGGCAAGTGTTTCTCTCCGTTTTACATCCTCTTTCCATCCGTTGGTGCAGTGTGACATGGGCTTTAGACACTAGTCTATGTGGAAGAATTGTGTTAAATGCAAAACTAAAATCTACAAAAAGCATCCTCACATAGTCCCCCATCCCCATACTGCTGTTCTAGGTGAGTCAGAGCAATGTGAAGAGTGATGGCTATAGAGTCCTCTGTTGGTCTATTTCTTCCATATGTAAACTGTATTTATCAAATGTATGAGGAAGACCAGAAATGATGTCCTGGCAGACCAATTTCTGAAAGCACTTCAGGATGATAGGAGTGAGTGCCACTGGTCTGTAAGTGTTGAGGTTATTGTTAGGGAACTTCTTTGGCAACGGAACAATGGTGGAAGTCTTTTATTAGTATCCAATACTAATAAAATGCTAGCTGGCCATGTCTTCTCTATCATCTTTGGGTTGCCACATTGCAGCACATCTGATGTCTTATACTTCAGAGTAGGCAAAGGGCAGGGGGATAAGTGGGAGAAAATGAAGAGACCAGGATGGAGGAAGAGGCCAGAAGGCTGAAAGAGGGTGGGGTGTCTCCCATTTCAGCTGCATATTGAAAATGTGTAACAGCAATTTTTAGATCATAGTACAGGTAGTACTAAACCTACAACATATCATTTAATTACAATGAAAATAGTGAGTTATGACTATTTTTCACATTTACAACTTTCGAAACATCATGTGATCAAAATTTGGTCACTTGGCAACTGGCATGTATTTATGACGGTTGCAGTGTCCTGGGGTCACGTGATCACCTTTTGCGACCTTCTGACAAGCAAAGTCAATGGGGAAGCCAGACTAACATAACAATCTTGTTACTAACTTAATATCTTCAGTAATTCACTTAACACCTATGGCAGGAAAAGTCATAAAATGGGAATAAAATTCACTTAACAAATGTCTTACTTTACAACAAATTTTGGCTCCATGATGGTTGTCAGTTGAGGACTACTTGTATATATCTCTTTACTTTGGAAAAAGCTTATGTGTAAAAACAACCGCTCTACCCAAAACCCAAATCCATGTGCTAAATCTATATAATTCCCTGTTACAATCCTGGACGTCAGCAAGTGAATTATGATTGGAGTCATCCTGGATTCCTTCTGGAGTGTCCAGTCAGATTTTAATGAAGTGAACCTTGAACATGGTTAGTAACCAAGCAATATAATGCTGGATAGGCATTTTTGGAACATGTGACATCCTGAATTTACACAGACTGACCCCTCTATCATTCCCATATACAGAAGCAAGTGAGAACATGTCAGCATCTTCTGTGTGTTGTACATTTAAATTATCTTTGATTTTTGGACAAATCACCTCTTGGACAGCCAAAGCTGTTATGAATCAATTCTGCTCAATTTATGAAAATGTGCCCAAATGATAAAACAGAAAGGATTACGCAAACAAAACAAAGGCATACCACCATATGTTCAACTAAGCATGAACACAAAAGTAAAATGTTCAGAAAACTTGTATTAGACTATCCAAATCCATTTGGGTGATCAACCCACAACACATTCTGCTTACTTATTGCAGTTATTAGGCAGCAGTTGTTCAAGTAAATCAAGATTCTAGTTTATTGTATGCTTATTACTTAGTGCGATGGAGCACTAAGGATGAGGCCTAGAGTCTCGGTAATCTGCTCTTTTTATTTACTTTCTTCTTATAGAATACTAAATCAAAACAGACATGAAAAGACTTCAGACACATAACCACATAACAACAGTTTTTTTTTTCCTACCAGACCTAGTCCAGCCCTCAGTTCCTATGATGGAAAACTGAATGACAAAGACATGAGTCAGGGAGTAAGTGCTTTCTCCTATGATAGTCTTCATCAGTAAATGCTTTCTCCTATGATAGTCTTCATCAGCTCCCTGCTATTCAGAAGTATTATTACTCTTTGTTGGGGGCAATATGCTGATTTTGTAAACTGTTTAGAGAGAGCTATAAAGCACTATGAAGTGGTATGTAAGTCTAAATCCTATTGCTATTGCTAGTGTTTTGCTGTTGCTTTGGCTTATATCCAGCATAGGCAAACTGGTGTCCTGCAGGTATTTCGGACTTCAAGTCCCACCACCTCCTAGGAGTGCAAGGCAACTTCCTTCCTTCCCTTCCTGTGCTGGGAAAGAAGGGTGAGGACTTGCTGAGATGAAACTGACCATTAATTCACATTCCAAAGTGAAGAAGGAGATTTCTCTTCTCCATTTGGTAAGGAAATATAATGTTTTTACTTCTTTTAATGATAATGACCAAAATATTCTTAAACCACACAGATAATTATGGACACATAATCCCCACAATTGATCTGGTTACTTGAAAAAGCTATGGTGGCGCAGTGGTTAGAATGCAGTGCTCCAGGCTACTTCTGCTTACTGCCTGCTGCCTGCAGTTTGGCAGCTTGATTCTCAACGGCTCAAGATTGACTCAGCCTTCCATCCTTGCAAGGTCAGGATGGACCCAGATTGGGGCAATATGCTGACTCTAAACTGCTTAGTGAGGGCTGTAAAGCACTGTGAAGGTATATATAAGTCTAACTGCTTATTGCTATTGAAAGATCTGGTTTCTTCTGTATTTTTTTCTCTTATTAGAGAATGCCATCCGACACACTTGCATTTACAGAAAGGCATGGGGGAATGCAAGCTGTAAACATCATATGAGCAAAGCTGCCTCCCTTCCAGTCATACATTAGACAGGGATTGATATAATTAAACTGTACATATGATTTTAACAGTATCCTTTGAAAGTACATTGTTGTTTTAAATAAATCCATTCTAGCAGTTTCTCGGGACATTCTGTACCTTACACAGTCTCAGCAACAGTTTCATGTTATGGTTTAGGCTACAAAAAGTACCTAATTAAATAAGTGTTTTTAAAGCTGGTGTAAGGTTCTGGGATTTTTTGACAGGTACAGATGTATCTACTTTAATCACCTTGTTACCTCAAGTACCAATTAATTCAAGAAGATTTAAGTTGTTGTAAACTGTTCTGACCCTTCAAACTAGAGTGGGAAAACAAATCTAAACAAATGCCTCCACCAATGTATTACTTGCAAGATTTTATTCATATTCATTTAATCAGTTTGCCTCCATTCATGGAATTACACCATTTTCTCTCTGACTCTCTCTTTCTGTGTTTGTCTGTGTGTGTTGTGTTTACAGACTTTAATAAGAACAAATAGAAGCACAGAACCGCCTTTACTGGTTATTCTTTCATTGAAAAGCTGCTCTTATTTTATATTCTTCATGAAAATAAAAGTTATATCATGTGATTAATTTTCTTGCCTTATTGTCTTTTTCAAACTTCAGTTACCATAGCAATTGGATGCAACTTGGCATTGCCATGACAACCACTGTCTCAGTTTCAATTCACCATCTGACAGTTTGCCTCTCCTTCCCTCTTTTGCCTCAACTGTCAAAAAGAAAGACCCATCCCCAGAGAAAGCATAAAATCAAATGAATGGAAGTTAAAACACCATAGCACTGTTAAAACAAAACAAAACAAAGCAGTCCACACAACTAGAGTGAACTGGTCCCTCATTATTGTTTTTTTACTAGCATAGATCTCACATAATATCATAAAATTTGTGCCAGGGTCAGTGAAGGAATATTACTGTATTATTATTATATTGTGACTGATATATACTGCGAGTTAATATCCATAAATAGAATCCAGTTCAGTGTATTCTATTATAGGGTCTAATCTAAAGAAATCAAGAATTGCACAGGAGAACCAATGCAGTGCCTGGGTAGGATGCTAGCTTTGGATTTCAATCAAATCCATACTCCATCTCCAGGATTGTATATGTCTTTGGTTCAGTCATGAGCTCCTCAGCTTAACCTTTTTCAACATTATCTTAGGGATTCAAGAGAATGGAATGAAAGAATCCCTCCCCAACTGCAAATTCTAATTATTCTGTACAGGCACCAAGTAGATTGCTGGGTGGGTTTTGTTTTTTTTTACAGTGGTATAAAAAGGCGAATAATTACTTTCATTGATTATTTGCTAACAGCTAAAGATCAACACAAAATCAAGCATTAATTCATACATATTATATATCACAGACTTGGAGCACAATAGCCCTGGAAGTCTTTCAGCCCATTTAAATCAATTTAAGCTGCTCAAGAACATGGTCTGAAGTGAAGTCTGAGTTAACATTTTAAGTCTGAGTTAACATGTTTACCCTTAGGCTGTAGAAACATTGCAGACATGAACCATACTGAAAGTCATTTCCCCTCAACAAGAATTACAGTCCTTTAACAGGTTACAGGGATCTCTTCTGAAATTTTCCAAATTTCACCAAAGAGTAATTCCCTTGATCCTTTAAAGAAAGTCATGCTAGGTAAAATCAAGTTTCACAAATTACTCTGAAAAGGTGTATGTTAGAATCTGGGACTTATAAAAATTTGATTTTCAAAGCCTGACTATTATGTAAAGCTATGTTTTTTTTATTCTATGTGGGACAATATATCCACATGCAGTTTAAGAAATGTAAAGCCTTTCTAACAATCCACTTCTAAATTTTTATGTAAGTTATGAGACTTACACGTTACTGAATTAATATGGCTAGGATTGCACACACATTTTAATTAGATGTGTCTTTCATAATGTTTAGTCTTCCATTCACGAAAGTTTTTTGAGATTTTGCAAAATTCATTGGTGCAGAATTTAAGGTATGTGTCAGTTTTAAAAAAATCTGAAGTACAGGTAGTCCTTGACTTACAACCACAATTGAGTCAAAAAAAATTGTTGCTAAGCAGAATTCATTTGTTAAGTGAATTTTGTCCCATATTATGCCCTTCTTGCCATAGTTGTTAAGTGACTTGTTGCAGTTGTAAAATTAGTAATACGGTTGTTAAGTGAATCTGGCTTCCCCATTGACTTTGCTTGTCAGAAGGTCACAAAAAGTGAACACATGACCCTGGGACACTGCAACCATCATAAATATGAGTCAGTTGCCAAAGCATCTGAATTTTGATCACGTGACCATGGGGATGCTGCAAAAAATGTAAGTCAGAAAAATGATCTTAAGTCACTTTTTTCAGTGTCATTGTAACTTTGAATGGTCACTAAATGTACCGTTTATAAGCGAGGATTATCTGTATTCGTTCTCAGTAAGCCATAATGGTTAGACAAGGGGAGTTTCTTTTTTCAAAATAAACACAACAGTGTCACATATTGCTGAAGATGGCTACTTGTTATATTCACTACTTCAAAGCAGTTAGATTTCAAAAGAGCCACTCTCTCTGGTAAGAATACAGAAGGCTTCCTCACAAATAATGACATGAAAAGGGAGAAAGGAGAGGATAAAACTGTAAACAATGATGACATTTAAATTACCTTCCTTTTCTCTGGCTAATTTCTCTCTGCCTCTCCCAAATTTCTAAGGAACCTTATCTCTTTAAAATAAAATTACTTTTCAAATTCCTCTGGAAAAGCAACTTTGCTCCATGTATATGTATTTTCTATCCTCTTCACCTTTCCCTTTCTCTATTTGCAAAGTCGATTTCTCAAGTTCAAAATGGCCGAACTGTCACTGAACTACTCTTTCATGGCAAATGAACATGAAATGAACATGACAAATGAACTGTGTGCCTATTAGGCAAATGTACATGGAAGAAAACACTACCAAATTCAATGGGACATATATGCAGGTAGATATATAAAGGCTGTGCTGATGAATATAATTCAAATGCACATTCTAAAGCCCATGTCACACTGCACCAACAGATGCAAAGAGGATGTAAAACGGACAAAAAAGCTTGCCATCCGTTGGTTAACGCAATGTACTCACTGCCTCTGTTTTGCTTCCTCTCTATCCGTCCAGCATCCGTTTATTGACGTTTCATCCGCTCAGAAAGTTTTGGGCTGCCTAAAACATTTGCGCAGAAAATGTAACCAATGCATCCGTTCTGCATCCTCTAGGCATACGGGGGACATCCGTTCTGCATCCATTACGCATCTGCTATATCCGCTAGGCATCCGCTGTGCATCCGCATAACTAAAATCCGTTAAGCGGTAAACGGACGCAAGGAGGAAGCAGAACGGACGCGCAGCGTTAGTAGCACAGATGGAGAAAGGATGAAAGCGATGCAGCTCATCCGCTCTGCATCCGCTCTGCATCCGCTCTGCATCCGCTCTGCATCCTCTACGCATCCTCTACGCATCCGCTCTGCATCCTCTACGCATCCTCTATGCATCCTCTACGCATCCTCTATACATCCGCTCTGCATCCTCTATACATCCGCTCTGCGTCCTCCCCACGTCCGTTCCTTTCTGTGTTATCCGCTCTGGTTATGCAAATTTTTGCCCCTTTTGAGAGAAGATAACAACGGATGGAACATTTTGCTCGTCTGTTGTGTCCTTTTTGCATCCGTTGGGCAGTGTGACATGGCCTTAAATCTGCATACTATTGGAGACCACCAACATATTCAGTGGTGGGATTCAAATTTTTTTACTACCAGTTCTGTGGGCGTGGCTTGGTGGGCATGGCAGGGGAAGGATACTGTAAAATCTCCAATCAGAGTTGCTATTTGCAGTTCTATGAACTATTCAAAATTTCCGCTACCGGTTCTCCAGAAGAGGTCAGAACCTGCTGAATACCATCTCTGAACACATTATATTTGATTGTTATTTTTATTTAAGCCCATGTCACACTGCCCAACGGATGCAAAAAGGACACAACAGACGAGCAAAATGTTCCATCCGTTGTTATCCGCTCTCAAAAGGGGCAAAAATTTGCATAAGCAGAGCGGATAACACGGAAAGGAACAGACGTGGGGAGGACGCAGAGCGGATGTATAGAGGATGCAGAGCGGATGTATAGAGGATGCGTAGAGGACGCAGAGCGGATGCGTAGAGGATGCAGAGCGGATGCAGAGCGGATGAGCTACATCCGCTTTCATCCTTTCTCCATCCGTGCTACTAACGCTGCGCGTCCGTTCTGCTTCCTCCATGCGTCCGTTTACCGCTGGAACGGATTTGAGTTGTGCGGATGCACAGCGGATGCCTAGCGGATATAGCGGATGTTTAACGGATGCAGAACGGATGTCCCCCGTATGCCTAGAGGATGCAGAACGGATGCATTGGATAAATTTTCTGCGCAAAAGTTTTAGGCAGCCCAAAACTTTCTGAGCAGATGAAACATCAATAAACGGATGCTGGACGGATAGAGAGGAAGCAAAATGGAGGCAGTGAGTACATCGCGTTAACCAACAGATGGCAAGCTTTTTTGTCCGTTTTACATCATCTTTGCATCCGTTGGTGCAGTGTGACATGGGCTTTATTTATTTTGTTCTTGGTGATTAGGATTTAATACATGTTATAAATTAATTGGTGAAATGTTGACCTAAAGTGGTGACGATAAATAAGACTAATACTTTCTAATTTAAATCTAAGTTCATCCAAGAAATCTTTCATCTTTACACCATGTGATATTTTGTCAGCCTTCCATTTAGATAAATCTAAAAGAAACTAATTGGCTCTCTTCAAAAAAATTCTCTCTTGTCAAAGTTGTTATCAAATATTTACCATATCTTTACTTCTGAATATTTTTCTTTCCATTATATTCAGTCAGTTATATTTGATGGTGTCTGATAATAACACTGTCATTTTATAGGGTATTTAAAAACATTTAATAGCTAATTGGTGACAGAGTGTATTATCAACAGAATTTCATAAAAAAATGGAGTGGTGTTTATACAGGGCTTAAAACCTGAAAACCAAAAGATTTCATATTTGATGCCTGCCAAAAGATTTTAATGCTATAACTTTATGGTTACAATATCAGAAATAGGCAGCACTGAATTCAGTGTTTTTTTTTTCTCAAATAAGTGAGTTTCATCTAAATCAGAGGTCTTTAAAGTTGCCAAGGTTGGATACTCCTGATTTAAAGCAGGGGTATTAATCTGACAGCCTGCGGGCCAGATGCGTAGTGTGCAGGCCACGCCCACCCCAGCTCCGCAAACGGGAAAAACATCACAAAATGTCATGTGACGGCAACATGATGTGTCTGAATTTGACATCTGTGATCTAAAGAATTATAATTATTAACTTTGAGGAAAATTTGAGGCCCAGCCTGAAAAAACTAGTAAAATATATACTAAAATGTTTATGAATCCCTTTGTAACTTTACATTCAAGGGTAGATAATCAATAAATGTCATCTCACAGTTGCTGGGAGGAACAATGATTTAAGAGGTCATTGGAGCAGTGATGGCAAACCCTTCAGGGTTAGCATGTCTAAATTTTGGGAAATGCCTGACTTAACACTGCCGGCATCTCAAGCCCTGCTGTCCTGCCCCTGAACAAATGTGAAATATTTTTTTCCATATTCAGTTACTGTTAAAAATGCAGTCCAATTCTGCATGTGATTTCCAGGATCTGCCACATACCACTTACCATCGGGGGGGTGGGGTTGTTATTCTGTTTCTGTTGGAAGTATCCCTGCACTCTAAGGCTGCTGTGAGTTGGACAAGGCCTTCATTCTTGATCTGGTGTCAGAGAATGATCTTCCACAGCCTTGGAAAAATCACACAAAACCATGCCCCATTCTGACATGATTTTCAGGGGCCACACAAGAACCTCTGGAGGATTTTCAGCAGTTCAAGAGCACACCCTTTCTCATGCGGCCTCCACATGCAGCCTCCAAAAGTCATATGAAAATGGGGCATGTTTTTGACAATAGTTTCTGTCAGCTGACATCTTTGGGTGGCACTCAGAACGGCATGGTGTATCACCTTTCACACATGTGCCATAGGTTTGCCCTCACTGCACTAGTGACAAGAGAAGCCCTTTACTATCACACAAAAGCTACAGGAAATCAAACACTACTGCTTTTAGGGATTTTGCTACCAAATCCGGTAGTAAGAGAATCTTGAGTGATTCCAAGATCTGCAGAAAAGAGTTCAGAAGCTGTGGGTTGCCAATCATATGTTAATGTTATATAAAACATGACTTTAAAAAGAAATACAAGAACTATAACTGATGTATTTATTTTAATGTAAAGGAAGAACAATTTAAGATATTCAGTTCAATCACCTCAGAGGAAATTATACGGCTTAATCAAATGATAGAACAAAATTAGGCTACCTTATATTTTTACACAGCAAGATGGACTATATTTCCCAATGACACAGAATTCTGACCCAGGATAATCTTCATGCATGTTTGATATAGAAAAGATTTATTCTTAATTGTTTTGTTAAACTATTCATCCACAGGCTAAATTCCATATTATGCTAAGCCATAGCTTGTTGTACAAACCATAATGGTCTGACTCATGTATAACATATGCTCACCTCACCCATATGCTAATCAGAAAGCATGAGAATAATAACTATGTTCAAAACTTCTAAGCCTAACTAACAAATCACAAGCATTAGCACTAGCCTTAAACTGCATGTTACTGTGAATGGAAAGTCCATTTGTAATTCCTGATAAGGAATCCTACATCTTCCTTGGGCCCTGATGCACAAATTCCATTGACTATTTTCTTCTAATTGCAGTCACAAAAATGCACACTGAACTTGAAGTGCAAAGCTCTCAGGAATGTTTCTTGAATGGATCACTTTTTAAATGTAACAGGGACGTTATTATTGATCCAGAATTATTGATCTCTAGCTATGAATGGATACATATGTGTCTTTGATGACTTTAGGAAATTCTATGCTGTGAAGTACTTTCCCCCATCCTTAAAGAAGTGAGAGATTTCACAAATCTGAATTCTACACACAATGATGGTAGAATCAAGAAAACCAATTGGGCACACTTATTACTACCGTTCAGTTGGGTATATTTCTAGCATTTCTATAAAAGAAGCTTACAATTTTATCCATAACAAAATTGCAGGATTTTCCCCCTCCCAGTTTAAACCACATGGACCTGGCAAAACTCTACATTGCTGATGCATAATTCATTAAAGCATCCAGTGTGCTCTGCTTAGCCTTTAGGATGCCAGCAAACTTGTTCTAGGTCTTCATTGATTAACATGATTAATAGAAGATAAATTAAGTAGATATTGATGGTTTGCACTTCCCATCTTATATCCTAACCCAAAAGTAACTTTCCAAGCGATCACGTAAATAAAGTCTTTATTCTTTTTTTTTTTTTTGGGGGGGGGGATATATATTATGTAAATAAAGTCAAAACAGGAGGCCTGGCCACTGACAGCTGCTTGGCTGATAGAAAACTGAGAAGACAAGGTTGAAAGTCTGTAATTTTTATCAGATTTTTACTCTGTCTAGAAAGGATCTTTTTTTCAGCTGACAATGATGCTTGACAGCAAAAGCAGAAATAATGTAGTGATTGTTCCATCTATTAACAGCAAAGCATAGTTCCTTGTGTGCTACTAAATCTGGTTTTTTAACCCAAAATGCCCAGATAAACTTATGAGAGCTACTGTCTCATATTTCCATCTGATATCACTTTCTACAGTATTTACGAAAGCAAAAGAAGCACAGGGTGCTAGTATAATTACACATTTACCAAACAAATATACAGGACTGAATCACCACCTCGTAGATATTTTTAGCCCTATCACCTAGTCAAATGGATTTAGATAAAGCAACCCCATTTCGTCCCCAGATTACAATCTTCAGTCACTTTTCTTCCAATTCATCAATGTTAAGAAATTTTGGCACAATTGGCAAAATTTAGAGGTAAAGCTTTTCCTCAGCCAGGAAGGTAACATTTATTTGGAAGACAGCATTTTTAGCATGTCAATACCTACGTTTCAAAAGGTGGTGAAACTTGCCGTCTTTGGATAAAGGGTCTGAGGATTTTAAGGGGTCAGTGGGAGCCTTAAGATCTTACAACATGTAAATATCGATCATATACAATGCATCATTAAACTTTCACTTTGGTGGACTAGAAGGGATGCTGATGAGCAGCCTTCAAACTTCTGGCCATACTTTTTGTACTCATCAAACTCCAAAGTATTTCTTAAATATTTGAATATCACCCCCATTAGGTATTTCTGTACACTCCAGACTATAACATTGCCAGGAATGAAGGATCTTTTTAGCTTTTCCCTGACATCCAGTGATCTAACCATTGAATTATTTTGCATGCTGGGGAACAGTATCTTATCCTATCAGTGGAAGGAATAATCTAGTCAATTTGATGCAATTGCCTAAAAAGGAGGGACTGAAGAGATGGTTGAGACACCAACACACAAATTGTCAAGATACTAAAGCTGATTCTTTCACTGTACAATTAAAAAAGAGAAAATAAGTAGGCATTGCTGAATTATCTGATAATAATATATAATTACAATGCTCTTTCATTAGAACGTTGGTAAAGTTAGCTGTATCCTAAGTCATCCCAGTGAACTGACAGATAGGCACTCTTGCCCTACAGGATCCTATGGCACTCGAATTCTAAACATAGGTTAGTGTCAGAATCTGCAAGATTTATATTAATCTATGCATAGGAACTGTGATCCATGCTCAGTTACTTGAAAGATGGGGAAAAGGTAGCATACTTTTTCTTAAGCTCCAACTCCAGTTCCTCCTATGATAATTCAAATATAATTCCTTTTTGGGCTAAACCAGATCTTTACCTGACAACCACTAATTTGACTTCTTACTGCATTTGATCCTAATCTGTCTGTTTTTTCACACTTCTATGCAACTTCCTTCGATAGATGCCTCAATGGGTAGCTTTCTCAGCTACTTGGCTTACCTGTTCAAAATATAAATTATTTTACAACAAAATCTTTCCAACTCTTATTACATCTCAAGATTCCCAAGCTGGGATGTAGGATTTTTAGCTGGCAGGATAGATAATATTTGTGTTTCCTGTAAGGGCTCATTGACAAGTCTTAGTTCAGGCTTGTTTTTAAGGGCTTGGAAACAAAATTTGCAATTTTTGAAGTTTTACTTTAAAAGCAAAGTACAGACATTTCTTTAAAAGGTCACCAACACTTTACTGGTTCATTAAAGTACACATTGAAATTTCTTAAAATTCAGAAAACCAATGTAGCAAATTTACATTTATCTAGGCCTGTAATTCCTACATGTAGGATCTAAGTATCTTATAGAATATCAAACTCAGGGCTAAAAGTTACAGTTGCATACCAACTCTTCCACACCTCTCACAAACCATCCTTCAGGGTGACTGATGAAGTTTCTGTCCTGTACCCCACTGTGATTTCCAATTGGTAATCGTCCAGGTAATGTATTTCTTCCAGGATTCTCTACAGATGTTGACCACCCAACTTCTCAACATTTTTTCTTTAAAAAACCGAAGTGACTGGATAGTAATTATCTAATCTGGCTAGGTAAAGTGATGGCTTCTTGAAAAGGAGACTGTTTCAAGTCAAATGTATTGCCACCTCATTCACCTCCCTGACAACTTTCATTAGGCAGGTGGAACAGAAATCTAGTCTGCATGTGGCTGGACTAACACCACTAAGTATGTCTAGTTCCTCAGGATTTGTAAGCTCAAACTGCTTCCCAAATCACCCTGTCAGGCAAAGCTCCCATCACCATGGCAGAATTTGCCTAGTTTTGCACATGGTAGATATTATATGTCTTGTACTGATTTGACTGGAATGCAGAATCTATCCCCAAACTTTCAGCAACACTTTCTAGTAACAATTGAATGTCAATATTGCTTAATTTGGATGAAGTACCTGGCCCCAATGTGGGCATGCTGGAAGACAAGAAGGAAATGAACAAATAAGATTGTTTGAGCAGAATGCTTCCAGATAGATAGAGAATAATGGGAGCAGATTAGTCCCAAAGCCTTTTAGGGAAGGTTCTATTTGTCACTTAACCCAGTGAAAATGATACATGCAGGAACTAAATATCTCAGTTTAAAAAAAACCCACACACAATAGCTACAGTATCAGAATTTTAATTAGAATTAGTTTTCATGGGTGGCATCCACCAAATTTTCTCCAAATGCAACAATCATTATCTGGGTTATTGTTATCTAAGAAAGAGACAGAATTGTTGAAAAATAACTTGGTCAAGCTCCCCTCCTCATACAATTAGCGCTTGTAGGACAAGAGCAAATCTAGGCACAAATGATAATGCAATGATATTTTTTCTATTATCTTCCACTCAATAGAAATACATGCATAATTATGTAACTAATCAGATTTGATTATGTGATCATGTGATGTTAATCCTGCTGAGTGATCTCAAAACCAAGTTCCAAAACACCAGGTCCAAGTTCCAACATTAGCCTGAAAACCTATTCTTTAGTTGGCAAGTAAAACTTTAAGGTGAGGCCATACTTAATTAAAATTAATTAAGTTACTTACTTAAAATGTCATATTTTGGAACCTGTATTCTGACTGATTACTGCCTCTGGGATGTACTTTCTTAACCAACTTGAACCAAATTATTGGTTTCATTGACTATTAACTACACCTTTTGATTATAAAACCCATGTGTATTTAGTTCTCGTCTCTGTTGGCCGGTAGTTTCTTGCCCTGAAAACAAAGACCTTTATTTATACTTGTAGATCAGACAGGAAATACATTCAGATGAGCTAATTCTATTATATTGCTTTTGTTTATTTATTAAATCAGAATTATTTGTTAAATTTATGTGCTACCCATCTCACTCTTGAAGAGACTCTGGGTGGCAAAATTAACATCATAAGGCTACATTAAAACAATCTCAGAAACTTGAAATCCTTCTCTATTTACAAATCTCTCACTGTCTCCTTTAGAGTCTGAAAAGCTAAAGAGGATCCCTTCTGAGCTCCTTTCTCTGCCCATTATGCACCTACAGGCTATGCCCTTTCTTATCTGACTATTCCCTAGGCAGAATCTCTTGGCCCATTTCTCAAAATCTTTCCTACATACTATTACAATCCTAGAATTGCTTCAAGGGAAGCTTTTGCTATAGCCCCTATCTTGGTAAATATTTAATATGTTAATACAAGAATAATTTGAAGCTACTGTCTATTAAAAATCTCTTTGAACATTTTCTGATTCATTAGCCACTAAAAGAGAGAGGGTGGATACAGATCACTGAAGTTAGATTATGAAACACAAATCCTTTTCAATTAAGACACAGGATGACATTTAAGTAGAGAATAAGGTTTTATACTGACAGACCTAAGGAGGTTAGGGTCTCTGAATACCTAAGGAGGTTAGTGTTTCTTATGAATACTTATGGAATGACTAACTCACTTAGTATTTTATTCAGATTTCATTCAGATTTTTATTCCTGGGACTTTTTCATGCATTGAGATGGCAGAATTTGCACTTTCCTACATATATGGTATCCCTTTCTTCATGAGAAGTGGTAGACAAGATGTTGGCATCCCATGAGACAAAAAAAGAGGAAGAATTAATACTTCTTCAGTGCATCAGAACCAAAATCAGACCTCTTTAAGGCAGGGAAACAGCCAGTGAAACAAACATGACCAACAAAGACTATTTATGCTTGGTAACTAAAAGTGATCCAGACAAAGCATACTTGCTAATGAAGAAGAACTGGGAGCAATAAAAATAAGAGCTTCCAATGTACACCATAAGGTAAGAGGAACGCATTGCTGTTAATAAAACAGAAAAGTAACAAATCTCTTCAATAATGTACAAACTGAAGATGACTAATACTTTGGTAACTTCTTAGCAATGAGACACATTAAGCTAATAAATAGTAGGCACCCAATAAGAGCCACATGGGTGATTTTTTTGACAAGCAAATATGAAATGCATATCTCTGTGTATTTCATCAAGCAGAACATAGAATCAGGAATCATGATGCCATATTTCAAGCCTAAATGAATATGAAATCTTTATCTAATTCTTGGAACATGAGATGAGCTCATAGGTCTAAAAATGTAACATAGTACAGGAAATTTGGCAACTTTGATCTAATTTTCATTTTTGAAACTTCAAGTTTAAAAGCATTTCATGGTATTATTTCCAAACATTTTAAGCATTTAAAACAATAATGTAAAACATTTTTTAAATGATGATTTAATAGCAAAAGCATTCATTTGTTGGATGATAGTTACCAAGGGAATTTCAAAATTCTATACTAAGAGCTGCTGCATGAAATTCATAATTTAAGGTATTCTGTGACTCAAAACTTTGATAATTTGTCACTTGTTATGATTCTATGCCAAGATATTATATAAATCAGAAAGGAAGAAATCATTGGTGTAACACTTTTTCTCCATTTATGCAGTTTTTACGGGAGGAAATCAATATATTCATTTTAAAAAATCTGTATTACTATACGGACCAAGTTCAGAGAATTTATTGGATATGCATATTGGTCTGGAAATAATAGCATACACAAGTGTTTATTCGTCCAACTTTAAAAAGCTAAATTTAACCAATTTAAACAAGTTTGAATAATTCCTTTGCACTATTAAACATAGTAGCCTCTATTCAATATTTTATGGCCCAACAAGCCAAACAACTAAATACTTTAGCTGCTAAATTTAGCAATAACCTGCTAAATACTAAAACCAACTGAACATTCTGCACTTCTAAAGGGAATACTCCTGAACTACTATTCTTCCATTGGATTTTATCATATAGCCCACAATTTTAAAAAAAGGGCTAAAATGTAAATCTTGTTCATTCCTCTGGAATTTCTACAGGAAATGTAAATCCCAGAGGATAATGCAAAATCAGATTATAAGTGTGTAGGCTGTAGAGAATAAGGAGAATAAGGAGAAATTTAATATTTGAACTGTTCACTGTAATACAGTATAATAAATCCTCATCTTATTGGAAAAATAGCCTTGAGATGGCTTTTAATAAATTCAAAATGGGATAGAAATTCTGTAACAATATATAAAGGGAGCTGCTTTAATAGGCTATTTTATATTTCCTTCTAGCATACACCTTCACTCACATAAGCACATAAGAAAAGAATGGAAAGACCAGAAACAGTTATAATTGTCTTGTGTTGCAATCTCACCATTATTTCTGTCAGTTTCCAATATTCTGCTAGCTAGTACCAATCAAGACTTGGTACTAAGAGGATTCCAGATTCTTTTATTAAACCCAGTTGCGGAGCTCCATTGACGGGCAGGCAGGTAGACAGACAGACAGACAGACAGACAGACAGACAGACAGACAGACAGACAGACAGAAAGTAATTCTTATAGCCTTTCCAGAAAATGCTTGTTATACAAATATATTAATGACTGGCCCTTTAAAAAAAAAATTCTTCAAGGGGAATCCCAAGCCAACTATTTTGAACTATGTTGCATTTACAGAGCTTTAAAAAATCAAAGAGAAGTTCTTTATGGTTTCCAGACTTATTTTATGGTCCCTGGGTCAATTCTATGAAAACAGATTGTTCTATTAATTCTCAGCAACTTCAACCACGACAAGTCTGTAAAATGGGCCCACAACACAACAATTCATGTCTCCATCTATATTGAGCCTACTGGATAGCACAGAAGGGGAACTGCTAGAGCAAGAATGCAAAATTGAATTGGTAGATTTGTTGAATAGCAACAGTAGAAGTCCAGTTTCCTTATATGTATAACAAGATCCAAAAGTAAAACCTCCTTTGGGTCCAGCTCTACTCCTAGTGACTACCTGGATACAACCATGTAGTTTTCTTGGCAGCAGTACACAACAGGAGAGGCTTCATATTACATGCCAATTATGCAGTACAATATTATTTATTTTCTGATGTCTCTGATGAGGCATAAATGTCCATATCTCCATTTTTCTCACTTGGTTATATTCCAGTTAAAAATGTAAGTAAGTAATGAGAGAGATGAAGATCTACTCTACACATACTTTTTCTAAACTATAAGGAAGAAAATGTCTCCCACAAAGTTCAGCACTTACAGCAGAAGGCATTTCTTGCCTATTGTGTGTTATCATAAGTTTGTTGTAAGGCCCTAATTATCACATTATCTTATCAAGAAAAATAGAACTATGTTTTGGATGTTAAAATACTATACAGATTATTCTTATCCAAGTCTTTGATATCTTTGAATGAGGCATTAATTTCCTTGTCATGAAAAACTACCTAAGAAAAGCAGGTACTGGGAAATCACGTTGATGGAACAAGTTTAAGATATGTCAGTTAAAACAAATAGTCATCTGTCAACATCCTCAATTGGTCATGATTCTATCACTCCTTACACTCATATTGCTCATAACCCAAAAAAAAACCTCATGGTAGGGCTGAGAAGTGCAACAGGACAGGACAGGACAGGAATGGTTTTCACCGAATCCCACAGGGAATAGAACACATGGTAGAATTTGGCACACTGTAAAGAGGTAACAAAACTGCCCATTGCTCCCAATATGATAGTCTTTTCATCTCAGCAATGTGTCAAAATACAACTCTTTTATTTTCTTCCATGTATGAATGACTGCCAATAAAAATTACGCAGTTGAAGGACTTATTTGTGGCGGGGATGTGATCTACTTTTTCCCTTTGTACTGGTTAATCTATTCCCTACTCAGAGAGGCTTCTGCTATTAAGTAAATGCACCTGCATAAGCACAGAGGTCCTTACTACAACATAACAGAAGCCCCTATAATATTGGAGCCACACACAGATAGCTGAAAAGAATGAAACTCTCTAAGGGGCTGCATCAAACCAGATGTATGGTCCTGGGTGGGGCTGCAAAGATAATACCAGAGAAGCCTGATGCAGTGTATGCTCCATTGCAAAAATCACACCCCTTTTGTTACTCATTTGGAATTCAATTTCACTATTTTCTACTTCTTTCTTCATAATAAGTATATTCCAGGTTACAATAGTTACCTTATGTAAAAATGGAAGATAGATGAAAGATAGATAGATGATAGATAGATAGATAGATAGATAGATAGATAGATAGATAGATAGATAGATAGA
>BLBF01000052.1:10894172-10910444 GCA_015471245.1 Laticauda colubrina | reverse complement strand
AGATAGATAGATAGATAGATAGATAGATAGATAGATAGATAGATAGAGATAGAGATAGAGATATAGAGATATATAATAGTATATATTATATACTATATATATTATATATGTGCTGTTTAGCTTCCTTCGGGTATTATCCCACGTCATTGTAGTTCTGTTAAAGTTGTAGCAACGTTTCAGCAGAATAGTATATTATATACTATATATACTATATAGTGAGGGTGATGTATGCAGCGATGCTTAAATTTCATTCCTAATTGCTTTAGACTAAATTACGGGTCATGATCTCTGTTGCCCAGATTTCTGTGCTTTTTACAATCACTGGACACAGTGATTTGGGTGGAATGTAAACGCTTTGAAAGCATGGTCATTATCTTTATTATTTACATTTAAAAGACATATAAATTAAAATTAAGTTTATTTTTAGGAAGAAGATGCATGGCACATTGATATTAGGATGAACTGTTTATTTCATAAACAGTAAAGAAGTATATGGTTCAATTTTGCTACCTATAAGATGAAAAAGGTTGTTTATGAAAAGCTATCCATAATTTCCTGTTTCCACATCTTAAGTAATAAGACAATTCATTAAACTGTATCAATTTCTCTGGGCTAAATTAAGCTTTTTTCCCCCCTTGCTGATGAAGAGTTCGATGCAAGTTTAAAGCTTGCCTACGCTTGCATCATGTCAAAATCAATTCAGTCAAAACTACTGCAGTGCTTATTTAGCATGCATTTGTTATACCTGACAATATATCAAAATGTTTTGCTAACTCAGGTATTGAAGTCCAGAGAACAAGGCCCAGAAAACCTTTCCAAATAATATTAAAAAAATGAGATGATGAGAAATATTGCTTTGCAAAGAAGGAATTATTAAACATAAACTCAAGTTCTCCTTTGTTCAGTCATCACTTTCTCATAGATGTTGGAGAACTTTTAGTTTCTGGAGTTGGCCACATACTTGCACTCTCTTCTCAATTCTTTCAGTCAACAATCTGGGCTGCAGCCCTTTTAAAGCCAAATCAACCTGTTCATTGCATATCAGCCCTTGCAAAGAACTGAAGCAATGCAAAGAGAAATACAGGTTACAGCAGCAGAGGGGAAATGCAAGCGTTCTTAAATAAATCAAGGGAATGTCAAGGGTGGGTGGGGGCATGCATACATTTCATATCCCTTTCCAAGTGATCCAGCTACAGAATGGAGGAGGATCTTGGAGCTTACCTTTGCCCATGTTTCAGCAAGTGGCATTCATAGTACAACATATACCAAGAGCTGGGAAAAGGCATGAGGGGAAAGGATATGGCCAGTCGATGAGCTTCTTGGCATATTTCCTGACAATGTTATCTTCCCCAAAGATGAAGAGAGATCTGTTGACTGTGAAGCAATTCTGGCGGACAGGTATGGGATTGTACAATGCCATAGTCCTGGCCCGTTGAGCTTTAGTTTGCTTATATGCTCCTGGGGTTCCCCCTGAAGAAGCAGGGGCTCCCTGTCGGTTCCTGTTCTGTTCCATGGCTCCATCTCCAGATCCCAGCCTGCCAGCCATTGCCTCACCGAAGCGAGCCATCCTGGAAGGAAAAGAGAGAGGTGATCCAATCAAGGCCCCCTCCTTTCCACAAAGTAGCAAGCAGCAAGAAAGGTGTTGCGTGCGCGTGTGTCGGAGAAGGTGGTGTTCCCACGATAGCACCCCCTTTTGTTTGCTTCTCAGTGATGCTTTCAGAGCCACGCGTTGAAGGGCTCCTCCATTCCTCTGGAACCAACAGTTAATAGCCAGCCATGCAATCCCTTCAAGGCAAAACACAAAGCATGGGATTTGGTTGTTGCTGTTTTTTTTTCCCCCAAAAGAAAAAAAAGGGGGTGGGGGACAGTCTCCATCAAGAAATCAGTCAAACCTACAAGCAAAAGCCACAGTAATTTTTTCTATAAAAAGGGTCAAATGCCTGCTAAATGGAGGCTCCGTGTGTGTGTGTGTGTGTGTGTGTGTGTGTGTGTGTGTAGGAGAGGAGAGCTCAGGTTCTGTCCCTTTTTATGTGGAGCTCTGCACTGAGGCTGAGATTTAAATCAGACACATCCTCCTCCTCCTCCTCCTCCTCTTTCTCCTTCTCCTCCTCCTGGCTTTGTGTCGAGGGGAAAAAATAGGGGTTCTCCTCTACTCCGCCTCCCTTCTTAGTCCCCCCAAAACTAGGTCTAAACCAGGAGGAATTGGAGGGGCTGTCTATGTCGGGTGGGAAAGGGTTGCAATGCAAGTGCCTTTCTGCCCGCCTGTCAGGAAGAAAGAGAGAGTGGGGAGAGCCTGCAGTTGGGCAAATGTGGAGAAGAAGAGGTGGACAAACAGGTTGCAGCCCCCTCTGCTCCAGTTAGAAAGCAAAGTGTTTAACTTCCTCGCAGCAGTCGGCTTCATCTTCCCCTTTGAAATGAGAAGCATTATCTCATTCTCCCCCCATGAGGAGGGGGGAAGAACTCTCCCTCTCGCTCTCCCACACACATACCTTTTGGGAGAGAATTAATACAATTACACAGAGGGGGAGTGCTAACAATGGCTTTTGACGAATACGCTGCTCAATTCTCTCTCTCTCTCTCTCTCTTACACAGAAAGAGAGAGAGAAAAATTCACAGGGTAGCTTCTGTTTAGCAGCCAGATTAGATTTTCTCTGGGAAGATCAGGAAGGAGGGAGGGGTCTGTCAGGAACAAAGAGGCTGCCTTGTAGACCTGCATAGGAGCAGAGGCTTGCTGAGTAGCAAAGAAATAAAGCCCCGGCTTGCTTGATCATTGCTTCTCACTTGCTCATTTACAGAAGCAGGAGTGGACCTAGTTCTCTCTTCGCCTCTCTCTGCAGTTTCTGCTTCTTCACTTAAGGTAGACCTATAGATGGGGAACGGACCATAAAGTGGGATTTAAGCAGTGCTGCCACCTCCCAGTAAACACCACATTCTACACAATTCAGGATATCTTCCTTTATGAACTGAGAGGTGTTAACACAGTATGTGCACATACGTTCATCATATGCTCACACAGGCATGTGATTTTTTTAAACCCTGCCCCCTGCATCCTTCATAAAGCCAGCATTAAAAAAAAAAAATTGGGTCTGAAACTTGCCCATTTCTTCATTGCAGATAGTCCTTGATTTACAACCAGCCGTTTAGTGATCATTCAAAGTTACAACAGCAGAGGGGGGGAATGACTTATGATTAATCCTTGCAAATTATGGTTGTCATAGCATCCCAGGATCACATGTTTAAAAGTTGGGTGCCTGGCAACCGGCACATGTTTATTAAGGTTGCCAGGTACCTTTAGGTTGTTTATTAAGGTTGCCAGGCACCTTAAGGTTGTTTATTAAGGTTCATGTGATTGCCATCTGTGTCCTTCCATGTGGCTCCTGACAAGTCAAAGTCCATGGGGTGAGGGAATAGGATTCGCTTAACAGCCATATGATTTGCTTCACGACACTGGCAAAAAAAGGGGTGTTAAAATCACACGTGACTCACTTTACTTGCTTAGCAATGGGATTCTGATCCCTGTTGTGGTTGTAACTCGAGGACTACCAATATTCCTTAAACGGTCGCAATACTTCTGAAAGGGAAAAGTTCAAAAATAACAGATTCAACTCCTTTCCACATTTTGTCGCTTTCCCCTTTCCCAAACAATATCTTGGTTTCATCAACTCTGGAAAGAAATTTATCTTCAGCCAAAGATTCTGAGAAAATCTGCCCCTGGATATATCTTAGAAAAAATATCTTGGCATACTGAAGCAGTTATAAAAAATTGTTGTTATAAAAAATTGTTGGCCTAAGATTATTTCTTTTTCTTAAAAAAAAAACCCACCCTGTTTTCATTCCTTTCCTGTTTTTGCATACCTTATTTTATCACAGAAGAGAACAATGTAGTGTGTATCTGTGTATATATTTTACTGTAATCTAGAACCATTTTTCTTATTTAAGGAAGAGGAAAGCTTTCATTTGTTGAAGAATGATAACATACATTCATGCAGGAATCTCTATGGCACATGCAGTATATTGTTTAAACAACCATTATATAATAAGGTTCCTATGCCCATACATATAGTCCTTGATTAATGACCAATTGTTTTACAAAAAAACCTATTATTGTTCAAAATTAGGAAGGCAACCTTAACCCTAACCCACACAATACTTCTTGTATATAGTATACCTCCAACTCCCCCACACTCTTTTTGATCTGCTCTGCCCTCATCTCATCTCACTGCATTCTCATCTCAACCTGATCATTTGCACACACTTATGCAGCTTCCCCAACCCACATGGCATCTCTCATGCACACCCACATACCATTCCCAATCTGCCCATGTTGCTCCCTCCACCACCAAGAAGGAGCCACTTACTTGTTGGCTGCTCTTGGTCTTGCAACTTTCTGCTTTCCCCATTGACTTTTTCCCTGCAAGCTTCCCATAAGCAAAGTAAATGGGGAAGACAGCAGGAATTCAAGGGAGGGAGGAAGAAATGTTTCCAATGTTCCCTGCCAGCTTCCCACAAGGAAAGTCAATGAGGAAGTTAGCAGAAATCTGCTCACATAGGAACAGTCAGAAATCTGTTCCTATGGCTTTTTTGCCCACTTGTAATCATTCTGTTTCTCTGTTTATGGAAGGAAATATCTCTGAAAGGATGACACAAAGGGACAGGGGTTGCTTAGTGTACAATAATTCTGTGTAGTGATGAAGGATATAGATGGATTACACTTAACTTTGTAGGATTCTAGTTCTTTTTGGCCAAATTTCTGTGGCTACCAGAGGGACTGAACAGCTCACCGGTGCCGATTATCTTTTTCGGGGGACTAAATGGAGTCTAGAGACTGATATCCTCATTGTTAAGGACAAATAACTATGTTTCGGAGGTGCCATCAGGCTTCAAAGGGGAATAAATGTTGGTTTGTAGCTTGATATTTTTGTCTTTTGTCAGTTAAAATCAAACCAAAAAGACAAACCTATAGTTCTACTTTTTAAAAAAAATCCTGGGGGTTTGGAGGAGTGGCGTTGAAGCTCACAATCACCCATGCCTCTTAAGCACAATGCCATTATGGATAGTAATCTACTCTTTTTCCTGCAAATGATATGACTGGTTTTGGCTGGCTCATGGTTAGAGAACCAGCATGGTGGAAGAAACCAGAATCAATCATTCTGTGCCCCTAGAAATAATGAATGTGTTTACCGTAAAGGCTTAAACACATGTGCACCCAAATTTATTGATGGATGCTTTGCATTCTCCAAAAAGGCAGTGGTGGAGAAGAAGGTGCAACCAAGAGCACAAATGAGGGCCTATGATGGAAATGGAGACATCAAAAAGATCAACAGGAGAGTCAGAATGCAGTAGCAAGAGCACAAAGGCTTGTAAAAATTGTCCTATTTTCCATTACATAATCTAATACTTTAACCTAATGTCCATCCTTATAGTATATCTGTGTTAGCAAAAGCTATAATTCACCTTTGCGCTGTTTGAAAAGGATTTTTGTTTACCTACTCAGAATATTCCGTGAGAAAGCTTGCTTGGTGTAAAGATTAAAAGCTTCAGGCTAGAAACAAAGATCCTGTGAGGTCTAATCCTATTTTAGGCACAAAGCTAGTTGATGACTTGAGCCAGTCAGTCTCTCTCAGACCTAGAAAGGAGGCAATGGCAAACAATTTCCAAGAAACCTTGGCAAGAAAACTGCAGAGCCTAGTTTAGTCATTCCCCAAGAGTCAATGACATATTGAATACATACACACACACACACCCCTTTTGTGGTTTAAGTTGATAACCTCAAGTTTCTTCCATTATAAAAGACAAAAGCATCTTTTTTTCCATTTTCTCCACACATTATTTTATCAGCCTCTGTTATGCATCCACTTTACATTTATTTTTTCTAAACGAAAAAGTCCAAGCATTGGGACTTCCTCATTATAATGTTTCCAAGTCTCCTGATGAATTTTGTTGTCCTTACTTGCACTTTTTGCTGGTTTACAACCATATAGAATATTCCACAAAAAGTCACAGCATAGAGTTATACCAAGACTTTTGAATACAGACATTAAGATATCAACCCTGATCACAAAAGCCTTTCTTCAGCAGCTAACACTCCACCAGCATAAGGAAACTGTTTTTCCCCCCCGCAATTTGCATTTGGCTGCCTTTTGCTTTTTACACATATCCTTTTCCAAATAATTTGTCTGAAAACTTGGCCACATACTACAAATCCTTAATTTCATTTATGAACAAATTAAAAGTTGTTATGAACAAATTAAAAGTTGTAATACGGATCCTTGAGAGAGGTCCCTTTGCACTTCTATTCTGAAAACATTCCATTAGTTATCTCCAAGATGCTTTTACAAAAATCAGCTGGACTATGTTTTTTTTTCCTTAAGAAAGATGTTTTGTTTCTCATCCAATAAGTATGTTCAGTTCTGACTGGATGGTGGGTGGCGGAGGGTGGAAGGATTATATTCCTTTGCAGTCATTAGGTCCTTAGAACTCTCTTTACATCCCAGTCAGAATTAATCCTTCCATCTCCCCCCACCCTCCAACCATCCAATCAGAGCTGAAGAAGCTACTTGGATGAGAAATGAAACTTCTTCCTCAAGGGGAAAAAAAAAAAAAAGTCCAGTTGCTTTTGAAAAAGCACCTTTGAGACAACCATGACTTGGATGACTGAGAATCTTCAAAGACATTCATCTGTCCTTTTTCTCTTGAACCAATTTTCAAGCCCTCTTCTATTGTAGAGGTCTCCAAACATGGCAACTTTTAAGACTTGTGGACTTCAGCTCCCAGAATTCTCCAGCCAGCATAGCGAGTTGAAGTCCACAAGTCTTAAAGTTGCCATGTTTGGGGACCCTTGTTCTATTTCCTGGTTTGCTAAGGGGGTTTGGACCACAGCAAGAACTTTTAGAAGTTCAAATAAACAATATCTTCCTCATTACTCTTAGTCATAATCATGCTGATATTCTAAAAATGCTTAATAATTCTTATTTTTAATCATGCTTTCTAACAATTTATCTGGCACAAATTTTAAACTAGAAAGCCTGTAATTTGTTGGCACCTCCTGGCTCCCTTGTGGGTTGATATTAGACTGGCCAGTTTTCATTCCTGGAATACAGAGGATGAAATGGGGACTAAGCCAAAGGCACCTAGCTCACACAATAAACTGAACTTAACATATCAGTATTTGCTCATATTCATCCATAAATGTCCTTGTTTCTCCATTTTGTACCACTCCCTTATTCAGACAAAAACTCTAAAGCTTAAAGAAACAGCAACTGTGTTCTTCAAGTTAATTTATAAAACATTATGCCCATTGATTCTACTAAAAAACATTACAAATATTTAAATAGATCTACATGGGGATATTTTGCAATCTAACATTAAACTGCAGAACATTCTTCTAGGAAGCACTGGGCATTTCACTCCAAGGGCCTCATCAATGTCTCTCCTTTCACACAGAACTGTTTTAATTGGCTTCTGTGTGAATATAAAGGTCCTTTTGATTTCCTGAAAACTCCCACTGCTTCATTTTTGTGGCCTACCTGCTTATTTAATAGCCATTTCCCTCAACATGATATGGAGGGTGGGGGCAACCTTGCGAATTTACAGCTGACTGAAAGAAATCCATAGGCTTATGGTAATAGTTAAAATCTTGCTTTAAAGTACCCTCTTAGAGAACACATAGCATTAGTTTGATGGTTTGGGGCAAAAACCCCTCTCTCAAAATGTCTTAACAACTCAAATTGGATGTTTACCCAGGAGATGTACTATTGCTACTATTAATTCTGAATTCTCAATCACTACAGAATAAAAATGCCATTCGGATTGCCTAAGAATGTGATTGCAGCCTTCTGCAGCTGTGCAAACCAACATTTGCACAGCTGCTTAAAAGTTGTTTAACATGGCCAGTTGGGAATATCAACTGACAACTAAGTAAAGTCTGATCAATTTCTTTCTGAGGTCAGTTGCTACCCTAAACTAATAAAATCTGAGAGATGGGGCTCTTCCTTACTTCCTGCCTTTGCAACATTTTATATTTATAGTAATTAATTTTATGGTGAGGCCATGATGCCATAATAATGTTTTTCTGTTTCAGGCCACATTCTTCTTTTGGCCTAGTAGTATGGTGCCTGATGTAAGGTTGATATGACTGGCTTGATATGATTGCTATCAGAGTTATCATTATCTTGTTCATTTGCAGTCAAGAAATATAACTTCTGTGCTTTGGGAGTAAATATGGTTTCTACTGTCACAAATATCCTTAGGGTATCAGTATCAGTAACCTTTGGACTCTAAAGTACCTGATCAGTTACCCCAACACATCCACTCCCCGCAAAAAAATAGAATTATGGTGTTTTTTTTCTAGAGATAAAGAAACACGGAAACAAAGCCATTTAAAGAAACACAATTTTTTTCTATGCTTTGCTATTGTATATTTGTTCCCCTTTAGTGCTTAATTAGAAAATACACACGTTTATGTTTCTGAGTTGGGCATAATAATTGAATTAGAATTTAAATTGATTGTGTCAAGTCATTGATGACCTTGATGACAACATTGATAGATTTTTCTCTATTATCTAACCTGATCTTCAAATCTTTCTTTGGTTATCCATCATCACTGTAACAAATTCCATCCACTTTGTTATTGGTCATTCTCTTCTTGTCTTGCCTTCCCATTCCTTTCCTTCATCACAGTTTCAAAGTGTTCAATACTTTTACTAACGTCCTTCGTTAGAGTCCAACCTTCCCTTCCATAGATTATCATGGGGAATATTGTGCATAGCTTGCACAATTCTGATCTTTGTAGGTAAAGATGTCATAGACATATAATATTTGAATATCATTCCCAAGAGGTTCATGGCTGTTCTACCAAATATTAGTCTGCAGCATATTTCTTGTGTCTTTACTGTTATTTGTTGCTGTTCTTCATTGCTCCAAAAAGATAAACATTATCTACATCTTTAATAAAATTCACAGGCTATTATGATTAGTTTGGTCACCATGCTCATTGACTTTTATTTCATCTAATTATCATCTATGAATAAGATTCAGAATTTGAAAGGAATTCCTGGTGGCCTCCTTGAAAATGGTGGCCATATGTTCAAGATCATATTGTGAAAACTGACTGGCTTTTTTCTTCTTTAGCTTAATTTGAAACAGTTCATAATTTGTTTCCCAATCTGGCCAGGGGTGGGATTCTACAGGTTCACACCTATTCGCAAGAACCAGTTGTTAACATTCTAAGCAGTTCGGAGAACCGGTTGTTAGAAGAGATTACAGGCCTAATCCTGTAAGGAAGGCAGGAAGGAAACATTCTGGTGTTGCTTACAGAAACTGCCTCTCCATTAACCCTTATTACATTCTTGGCACGACTAGACTTCCTGTCTCAGGAATGTCTCTGGAGTTTTTTTCCCCTTCCTTTGTTGGGGGTAAGGACTTCTCATGCATTGGTATTCTGCATCTAGTATAGAACACTCTTAAAGATTGAAGACATTCTTAAAAGTCTGGGCTGTGTAACTATGAGTATTATCCTCCTAGTTTACCAAGTCTATAAACAAAAGCATCTTCACTGCTGACATGTGATTAATGCTTCAGAATTACCAGCCTACTGGTTCCCACTCTTGCAGGAAATATAATGTTTTCACTGACTGAAGACATAGCTATTTTTGGTCATGCATTCACATAAGGAAATATTTAATTGCTCCTCCTAGCTCAGCATCATGGCCCCAGGTTCATGATAGAGTCTAATCAAGGGAAGGATTATTTCACAGTTTTATCTCACAGTTACTGTATTGTATTCATTTGAACTATCTAGATGAATTGCATAAATTCCTGACCTAAAAACACTGTTGAACAGAATTAATAGCTAAACAAAGTATCTAACAGCACACATATTCTCTTGAAAAGATAACCAGGAAGGGCTAGTGGTGCTGTTGAGGAAGCAGTTCAGGAGTACGAAAATTAATTCATGTTTGCTCTACAATGGGTATATCTTGATTGAATCACTAAACTTTACTTTGATTGCACCCGTGGATTTAACAACATGTCTGCAGAGGAACACAAAAGAGGAACTTTATTTTTTTTTAGCAACCTGGTCAAATTTTCTGAAGTAGCTTATCCACAACACAAATTATCAGGATTTTTTTTCTTTAAATCTAAATTACCTTTTATGTTTACTTATATATCATACTTAGAAATCACTCATCTCCCTCAAAGAGGTAAAAGCAAAATATAAAAACAAAAAAAGTATGTGTAAATATTGTATTAGGAGGCACACGTAGTTAAAATTCAATCTTACAGGCTAATATTGTATTAGGAGACAGGGGGAGAATGTTCAAAACACAGTCCCTCAAGCAAGACAACAAGAGAGCTAGTCTTCTGAAAGGCCAGTAGGGTGGGTGGGTGGGTGGCTGGGGCTTTCTCCTGGGGAGAAGGATATTCCAAAGGGTGAGAGGAAATGGCAGAGAATCCTGGATCCTACATGCCAAAATTATTTAATTCATGGAGTCCACACCTTACCCTTCCTGCCTGACTAGGTAGAAGGGGTTGGCGCAACAGGCAAAGACAATTCCATGGGAAACAGGGCCCCAAGCCATGTAGGCAGCGGTGGTATTCTACCAATTCAGCCCGGTTCAGGTGAACCAGTAGCTCTGAGGATCATCTGTGAGAGAATCAGTTTGCTCCGATGATCAGCTACTGGGCCCGCCCACCCATGCCGGTTCTTTTCTGACCTTTATTTCCTGGTTTTGAAGCTCAGCTGCTTCACAAGACACAGCGGATTGCCACGCGTCAGCAGTTGAAGACACAGGGAGAGTGCAGGATTGCAGCAGAAAGTCAGTAGCAAAACCCTCTGTGCAGGCGCGCAAAGCGCACCCTCCAAGCCACACCCATAGAACCGGTGGTGAAAAAAATTGAATACCATAAAGACCATAACCAACACCTTGACTTGAACCTGGAAGCAAACTAGCACCCAACACAGCTTATGTAACAGAGTTATTACATATACTGTCCTTGGGGCACCCATATACTGTATTTTGCTACTTGTTAATTAGTCAATAGGTGGGTAGCACTGGAATATTAACTTGGTGTTTGGCTTTCATTTGCTCCACCACTGTGTAATTCCCTTTCTTATTTTACTTTATTTTATTTTTAAAAACATAGAAAATATTAATGTGTAAGTGCACTGCAGCCTATACCTTTTTATCAAAATAAATGGGGAAATGAGTCTTACAGGCTAAGAGAACAGGGATCTGCAAAGCTCTTGAAAAGAGTGATACATGAAATGTGTTGTTCCAAGTAAAGCACATCTTCTTGAAAGCAGCTGTGTTCTTCTGGAAGGATTGATGGGCTTCCTTCGAAGTTCCTAATCATGCGTACATGCACACAAATCTCTCCTTTCATTTCCCAGCAGAAGTGTGGTCTACTCTATACAGTGTTACCTCTGGGCAACTCAAAAGGGCCTACTAAGGTTCTGTCTCATGAAAAGTAAAAAGGACATTTATTAATTATAAAACTTATTTGTGGCCCATCTCATATCCAACAAACTCATTATTGTCTCCATTCTATGAAATCTGCTTCTTCTACTTAATGAAATTTAAATAAGCCATAAAAACCATACTTTAAACTGGGCATTTAGCACACCTAAATCATTAATATTGTATCAGGTAAAGTTCAATTATGTTTTAATTTAACTTTTAAAATGGATTTTAATGGGGGAGGTGGGTTGGCATAAAATGTTAATTATTTTTACATTAATATTTAATGACCTGAGTCATTAGGTGTGGTGGATGGTTACAGAAATACTGTAAAATAAATGTGCACAATGCTGAAAAAAATACCTTAAAGTAGCTGAATCAAGATTTCTAGAAAACACGGCTACTTTAATGCTTTAAGGCAATGGGCCTTATAAGGAAGTTTCCAAAGCATTTTTTCTGATTGCCCAGCAGCCCTGATCTGGAAAATTCATCTTCATAATTTTTTTGCTATAAAGTACATCTGGAACTAAAACTTACTTTTTGTCCTCTGGAATGTATTGCATTTATTCACATCAGCAATTTGTCATAGTTACATGGGCATAAAGAAACCATTTACCTATATACAACCTTCATTTTAAAACAATACAAGCTGCCTCTGCCAAGTGATTACTGAAATTCTGTGCAGAATTGCAAATTATATCAATTTTAAAATATTAAAAGCTTTAGAATGAATTAATATCAAACAATGTTCCTGATAAAAAAGATCAAGAAGACAATTTAAAAAAAATGTGTTGAAAATTGTATAAGCATCTTTTTTGGTTTTGTTTAAAACAAAAACAAAATTTTAAAAAAATCCAGCTAAACAAATCAGAAGAGAAATATGTGAAGTATGAAAAGATAAAAATGCATCTTAGATGCCTACTTTCTCTCTCTCCCAATCTCCCTCTGTTTAGGCTTGTTTGTCCTAAACATAATTTAAGACTGGAATGCATAGAAATTGTGTTACTGTCCAGTCTATTTTTTTAAGTCAAATTTTGAGCGGTTTTTTTTTTTTCTATCAGAAAAAGATGGAAGGAGCACAAAGACCTAAACACAAAGAAATGTGATATAAGGACAATATCACTCAGAGGTTGTATATGAGAAACATTTGGTTTCCTTAGCATTCGTGACCATGAAAGAGGCCTGTGAAGACAGAAAAAGAACTTTTCAATCACATTATTAGGATTATTACATTTAATAATATCACCACATATTCTATTCATCTATAACATTAGAACATGGCATTATATTATTATAACAAATGGAAAAAGAAATCTGAAGAATTTGAAATCTGAAATTTTATGCATTAAGCTTATTTTTGCTGTTTTATTTCAGAGATTTGAAATGCAGTAGTGTACTCCACAGGGCCAAGGAAACCAGGAAAATCTACACTTTACTATAAATCCCAGACTGCGTTTGCCTGAAGCGGTTGCTTCCTACAACTATAGCGCCATCTACTGTCCATTTTCTGTAACACCACTGAATAGCAGGCTAATCAATCTCCAAATTCCAGTTACTTTTTATTTATTTGATTTGTCAATCGCTTACACGATAATAGGTATAAGTATAAACATGAGTAAGATGGATTTTCGGAATCGACGAAACAGAAAAAAGTCAGAGAATCTGACTTTACAAACACAGATTTGTGTCCTTGTGTGTGCACTTGCATATGCATGCATGTATGCACGTGTGCATGAAGAGGAGTACATTCTACCGCTGCCCCTGGTTTGTGGAACATCTTGTCCTCTGAGGTGAGGAAAAGCCCCCATTCTCTTGGCTTTCTGCAAAGGGATCAAAACCTGGCTTTGTAGCCTTGTGGGGGGGGGACGGGACACAGGGATCCATGCAGCAGTTGGGCTGGTTGGCCTCTTGAGAACCCTCACCCACATTAACAACTCCAACTCCCCATCTTGGAACTTTCCATTTTTTGTAATTGTATAACATTGTTTTACATTTTTTTTAAATTTTTCACATGTAAATGTAATAGAATTGTGTTCATTTGATCATCTACATCATGGTAGTCCCAAAGGTGCTTTTTTTTTTTTTCAACAGGCAAGTGGACTTTCTGGTTTTGCTTTGAAGAAGTTTCTCTTCTCATCCAAGAAGCTTCTTTACTTATGATGGTGGCAAATGGAAGGATTTATACTCCTTGGAGACCAGTGCAAACCCTTCCATTCCCCACCATCCAGTTAGAGCTGAAGAAGCTTTTTGGATGAGAAGAGAAACACCTTCAAAGAAAAACCAGAAAGTCCACTTGCCTGTTGAAAAAAGCACCTTTGGGACATTTGGGCAAAAACCTTGAAGATCACATTTACTTACTTATTTATTTATTTATGATCCCACCTTTTATTATTTTCTACAAATAAATCAAAATGACTAACATATCTAATATTGCTTCATCCTCCTATTTTGTTCCACAATAACAACCTTGTGAGATGAGTTGGGCAGCTGAGAGAGAGTGATTAGTCCAAAGTCCACCAGGTAGCTTTCATGCGAAAGATGGGGCTAGATTTTTCATTCTCTTAGTTTCTAGACTGAGCCTTTACCACTAGACCAAGCTAATATGAGCATGATTCTCATTATATGTATTATTTCGTAACCATCATTTAAATCTTCTTTGTTTATATGTGATTTTAGCATGTTCTGATTTTCCGTCCTTGCAGGCACATGATATGCATTTCCTGTTTCTATGAGGATCTGCAAAAAATGTGATGCATCAAAATATTTTTTATAATGAAAAGGAGGACACAAATAAATTGAAGAAACAAAAACAAAGCCACTTGCGCATGGCACACTCTTGCATGTGGTACACTCTTGCATGCGGCACACTCTCTCAAAACAATTATCCTGTGTGGAGCACATGCGTCTCATAGTCGCGTCTCGCCGCACTGTACTGAGCCTTGACGAATCGTCATGTCAAATACAAATACTTTACATTACACACAACGGATCGGATCGGCATCAATCAAATACGGAGATTTACAGATTAGTTTCAAATATCATAAAGGAGGACATGTAGGAGGACACTTTTTGAGGGAGGACAGAACTTACAAAAGGACGGTTGGTCACCTTAAAATTATGCATCTTTATGTCAAAGATAAGAGTGATCATGGGGTAATTTTGCTTTGAAACTATGCACGGTAAATCAATTATCCAAGGAGTTCAAGGATTCCTGGAATGAAATTATAAAGAAAAGAGAGAGAGAGATTGTATGTGTATCTGTACATGTTTGTTCCTTTAAGTCATTATTAATTCCTGGCAATTGCTTGGACTAGTCCTAGCAGTTTTCTTGGATTTTTGCCTACACTGGGACTAGAACTCACATTCTTCTCATTTCTAGCCCAGCACCGTAACCACTACAACCAACTGATTCTCATATTATATACATATAATTCAGAATATGTAGCTTTCTTTGTTTTAGTAAAAAGTTAATAATTGCATTATTAATTTGTAACCTGGCTGCCTCTTCTAGAAAAGCAAAAATGAAGAAATATCACATTCTTTAGAGTCCACCTACAAGTAGCTCCTTTTGCAACAAAAGGCAAAAGCATTTGAAAGAAAATCAAATGAATAAAGCATAATTATGATTTTAATAAGATATATTTCAATTGTTAGTACTAAGCATGTTTATCTTTTGAACAAGACACTTTGGACTTCATATGTTTTTAGAATGCTAAGAAAACTAAATATTGCACAAATTTCCATCTGTATCTCAAATTTCCAGTTTTGTTGGAAATTTTACATATTTGATCTCAAATTGTAGAAGAAGACCAGGTAGAACTGGGGGTCAGAGTTAAATGTATTATCAGCTTAGAATACTTACTGTTGTGGAGCGGTGGAATAACCTGAGGCAAACGCGAAGCGAACTTCAGCTTTTTACTTTATTGTAACAATAAAGGGTTGCCGCGGCTGCCGCGCTAACAAGGCAGCCAGCTGGCGGACAACAGCTGATGCCGTTTGACAGCTCCCTTTTATAGCCGGCTGTCAAACAGCATCAGCCAATAGGAACGGTCTGCATTCCCGCTGGAAATGCGGACCGGAGTGAAGACTTCAGCTCAGTCTTTTCCGAACACCATACTTATGTTGCCACAAAAGATCCAAATCCACCTCACACACCCCTTTGAATTCCTTTGAACTTTAGAGCCAATTTACTGCTGAACTATCTGTTGACTATGTTCTTGTGTATAAGTTTGAATAAATCTTCTGTACTAGAACTTAACATTTGGACATGATCCTTTGCCCCTGACACAGTAATGCTAAGCTCAAATCAAGCCAACTATAATATGGCTTAGGGTGCTGTGGAAACTTGCACAATATTTTATTTCTTCTCATTCCTGCTATGGGAATGAAATGATTTTGAACATAAACCTCCATTAGAAATTACCAGAACAACATACAACTGCATCATGGGGATATATTTCCACTACAATGTTCTTTTCACTTTTTCACTATAATCAGTTATCTGGAAGAGAACAATTGCTCAGTGTTAGTATTAGTGCAGGTTTAAAAATCATGCAACTCAAATCCTGGTCCTTCTTTAATGAGACCTTGAGGCTGACTTTACATAGGACTAGTGGGTGACAGACTCCTTATGTAGTAATTTTGGCCTTTTTGTATTTTGATTGGCTTTTCTTCCAGTTCTTTTCAGATATGTAGTTCCTTTGTTTGTAAACTTCTTTTTTATTTTTGTAGTTTGTAAACTGCAGGGAGGAAGGGAGGGTGTGAAAAAGGAAGGAAGGAAGGAAGGAAGGAAGGAAGGAAGGAAGGAAGGAAG
>BLBF01000052.1:10854558-10894162 GCA_015471245.1 Laticauda colubrina | reverse complement strand
AGGAAGGAAGGAAGGAAGGAAGGAAGGAAGGAAGGAAGGAAGGAAGGGAGGGAACTTCTAGAAAAAAATGTGTTCAGTTGCTACAAATACTATAAATGCCCATGTTTTTGTATCAATCTGATAAGCAAAGCAGGGCAGGGGAGGGATCAGTTACTTTGCAAGCTTCTTCCAGCCCTTTTCCCTGGTAGCATGTTCATCATTCTCTGGCCAGGTTATTCTGCACAATCCTGCTACTAGTTTAATTCTAGTATTCCAGAATTAACAATCATATCTATCACTCGTATATCAGACTAACCCAAATGGAGGTGAAGCCAGTTATCGTTGGAGAGAATAATAGGAAGATGAAAGAAAAATAATAACTTTTTTTTTGGATTATTTCTGTTGGTGAAACAGCATGTCAGAGCATGAGACAAAATCATCAGATCTAACTCTTAAGGGCCTTCCATGTGCCAGCCTCAGCAGGTGGCATACCTAATGCAACATAGCAGATGTCCCAATGAGAGCTATGTGGGTGAAATAAATAGTCCTGAAGTTATTTAGCAAATTCAAAAAAGGTTTTTTTGGTGTGTTTTTTTAAAGAAAAAACAGAAGAAATATACATGTTATAGATATAAACTGCTTGTTGCCTGGATATAATCTTTTTTCTCCCTCTCAGGTACTACATTTAACTCTATTAAAAAAATGTATTTAATCTTCATCACTATTACATCTTACAGATGCGAATTCTGGACAACCATACTTATATTACTATATCCCACATTATTGGATAAATTCCTGCCATGTTAACTCACCAAAAGAAACAGGCTTATGAGTCCAAAGAACTGGTAATAGCAATAGCAATTCGACTTATATACAGCTTTATCGTGCTTTACAGCCTTCCCAAAGCGGTTTACAGAGTTAGCATATTGCCTCAACAATCTGGGTCCTCATTTTACCCACCTCAGAAGGATGGAAGGCTGAGTCAACCTTGACCCTGGTGAGATTCGATCTGTCAAATTGCAGTAGGAGTAGCTTGCAGTATTGCACTCTAACCACTGTGCCACCGAGGCTCCTATTACTTGGTAATTGTACAGAGCTTCCTAAGAATTAATACTATTTGAATGGGTTTGTTTTAGATCTTACAACTGTCTAATAAAGTACACCGACCTGATCTAAATATTACTGATGGTGCCTATAATTAGCTAGCAAATGGACAAAGAGAAAGTTGAATCAGAGAGTTGAAAGTTGAATCATTTATTAGCTGGTCCAACTCTTCCTGCTATTAGTGCACTGGATTGTGTGTGAAAATAGTCGTCATTTTCTTGGTCACTTATTCTAAAAGAAGGCTTAAGTATCTATTGAGATATTAAAGTTCATACTTCTATCGACATGAATCTTCATATGGGACATTGTTTCTGCTAGGTCATAACTGGAATAGTTGATTAGGCTGATTAGCAGGGCATCTCCCATTTTAATTACCAACCTAAAATAGCATAAACATTTGTTTTAATCAATAACTGGCTAAAATTTATCCCTTTTATCTGTTAAAAAAAGCCACTGGCATCCATTTTGAGAAGGAAGAAAGAAGCTAAATGCACAGAGGATGTGGCAAATTAAACAAAAAATTCTGGATATTCCAATTTTTTAAAAGTATATCAACAGTAAAGAGAGCTAGATAGACGTAAAACAGTGCAACAAGGCTATATTTCTGTCTAATCGTAATGAGATAAAAACAATTCTCTTGGAAGATGTACAGTACAGGCACAGGAGACATGTCCTTATGCAAAGTTGGGTGTTGCTGGAGCTTTTTTCTCCAATAGTTAACGCTTCAAAATCTGGATGTTATTTAGCTTCAAAATCTGGACTTTATTTAGCTTGTTGAATCTTTCTAAATGTTTATTTAAGAGGAAATCCATTTCTGTTCTGCCTCATGAAAGGCTTTCCTTCCTTTTCTACAATATGAAGAAATCACATATCAGTGTTTGTACAGTATATTTATTTAAAAAAATAAAATAATTCAGTAAATAAAGGAAATAGCAATCCCTTGTGCCTTGTTGAAAGGCACAGAAAGTTCATATTAATACAAAAACCCCAGATATTGTGACACTGAGAAATCATAGATCATTCAACACAATTGGGAAAGAGAACCTTTTGCATTTGAAAAACCCATTGGTCGTTCATTGGTTAAGTCATGGTACTATTAAATCTACTATAGCTGCCAACCATGCTGAGCCAATGGGACAAGAAAAAGCTTAAAAAATGAATGGTGCAGAAATGCAGAATAAGAGAAGCCAAAGCAAAATGAAACAGCTAGAACTCCAAAGGTTCAAGAAATGAAATTTGCCTTGCCTATAGATGAGACAAAACCAAATAGGCATTTATAGCAGGCATCACCTTTAAAGAAAAGACTAACCCTAAATCTGTTCAAAGACTTTACTGCAGCAGAGAACTCTGGCAACATATGCAGAGAATTTAGATGGTTTCCTAAATAAGGAAACTATTAAAGGAGTAGTAAATGCTCCATTTGTTAATTAAATAGAAGGAGACTGCTGACTACAATGGCATGAATCATTTCCTTATTTGGGAGTGCTTTTCAAGCTAACACCTGTGAAATTTATTTTGAGTTTATGCATTATACTGAAATACCTGAATGCTTTAATGCTGAAAATTCAATCACAACCACCAGTGCTTTGGAAATGAAGGGAAAAGGTAGCATATGGAGATTTTTTTCCCTTCAATTTTCAACTATAGTTTCGGTGTTTCACATTCATTCACGTTTCTTCCCCGCCCCCTTATTTATTTTATTCTATTCACAACTTTAAAATACAAACTCCAAAAAGCAGGGGGAAGGGAACAGAACAAAGCAAAACTATAGATATAAAAAACACAAATCTATACATAAATTGTCTCCTCAGTTGAATACTGATAAATATGTTTCAAGATTAATTCCTCCCCCTTGCGAGAAACAGCTCACAGGTTTACCCAACCAATTTGTCCCGACATCTATCTACTATATTAAAAAAAACATAATAAAAGCCAACAGCAAAGTTAAACTTCAAAGCCCTCTATAACAATCTATTATTATATCTCACTTGCAGAAAATCCACAATAGCTTCTGATCTACTGTAAATCACCACAATTGCTATCTCTGGTCCATTTAAGATCAAATATCCTTGATTGATAATGCTTATATTTTATACAGCTGTGGATTTTCTTTTCCCGTATGACAATGTTGGCAGGTAGATACCCCAGGCCTTAATCTAGCCACATCATAAACACCAATAAATACATGAGCTCATCCTCAGGAGCATGTTGAGTGCCATTCGACCTGAGGGACTCATCACTCAGCAATCCATCATCTATGAAACATTTTATATTTTCTATTCATGTAGTTTTCTTGGAAAAACAATACAGGAGTGATTTACTATTACTTTTTCATGTGCAGTGTGAATTGATGCCTTTGAAGTGGTTATCTTTGTGATACCTTTGTGATCACCTTATTAGCAACTGCGTCCTCTTCGCTGATGATGTCAAACTATTCAACACTACAGTCAATGCTACTGTTCTTCAAAAAGACCTTGATTGTGTGTCTGAATGGTCTAACAGTTAGCAACTCCAAATCTCGACCAACAAATGCTCTGTACTATACATTGGCCAAAAAAAATTGACACACCAAATACAAGCTAGGCAGATATGACCTTGTTGATGAACCTTACTCTGTTAAGGACCTTGCAGTTTTTCATATCGAATGATCTAAGCACCAAAGCTCACTGCAACAGTATTGCCAAAAAGGCTTTAAGAGTTGTAAATTTAATTTTACGAAGCTTCTCCTCTGGTAATACTGATTTGCAAACTAGGGCATTCAAAACCTTTGCTAGACCAATACTTGAATTCAGCTCTGCTGTCTGGAATCAACACTGTATATCAGACATAAATACAACTGAGCAAGTCCAGAAATATTTTACCAAAAGAGTACTACATTCCTCTATTCACAGATTCTAGGCTTAGACAACCTTGAACTACGCTGGCTAAGATTAGACTTAAGCATAGTACATAAAATCATATGTTACAACATCTTACTAGTTAATGAATATTTCAGCTTTAACCTCAACAACACAAGAGCACACAACAGATACAAACTTAATGTAAACCACTCCAAACTTGATTATAGGAAGTACGATTTCAGCAACAAAGTGGTCAATGTCTGGAACTCACTACCTGATTCTGTTCAAACCCCCACTCCTTTACCCTAAACTATCCACTATTGACTTCACCTCATTCCTAAGAGGTCTGTAAGGGGTGTACATAACATTGTGCCTACCATCCCTGGCTTATTGTCCCCAATTATTAGTTCCTATTTCTTACATTTAAATTTATGTGTTTTTTTATTTCTATTGTGTTGTAAGCTTTTGCCAAAATAAATACATAAAATAAAAATAAATAAAATAAAACCTGCCTCTCCATCCCTTCCTATAACATTGCTGCCCAGTATAAGTGCCTGTTTGCTTCGCTGGACGGGTAGGATGACCTTCATTCCCTTATGCATCAAATTAAACTTAGACCAAAGTGCTATTACAGGTATACCTTATTTAGTGACTGCCTCATTTAGCAGAATAACAGAGTTGCAAAGGATCTTGGAGGTCTTCTAGTTCAACCCCTTGCTAAAGGAGGAGATCCTATATAATTCCGGAAAAATGGCTATCCAATCTCTTCTTAAAAACTCCAGTGATTGAACACTCACAACTTTTGAAGGCAAGCCGTTCCCATGATTGTTCTATCAGGAAATTTCTCTTTATTTCTAGATTCGCTTTCCTCCTTGATTAATCTCCATCCAATGCTTCTTGCCCTGCCTTCAGGTGTTTTGGAGAATAGGTTGACCTCCTTTTCTTTGTGGCAACCGCTCAGATATTGGAACACTACTATCATGCCTCCCCGGCCTTTCTTTTCTTTAGACTAAACATACCCAATTCCTGCAGCTGTTCTTTATATGTTTTAACCTCCAGTCCTTTAATCATCTTTGTTGTTCTTCTCTGCACTCTTTCTAGAGCTTCAACATCTTTTTTATCATGGCAACCAAAACTAAACACCAAAACTATTGGAAAAGATAGAGGCATATGGCAAGGTGGCCGGCCTGAAAATAAACAAAGACAAGACAAAGATTTTGACAAAGAATATGTTACTAAGACAAAAAGAAGAATTGGCAGATGTATTGAAAATTTAAGTTACGAATAAGGTTAAGTACTTGGTGATACATTTGACAGCAAGATGTAGTACATTAAAAGAGAACAATTACATTAAACTTAAACAACAGATAGCACTAGACTTGACGAAATGGGAAAACCTACAATTGTCACTAATAGGGAGAATTTCAACAATCAAAATGAATATTTTACCCAGAATTCTATACTTGTTTCAAACAATATCAATTAGGCTTGGAAAGGACAACTTTGAAGATTTAAACAACATTGCGTTGAAATATATATGGCAAGGTAAGAAAGCGAGAATAAAGTTAAAAATCTTACAAGATGCTAGAATTAGAGGAGGATTTGGTCTGCCTAATTGGGAGTTGTACTACCAAGCTACAAACTTGACATGGGTTAAGGAATGGATAACATTAAGAAATACTAGATTGTTGACATTAGAAGGACATGATTTGTTGTTGGCATGCTTTTTTATGGTATAAAGGAACTAAAATACAAGGTTATTTTAGAAGACATCATATACGGGAGTCTCTGTGGTTAAATTGGGAGAAGATTAAAAGACAATGTTATTTGAAAATTCCAGTCTGGTTATCGACTATTGAAGCATTTTCTTATCCTATAACATATAAGAAGGAACAAACAGTTAAATATGGGGAAATTTTGAATGAAAAGGGTGAACTTAAATCGATGCAAAAACTAGAGGAACAAGATATAAAGATGAATTGGTTTTCTTACGCACAAATACATTCAAGCTATGAAAAAGACTTTAAAACAGAAGGTTTCTATAATAAATTGACTGATTTAGATAAGATTTTGACAGGTACTGATGAAAAGGTGATTAAAAATTGTATGGATATTTATTAGAAATTAAATTAGAAGAAGATCAAGTTAAAGAAACTATGATTGTTTGGGGGAAGAATTTTGGATATGGGATTGATCTAGAGAAATCGCAAAAATTGTGCTCTCAAAATTATAAAATGACAATGTCAACAGCATTTAAAGAACATTTGTATAAGATGTTTTACAGGTGGCATTTCCCCCCGACAAGAATAGCAAGAATGTTCAAGAATAAATCCGAAAGATGTTGGAAATGTCATCAGATACCTGGCTCATATTACCATATGTGGTGGACTTGTGCGGATGCAAAAAAATATTGGACTAAAATCCACACGTGGTTGGAAAAAATGACTAAAAAGCATATAGCTTTAAAACCAGAGATATTTTTATTGGGAATTCTACCTGAAACATACAGCAAAGATTTAAAATATTTGATTGTAAATGTATTAACAGCAGCTAGGATTGTATTTGCTAAAAATTGGAAAAATGAGAAAATACCATTGCAGGAGGAAATTATCAAAAAAATACTGGAATGTGCTGAAATGAGTAGATTGACATTTGAAATTAGAGAACAAGAGGATAAACAATTTGGGACCTTTTCTATTAATGGCTAGATAACAAAATATAGTAATAGAATATGTAGAATTATAGAAAACAATGAATATATAAAGATGTATTTCTTTTTTTATTATTATTATTATTACATGTATAAAATGTTTTTAAGATAGATTTGGAAGGACTATATGAATTGTTATAAAATAAACTAAGTATAGCTATCTCGCAAAGTATGAATGAACAAAATTATAGTCAAATGATTGATTAATTATAATACTAGGATATTCAGTTTCTGATAATATGAGTTGTTATGTAATATAACTGTAATTGAAACTATGAAATCTGTTTTGTCTGGAAAAACGCGAGGTAGACTGGGTTCCAACAGCAAAAGTCTTTATTTAAACAGTTATCGCAAACGGAACAGTTTGGCTCAAACCGCAGCAGCCTTTATATACGGCTTGCCTGCCGGCTTGTAGCCAATGACAGTTACTTGACTTTGCTGCCTTTTGGCAGCTCTTTTGAATTGGTTCCTAGTGAACCAATCCCATGCCAGCTTTTCTGTCCAATCATATTTGAGGGATTTGGAGTAAACCATTTACACAGAACACCCCTCCCCCCTTAGTTTAGTCCTACGTGGGTGACATAATTGTGCAAGTAGGTGGGGCTTCTTCTGACTCTACTGGACTTGCGCGGTTCATTTTCACTGGAGACTTCAACCGGTTCGGATGGGGTTGCTGTCTCTCCGCCTCTTTTCCATGGAACCGCCTGGAAAGGTGAGTCAGCCATTTTGCTACCGCTTGAGTTTCTCAGGCCAGTGGTTTTGCCACTCCCTCCAGGCTTCTCCGGGCAGGTCGAGCTGGCTTGGCTGGCCCCTTTGTCTGGATTTCTCCCGCAAGTCTCATTTAACCGTAAGTTTTCTTTTTGCTCTTTTTGAATGGTTAGATGTTCTAGGTTTATTTTAAAAAGTTCTTTATTATTTTCTTGTATTTCCCCCCCTTCTTTGGTTTTGTTTTCGTCGATTTTTATTATTTGTGGTTGTGAGTTTGTATTTCATTCAATATTTCGGGAACAAAGGTGCTCTATGTGCCGCTTCCATTCCCTGCCATCATCTACAGTTAAGCGGTAGGACCGGGGGCCTGTTACTTGTGTGATTGTGGCTGGAAGTCATAGGGGGTCCCTGGTGAAATTTTTTGCGTAGACTAGGTTGCCGATATCAAATGTTCGGAAACAGCTGGAGGATTCGGGGGGTCTTTCCAAAGTGTAACTTGGATGTAACCTATCTAATTGCGACCTAAGTTTTCTCCCCATTAATAGTTCTGCCGGGCTTTTGTTGGTTACAGTGCTGGCTGTGATATGTTGGAGGGTGAGTAGACGATTGATTTTGTCCTGGACACCCCCAAGGTCCATTTTTTCTAAACCCTCCTTAGTAAACTTGACCATTCTCTCTGCCCTACCATTTGCTGCCGGGTGGGCCGGTGCGGTCAGTGCATGGTGTATACCTAGGGAGGCTAGGTATTGCTCGAATTAGATGGCAGTTAATTGTGGCCTGTTGTCAGACACCAGGACGTCCGGCAATCCATGGGTTGCGAAGAGTTTGTTAAGTTGTTTAATGACCGCCTCAGTTGTCGTAGATGACATTACTACAACTTCTAACCAATTTGAGGATGCATCTACAACAATTAAAAAGGTATGCCCCCTAGTAGGACCTGCGAAATCAATGTGGACCCGAGACCAAGGGCCTCGTGGGGTCTCCCAGTCTCTTATGGGTGCTTGTGGCAGGGAAGGTCTGGTTTTCTGGCATTTAGTACAAGTAGCAACCCAGTATTCGATATCTTTATCTAGACCAGGCCACCAGACATAGCTTTTAGCTAGGCTTTTCATCTTTACAATACCAGGGTGGCCCTTGTGAAGCATGCCCAACACTCTAGTCTGTATTTTAGGAGGAATTACCACCCAACCACCCCACAATAAACAGCCTTTTGGAATTGAAGGTTCAGTCTGTCTGGTCCAGAAAGGTTTAAAGTTTTCATTTTTTTGGTTTTCCAGCCAGCCTTTACCTACCCAGTTTAATATGCAGGCAGTCACTGGGTCCTTCAAGGTGGCTCTGGCGACATCATTTGCAGATATTGGTAGTTCGGGGCATGTTTCTATTTGCAGGGTGGTCATTGTTGACGCCGGGTCTTCCTCTGTTGTCGGCAGCTATGTTCGGCTTAATGCGTCTGCATGGGAGATTAGCTTCCCGGGTCGATGTGTCAATGTGTAAGAGTATGCTGCTAGGAATTCTGACCATCTAGTCATCCGCAGGGACAAAATGTTCGGTGTAGGCTTGTTTCCCACCAGAATTCCTAGTAACGGTTTATGGTCCGTTACAATAAAAAATGTTCTTCCATAAAGGTATTCGTGAAAACGTTTCACTCCGGCGACAATTGCCAGGGCTTCTCTGTCTAGTTGACTATAGTTACGTTCTGTTTTAGAAAGAGTCGTTGAGTAATAAGTGATGGGTGCCTCTCTCCCATCTGGCAATTGGTGGCTCAGGATGGCACCAACTCCAAACGGTGAGGCATCGCAGGTAACCGTCAATGGAAGTGTGTTACTAAACTGGATAAGAATGGTGTTTGATGTTAATAATTTTTTTATTTTCTGGAATGCCTTTTGTTCTCTATGACCCCAAGTCCAATTAGTTTTCTTATCCAGCAAACAGTGTAATGGTTCCACTATTGTCGCTTTGTGGGAGAGGAATATGTTATAGAAATTTATTAGACTCAAAAATGCCTGCAATTCCGTTTTGTTTTTTGGCTGTGGTGCGTCTTTAATGGCTTTGACCTTTTTTTCAGTAGGGTGTATACCCTCTCCGTCAATTAAGTAACCCAGAAATTCGATGCGATCAGTCATTAAGCAGCATTTTTCTTTTTTAACTTTCAGGCCGGATTCTCGAAATTTTGTTAGTACTTCTCTTAGTCTTTGTTAAGCCTGGGTTCCCCAACCAGGGTTAGGTAGACAAGCTAAACAGAATGTGCAGCATTAGTCAGATAGGCACACAGATAAATGAGTGAGCTAAGCTTGTATGTTTATTAACATACAGTAAAAATAACAGATACGCTTGTGCTATCAAGAATATATTTTATTCCAGTATAAGTTTATAGCATAGTCAAAAACAGTCCAATATTCAGTTACCATGTAGTCAGTCCATTCAGGGATATTCAGTTAGCAAAGTCCATGTAGAATATCCTATTGTCAGTTCACATAAATCAGTCCGTTGTTGTCTCTCCCGTTCGAGCAATGCAGTCTTGTTTCCAAGCAGTAATCAGGGATCATCAAAGCCAGAGAGAGAGAGAGCAAGCTGTAGCCTTGCTACTTTTATATGGTTTTCATAACCACACCCACAATAGCTGTTTTACAGTTAAAGCTGCATACATTAACTATGATTCATAGTTAGTATTTCACCTAAAACAGGGTGAACAATGTTATCCCTAACAGTCTTTTTTCTAGTTGGGTCGTATCTCTAGCCGAAATCAGGACATCGTCAAAATATGGTACGACCCCTTTTATTCCATTTAATAGGTGTTCCATGAGGCTTTGGAAAATGCCTGGGGCAACGCTTACTCCAAATTGAAGTCTGTTACACTTGAATGCCCCTTTGTGAGTCACTATTGTCTGTGCCTCGGCCGTTAATGGGTCTACTGGAAGCTGCTGGTATGCTTGTGCTAAATCTAGTTTGGCAAAAATTTTTCCTCCCCCGAGTGAGTGTAACAAATGTTGTACGACTGGCACTGGGTATGCGCTTTGTTGCAGCGCATGGTTCAGGGTAGCCTTGTAGTCTCCACAGATGCGTACCGACCCATCAGGTTTAACCAGTGTTACTATTGACATCTCCCATCTAGCATGGTCAACAGGTTCCAAAACCCCTTGGTCAATTAATTTGTTCAATTGTTCCTCTATTTTTGCTTTTAACGCAAAGGGAACTCGTCTGGCCTTTAATCTTCTAGGGGCCACCTGGGGGTCTAAACTAAAGGAAATTGGGGTCCCCCGATACCTGCCTAGTATGCCATCAAAAACGTCCTGGAACTCGTGGATCAGGTTTTCTTCCCAGTCGGTTGTGACTACTCGGTCCACTCCAGTCATTCCGATGCCCAATGGTGCGAACCATTCGATGCCCAGGAGGCTGGGTCGGTCTCGGTCGACTATTGTTAGAGGCAGGACTTCGACGTGCTGTTTGTAGGTGACTCGGAAATGTCCTAGACCTACCACAGGGATTCGATTCCCCTGGTAGTCCTTCAGAGTTAATTTTTGTTTCTGGAGTTCTTTTAGTTTGATATTTGGGACCAGTTGTCTGATTGTGTCCCATGACACCATTGACAGGAAGGACCCTGAATCGATTTCCATCTCACAGGGGCTGCTTCAATTTTTATGATGATTTTAACTTTTTTCCTGCTTTCCATCTGAGCACTTCCGATAGTGACAGTTTGATGGGTCTTTTCTCGGTTACTGGTTCATTTGTTGCGCTCCCACTTTCTCTTGGCTTGTCTCGATTCCGCTTGTGGGGGAGAATTACTGCGTCTGTTAGGGCTGTAATTTTTGCGATTCCTACAGACTTTCTCGATGTGTCCCCTTTTCTTGCAAGCTCAACAGATGGCATCAAGGAATCTGCAATTGGCTCGAGGGTGGTTTCCTCTGCAACCTGCGCATTCCCGCCAGTTTCTTTTTTCATGCCTTTTTTTGTTGGCGTACAGGCAGTGGATCTCATTGTCATCATCTTCGGATTCTGATGTCTCATCAAAATCTTTGTGGTGTGTGGTGGCAGGAATTTGCTTCTTCCCTCTGGCTAGGCTCATTTCATCATTATTCGCGTTCATTTGTTTCATGGTGGCCGCTGACTTTTTCATAGCTTCTGCGGCTGTGGCTTCTGCGATTGCTTCAGCCACTGTTATGTTGGGTTTATTTTGCAATTTACTTTGTAAATTAGAGTCTTTTAAGCCTAATACCACTCAATCTCGCATGGCTTCATCTAAGTTCAGGAACTCCCACGCTCCCCCCAGTTGTCGGAGGGCTGCCACAAAATCAGCGATGGTCTCGCTTTCTTTTTGGTCCCTTCGGAAGAATTAGTGCCGTTTGATGAGATTTGACACCACTAGTGCATAGTGAGCCTTTTGCATTCACTGGAGTTCGGGCCAGGTCATTTGTTTTATGTCTCTGGGCTTCGCTAATGCTTTGGCCATCTTGAACACAGTTGGTCTGCAATGCATTAAGAAGATAGCCCTCTTACGCTGGTCTGACATCTCCTCCATCTCGTTGCTTTCTAAGTACATTTGAAAGCGGTCTACATAGGATTCCCAATCCTCTTCATTGGGATTGAAGGGTGCGGGCGGTGCATTATTTCCGGCCATCGCTTCGAGCCTGGATTTCAGTTTGCCGCGTGCACAGTCTCACATTTTAGGACAATCCCACCTTCATCGCCAGTGTTCTGTACGGAAAAATGCGAGGTAGACCGGGTTCCAACAGCAAAAATCTTTATTTAAACAGTTATCACAAACGGAACAGTTTGGCTCAAACCGTGGCAGCCTTTATGTACGGCTTGCCTGCCGGCTTGTAGCCAATGACAGTTACTTGACTTTGCCGCCTTTTGGCCGCCTTTTCTGTCCAATCATATTTGAGGGATTTGGAGTAAACCATTTATACAGAACAAAATCAATGCACAAAAAAATTGTAAACCAAGCGACACACTGATTGTATACTTATGGAAGAAAGCTGGATGTTTTTATGTTTTGTTTGTTTTTGTTTGTCCTAAAAAATCAATAAAACTTAAAAAAAAAAATCTAAATACAATATTCCAAGTGTGGTCTTATGAAGACATAAAGTGGTCTTAATACTTCATGTGATCTTGATTCTATCCCTCTGTTAATGCAGCCTAAAACTGTTGACTTTTTTGGCAACTGCAATATGCTATGGGCTCATATTTAAATGGTTGTCCACTAGGACTTCTAGATCCCTCTTGCAGTTACTACTAATGAGCTGGGTATTAGCTATTCTATATCTCTGCATTTGGTTTTCCTTGATTAAGTATAACACCTTACTTTTTCCCCACTCAATTTCATTTTGTTAGATAGGGCCCAATGCTCAGATCTGTCATGATCTTTCCAGATCTTGACCCTATCTTCTGAAGTGTTGGCTATTCCTGCCACCTTCATGTCATCTGCAAATTTAATGTCCCCTCATTGAAACCATTTATGAAGATATTGTAGAGTACTGGGCTAAGACAGAACATTGACATATCATACTGCATACTTTCTCTATGAAAATGCAATTCCATTAAGGACTACACATTGAATGTGGTTGGCCAGCCAGTTGCTAATCCATCTGCTGGAGAAATATTTCTATCAAATGTTCAACAACATTTTTCTATCTTGTCAACCAATAGATTGTAGACCAGTTTATGAAATACCTTGCTGAAATGTTCATAATTGGCATAATTACCTTGGACCAAATGATATGTGATCTGGTTGGGGAGATTTTTCTATTAGTCTTGTGTTACGGTCTGATCACTTTATGCTGCCGAGAGTCATGTATGTGAGATGAAAAAATGGGACCAAGTTTAAATATAAAGAAAACCAAGGTAACAACAAAAACAACAACTAGCTCTAGAACTGGCAATGAAAATGCTGCAGTAGTAAATACCTTTCTTTTAGGATCAGATAAATCAGCTGTCAAGAAATACTAGCTCTTAGCAAAGTAGAATTGAAGGATAAAATATTCAGATGCCATGACATGTCAATTTTTATAAGGTTCAGAATTGTACAGGCAATGGTTTTCCCTGTGACACTCTACAGCAGAGGTCCCCAACCCCTGGACTGGGGACTAGCACCACAGCATGCTAGAAACTGGGCCCTGCCAACAAGTGAAGCCCCATTCACAGGATGCAGGCAGCAAGTGAAACCACGCCCCCTTGAGTCTACGGTCCCTGGTGTCCAAAAGGTTGACGGCCATGCTCCGCAGAACTGAAATTTGGACTTTGTAAAAGCAGGATAAGAAAAGTATTGATGCATCTGAACATTAGTGTTGGAGAAAACTCCTGAGAATACCATGGTTAGCCAAGAAAACAAACTGATCTTAGAACATTTCAATCCAGAGTTCTCACTGGAGGCACAAGTGACCAGCTTAAATTATTATGCTTTCATAGACCAAGAGCAGAGGCAATCTTGTCTTTGAATAACAGACTACTGTCATTTGGTCATTCCAAAATGGGCCATTATAGCAGACCTTTTTATAAAATGTAGCCGAAAGCTTTTTATGGCCCATTGATATTTTCTCATTAATTAATGATAAAAGGAGAAGGCGGAGCTATGTCTCGGTGTTACAGCTGCGATCTCGGGGCTCTGAGATCGTAACTGATATTTTCGCCCCTGGTCGGTTCTAACGGACCTAAACCGTCCCGTACAGACGGGGATTGTGAAGGGCACAGTCCCAGGATCCCAGAGATATCGCAAAATCTCTGGTTTGATCCGGGAGAAGCCCTTTTGCTGGAAGCGGAAAGGCAGCCTCCAAAGCTGCTGAAGTCGGGACAGCTCCGGAAAGAAAGGGATTTAAATGAGCGTGTATCGGTTGGGTGAAAAATTCTTTTGCATTATAAATTGATTAAGACTTGAAAGGACATCCTGAACAAAGAAGAAATCTGTGACTTTATTTTTGTTTGACTGAACCTTGGTTGAGCGGCGTTTAAGTGATGTCAAATTGAGACTTGGATTTTTTTCTTATTTTCTTTGAGGACTTTAATGTGACTTTGTAGGTAACTGGATTGAATTTTCTCTTATATATATATTTATTCTTCACTTGATTTTTATTTTTTATTTTTTTAACTTTCTTTTTAGGATAGAGGCTCCCTTTGGCTATCTTTTTTTTTCTTTTTGTTTGAGTTTTTTATAAATATTTTTTCTTTTGGCTGGGGGGGGAAAGAGTATTAAGAGATGCTGCAACACTGCCAACTAGAGGCTTGAAAATATTTTATTTGAATTGGGGAGAAAAGCACTTCTTTTCAAGGACATTTTAATGTGATAAGATAGAGGGAGAATACAGTAAAATATTATTACAGGTGCTCTCTTGGACTCTTATCAATATTTCAACATTTGAGGCTTGGCTTTGAAGTTGCTGGAGAAGACAGTCTTTTTATTTTAAAGGGAAAGCCTCAGAGCTCTTTCTTTTTTCTTTTCTTTCTTTTTTATTCTTGCCTCTTCTCTTCTTCCATTTATTTCAATTGGACTAGGGTCTAGAAGAACCTGAAGACCTTTCTTTTTCCTTTTTTCTTTTTTGGTTTTGGGCTTTTTACTATTGGATTTTATTTTTTTTTGATTTTTTTGGAATATATTTGGTTACTACACCAGCTGGATTTAAAGTCAAAGAGAGCTTGAAGCCTTGGAAATATTAAAATGAGCAGGAAACCAAAATCATTCGGCGTTTCTGCTTCTACCTCTGCTTCCCCACCACCTGAAGGACAACTTTTAATTCAGACAATGTTGAAGCAAGATAAGGAACAAGAAAAAGTAAATTTACAGATGATCATGCAAGGAATTCAAGATATTAAGATAAAAATAGATACTATGGATAAAAAAATAGAGAAATCTGATGAAAATTTTAAACAAATGATGGGAAAGTATGAGGAGAGATTTCAAAAAATTGAGGAAGAAGGAAAACAAAGAGAGGAGAAGATTGGAAATATTGACACTAGATTAACAGTGGTAGAACAAGAAAAAAATGGGATGTTGAGGTGGGAGATGGAAAGATCAGAATTTTATCTTAGATTCCAAAATATAGAAGAGGAAAAAGGAGAAAACTTGGCTGCGATAATGATAGAAATATTGGCAGATCTTCTGGAAATTACCGAGGAAAAGATGATGGACAGAGTAGATGAGATATACCGAGTTTATACAAGATATGCGATGAGAAATAAACTACCAAAGGAAGTACATATTAGATTTACCAAAAAATCCATCAGAACACAAATATTACAAGTGGCAAGAGAGAAAGCATTGAAATATAAAGGCAAAGAGATTGTGGTTTTAAAACAAATACCTAGAAGAGTGAGAGAGATGAGAAGAGAATACTGATTTTTGACCAAAATGCTACTGGAAAATGAAGTGAACTATAGATGGCTGATACCAGAAGGACTAATTTTTAGGTGGCAAGAGCAGAGACATAGAATTGACTCGATTGAAAAAGCAGAACTTTTCTATGCAGAATTTTTTGGAAGAAAAAAAGAGGAGGCAGAGAAAGAGGTCTCATTAATTGAGTTTCAGGAGGAACAACTGGAGATTGAAAAAGAGAAAGGAGTTGTAGGTGGACAGGTAGACAGTAAAGAACAACGTGAAGTGAGAGCTACGAGAGCTGTTAGACCTAAATATAAAGCATAATCATGGAAGAAAAAAAACTGATTACAATGAATATAAATGGACTTAACTCAGCTGGTAAAAGAAGGAAAACCTTTCACAAATTAGAGAAATTAAAATTTGATATAATTTGCTTACAAGAAATTCATATTAAAAAGCAACATGAGCAATTGTTAGTACAGCCAAAATTAGGGAAAATATTTACTTCTTTGATTCAATGTAAGAAAAGAGGAGTGGTTCTCTACATTAAAGAAGATATTCCAGCAAAACTGATCTACACGGATGAAGATGGAAGAGTATTAATGGTGGAAATAATGGATAATAATAAAAAAATACTCTTGATTGCAATTTATGCTCCGAATGATAAACAAGAAGAGTTTTATAAAAAACTACATATGGAAATAATTAGACTGGACTATGTTAACATAATTATGATGGGAGACTTTAATGGAATTGTGGACAATAAATTGGACTATATAACAACAACAACAAAACAAAATAGAAAGATTCTCCCTAAATCTTTTTTTAAAATGACAGATGAATTAACCTTAAAAGATATTTGGAGGGAAAGAAATGTTAAAACTAAACAATATACTTTTTACTCTAATAGACATTTATCATGGTCCAGATTAGATATGATTTGGATCTCAACAGAATTAATATCTACTATTCAAGAAACAAATATTGAAATAAGTACTTGGGCAGATCATAGTCCAATGACAATTAAATGGAAGGGACAAAAAAAAGATCGAGATGGACATTAAACAATACTATTTTAAAGGAGAAAGACTTTATACAATGGATGGAGAAGGAATTGGTTTTTTTTTTTAAAGAAAATAAGAAAGAAGATACTTCAATACAGAATGTTTGGGATACAATGAAGGCATATGTAAGAGGTTTGATAATAGACTATACAAGAAAAAAGAATATTAGGAAAAGACAAACCTCCAAGGCCTTGGAAGATGAATATATAAGACTTGAAAAAGAATTACAGAAAACACCACAGAAAAAAGATATTAAATTGAAACTGGATGTAATTAAGCATAAAATGGAATTAATAGAGAAAGAAGAACTGGCACAGAAAATTAGAAATTCTAAACAGAATTATTTTGAAGATGCAAATAAACCAGGTAGATGGCTAGCATATAAACTGAGAAAGGAGAAGGAATCAAGAAAAATATTGAAACTAATAGATGATCAAGGTCAAGTTTGTTGTGGTAATAAGGAGAAAAAGGAAATTATTCGAGATTATTATGGACAACTATATAAACAAGAGAATATTGATAAGGAAAAAATTAAACAGTATTTACAGAATGTTAACTTACCGAAGATACCTAAAGAGACTGAAGAAATGTTAGAAAGCAACATAACAATGATGGAATTAAATGAAGCATTTAAAAGACAAAATAATGGGAAAGCACCAGGTCCAGATGGGCTTCCGGCAGAATTCTACAAAAAAATTCAAGAATCATTGAACACCCCATTGTTAGAAATTATGAATGAAGTTATGTTAAAGAAGATGACACCCAAAACATGGTCAGAGGCTTATATTACACTTATTTTAAAGGAAGAGGCTGACCCGTTGCAAATTAAGAACTATAGACCTATTTCCTTATTGAATGCAGATTATAAAATCTTTGCTTCAATCTTAGCAGAAAGACTGAAAAAATATTTAAATAATTTTATTCATCCAGATCAAAATGGATTTCTGCCAAAGAGACAAATTAGAGACAATATGAGAGTAATTTTGGATACCTTGGAATATTATGAGGCTCATCCTGAAAAACAAATGGCTTTGATATTCCTAGATGCTCAAAAGGCATTTGACAACGTGAACTGGAGATTTATGTTATTACTATTGGAACAGATGGGCTTTGCCAGAAAATTTATTCAAGCAATAGAAGCCATATATAATAAACAGACAGCAAAGGTAATGATGGAGGGAGAATTTACAGATCTTATTAATATAAGAAGAGGCACAAGACAAGGATGTCCCCTATCTCCTTTGTTATTCGTATTAACTTTGGAAGTGTTGAATAGAAATATTAGAGATGACAAAAATATAAAAGGAATGAAAATTAAAAAGGAAGAATTTAAACTACAAGCTTTTGCTGACGATTTAGCTTTTATTCTGGAAGACCCGTTAGAAACCGCTCCAAAGTTATTGGAAAAGATAGAGACATATGGTGAGATGGCTGGCTTGAAAATAAATAAAGATAAAACAAAGATTTTGACAAAAAACATGTTATTGAGACAAAGAGAAGAATTGACAGATCTTTTGAAAATTCAAGTTACAAATAAGGTTAAGTATCTGGGGATATATTTGACAGCAAGATGTAGCACATTAAAAGAGAATAATTATATTAAACTCAAACAACAGATAATTACAGATTTGAAGAAATGGGAAAATTTACAATTGTCATTAATAGGGAGAATTTCAACAATTAAGATGAATATTTTACCTAGAATTTTATTTCTCTTTCAAACAATACCAATTAGACTTGGAAAAGACTATTTTGAAGATTTAAATAAAACTATGTTAAAGTTTATATGGCAAGGTAAAAAAGCGAGAATAAAGTTAAAACTTTTGCAAGATGCTAGAAATAGAGGAGGTTTTGGCCTGCCTAATTGGGAACTGTATTATCAAGCTGCAAGTTTGATGTGGGTCAAAGAATGGATAACATTAAGAAAACATAGATTGTTGACATTAGAAGGACATGATTTACTGTTGGGCTGGCATGCTTTTTTATGGTATAAGGGAACTAAAACATAGGGGTATTTCAGAAGACATTATATACGGGAGTCTTTGTGGTTAAATTGGGAGAAGATAAAAAAACAATGTTACTTGAAAATTCCAGTTTGGTTATCGACTATTGAAGCATTTTCCTATCCTATGATCTATAAAAAGGAACAAACAGTTAGATATGGGGAACTGTTGGATGAAAAGGGTGGACTTAAAACGATCCAAAATTTAGAGGAACAAGGTATAAGGATGAATTGGTTTTCATATGCGCAAATACACTCAAGATATCTTGAAGATTTTAAAACGGAAGGATTCTATGATAAACAGACTGATTTAGATAAGATATTGATGGGTACTGATGAGAAAGTGATTAAAAAGTTATATGGTTATTTATTGGGAATTAAGCTAGAGGAAGAACAAGTTAAAGAAACTATGATTGCTTGGGGGAAGAATTTTGGATATGGGATTGATTTAGAGCAATGGCAAAAATTGTGGTCTCAAAATTATAAAATGACAATGTCAATAGCATATAAAGAAAACTTGTATAAGATGTTTTACAGGTGGCACCTTCCCCCGACAAGAATAGCAAGAATGTTCAAGAACAATTCTGAAAAATGTTGGAAATGTCATCAGATACCTGGCTCATACTATCATATGTGGTGGACTTGTGAGAATGCCAGAAAATATTGGACTAAAATTCACATGTGGTTGGAAAAAATGACAAAGAAACACATAGATTTGAAACCAGAGATCTTTTTATTGGGAATTTTACCTGATATATATAATAAAGACTTGAAATATTTGATTGTAAATGTATTAACAGCGGCTAGGATTGTATTTGCTAAAAACTGGAAGAATGAGAAAATACCATTGCAGGAAGAAATTATTAAGAAAATATTGGAATGTGCTGAGATGAGTAGATTGACATTTGAAATTAGAGAACAAGAAGATAAACAATTTTATGCAATTTGGGTTTTTTTTATCAATGGTTAGATGATAAAATACAATAATAGAGCATTAGTATTATATATATGAAGGGTTTTTAGGATTGATTTGTTATGATTATATGATAAGTTATAGAATAAACTGTTTGAAGTATTGTTATCTCACAAAGCATGAATGATTAAAAGTATAGTCAGAAAAAGATTTTTTTATTTTTTTTTAGTAATATTAGAATATGGATTGACAATATGAGTGGTTATGCAATATAACTGTAATTGACACTATAAAATGAATGCACAAAACTGATGAACCAACCGATACACCGGAAGTATATATGAGAGTAGATGTTTTTAATGTTTTGTACGTTTGTCTGTTTGTAGAAAATTAATAAAATTTAAAAAAAAAAAAAAAGTTTAGTCAGCAACACAAAACATTTTGTTCGATGGACTTTTTACCCCAAAGGCCATATTCATATTGAAGAATGTGCTGCAAATGCTGAACTTTAAATCACCACCTAGTTTTACAGCCCATTTCCACCCATTAATGGAAACCAATTAACTTCTTAGTGATCAACAATTCAGTCTTTTGGTGATTAATCTATGAACTGAATCATTTTGTTTGTTTCAATCTTTTAAAATGTGAAAATAATGGCTCAGTTCAGATAGGAAAGCATTACATATTTCTGACTAATTTATTATACAAATGTGTGCTCCTAAAATCACCAGAAATTACTCTTTTATTTAATAGATTTCCATTTGTTTCACTTTTATGTATCCCAAACAACTAAATCTTTTAAAATACATGCTATTGTAATTTGAACAAATTCTATTTTGGGCTGTTTCTGGGAATTTTATTTATTTGGTATCACTTTTCTCAATTTCCTAAATGTGAATGTGAATTCCTAAAGAAGTGAATGTGCTTCTTTAAACAGGAAGAAAAACTTCTGTAACACAGAATTTCTGTACACAGATTTTACTGGCATATCCTGAAGGTCAGGGAGACTGAGGTCTATCAACAGCTTAGTTTAATGGTATTTTACTCTAAAATGTAATAAAGTAATACATTTACACCACCTGTGGAAAATGAGCAAGATAAGCTGGAAAATCGGATTAAATACACCATCAGTTTGGAATTAACTCTGGTTATTTCCAGCTGACACCACCCTAACAAACCCCATACTATCCTTCAAACAGATTTGTATCATGCTCATACAGTAGGCACAAAACACTTGAACAGAGCATTCATTTTCAAAGCAAATATTGACTAAATAAGGGAAACTGAGATGTTCTAGTTATTCTGCACTGGTTCCAAGTTTTCATTACTCTTTCTTCCTGGAAAAGAAATTACTCCAGATTCCTAAATTGGGAGACACCACTCATGTTTTCTTCATGCCTTAAGCCCATGTCACACTGCCCAACGGATGCAAAAAGGACACAGTGGACGAGCAAAATGTTCCATCCATTGTTATCCACTCTCAAAAGGGGCAAAAATTTGCATAACTGGAGCGGATAATACGGATGCGGGGAGGACACAGAGCAGATGGAAAGCAGATGCGGAACGGAAGCCCAGCAGATGGAAGTGGATGGCGCAACCGCAGGGCTTCCGGGGGGCCTCAGCGAAGCGGACACGGAATGGATACAGTGGATGCACAGCGGATGCACAGCGGATGCACAGCGGATGCACAGCAGAAGCCTAATGGATGCCTGGCATTAATTGCGCATGCGGGGAGGATGCATTGCATCAGCCCCGTGGATATAACGGAAGCAGCTCGGAAGCAGGTCGCCATTCAGAGGAAAGACCTGCTGCCAGACACACCGACTGCCTTGCCTGCCCTGCCTGCATGTCTGCCTGCCAGCCTTGCTGCCAGCCTTGCTACCAGCCTTGCCGCCAGCCTCCCTGCCAGCCTTGCTGCCAGCCTGCCTGCAAGCCTTGCTGCCAGCCAGCCTGCCTGCCAGCCTTGCTGCCTGCCTTCCTGCCAGCCTTGGTTCATGACTGCCTGCCAGCCTTGGTGCCTGCCTGCCTGTCAGCCTTCCTGCCAGCCTTGGTGCCTGCCTCCCTGCCAGCCTTGGTGCATGCCTTGGTGCCAGCCTTCCTGCCAGCCTTGGTGCCTGCCTGCCTGCCTGCCTGCCAGCCTTCCTGCCAGCCCTGGTGCCTGCCTCCCTGCCAGCCTTGGTGCCTGCCTTGGTGCCAGCCTCCCTGCCAGCCTTGCTGCCAGCCTTGGTTCCTGCCAGCCTCCCTACCAGCCAGCAACCCCACAACCATGCGGAAGCACAGCAAGCCTCAGCCATCTGCTGCCAGCCCTGGCAAGAGGGACAGGGCTACCATCCCACCCCCTGGCCCTCACTCTGGTTCTGCTGGGGCTTCTGCAGCACGGGCTCGCTCTTCTGGGGCTGGGGCTTCTGCTACTTCTGCTTCTGGAGGAGCTGATGACAATCACTCCAGCACCAGCCACCTCCACAGCACCTGGACCCTTCACCCCTGAGACTGAGCAACCAAGAGAAGTGCCAGAGACTCATTTTTGTCTTATAGCTTGTTGTTAATAAAGTCTATTTATGATTCACACACTTGCTTCATTTCTTTTTTTTAATAAAGTCTTGCTGGATGTTAGGGATAACATTGTTCACCCTAACTGGTTTAGGTGAAATAATAACTATGAATCATAGTTAGTGTATGTTAGAGTGTATACAGCTTTAACTGGGAAATAGCAATTAAAGGAGTGGTTAAGAAAACAATATAAAAGTAGCAAGACTACGGCTTGCTCTCACTCTCTCTCTCTGGCTTTGATGATCCCTGATTACTGCTTGGAATCAAGACTGCATTGCTCGAACGGGAGAGACAACAAAGGACTGATTTTGTAAGTGAACTGACATCGGATATTCTACATGGACTTTGCTAACTGAATATCCCTGAATGGACTGACTACATGGTAAATGACTATTGGACTGTTATTTGACTATGCCATAAACTTATACTGGAATAAAATATATTCTTGATAGCACAAGCGTATCTGTTATTTTTACTGTATGTTAATAAACATACAAGCTTAGCTCACTCATTTATCTGTGTGCCTATCTGACTAACGCTGCACATTCTGTTTAGCTTGTCTACCTAACCCTGGTTGGGGAACCCAGGCTTAACACTGGAAATTTTTAGAAATGGTTTAAGCCTTTGCATGCTTGTGGGATGGGTAAGGGTAGCTTTGGGATGGGTTAGGATACCTGTGGAATGGGTAATAGCTGTGGGATGGGTTACGATAGCAGTGGGATAGATAAACCTCCAGTGCAAGCATAGTGGGACTGTATGGTCCACCCTCCCAGGTGCCACACCTACGGCCTTTATTATCAATAATAATGTAATAATTATCCACACATGTCAACATAAACACAACTCTTTATTAAATGCCCTGTTCATTGTAGGCCAACCAAACATACATGGCCCAATCTCATCCGTGTGATGAGACAGGCTGAAGGAAGCATCCATTAAGCATCTACCATCCTGTCTTGCCACTCCACTGCTCCAGCTGGGGAGATGCACCAGTGTCTCAGGAGGTTACGCTGCTTCTTCGCTTCATGTGAGGTTCTGTTGGGGCCTTGCACATCCTCCGTGTCGATCAGGTTTCGCCCTTGCCTCCATTCCCCAGGCTCCATGTCCCCATTGCCTTGCTGGAGGTCCATGAGCCTGTTCTGCAAGACTGGGTAGCGGGTGCGCATGAGATTGTGCAGGATGCAGCAAGCTTCCATCATCCTGCTCATGGTCTCTGGGCAATGCTGCATGGTAATGAGAAGTACCTGGAACCTGTTGGCCAGGATGCCGAAGGCGTTCTCCACCACCTGCCTTGCCCTGGACAGCCTATAGTTGAAGATCCTCTCTTCACGGGTGTGGAGTCTGGAGGTGTAGGGCTTCATGAGGTAGGTTGTGAGGGAGAAGGCGTCATCCCCAACGATGAAGTAGATCTTGCTTATTTACATCTTGTTTTAAACCTTTGTAACTTCTCTTCCCTTTTTCCCTTTCTTTCTTCTCCAATCCTGTCTTTTTACCCCTTGTCTCTTAATCTCCACCTTCTTAATCTCCACCTTCTTCTGTATTTCTCTTTTCTGTTGCTTTCTGACATTGTATCGATTTTTCACCTTATTTTTCACTTTTTTGTTGTTTTTTTAAGTCTTAAATTCTCCATTCTCTTTCCCCTTTCCCTTTTCTTCCCCGGCTAAAGTTGTTTGTTCATTAAAGATGGCTTATTCTTCATCCCAATCTTCTTGTTCTCATAGTTTCTGGTAGGTATAAATCGCCATTTCTAAAAAATGGAAAACAGATCCAGAAGAGCCCTTCCCTTCTTGATCCTCTTCTTTTAGCTTTTTAAATTCAATTTTCAGTTCATCAACAAGTAGTGCCAATGTAAAAAGTTTTTTTTGACAACCCAAATATTTTTAGTCTTTCAAATAATAATTTCCAAAAGTCCCAAAGTCACCAAGCAATCCAAATACACACAGTCTGTTTCATTTAGCATTTTCTTCTTTTTATATTTTCTCTTCCTGGGGTTATAGTTCAGTTATAAAGCTCCAGTTAAAATATATCTTTTAGAAGTTTTGTTCCAGTTTCGCTCTAATCTTATAAATTCCAAGCAGCCTCCTCCAAGAAAATCTTAATATTAATTCTTTTCCTCTCCCTTCCCACTTATAGCAAAAAAAGTTGTTTTTTTTTCAATGCTCAGAAATCTTTATTGTCCCCTTGGCTTCAATTTTCAATTTAATTACCTGCTGATGCCAAAACAGGTTTTTCCAGTTTCTCCATTCATTTGCTATCACTGTAAGGAAGGAGAGTGAGAAAAAACAAACTTTCCTTTTTTTCTTTCATTTGCCGCTTCTTCCGTCTTCGTTGGGAACGACGCATCTTTAATAAAACTTAAATTCCAAGGTATTTGAATATGACTTGTCATCCCGGTTAGCCAAAAACTTTCACTTTCTCAGCTTCCTCCTGCACATTCTTATCCGGATGAAAGCTTCTGACCGCCGCTCCATTACTTTCGGAAAAGGGAGTTAAGCCAGCTGGGGAGGGGGGGTTGCGATTCCCCTGGACCCCTGTTGAGTCTCCCCTATCTTCAGTTACCTCTAAGGGGTAACTATAGCCCCCAAATCCAGCTGGATCAGGGGCACTCCAGTGGCAAGCGCAGCAGGAACCGCGCACGATCATGGATTTCTGCCGCCGCCAAAGCCTTGCAAACCGGACATCCCAGAATGTACTAGATTTTCTGTGCTCAGCATGGCTTTATGTCTTCTCCTGGATCTGATCAGTTAAGCACCTTCTGCTCCACTAGAGGAAGAACCTGTTTCCTAGAAATGTCATAGAAATATTTTGTGACTTGACACTCTCCAGGTGTTGTGACTATTCTTTCCCAGAGAACAGAGCTTAGGCCAATGACAGCCGATTCCCTTTTACCCATCTAAAGTCTTTTATGAAAATGCTGCCTGTAGCCAGATGATTCCCTCCTTTCTACCTTGGATCTTTGGTGAGGAAATCGTCTTTCTGGGGGGAAGCCAAGGAAGCCACCCCAAGATTTTTCTATTCTGTCTCTACAGAAAAGAAACTCTGTCTCTTCTACTCAGGAACCAATAACTGCTTTGCACCCTCATGCAACTTCACTCTCCAACTTTTCTTTCTAGACACTCTCTTATTTCCACTCCAATTTTGTGTAACCAATTGTGGGTTAGCATGTCCCCGTAGCAACTAAGGAGTTGGATGTCCACCCCCACCCCCAGGGCTTTATTCCCAAAATGTATATACCAGACTTGGCCAATGAGACTGCTGTCTCTACATCTCCCCGCAGTAGTCCTGACTACCAGCTAGATTACTACATAGCTGGACTTCAAAATAGAGGTGGGTTTCTAGCCTGTGTCAACTCAGATGGTTTCCATTCCACAAGTTCTGACAGAATAGACAAACTCTTGGCCTTTAATGAAACAGTGTCACCTGCTGGGGCTCAGAAGTATATCTTATCCATCATTCTTCCTGCCCCAAAGAGATATGGATAGGTCTAAACCTACTGCCTTCAAGAACAAGACCACGCTTTTCCCCAGAAAAAAACCAGGATGCTAATGGAGCTCTAGCCTGGTAGCATGTGATCTATGGGTCTTAAATTTTTTAATGAAACTTCCATTTTCTCTTTTTCCCTTATCTTAATAATTGTACTACACCTCTTTTTCCTTTGTTCACTGCCAGGATTTCATTAGTAGTTGGGTAGCCTTATAAAAGAGTTAAACAAACAACCAAATAAGTAAGACCTTGATTCATGCAAGTGAATTTGCTCTGCATTCTCAAAATGACAATAATATCACAATAAATCTAAACATGAATAATTTGTGACAATTCATAAGGCCTGTAAACAATACCCAGTTTACAAAATTATTAAAATATTCAGGCAAAATCTGTCTCATTAATGGCAACCCAACTAGATATGTGTGTTCCTTTAAAAATCTATTAAATATTAAAATAGAGAAGGCTAGTTGTTTTCTTTTTTCCTTGCTTGATAAGATGCAAATGAGCCATACTCTGAATAATTTAATCCCAGGTGCAGCTTCTCAAGTGTGGAATGGGTGAACCAATTATATAAAACTTTAAAAAAATAGTTTCTCACATGCAAATCAATCCACAGCTACCTGTGTTTTTAAAAATTCATAAAAAGGATGACTAGAAAACTGAGAAGCATTCATTAATATGTTTTCGATATTATTCATTCCTTCAACACCACAGCAACTCTGGGAACCTCATTTTTAAAGAAATGTAACAGAAAACCACATGCATCGGGAGAAAATACAGTTAACAGGAAGATAACATAAATTAAAACAAACAAAAAACAAAGGGGCTCACACACCATCCTAGCCCAGAGTCTGGGATAACCAGCAAATCTTTTACAGTGAAGTTGAAAAAGTGGAAGCAGTATGGATTTCCAAGGAAATACTAATGGAAGATGCCCAGCTGACCTCACAACATGAGTAGAAACAAATGGAGGCAGGCATTTCCTCAAGTAGCCAGGCCCAAATAATAATTTGAACATGCAAGGATGAACAGTGTCACTAATCCATAATCAAAGTTAACATTCTTAATATAGCCAGTGAATATGTCTCTCAAATGGTCAACATTAATGGTAAGCATTTAGAAGTAGCATAACATTGTACTTGTGTAAACATGCTATGTATATCTCCTGCTATTTCCCAAAAAAGTCTTTGTCATTTCATTTGATTGACGCAATATTCTCAGCTCTATGTTTCTTGGGAAATGTTGCAATTTTTTAGGCTGACCCTTAGGCAAGTACATTTCAGTATCATCTCCAAAGAGGCATAAAATAAACTGTGTCTGTGTGGCATGCTCTTTACTTCACTTAGGAAACAAAAAAAATGCTTTTTTGTGTAAAATTTCCGGTGATTTATCTGGTGTTGAGACACTCAAATGCCATAACTCGAGAGCACCAGGAATGCAAAAATAAAAGATAATTATTGACATTTCAGCTAGGTCAACCCACGTTTCTACAAACAGAATGAGAAAATAGGAAGGAGACGCTTTCTGTTCCATGACATTGTCTGCCTCAAAATCTATATTCTCTTACATGATTTATTGTGTACACTTGCCTGAATAGAGGTGAAATATGAAAAGAGAATATTGTTTTCCTATCATCTCCATATTGGGGGTTAATAAACCTAGAAACTACTAACCGAAAATTCATGTTCCTACCTGATCAAATCCATGTTTTTTTCTCTTTTGTATCTGCATAAGAAAATAGGATGGAATGGGAATTAGTCCCAAGGCCTTTAGATGCAACATTCAACAGATATCTCAGGATTAAATAATATGACAAAATTTTGTCATAAATGAGAGAATAAAATTCAAAAATGAGAATCTAGGATCAACCGAAGAAGTTATTTTTCATTTTCCTTGACAAGTGCAATTCATTCTCCTTTCTTTCTTACTCATTCCCATATTTATTGTTATATTAAGAATTGCTGGGTGGTTTTGTGATTTCTTGGTGGATGAAGTTGCATTTACATCTACTCTGGGCAGGATACCAATTCAATTGGAGCCAATGTGATTAGACAGGCTATATTGCATGATATTGTCTGGGATTCTATCAATTACTTGCGAGAAAGTGAATGGACCTCTTGGCAGACTGTGAACTGATACTTTTTCTGGCATATTCAATGAACGAATGGGTGAGTTATTAAATCAGATAAATTGTCAATTGCCATTTAGGGATAAAGTAATGACAAAGTAGAAGGAGACAGTTGTGAGCCTACTCTTGAAGAACCCTAGATCCAATGGTTTACAATAACTACCATCCTTCCTCCAATCTTCCGTTCCCAAATCTCACAGGTGATGTGTTCTGTATAAATAATAGTAGACTCCAAATACTTCATTCCGATTGGTTAACAAAACCTAACAAAACCTAAATTGGTTAACAAAACATGTCGCAGTACTACCATTAACAATAGTCGACCAAGATCGACCAAGCCTCCTGGGTATCGAATGGTTCGCACCATTGGGCATCGGGATGACCGGAGTAGACCAGGTGGCCGCAACTGACTGGGAAGAAGACCTGATCCGAGAATTCCAGGACGTCTTCGACGGCTCCCTACGCAGGTATCAGGGAACCCCCATTTCATTTAGTCTAGACCCATAGATAACCCCTAAAAGACTAAAAGCCAGACGAGTTCCTTTTGCTTTAAAAGAAAAAATAGAGGAACAACTCAATAAATTGATAGATCAAGGGGTTTTAGAACCGGTTGACCACGCTAAATGGGAAACACCAATTGTGACACCAATTAAACCAGACGGGTCGGTTCGAATCTGTGGCGACTACAAGTCTACCCTGAACCACGCATTTCAACAGAGCGCGTACTCAGTGCCAGTTGTGCAACACCTACTGCACTCTCTTGGGGGAGGAAAGGTTTTCACCAAACTAGACCTGGCACAGGCGTACCAACAGCTCCCTGTAGACCCCTTAACGGCGGAAGCACAAACAATTGTGACTCACAAAGGGGCATTCAAATGTAACAGACTCCAATTTGGAGTAAGCATAGCCCCAGGGGTTTTCCAGAGCCTCATGGAATGCCTATTAAATGGCATAAGAGGGGTCGTGCCATACTTTGACGATGTCCTAATTTCAGCCAAAGACGCAACACAACTTAAAAAAAGACTCAAAGAGGTCCTAAATAAATTCAGAGAATCTGGCCTTAAAGTAAAGAAAGAAAAGTGCTGCCTAATGACTGATCGTGTCGAGTTTTTAGGATATTTAATTGATGGAGAGGGCATACACCCCACCGAAAAAAAAAGTAAGAACTATAAAAGACGCACCAGAACCAAAGAATAAAACTGAGCTGCAGGCATTTTTGGGACTGATAAACTTTTATAATGTGTTCCTACCCCAAAAAGCCACAATAGCGGAACCATTGCATCAATTACTGGACAAGAAAACAATTTGGACATGGGGGCTTAGAGAAAAAAAAGCTTTCCAAGGAATAAAAGACTTATTAACATCAAACACCGTTCTTATCCAGTTTAGCAACACACTGCCATTGACGGTGACCTGCGACGCCTCGCCATTCGGAGTCGGTGCCATCCTGAGCCACCAATTACCTGATGGGAGAGAGGCACCCGTCGCATACTATTCTAAGACCCTGTCCAAAGCCGAGCGTAATTACAGCCAGTTGGACAGAGAAGCTCTAGCAATTGTCGCCGGAGTGAAACGCTTCCACGAGTACCTATATGGAAGAACTCTTCAAATCGTAACAGATCACAAACCGCTACTAGGAATTTTGGCGGTAAACAAACCCACACTGAATATTCTGTCCCCACGAATGACTAGGTGGTCAGAGTTCCTGGCAGCCTATTCCTATACTCTGACACATCGCCCAGGGAAACAAATTTCCCATGCAGACGCTTTGAGCAGAGCACCATTGCCATCAACAGAGGAAGACCCGGCACCAATGATGACAGCATTACAGATAGAGACTTGCCCCGATCTACCCATATCTGCGAATGATGTCGCCAGAGCCACCGCAAAAGACCCATTGACTGCCCGCGTACTTAACTGGGTAGGTAAAGGCTGGCCGGAAAACCAAAAAACTGAGAACTTTAAACCTTTCTGGACCAGACAAACTGAACTCTCAATCCAAAAAGGTTGTTTATTGTGGGCTGATCAGGTAATTATTTCTAACAAATTACAAACCAAAGTACTGGGTATGCTTCACGAAGGCCACCCGGGAATAGTTAAAATGAAAAGCCTTGCTAGAAGCTATGTTTGGTGGCCGGGTATAGATAGGGACATCGAATACTGGGTAAACTCGTGCAATAAATGCCAAAGAATCAGGCCGTCCCCGCCAAAAGCACCCATAAGAGACTGGGAAACCCCAAGAGGCCTCTGGTCACGAATCCACATCGATTTTGCAGGTCCTACCAAGGGGCATACGTTTCTGATTGTTGTGGATGCATACTCTAATTGGCTGGAGGTAAAAATTATGCCATCTACGACAACAGAAACCGTTATAAAACAACTTGACAAACTCTTTGCAACCCATGGCCTACCGGACGTCCTAGTGTCCGACAACGGGCTACAATTAACCAGTCTCCAATTCGAGCAATACCTAGCCTCCCTAGGTATAAGACATGCCCTAACCGCGCCGGCCCACCCGGCTGCAAACGGTAGGGCAGAGAGAATGGTCAGGTTTACCAAGGAGGGTTTAGAAAAAATGGACACTGGGGATGTCCAAAATAAAATAAATCGATTACTCACCCTCCAACATATTACACCCAGTACCACAATCAACAAAACCCCAGCAGAATTACTGATGGGAAGGAAACTAAGGTCGCATCTAGACAGATTGCACCCAAATTTCACACCAGAAAACCCCCCCGACTCCTCCACTCGATGCAGGACCTTTGCAATAGGCGACTTAGTTTATGCTAAAAATTTTACCGGGGACCCATTATGGCTACCCGGACAAATTACACAAATAACAGGCCCCAAATCATACCGACTAACGGTAGATGACGGCAGGGAATGGAAGCGGCACATAGACCAGCTTCGTTCCCGAAACATAGAACGTAATGCAAACACAACCACACATAGAAAACACGACAAAATTCAAACTAAAGAGGGGGGGGGGAATGCGAGAAATCAATAAAGAACTGTTTAAATTAAATTCCGAAAACAATAACAATCAAAAAAAGCAAATAAAAGACTCACTGTTTGAAGAAAGTTGCGAGAAGAGTCCATTCGAAGGGGCCAGCCAGGCCAGGTCGACCTGCCCAGAGGAAATGGGAGGGAGCGGCAAAACCGCCGGCCTAAGAAACTCAGGCGGCAGTAAAATGGCTGACTCACCCTTCCAGACGGTTCCATGGAGAAAGACTGGAGAAACAGCAACCCCATCCGAACCGGTCGAAGTCTCCGACAGAAATGAACCGCGCAAGTCCAGTCGAATCAAAAGAAGCCCCACCTACCTGCGTGACTACGTCACTACGTAGGACTGAACTAAGAGGGGAGGGGTGTTCTGTATAAATAATAGTAGACTCCAAATACTTCATTCCGATTGGTTAACAAAACCTAAAAGGGGATTGGTTCAATAGGAACCAATCCACGAAGCTGCCCAAGGGCGGCAAAACCAAATGCTTGTCATTGGCTACAAGCCGGCAGACAGAAAGATATAAAAGGGCTGTCGCGGCTTGAGCCAATGTTCCGTTTTTGCAACTGTACTGTAAATAAAGACTTGTTGTTGGAACCTGATCTACCTTGCGTTTTTCCGGACGGAACATGATCCAATAAGAAAAAAATGGTTGATGATATTAAAAGCTATTGAGGAGTCTAATAGAACCAGAATCTCTTAGAATCTCTTGATATCACTAACTGTAGTACCTTATCACATTATCTGAGAAAGCTGGAGGTTAAAACCACTGTTTTGTAATTGTTCTTTTCCTATCTGAGTGAGTAATTTCAATTTGTAATCATCGAAGAATAGCAATGAAGGATTTGTTCATTCTAGTGCAGAATACTTCATGGCTCAATACTTTCCACCATGCTGCCTAGTATCGATATAAAGCTACTAAGACATATTATCTGTTGGTGTGAAATGACTTATCATCAATAAACTGATTTTCGGCTGTACATTGCCACCTCACTTCAACTGAGAATGATGTGGAGAGCTGGATGGGGCAACAAAGCTTTGAATAAACCCTTTCTAGACTGAGTTACTATCCATCAGATTAGTTCTGGTAATTCATGATAGGATCACACTACCCATGAAGTAGTTCATGCATAACTGCTGTATCTAGATGACATCAATTCATACCTCTGATTGTATATTACATTCATATTTCATTCATAATTAAATCTACAACTTCATTTCTCTACATGCATCCATCAACTTCAGTCCAACTTTATTCAGATCTATTATAGCTTCATGCTTTCTCAGCACATAATACCTATTTTACTTTCATTCATTGCGACTCTTGAACATTTACTCCTCTTACATGCCAAGTCTTTCCATGTGCCATAGTTATCACTTAGATAGCCCAGTTTTTAAATGTTAATAGCTCTGGTTATTTAAGGATTTCACATTATACTTTTTAGAAAAGTAGGAAAGATGTAAAAAATGTGTAAATATGTATGACTAGTTTTAGTCATGCCACATGCAGATTCCCAACTAATAGTGAAGACAGGACTCCTAATTTGGTCCATATTAGCTACAAGCAAAAACAAAGCTACATCTCTACCATCCATCAAAATTCCAAATAAAAGTTCTGGTTTATGGTATTAAAAAGAATGCCTTTTTTAAAAAAATGGCTAGATATGATATACTACACATATACATTCCCATTAATATTTCTTTAAAAAAAGAAGTAATGTACATTAATGTCCAATGACAGTACGTTAATTGGGATTAGGTACTGTTAGATGTATGAGTTTAAAGGGGGTGGGTGCAGCACTGCAGTGGTGATGAGTGAAGCATCGGAAGTCTTGAAAGAGGAAGTTAGATTGTCATGAAGAAAATGTATGTATGCAGTAACTAAGAATCAAAAACCAACTTCATGGCCCATAGCCAATTGATCAATTAATTATAGTCTTAATTATAAATATACATTGTTAAAATTATATGAAAACTGTGCTTCAGACAAGGTGAAAACAAAACACCTCTCTTCTACTCCTTCCTACAACATACATCACAGATATGCATCACTCTCCAACATGATTATGGAATCTGCTGGTGGAAGTAAAGATGCAATAAGATTCCATGAAGGAGACAAAAAAGGGTAAGTTTCCTGAGCAGTTAATGGAATGTTTGGAAAGGAAAGCAGGCAACTTTCATAAGTAGAATTAGAAAATGTTATCCTCATAAAGAATCTATCCTTCTGATAATTGAAGACAAAAATGTTCCTGAAGTCTCAAGAAATCATGTTTGCATTGAACAAGAGAGAAACAGGATAGGAGCAAAGATCCTGGACACTGAAACTCGCAGACCAGTTGACAAGATCTGCCTAGTTGTGAATGACTTCATTATTGTAAATTTAGATTTTAGATTAAACCAACCATATTTGTTAAATCCTCTCATACTTATATGAAAAAAAGAATCAGGTTTCCCCATGTGCATTGTTTAAGCAAACTCTCCAACAAATATTTAGGACACAGGTGTCAAACTCACAACATCATGTCATGTCACAACTTTTTCCCCCTTCGCTAAAGGCCCTGTCACACTGCCCAACGGATGCAAAACGTTTGTAAAAAGGACACAGTGGACGAGCAAAATGTTCCATCCCTTGTTATCCGCTCTCAAAAGGGGCAAAAATTTGCATAACCAGAGAGGATAACACAGAAAGGAACGGACGGGGGGAGGATGCAGAGCGGATGGAAAACGGATGCAGAGCAGAAGCCTAGCGGATGGGAGCGGATGAGAGCGAATGGCACATCCGCTAGGCTTCCGGGGGACCTCAGCAAAGCGGAAGTGGAACGGATACAGCGGATGCAGAGCGGATGCCGAACGGATGAAGCGGATGCACAGCGGAAGCCTAGCGGATGAAGTGGATGCAGAGTGGAAGCCTAGCGGATGCACAGCGGAAGCCTAGCGGATGCAGAGCGTTCACTGCGCATGCGGGGGACATTTATTGCGTCAGCCCCATGGATATAAAGGGAAGCAGCTCAGAAGCAGGTCACCATTCAGAGGAAAGACCTGCATCCAGACACATCGAGTGCCTTGCCAGCCTGCCCTGCCTGCATGCCTGCCTGCCAGCCTTGCTGCCAGCCTTGCTACCTGCCTTGCTGCCTGCCATCCTGCCAGCCTCCCTGCCAGCCTCCCTGCCAGCCTTGCTGTCTGCCAGCCTTGATGCCTGCCTGCCTCCCAGCCTTCCTGCCAGCCTTCATGCCAGCCTGCCTGCCAGTCTTGGTGCCTGCCTGCCAGCCTCCCTGCCAGCCAGCAACCCCACAACCATGGGGAAGAAGAGAAAGCCTCAGCCATCTGCTGCCAGCCCTGGCAAGAGGGACAGGGCCACCCTCCCGCCCCCTGGCCCTCATCTACTTCTGCTGGGGCTTCTGTAGCACGGGCTCGCTCTTCTCGGGCTGGGGCTTCTGCTGCTTCTGCTTCTGGAGGAGCTGATGCTGCTGCTTATGGCGGTGGTGCTTCTGCTGGTGCTTACTCTGCTGATGCTGCTTATGGCGATGGTGCTTCTGCTGGTGCTTACTCTGCTGATGCTGCTTCTGGTGGTGGTGCTTCTGCTGGTGCTTACTCTGCTGAAGCTGCTTCTGGCGGTGGTGCTTCTGCTGGTGCTTACTCTGCTGAAGCTGCTCCTGGGCTACACATCGGATGTATTCCTCGGCTGGTGGAAGCAAATGCACATCTGGTACGGGAAGCTGCACCTCAAGAAATCTGGCCAGGCCACGGTTAAACTGACGGACAGAGAGACCTACGTCATGGCCAGGTGCAGCTTCGTGGAGGGTGAGATCCGCCACCGAGGAGCAACAGCAGCCCCTCTCATGACCCTCTCTCTCTGGCAGCCTGCTGAGAGCCAGTCCTCTTCCGGCCGAGAGTCAGCTCCTGTCTCCAGGCAGGTTTCTGTGGAGCGTGCCACGGCGGAGAACCCGCAGACAGCTGTTTTAACCATGGTGGAGTGTGTGGAGGACTCCCTGGTGCAGTGGGAGAAAGGAGACGGCACGTCCACCACAGCCCTACCTGCATCCACCCCCAGCTCCACCTCCACAGAAAGGCAGAGAGCCAGACAGGAGGGGCAGAGCCACACTGTCCTGCTGAAGATCAGGGACACCATCCGGAGCAGCATAGATCTCCTCTCTCAGTTGGTCCACACCGACTCCTCATCCTCCAACCGCAAGCCCTTCCTCACCTATGTGAACCAGGCCCTCACAGACATGGCGGAACACCAGTACCAGGTGGTGAAGGACCGGATCACCGAGCTGCTACACAACCCTCCAGACCCAGAGGAACCTGCTCCCATCCCAGTCCAGGTCTGCTCCTCCAGCCCAGGTGATGTCCCTCTCATTCCAAGGCTTTCCACAGGCCCTCACCTACCAGGGCTATGGCTACCAGGAGGTCCAGCAGCACAGGCAGCAGCCCTTCCCAGTCCAGGCACAGAGCCATTGGACGACACCGTTGCCACCGGTTCCACTGATCCCACTGATGCCACCCACGACACTGATGCCACAGACGCCACCGATGCCACACATGCCACAGATGCCACCCACACCAGTCCTCACCCAGCTGCAGACCAGACAGTCCCACTACACTGCTCCTTCCTCCACCCCACAGCCAAGCCCAGCCTCAGTACATCTGTCATCGGTACTGGGGCTGACACCCAATGGCATGGAGGAAAGAGCTCTCAACATCACGGGGCTGAGCCAGCTGTCCGAGAGCTTCCTCAACACACCATCACCTGTTGTCCTCTTGGGGCCAGGCACACCAGTGGGGCTTCAGACCAGCACTCCAGCACCAGCCACCTCCACAGCACCTGGACCCTTCACCCCTGAGACTGGGCACACCCCCGAGTGACCAAGAAGAGTGCCAGAGACTGGGTGGCTACCTGTAGACTTGTTATTAATAAAGTTTATCTTTGCTTCACACACTTGCTTCATTTATTTTTTTGAATAAAGTCTTGGTGGAAACTTTTAGAAATGGTTTAAGCCTTTGCATGCTTGTGGGATTGGTAAGGATAGCAGTGGGGTGGGCAGGGATACCTTTGGGATGGGTAAGGATAGCAGTGGGGTGGGCAGAGATACCTTTGGGATGGGTAATAGTTGTGGGATGGGCAGGGATACCTTTGGGATGGGTAAGAATATCAGTGGGATGGGCAGGGATACCTTTGGGATGGGTAATAGCTGTGGGATGGGCAGGGATACCTGTGGGATGGGTTAAGATAGCTGTGGGATGGGTTGAGATAGCTGTGGGGATAGATAAACCTCCAGTGCAAGCATAGTGGGACTGTATGGTCCACCCTCCCAGGTGCCAAACATATGGCATTTCATTATCAATACTAATGTAATCATTGATCCACACATGTCAACATAAACACAACTCTTTATTAAATGCCCTGTTCATTGTAGGCCCACCCAACATACATGGCCCAATCTCATCAGTGTGATGAGACAGGCTGAAGGAAGCACCCATTAATCATCTATCATCCTGTCTTGCCACTCCACTGCTCCAGCTGGGGAGTTGCACCAGTGTCTCAGGAGGTTGCGCTGCTTCTTCTGTTCACGTGAGGCTCTGTTGGGGCCTTGCACATCCTCAGTGTCTATCAGGTTTTGCCCTTGCCTCCATTCCCCAGGCTCCATGTCCCCATTGCCTTGTTGGAGGTCCACAAGCCTGTTCTGCAAGACTGGGTAGTGGGTGCGCATGAGATTGTGCGGGATGCAGCAAGCTTCCACGATCCTCCTCACGGTCTCTGGGCGATGCTGCATGGTGGTGAGAAGTACCTGGAACCTGTTGGCCAGGATGCCAAAGGCATTCTCCACCACCCGCCTTGCCCTGGACAGCCTGTAGTTGAGATCCTCTCTTGATGGGTGAGGAGTCTGGAAGTGTATGGCTTCATGAGGTAGGTTCGGAGGGAGAAGGCGTCATCACCCACGATGAAGTCGGGCACATCTTGCGTGTCGTTGGGCAGGGAGTCTGGATCTGGGAAGCCCATGATGAGGTTGCGTTCCAGCCCTTCCTTGAGGTCACTGACATTGTATACCTGGGCATCTGAAGATGAGCCATTGCCTGAAGCATCGATGTACATGAACTTGTAGTTATCATCGACCATGGCGAAGAGGACAATGCTGAAGAAGCCCTTGTAGTTGAAATAAGTGGACCCCAACTTGGCTGGAGCTTTGCAGGTCACGTGCTTGCCATCTATGGCTCCAACGGTGTGGGGGAAGTTCCACCTCTGATACCACTGCTCTGCAACTTTCTTCCATCCTTCTTCAGTGGTGGGGCACTGGAGGAGCTCCTTCATGTATTCTTGGATGATGGCCTGCACCACTTCTCTGACCACAATGCTGATGGTGTTGTGTGGCACCCTCCAGCCAATACTGCATGCTCCTGTAGGTGGTCCCTGAGGCCAGGTGGCGCAGAGTGAGCGCCACCTTGAGCCCAGGGTCCAGGCTGGGCCGGAAGTTGGTGCTCTGCTTGGTCAACCTGGGTGTCAGCCACTGCACAACTTCGTCAAACATGGCTGGAGGCATCCTCATGAAGTTCTGAAATGCACAAGGTTCTTCGTTCCTCAGCTCCATCATCAGCTTGTTGCACAGTCCGTACTCTGCTCTTCTCCCGATCCATCTTCGGACCCAGACGCTTCTTGCCCGCCTCCTTTTCTTCCCGTAGTAGAGTTCACAGAGTGTTTAGATGGCTTCGCACTGTTGCAGAACGATGGTGGCTTCCAAAAGGACTTTGTTACGATCCATGGTTGACATGACTGGATGTTGCGGAAGAGGAAGAGGCAGATGAAGGCTGCAGAGGTCTGCATAGCAGGGCTGCTGGTTTGAAAGTGAGATCCAGGTGAGTTGCTCCCCCTTTTTATAGGCAATATAGGTTTTCCACTATGTGTCCCTTTGCATCCTCTAGGCATCCTCTAGACATCTTTAATATGCGAGATAGGTCCCCTCTGCGAACGTTTTTTCTGTTTTAAATGCTTTCTTTGCGAGCTGCATCCGCTTTCATCCTTTCTACATCTGTGCTACTAACGCTGCATGTCCGTTCCGCTTCCTCCCTGCATCCTTTTACCGCTGGAACGGATACAAGTTGCGCGGATGCAGAACGGATGCCTAGCTGATATAGTGGATGCAGAACGGACATGTTGGATACATTTTCCGCTCAAAAGTTTTGAGCAGCTCAGAAGCTTCTGAGCAGATGAAATGTCAATAGACGGATGCTGGACAGATAGAGAGGAAGCAAAACGGAGGCAGTGAGTACAGAACGGAAGCATCGCATTAACCAACAGATGGCAAGTGTTTTTCTCCATTTTACATCCTCTTTCCATCCGTTTGTGCAGTGTGACAGGGGCTTAAACAGCGGTGAACATGGCCAGTGTGTGACACATCCAGCCCATGGGCAGCGAGTTTGACGCCCCTGATCTAGAGGATGGAGGCAGGGATGGGATTCTATCAGTTCGCATCTATTCGCTAGAACCAGTTATTAACATTCTAAGCAGTTCGGAGAACCGGGTGTTAGAAGAAATTACTGGCCTAATCCTGTAAGGAAGGCAGGAAGGAAACATTCTGGTGTTGCTTACAGAAACTGCCTCTCCGTTAATCCTTATTATATTCTTGGCAGGACTAGGTTTCCTGTCTCTAGAACTTCTCTGGAGTTTTTTTCCCCTCCTTTGTTAGTATTTTGCTTATGTGGAGTGACCATTCAAAGTTACAATGGCACTGAAAAAAGTGACTTATGACTGTTTTTCACACTTACAACTGTTACATCATCCCCACATTCATGAGAGGTCAGGCAAGGAGATGGTGCCTCAATGTGAGTGATATTGAGTTGGCCACATCCAGCCAATAACATGACCACCAATCCATGTTCACCCAGTCACATGACCACCAAGCCATGCCCACCAACTAAGCCATGCCCACAAAACCAGTTGTTAAAAAAATTGAATCCCACACCTGGATGGAGGGAATATAAATGTACATATAAATCAAATAAAATATATTGTGAATGGCTAAATAAGAAGAAGTGCTTTCATTTTAAATTTGCTGCCAAGTTATAAATGAAAGAGCAGGTCTTAAGTTTCTGATAAATTGTTTTCCAGACTGAACTTTTAGTAATTTTCAGAGAGAAAATGTCACTTTTAGTCTCTAGAATATGCTTTTCAGGCAAGAAATGTTTCACATGCACTGGCTTTAATTTTCCTAGAAAAACTAGCAAGGCAAGCCTGTTAGATTGCATTCTAGCACTAATGACTCACCTCAGTTATCTTAGCCCAATATAAGAAAAGGCCAGAAAAGATGTGAGAAGAACTGATGGCATCTATTTTGATTCTAATTTCATAAAGGGAATAGATGTTCTTGAACTGAATGAGTTTAAGTTTGGCATTTACCTGGCATACGAACAAAAGATCACTGCAATCAAAAGAAGCTTTGTAAAATCTTCTGTGCATTAGGCAAATGAGAGAAGTTCACTTTAACAATTCAAGATGCTTTATATTTGCCAGATTTAGAGTTAAGTCTGCTTTCAGTAAATTACAACCCAGATAAAAGAATATGATATAAAATTTGAATCGTTGTGATTTAATTGAGGATACTCATGAAAGGCATCTTCTAGAAGAAGGGACTATTAGATTGTTAAAAGATAAAGCAAGGGCAGCAAAGAACTGTAATCCCCCAAAATATGTAACCTAATCAATGGAACCAAAGAACGGAATATAGACTCAGATGTTGCTTGTAAATTGGAGGACATAACCAAAAGATAAGAGTTTCAACCATGTGTGAATTGGCCCAGAGTAGAGGTGGTATT
>BLBF01000052.1:10830388-10849558 GCA_015471245.1 Laticauda colubrina | reverse complement strand
ACCAAGGTTGGAGACCCCTGCACTAGAGTATAGAAGAGCTATAGGCTTTCAGGATGTTGCAGAAAATCACAAATCATATCTTACCAAAACAATTCACCTGAACAAATTACAAAGGCAATTGATGAACCACACCACTATTTAATGAAATGACAGGATCTTAATTAGAGAAACAGCTGCTGTAGATGCGAAGTTGCATGTCAAGAAAGAACTCTTTCCCTTTTTCTTCTGCCTTCCTATCATTTATTAATTAGGCCTACATGCACACTCAGGGTGATTTGCTGCTGGTAATGAGGCATTGATCTGACTTTTGAAGCCAACACTATTCCCCTTTAAATCTCTCCTGTGCCACTGTCACAACATAAACATCACTAGCACCGGTGGTACAATATGTAGGAGAAAGCCTTCAAGTACCTATTATAAAGAAGAGCAGGAAGGTAAGAGGGCACAATACATAGTCTGCTAGCATTGAGAGCTTATACAGACTAACTTTACTACCAAGTGTGCATGTTAAAATGGAATATGTGAATGGCACCTGTGTGACATCTATATGTTTGCAAATACCTAAGAATATATTTAAAACCTGGAGCTTATTAAGAAATGTGAAAAATAATAAGCTTTATTCAAACATTCCTGATAGAATTATAATGCAGTCCTGTCTTATCTCTATGAACCAAAATGGGAAAATGATTTTTCTCTATGGATCAAATCCACTCTGGGTAACAGATATCCAATGTGATTTACTATCCACAGTCTCAGTGTCAAAGGGACATGATATCTTCTCCATATACTAGCAAAGATTTCTCAATAATCTTTTTAAAAACAATACAACCCATCTTAAAAACTCATTGCAATGCAAGCCAAGCAATTTTCATAAATAAATTGAAGCATTAGGAGAGATAAGGAAAAAAAACACTGCATTGGCTAGGAAATTGCAGAGCACATTTCTGGAGAATATTCATTGGAGAAGATTGATGTCCATCTCTCCAGACATGGATGACAAACCAACTGTCCAAAAACAGCATGGGACAAGAGGTTGGTCCCTGGTTTTCTCCTTTCAATTAGTCTTAGCTATATATCTAAAAATAAAATCAGATAACTATATACTTGAGGATTTTCCATCAGTCCTTAGTGCCTGAATAAATGATAAGGTTCTGTGGGAGATGATGTCCAAAATAACTGGAGAACACCAACCTTTTGCCTATATAACTTTGGAATTTTTTGGAGGGAGGGCGGAGCTGGCATCACGACAATAAGGCATGCGATCTTGGAGGTCTGAGATCGCTGCCGATATCTTTGCTCCTGGATGGTCCAATTGGATCTAATGGCCCTGTCACACTGCCCAACGGATGCAAAAAGGACACAACGGAAGAGAAAAATCTTACATCCGTTGTATCCGCGCTGAAAAGGGGCGAAAATTTGCATAATTGGAGCGGATGAAACAGATGCGGGGAGGATGCAGGGCGGATGCAAAGCGGATGCGGAACGGAAGCACAGCGGATGGCGCGTCCGCTAGGCTTCCGGGGGGCCTCAGCGAAGCGGACGCAGAACGGAAAAAACGGATGCAGAACGGATGCACAGCGGATGAAGCGAACGCACAGCGGAAGCCTAGCGGATGCACAGCGGAAGCGGAACGAATGTCGCGCGTTAATTGCGCATGCGGGGGGGTGCATTGCGCAAGCCCCCCGGATATAAAGGGAAGCAGCTCGCACATGGCCAGCATTCCAAGGAAAGACCTGCTGCTGGACACTTCGAGTTCCTTTCCTGTATGTCTGCCTGCAAGCCTTGCTGCCAGCCTGCCTCCAAGCCTGCCTCCCAGCCTGCCTCCCAGCCTCCTGGGCAGCCTCCCTTCCAGCCTTGCTGGCAGCCTGCCTTCCAGCCTCCCTGCCAGCATTGCTTCCAGCCTGCCTTCCAGCCTCCCTGCCAGCCTTGCTGCCAGCCTGCCTTCCAGCCTCCCTGCCAGCCAGTCTGCCTGCCAGCCTTGGTGCCTGCTTTCCTGCCAGGCTTCCTGCCAGGCTTCCTGCCAGGCTTCCTGCCAGCCTTGGTGCCAGCCTTGGTGCCAGGCTTCCTGCCAGCCTTGGTGCCTGCCAGCCTTCCTGCCAGCCTTCCTGCCAGCCAGCAACCCCACAACCATGGGGAAGAAGCGAAAGGCTCAGCAACCTGCCGCCATCCCTGGCAAGAGGGACAGGGCCACCCTCCCGCCCCATGTCCCTGACTCTGCTTCTGCTGGGGCTTCTGCTGCTTGGGCTCGCTCTTCTGTTGCTGGAGCTTCTGCTGCAGCTGCTCCTGGCGGTGGTGCTTCTGCTGCTGTGTACTCTGCTGAAGCTGCTCCTGGTCCTGCTGGTCCTGCTGGTCCTGCTCGTTCTGCTCGTGCTCCTGGTCTTGCTGGCCCTGCTGCTGGTGCTTACTCTGCTGCTGCTCATCCTGGTCTTGCTGCTGCTGCTGCTGCTGCTGCTGCTGCTGCTGCTGCTGTTGATTATGATCCTGCTGGTGAGTATGCAGATGCTGATGATGATGAGGCTGATTTTGATCCTGCTGGTGATGATGCCGATGATGATGATCCTGCTGCTGATGCTGCTGGTGTGGAGGAGCAGCCCCTACCACCTGGGAGCCCCTCTGATGAGGGCCCATCTGGTCCTGCCAAAGCGAGGAAGAGGCGTATTCAACAATGCGAGAGGAGGCAGTATTACATCGAGGAAGCGCACGAGGATGAGGTGCTGGACTGGCTGAGAGATAACGAATATCTGTGGCGGAAGGGACACCGGCTGTACAGGGACACCAAGCGGAAGCAGGCTGCTTGGAGAGAGAGGGCGGAGAGTCTGGGCTACACATCGGATGTGCTCCTCGGCTGGTGGAAGCACGTGCACACCTGGTACGGGAAGCTGCACCGCAAAAAATCTGGCCAGGCCAGGGTTAAGCTGACAGATAGAGAGAGCTATGTCATGGCCAAGTGCAGCTTCCTGGAGGGTGAGGTCTGCCACCGAGGAGCACCAGGAGCCCAAATCTCTACCCTCTCTCTCCGGCAGCCTGCTGGGAGCCAGTCCTCTGGCGGCTGAGAGTCAGTCCCTGTCTCCACGCAGGTATCTGTGGGGCGTGCCATGGCGGAGAACCCCCTGGCAGGTGTTGAAAGCGTGGTGGAGAGCGAGGAGGAGTCCCTGGTGCAATGGGAGAAAGGAGACATCGAGTCCACCGCTGCCGAAGCCCCATCCACCCACACCTCGGCCTCCACAGCAAGGCAGAGAGCCGGACCGCAGGAGGGGCAAAGCCACAAGGTCCTGGTGGAGATCAGGGACACCATCCGCACCAGCATAGGTCTCCTCTCTCAGCTGGTCCCCATCGAATCCTCCTACTCCAACCGCAAGCCCTTCCTCAATTATGTGAACCAGACCCTCAAGGAGATGCCGGATCCTCAGTACCAGGTGGTGAAGGAGAGGATCACCGAGCTGCTTCACAACCCTCCACACCCAGAGGCACCTGCTCCCACCCAGTCCAGGTCTGCTCCTCCATCCCAGGTGATGTCCCTCCCATACCAAGGCTTCCCACAGCCCCTCACCTACCAGGGCTACAGCTACCCGGAAGTCCAGCAGCACAGATAGCAGCCCCTACAGTTGCAGGCACAGAGTCATCGGCCGACAACGTTGCCACCGCTTCCAATGATGCCGGCGATGCCACCCACGACAATGCCACCCACGACAGCGATGCCAGCCACGCCAATGATGCCACCCACGACAGTCCTCACCCTGCTGCAGAGCAGGCAGCCCCACTACACTGCTCCTTCCTCCATGCCATGGGGTGTCAGCCCCAGTACTGAGGACAGATGTACTGAGGCCGGGCTTGGCTGTGGGATGGAGGAAGGAGCAGTGTAGTGGGGCTGAGCCAGCTGTCCGACACCTTCCTCAACACACCGTCTCCTATTGTCCTCTCGGGGCTAGGCACTCCAATAACACCTCAGACCAGCACTACAGCAGCACCCACCTCCACAGCACCTGCACCCTAACACCTTGGACTGGGCACACACCTCCGAATGACCAAGAGGAGTGCCAGAGACTGGCTGCCTGGATATTTGTGGACTTTATTTGGACACTTAACTTGGGTCATGTTTATTTTAAAGCTTGTTGTTCAATAAAGTTTATCTTTGTTTCACACACTTGCTTCATTTATTTTATTGAATAAAGTCTTGGTGGAAACTTAGAAATGGTTTAGCCTTTGCATGCTTGTGGGATGGTTTAAGATAGCAGTGGGGTGGGCAGGGATACCTTTGGGATGGGTTAAGATAGCTGTGGGGTGGGCAGAGATACCTTTGGGATGGGTTAAGATAGCAGTGGGGTGGGCAGGGATACCTTTAGGATGGGTTAAGATAGCTGTGGGATGGGAAGGGATACCTTTGGGATGGGTTAAGATACCTGTGGGATTGGCAGGAACACCTTTGGAATGGGTAATAGCTGTTGGATAGATAAACCTCCAGTGCAAGCATAGTGGGACTGTATGGTCCACCCTCCCAGGTGCCACACCTACGGCCCTTTATTATCAATAATAATGTAATAATTATCCACACATGTCAACATAAACACAACTCTTTATTAAACGCCCTGTTCATTGTAGGCCCACCAAACATACATGGCCCAATCTCATCCGTGTGATGAGACAGGCTGAAGGAAGCATCCATTAAGCATCTACCATCCTGTCTTGCCACTCGACTGCTCCAGTTGGGGAGTTGCACCAGTGTTTCAGGAGGTTGCGCTGCTTCTTCCCTTCCCGTGAGGCTCTGTTGGGGCCTTGCACATCCTGAGTGTCGATCAGGTTTCACCCTTGCCTCCATTCCCCAGGCTCCATGTCCCCATTGCCTTGTTGGAGGTCCACGAGCCTGTTCTGCAACACTGGGTAGCGGGTGCACATGAGATTGTGCAGGATGCAGCAAGCTTCCACGATCCTCCTCATGGTCTCTGGGTGATGCTGCATGTTGGTGAGAAGTACCTGAAACCTGTTGGCCAGGATGCCAAAGGCGTTCTCCACCACCCGCCTTGCCCTGGACAGCCTGTAGTTGAAGATCCTCTCTTCACGGGTGAGGTATTAGGAGGTGTAGGGCTTCATGAGGTAGGTTGTGAGGGAGAAGGCGTCATCCCCCACGATGAAGTAGGGCACATCTTGTGTGTCGTTGGGCAGAGGGTCTGGATCTGGGAAACCCACAATGAGGTTGCTTTCCAGCCCCTCCTTGAGGTGACTGTAGTTGTATACCCGGGCATCTGAAGATGAGCCGCTGCCTGAAACATCGATGTACATGAACTTGTAGTCAGCATCGACCATGGCGAAGAGGATGATGCTGAAGAAGCCCTTGTAGTTGTGATAAGAGGACCCTGAGTTGGCTGGAGCTTTGCAGGCCACGTGCCTGCCATCTATGGCTCCAACGGTGTGGGGGAAGTTTCATTTCTGATACCACTGCTCTGCAACTTTCTTCCATCCTTCTTCAGTGGAGGGGCACTGGAGGAGCTCCTCCTTGTATTCTTCGATGATGGCCTGCACCACTTCTCTGACCACAAAGCTGATGGTGCTGGGTGGCACCCTCCAGCCATGCTGCATGATCCTGTAGGTGGTCCCTGAGGCCTGGTGGCGCAGAGTGAGTGCCACCTTGAGCCCAGGTTCCAGGCTGGGAGGGAAGCTGGTGTTTGCCTTGGTCAACCTGGGTGTCAGGCACTGCACAACTTCGTCAAACATGGCTGGAGGCATCCTCATGAAGTTCTGGAATGCCCGAGGGTCTTCATTCCTGAGCTCCACCATCAGCTTGTCGTAAAGTACGTACTGTGCTCTTCTGGCGAACCATCTTTGGATCCAGACTTTTTTTGGGTGCCTCCTTTTCTTCCCGTAGTACTTTCACAGAGACTGTAGATGGTTTTGCAGTGTTGCAGAAGGATGGTGGCTGCCAAAAGAATTTGGTCGCAATCCACGGTGGACATGACTGGATGGTGTGGAACAGCAAGAGTCAGATGAAGGCTGCACAGGTCTGCTCAGCTTGGCTGCTGTTCTGAAAGTGCGATGCAGGTGAGTTGCTCCCCCTTTTTATGGGCAGTATAGGTGTCCCTTTGCATCCTCTAGGCATCCTCTAGGCATCCTCTAGACATCCTTGATATCAGAGATAAGTCCCCTCCGCGAACGTTTTTTCCACTTTAAACGCTTTGTTTCCGTTCTGCATCCGTTCTGCATCCGCTACGCATCCATTCCGCGTCCGTTCCGCTTCCTCCCTGCGTCCGGGCGGATGGAGTTGCGCGGATGCACAGCGGATGCCTAGCGGATATAGCGGATGCGTAACGGATGCAGAACGGATGCGTAACAGATGCGTCGCGGATGCAGAACGGACGAACTGGATACATTTTCCGCGCAAAAGTTTTAAGCAGCCTAAAACTTTTTGAGCGGATGAAACGTCAATAAACGGATGCTGGACGGATGGAGAGGAAGCAAAACGGAGGCAGTGAGTACATCGCGTTTTCCAACGGATGGCAAGTGTTTCTCTCCGTTTTACTTCCTCTTTTCATCAGTTGCTGCAGTGTGACAGGGGCTTAAACCGTCCTGAAGAGATGGTGAAAGTGATGAGCGCATCCTGTCGATCCCAGGGATATTGCAAAGTCCCTGGTAGATCCAGGAGAAGCTCTTTTTTGCCAGAGGCAAAGAGGCAGCCATTAAAGCTGCTGAAGTTGGGACAGCTCTGAAACAAAAGAGAACTGAAAGAGAGAGTGTGCCGGTTTGGTGAGAACTTTTTCTTTATTCTAAGATTTGAAAGAACACCCTAAGGAAAAGAAAGAATTTGTAAAAGTTTTGACAGAAGTGATTAAGCAGAGATGTTAAACAGGAATGTCAAAGTAATATTTTTGTTTTTATTTTCTCATTGCTGGATTTTCTACACATGATCTTATATTTTGAAGCTGGACTGGTTTTTATCTCTTCTTCCATCTATTTTTCTCCTTTTTGATTTTATAATATTTTAGGCTAGAGACTCCCTTTTAGTTATTTTTTTAATATCTTTTTCTTTTTTTAATTAATTCTTATTATATTTTGCTTGGAAAAGGAGGGGGAAACTAGAGGTTTGGAAATGTTCTATTTCTCTTCTGACCAGACAAAGCGGAGAAAGAACTGAGTCTTTTTTTCAAGGATATTGCTATTTGATAAGATAGAGGGAAGAGCATGGGAGAGCATTATTGCAGGTGCTCTTTTGGGTTTCTATCAACAGCTGGAGTCTGGTATGGAAGCTTATAGCAAAATAAAAGGTGATAAGTCTCTGGAGTAGAGAGTTATAATAAGAGCCTTGGATAATTAAACAAAGTGCAGTGTGCTCTTTTTATTTTTTCTAAGCTGTGCTACCCCTCCTTATCAGTTTACTTTTTGTAATAGCTGTTTGGATTTTTGGCTCTTGTCTTTGTTTTTTTTCTTGTCTTTGGAAGTTAAATTTCTACACTTGTTTTTTATTTTAAAGGAATAGCTTTGGTATTAATGATTCCCTTCCTTTTCTTTTTAAAGGAGTAGCCTTTTTTTCTCTCTCCCTTCCTGGTATTTTTGTCTTTCCATCTACCTTCCATATTGTTGTTGTTTTTTTAATCTTTCTGGCCTTTTTTTTCTTATACATCTTTTTATATTTGAGACCTGCTAATTGGATTAAGGTGTTGAAGAACCTGAAGAATTTTTCCTTTCTTTTTTTAGCTTTTTATTCTTCACTTTTCCACCTTTTTTAGGATTTTACAACTCTTCCTTTTGTGTGTGTGTTTATGGTCTTTTCCTTCATTTTTGAATTTTTACTGTTATCTAATCAATCGATTGGATTAAGGTATACAAGAACCTGAAGAATTTTTTTTTCTTTTTTTATTATTATTACTATTTGGCTTCTTTTTTCCTACTATTTTTATTTGGAACTGCAATTGGTTATTTCACAATTGGATTCAGGTGTAGAAGAACCTGAAGATTTTGAATTGCTCGAAATGAGTAGGAAATTAACAGCTTCTGGTTCCTCACCTTCTACTTCTTCCTCTCCACCATCTGGAGGACAACATTCAATACAGACAATGTTAAGGCAAGAAAAAGAACAAGAAAAGGTGACCCTGAAGATGATTATGCAAGGAATTCAAAATATTCAAACAAGATCAGAGAATATTGAAAAGAGAATAGAGAACATCGAACAAAGAACAGGAAAAACTGATGAAAAAGTGGAGAACATCGAACAAATGATGATGAAGTATGATGAGAGACTCCAAAAAATTGAAGAAGATAAACAAAGAGACAAGAAGATTGGAGACATCGATAACAGATTAACTGTGGTTGAACAGTTGAACAGTTGTGGTTGAACAAAAGTGGTATGCTGAGATGGGAGATGGACAGATCAGAATTTTATCTTAGATTCCAAAACATAGAGGAAGAAAAAGGACAAAATCTAGCTGAGATAATGATAGAAATATTGGCTGAAACTTTGGAAATAACTGAAGAGAAGATAATAGAGGGAATAGATTAGGTCTATCGAGTCTTCACAAGATATGCAATGAGAAATAGTTTACCAAGAGAAATTCACATCATATTTACAAAGAAAGCCATTAAAACGCAAATATTGCAAGTGGCAAGAGAAAAAACATTGAAATACAAAGACAAGGAAATTGTGGTCTTGAAACAAGTACCCAGAAGAGTGAAAGAGATGAGAAGAGAATACCAATTCTTGACCAAATTGCTACTTAAAAAAGAGGTGAATTATAGATGGCTGATTCCAGAAGGTTTATTGTTCACATGGCAAGAACAGAGATATCGAACTGACTTAACTGAGAAAGCTGAATCATTTTACACAGAATTTTTCAGAGGGAAAGAGGAAGAGGCAGAAAAAGAAATTTCACTAATTGAATTCCAAGAGGACTGCCAAATGAAGATTGAAGAAAAGAACTTTGGAATTTTTCACAGCTTATGAATAAATCCATATTAGATACCACACCAGAAGAAAAACAGCACAGGATTAGAGTAGATAATTTTATCAATGGTCAGGACTGTTAGTTAATAATTGTAAATGAGATTTATTCTCAATTGTACAATCATGTGGCTGATTTGTATGTTCAATTAATTATTCAGCCAATTTTAACATTTCAGTTATTGAAAAATGAATGGAAATATGGGCTGAACTATAAGGTGCAGTGTACTTTTTCTAACACTAATCCCAACATAATGTAGCAGTACGAATGTAAAGCTTGAACCTGAAATCACGGTACTAAATTTCCAACCAGCATTAGTTTGATGATTGGCATTGGGCAAATTATTGACACCTTCAGTTCAACTTATCTTGAAAACATTTTCTATTATAATAAACTTGGTTAATATGATATGAATTGAATGCCATGAAAGAAGGTTGGGATGCTGCTGGTAGGATGATGAAGCTCTACAACTGTTTTCCTGCACAATGAGTTAGAAATGGTGGAAGCTGTTTTATACTAAATCTGGTTCCTGTGCTCAGCATTTTCAACACTGACCAGTTTGAATGACACTGAACTCTGCAGGAATTTTTCCCCCCAGTTTTACCCAGAGATGTTTGGGTTTTGTTTTGTTTTTTTCATTCAAACAATTTGTTCTCCATTGAGAAATAGGCTTTTCCTACTCATCCATTCATGCAGTTAGCTAGCAGTTACCATCAGGCAAACTGCAAGGCAGATCCCCAATGTATAATTAAGGTGATAATAAAGTTAATTGTTGGATGCCAGAAACCATTCCCAGCTCCTTCTGCATCCTCATGGCTATGCGTTTTTGACCAAACTAAGAAACAGAGTTCCAGTCCACCTCCTAATATGATATAATAAATTCTATTAAGGTATTATAGTATCAATATAGAATCAGATTAGAATTAAGACCATTTCTATCCTTATTAGTTGTTCCTCTTGGGAAGTCTGCCATCTGATTCAATAGCCTCCAGAAAAATATATTACAATTAAAGTACTTACTAACCAAGCTAAAGATGGAAAGCTGAGAATAAGAATATTGTCTATGCTTTTCAGTCCTTTCACTAAAGGCAGGGGAATGGGAATGTTGGCCATATTTGTCTGCTGTACAATTTGCTGGGACACACCACCAGGCCCAGGCTCTTCAACTGGTTTGGATATCAACTTCCATCAGCCCAAGCTAGCAAGTATTTTATGATCCCAGAATACCTGGAAGGCTCTAAAAGATGCTCCAGAATCCTTTGAAATGTGTAGGTGTTCCAGGGCAGACTTGGACATGTTAGTTCAATGTTAGTCATTGACTTGGTATGGTATGGAACATTTAGCAAACCTTATGAACAACAGAGAAGAAACATGGCTGTTGCAAAGAGATATGTTATGCTGGAGAGGAGGAGACACAAGAGAAGTTAGGTCTATGTTAATTATCCTATTTATAAATTAATCTGCAGAATTGCTTTAGCAGGTTTTCAAGATACTATTACATTATCCTATGAATAATAAAGAAATTTTAATGGTTCTTGTCTTCTGAGTTTGCCAGCATCACCAGGATTGATATGTTGGAAGTTTTATGTAAGTCTGTACATAAAAGTCATAAAAGTCTGTACATAAAAGTACATAAAAGTCTGTACATAAAAGTACATAAAAGTCTGTACATTATGTAAAGCACTTTAACATGCCATCAACTGTTTACCCTGCAAAATTCTAATTCCCATGACATGGCATCCAGTGCTAACTGCAAAGGAATATATATAAGAGCAACAGCTAACACTGTACAATCGGACTTCTGTTCATATACTAAAACTCCCATTTACTGTCCTCCCTTCCTGCAACCTCTCTCACATACAGATTTATTCTGATTGGTCCCCACTCCATACTTTAGACCACATTTTCTAGAGCATGATGGGGGAGGAGGGTATAGCAATAGCACTTAGACTTATATCCTACTTTATAGTGCTTTACAGCCCTCTCTAAGCAGTTTTTACAGAGTCAGCATATTGCCCCCAACAATTTGGGTCCTCATTTTACCCACCTGGGAAGGATGGAGGCTGAGTCAACCTTGAGTCTGGTGAGATTCTATCTGCCAAATTGCAGGCAGCTGGCTGCAGCAGAAATAGCTTGCAGTACTACACTCTAACCACTGCGCCACCGAAGCTCTATGAGAAAGATACAGTTTGCAAGAGTTCCAAAATCAGATATCAAACACTTGGACAATGTCTAAATATTCTGAGAAGAATTGGAGAATTGTCAGACGACAGTGCATAGATACAATGAGAATATTTGGGACGATTTTGTGACAGAATATTAGCCAAGCCAATTTTTCTTATTTCAGCTGAACTAGCTTAGCCAAATAATCAAGGTGTAATAGACATTGATTGGACAGGTCCAGATCAAATCCTCATTAGTCACAGAGTTCATGAGTGAGTTTGACCACTCATCATGTCTGTCTTGCTAGCTCTCTCTTCCTCTCTCCTTCTCTCTCTTTCTCCCAGCATCAATCTGTCCATCCAAGCAATAAACTTGTAAACTACTCAATCACATAAGAGCCCTAAGCAATTTATATTTTAAGGTTAAAAACTACAATACAGTAAGACATTAATCAATCTAATATCAGACAATAACCCAGCCTACCTCAGGGAACTGTTGCTCTGTATTTAAATCAGGGAAGATCACCATAAATGCTACCTTGAGCAAAAAAAAACATAAATGCCAATCATTCAGTAAATAAAGACTCTTCCCCCTTGCAATGCTGTTCTCTCTCCCATTTGCCACTGCTCTGAATCTAGCACAAAACAGAGCAGCTGAGGGACATTGGAGAAAACCATTTGGGACCATCCCTGCCATTATTGCCCTCACTTATTGAGAGAATAGAGGAGCAGCTATGCTTAGATCACCTATCAAGACCTAAAGGCCACACTCAGCTGCCAGGCGTCCATCTTCCAAATTCTATAGGTCATGGGTGTCAAACTCATGGCATCACATTGCCATCACATGATGTTTCACGACATTTTTCCTTTCATGGATCTGGGGTAGGAATGGCCTGTGTGTGACACTTCTGGACTGTGAGCTGCCAGATTCAAAGCTCTGCTATAGCAAGTATTTACAAGCTTGCTTAAAAGTATGACCAGACTCTTTAGGGGCTACAGAATGCAACTTCATCCCCTGTTGCTTAGCAATGCTTAATTCAGGGAGGAAGCAAAGACCTGAGATCCTATTTGTTCTTTGGTGCAATTCAGGAGTCTGAGGTGAGAAGGCTTATTCTTTCAGCTTCTGCCTTGATGCATTCAAGGGAGAACTGCCATGGAGACACTCTCTTTCATGGTGGGTAATCTTCAGCAAGCCACGTTCAGCACAACTGATAGGCTCTGTGACCTCTGTGGACACAGCATGAGGATAAGACATTCTCAAGCAGCTTTTCAAAAAGAAAAGGCATTTGTCAGAATAAAACATCTACTAACAATCAGATAACTATTGAAATAAGGAACAAAAAAAGAGCCACGGGCCATACACCTCAGAAATCTGAAACAATGGTTCTGAAGAATGGATATACAAACCTTTATCCCTCCAGGGCAATTGTCTAAATTGTCAATAGAGGATAGATGCAGCCTAGATTCCAGAAGCCAATTCTGGGGTTATGTTTGAGGGGGGAAAGGACAAAATAAATAAATACACAGCAGTTGTAATTTCTTTTCTACACCTTTTGGCCATAACTAAAAGTCATCTTCCATCCTGTCTTCTGTTAACCTTTCCAATACACCGCATTGTGGGTGGAAAGGAACAGAAAAATGGAAAGATCCTATTATGCAATGTTCTATGGAAATTTTTCCTTACATATACATATACAACTTTCTCTTGCTGCAGCTATTCAAATTGCAGAATATACCATAACCACTTTGCAGTAATAACAAATAGAGTGAACAGTAGAATGTCAATATGAGATTTTTGTGCATCACGTCCAAGATATTGCCGAACTGCCACCCTTCAAATACAGAACTTTAGTCAAGCTCATTTATTTTAGTTATTTTCCTAAATGTATCTAAAATAAATTTATTTTATTTGATTATTTATATCCCAGCTTTATTATTTTTACAAATAACCCAAGGCGGCAAATACATCTAACATATCTTCCTCCTCCTGTTTTCCCCGTAACAACAACTCTGTGAGGTGAAATTTGGGTTAGTCCAAGTCTTGCAGCAACAACAAATTATTATTTCTATTTATACCATTACTCAGTGGTATTAATTCAAGCATTCAAGGACCTGGGGCAGAGAAAAACCTATTTCAGAATAAGAACTTGGCTTTAAAGATCCTTTATACTCTTCCTAATTATACTATCATTCTTACAAAAATGATAGAGTTTTCCTTTTCAAAATGCTATATGATATACAATATACAGTAGTTAGGAAACTGTTGTTCCAGGAGGGAGAAGGGCTCAACTGGGAATTAGCTTGGACTCACTATATAAACACAAAGGACCAAGGTCCAGTACTTCCAACACCTCCTAAATGCTTTTAATCTTATCTAGTCTTTCCCAGGTGAAATCTGCCAGATTGGAGGGATTCCTGCACTATAAACAATAAAGTAGCTAATTCAAACTTTACACCTGTGGGTCTGGTTGTTCATGTCTGACAGAGAGACTGGATTATCCTAAGACAAAATAATGAATGCAATTAATGCAAGATTCCCTGGAATGATTGAGATCTGTTCGACAAGGTTTTAGACAGAGGCCTTTCCTGTATGGAGATATCAAGGACTTTTTACTTACTCATCCTTAGCAAAAAAAAAAAAAATCCCATCTGCAAATGAAATGATAGGTACAGAAATTGTGTTATTTAAATTGGAATAGCAGGATTAAAACGAAGTGAAGCTAACTGTTACATTGTGAGGGAAATTCTTTGAAAAAGTTGGATTTTAATGAAAGGGTGGGAGGAGCATGCTCAGAGGTGGGAAAGATGCTTCTGTGCCCTTCTGTATCAAAGGACCCCATTCTCTCAGATTCTTACCTTGGGAAAAGAGAAAACCTAAAGAATAAGGTCCCCCTGCTAATTTTTTCAGGATGGGAAAGGTAGTCTTTGAACTCAGTCTGGTACTTACTCCCATTCTTTCCGCCTTGCCTGTGGCGTGCTCTGCATTTTATGAGCTTCATGAGCCTTGATGATATCTCGCTGTTCAATCAGCCCACCTCGTCGGCGTTTGATGACTTCAGGGCTCACAGGGATAAGTTGGCTTTGCCCTAGGTCAAAGGTGCTGCTACTATCCAAGCCCAGGGTGGATTCTCTCTCCTGGGATCGCAACTCATAGAGAGCATCAAAGCTGGTAGTACGTGAGATGAGGTTGTCTGGCTCCAGCAAGCTACAGGAATGAGCAGGCTGCATCAGACCCAGCCGGTGCTTCCGCCATGCTTCTTCCTCTGGTAGGGCCAGCACATATCTCTGGGTTCCACTGCCCAGCTCAGTGGTGGTTCCTCCAGGAGAAAAAGAACCTGCCTCAGAGAGCATGTGAGCACTTAGGGAACATGTGCCAAGGCTGAGCATCATGAAAACCATTCAGGAACATCACTCTAGAAGAGGCAAAACAAGGGGAAAATAGTTACTGACAAGTTTCTTCCTATGGCCTATTTTAAATGTGAGAAGAAAGACTATACATAATAGAGACTGCCATCTGAAAAAAAGTTTTCTCTGTATATGTTTACCCTTTTAAAAGCCAACCTAACATAATAAATGAACAAGATCAGAACCTGGTTATTAGAAGGAATATGGGAAGTACTTATTTCACACTTTCCTGTAATATCCTGTGAGATGAATTTCAGCGTGAAAGTGTTTGTGATAGAAAAGTTATGTTCAGGCCCTAAAGGCCCAAGCATTTCAATCTATTGCAAGTAATGCAGTGGATGAAAATCCTACATGCAAAATGTCTCAGCTCCCATTCAATTATAGTTTTTTTAAAAACCTGCTAGTTTGTGCAGGAAAGACTGAACTAAGTAGGTTTGCAGTCTGACTCAATATAAGGGAGCTCCTTATATATCCACAATGTTCCTAGCAGGAAATGATGGGATTTTGTAAATGTCATTTGGGCATTTCATGCATGACCTTGTATTTTCTGCAAGGTCAGATGAAGTGGATAATGGACATTGACATCTTTGTTTCTTGGTTATTCCATGTAAGAAGTGGACATGGAATTATAGTAGAAAGAGATATGCTCATAAATATCTTTTTTATTTCTCATGCCCACATTTTTGAAATTCTATTTAGATATCCCCAATTCTGCAGTCTCTACAGTGTTAATCTATGAGCTCAAAGATTCCCATTCAAAATCACTATTAGACATCTTGCTTGGAAATTATTGAAATTGTGCAACAAAATTAAATGACATTAGATGAGAGAAGACATTAAATGTAACAGACAATAGCCCAAGGAGACTAACATCACATTAAATCTGATATCTAAACACCATATCCTGTTCTTATTTATTAAAAATAGTAATACAAAAATAAAAGTTTTTACAGGATATTGCCAGACACTATTATAGCTCAGGCTTGTTGGTGACTTTGCAATGCAATTGATGTTGCTAGAAGTAATTGAGGAGGAGGCAGATGCTAAGAGAAGAAATCCAGGGAGGAAACATATCAAACATCACCCTGAAGGCATTTTTATGTATTTTCTTATGAAAATATGTGTGGGGGCAATATACTGATGGATATTTATTAAATCAACACTATTAGAAATGAGTCTCTGGTATGGATTGGAGTCAAAGATTTAAAAGAGAGAAAACAATATTCACTGAATCAGTTGGGGTTATTTTATTCATTACTTACTTAATTTAAAGAAATGTAGTTGAATTTTTGATGAGAGACCCCAAAGCAACACATTAGTATCTTCAATGCAGTAGATCTAATCTTGGCTAATAATAAATGTTTAGACAACTTACCAAGTTATATAGAAATTCATTATCAAGCAGAACAGAAACTTCTCAAGTTCTCATTCACAGTGACAGCAAAGTTGCCCGCTCATATAAACACATAAAATTGTTTCAGATTGATAATGTCTGAAGAGTTTGATCCTCAAATAACTTATTTGGTGGGAAGAATCAAAGCAAAAAAGATAGGATGAACAGTCCTAAATTTCAAAGATAGATAACATCGACACATGAATCCATAAAACACTAGATTAGTAAAATGAGAGTGAGAATAATCAGCCCTAATGCCAGATTATTAGATTGTCATGGGCAATGGCTCAGTTTGTTGCTGTTAAATGCCATATTAATCTGTAACAAAGCTTTATCTATGACCTTATCAAGGATAAATGGCTAACTTGGAATGTATAATCAAAACCTGAGTGCATCTAGAAGAGTTGCACATTGTGGTTTTGACTATGGCACCAGTCATGAACCCAAGGAGGGATGTGGGGGATAGCCAATGTTGTCTGGGAAGCTCAAGTAGCCACTGCATCACTGATAACCAGATGTGAGACCAGAATGTGAGATCCTGTCATTACAGTTGGAGCAATTATGTTTGTTGTTGCTGTGCCAGCTCCCTAGTGTGCAGCAATATTTCTGCCTGAGCTGTTCAGTTCTGCTGTTAAAGACTAACTTGTTCTCATTTGAAATAAAGGCTGGACTGGCTCAGACGTTTATGGTTCACATGGAACACACACAGGGCAGTCAATGTTAGATTTGTCATTTGTATCATGGTAGCTGTAATGTGATCTAAGCCTAGACTTGCAGCTTTTTCCTGTAGCCGGGAAGTCATTTGCACAGAATTGTCCGATGTGCCAGACCTTTTCATAGTCATCTGTGCTTCAATCACCTAATGTAGGACTATTCCAATGGGCCTTTCATGAGACTGCCCTTGAAGACCACTCAGAAACCATACCCAGTTCAGAATGAAGTGGTGTCACAATTCTGGATATGCCCAGCATGCCTGCATAATCCTTCTGCTGAGAGAGCTGAACTGGTTGCCAGTGAATTTCTGGGTGTATTTAGGCTGCTGTTGTTTGTCACTTGGCATATGAGAGATCCCTTTCTTTTGTTGTTTCCATCCATCTAGTAAAATCCAGCAAAGAGCAGACATGCTCTGAATTCTATCTGTTAAGGCACCTGATGGAGTCTAAGAACTGTGCCTTCTGTGCTGCATTTGGAATAGATTTCCCTTAAAGTTTCAAATATCCTGCTATCCCTGGACTAAATCTTGTAGACCTGGCTTCTTCTTCAGGTTAAGCTGAAATATCTGTCCATTTGCACTGGATTATGTTTGGTTTGTCAGTACTGTGTTAGTTCCTTCTGGTATAGCCACGTTTTTTCTTTTTTAATTGGTCAAATGCATTGGGAGTTTGTTTTAAATCTGCATGCCATCCAGAGTTGCTGTGAGTTCAACAGCCTTATAAATCTAAATTACAAATAAAACATCATCAGATATGCTGTAATGCTGGGAAAGGTTTAATACTTTCTCAGATTAAATGTCCCTAATTTTAAGAATGACTGTGGATTCAAAATTGAATTAGGGCATCCTAATTTGATCCTAATGTGGTTAGTGAACCCCTGAGGCTCTACAGGACCCCATTTTATCCACAAACCTGTTGTTATCCATTGACATGTGATTAACGTTGTCATGGAAGAGCTTCAGTGAGTTCAATATTTTTATGAGTTTGGCTGGTTTGATTATTGTGATTGATTCTATGATTACAGTTTTGTTTAAACCAGACATACTAGGATGCCATGCAAGCTTACTTGTGACTAATGGCCAGAACTTTGTTTTCAGCTCTTTTTAATGTCACATCCATTAAAGGAACGTAATGACAGAATGAAGGAGGCTGGGAAGTTCATCTGCTGTCATTTATAATTGAATATGGGATATTCTGCAAACAGTACAATCTGCATCCTGCTTTATTCATTTGTTTGCTTCAAATATATACTGTTATTAGAAAGATGTATGGCTTAAATTTTTATCCCTCTTTTTCTTTTTTGCTTTCTACCCCTCCATCCTTCATTATTACTGTTCTGCTGTTTTCTTTCAGCCTGGAGCCTGCAAAGTTATAGCTTCAGCAGAGACTGTTTATTTGAAAAAAATCAGGACTATGGTCAGTTCGCTCCAGAACTGAAGACAGAATTAGCTAGAGACCACAAACAAGTTGTGTGGAGAAAAATTCTGCATTTGCTGCTTGTCATTTGATAAATGAAAACTGGCTTTAGAGTTCCTTTTTTTTAAAAAAATGGGAATAGAATTTCAAAATAATTCTAATGGCTGTAATGTGGTATTCTTGCCCTTCAATAATAAACAGAAGGAAACAGATTGTGTAAATGTCCTATCATTCATTGTGTTTTCATCGCTCCTGCAATTTGGGGTGCTTTCCATGACTTCCCCCACTTCAATTCATTTATGAAAAAGACATCATGAGGAAATTCCTCCCATTGCTGTTTTCCAGTCTGGGGAGTGTGGGCAGCCAGGAAAGCTTCAGAGTGATGGAAAGATGGCTCCATCTGTCATCCATAATAGTAAAATAAATGCAAAATCACTTCCAAGAGAGATCTAAATAAATTCTCAGGCATCTTAAGAATAAATATAGTAGCATGGAAAAATGTTTTGCTGTGGAAGAAAACGTGGGACACTCAAATTTCAGCACACATTATTCTTATAAATTTAGAACAGCTGGGTTGTTCTACCAATAGTCAGGAGCCAATGCAAGCTTGCTTGGTCCTGAACTCAGGCAGATGTCTCGAGCACTCTTCCTTTGAAAGAGCCAATTTTAATTTAGAGGATCCATTATGAGAACTGCAAGAAATAGGAGCTATTCTGAGAAGTAACTGGAGAATGGGGTGGAGGGGAGGGGAAGGGAGAGAATTCATGAAATAATCCATGAAATCCCATGAAATAATTCATAGTCACCTCTTTTGACCAGGATCAATCTTGACCATAATTATACCATAGCAAGGAACTAGACTGGAGGCTTCATATTGCTCAGGCAAATGGGGGTAGTTGCTTTTTAGCATAGCCTCATAAAATGTCTCATTCATCCAAATCCTGCATTTTTCAATATAAAGGATTAATGGGCTCTCTTTAGAGAACATTGAATATCTGAATAGTAGATTTTGAAGTACTATTTACACATAAGCAAGCTATTCCTCATTTGCTTCATCAATCATCAGTCACGAAGTCTTTGGGAGAAAATAATCAGATAGATAGATAGATAGATAGATAGATAGATAGATAGATAGATAGATAGATAGATAGATAGAT
>BLBF01000052.1:10819992-10830378 GCA_015471245.1 Laticauda colubrina | reverse complement strand
GATAGATAGATAGATAGATAGATAGATAGATAGATAGATAGATAGATGATAGATAGACAGATGATGGATGGATATCACTTATATGCAAGATATCATGTGAGTTGTCATTTAATTCAATTGACTCACTTATCTTATAAGTGAGGAATATTAAATTATCTGCAGATGATTAAATGATCTACAGCTAAAATCTAGTGAGGTGGTAACTACATCTGTGTCTGATTTGTACTCACAAATGAAGGCAAATATACATGTGCCAGGATAATATTGCAGGATCCAATCTTAGTCGATCATCAGGACCAGAGGTTTACTCTTCCAAACTTTCGAACTCATGCTCCCTCAGGGAACTTCTCTCTCACCAGAATGCATTCCCTGAGGCTGGGCTTCAGCACAAGTCTGAAAGTTTGGAAAACTAAACCTCTGGTTCCTGTGATCAACCCAAATTGGAGACGATTAAGTGGTATAATTTAAGTGGTATATAATGGTATAACATTAAATGACTGAATATTTTCCACACAAATAGTTCACTCCACCCAAGAATAGCAACATGTGTGGGGAAACATTCTAAACTAATCCTTACCTGCTAATTTCTTTGCTTACTATTTTTAATTAGACATTCCTTTTAAAAAAAAAAGAATGACACCGATGCACAACCATAGAGTAAACTGAACAGCTAAAATTACTTACAATCTGCAGTGAGACTTCAGCAAGATCTCACCACACAAAAGCTACCATTATGTGCTGGGTATATTTTATATTACCACAAAAATATACGGTTTATTAGAAAGTCACTCAATGTAAGGAAGAGAAACTGGGACAGCACTCACCATCCTATTCTGCAATAGCCTGTCTTCTCAGCCAGCTTTCCATATACATTATCACCATTTCGGCCATCTCTTGGAAAGTCTGAGGAAAAAGAAGTGGAGAACTGAGGTAAGGTGGCAGATGAAGCAAGGAGATAGTCAAGGCTGACAAGAGGATAAAGCTGATGGCCTGCTCAGAAAGTTAGAGGGCAAGGGAAACAAACATTGAACCGAACAAAACGTATGCATAAAGGACACAGCGGATTAGCAAAATTTCGGGGGTGGCTCCATCCGTTGTCATCCGCTCCAAAAAGTGGTGAAAATTTGCATAAACAAAACGGAAAAGAACAGAAAAGAACGGACGTGGGTAGTATGTATCGGGGATGTTAAACGGATGTTCATAGGAAGCCTAGCTAATGGAAGCAGATGACACCTCCGAAGGGGTTCTGGGGGAGAATTTCGAAATGGACACATAGCGGATGAAGCAGATGCATCACGTACGCCTAAAGGAAAGAAAGGGGATGCCGCACAGATGTATATCGGATGCAAACCGTTCACTGCGCATCCTTTCTATTTCCATGCTACTAATGCTGCGTAGACGTTCCGTGTACCTTTTGTTTCCTCCCTCTTTCCATTGTCAGCTGCAGCGGATGTGAGTTGCGAGGATGCCCAGAGGATGCAGAGAGGATACAGCAGACGTTTAACGGATGATAAACAGGCATAGAACGTTTGTTGCTCGGATGTCGCAGATTTACATCATACACGGCAGAAAGTTCATCCGTTCACAAAGTTTTGTGCAGCTCAAAACTTCTCAGTGGACAGATGCTCAACAGATAGAGCGTATGAAACACAATGGATGCATAGCGTTTTCCAACGGATGGCAAGCTTTTTTTTAACGTTTTACATCCTCTTTGCATCCGTAAGTGCAGGAGGACAGGGCCTTAAATGATTGCAATTTCACATTATACACAACAATGGCTGATTAATTGTCTCTGGTATGCTGGCAAATTGCTTTGCACGTTAATGGCTTCCTTATGCGCTGACACCCATTATTTTCCACCAGGCAATTCAATAAGTTTCCTTAAGTTGGCTGGAGTGCTTAAGGCCTAATTAAAGGTTAAAAAAAATACAATGGTATATATAAGGCAGTAGATGGCACTGTACAACTGGATACCAAACATTCCCCTGGAATCTACAGCATTTACCTTGATTCTCATTTGCAGTGGCTTTCTTCAAACTTCAACTTTTGCAATAGTGTGTTATCTACATGGCAGCAAATATTGTGAGTAACTTGAAGGAAATGGCTTAGAATTACAGATTCAAGGAATTTCTGAACTGGGGAAATGAGCCCAGAGTGAGCCCTGCTCTTCTAGCAGGCCTTCTCAATATCATTACTAGGGGATCTCTATTATTGATCATTAGGGTCCCAAGAGGACACTCCCATGAAATTCCCCCAGGAGTTTCCTATTCTAATCTGTTCAGTGGAATGAGTTGCATGTAATAAGACATACTGTGCAATGTTCCAAAGCTTACACATGGAACAGAAATGAAAACAGATGGCTTTCTTTAAAAAAAAAAAGATCCAAGAAGATGGAGTTTCTTTATTTTGTCATAGTGATATTTGACTTGCTGCTGATCCTTGCAAGCACCATAAGAATTTTTTCCTGCCTGAATATTAGTATATAAAAGTTTTAAATACATGAACATGTCCTAGAATTGTTTCTTCACATAGAAATGTCTGAACAGGCAAGTTGAACATTGAAAAATAGAAAAATCTCTCTTAAATCTAGAAATTCTACAACTCTGTTTTAATGGAGTAATTGTAACACTCAGTTGTAATACCAATAGCACTTAGACTCATATACTGCTTTATAGTGCTTTATAGTGCTCTCTAAGTGGTTTACAGAGTCAGCATATTGCCCCCAACAATTTGGGTCCTCATTTTACCCACCTCGGAAGGATAGGAGGCTGAGTCAACCTTGAGCCTGGTGGGATTTGAACTGCAAAATTGTAGGCAGCTGTCTGTAGAAGTAGCTTGCAGTACTGCACTCTAACCACTATGCCACAGGGGCATAGATGCATTGAACTTAATAGGTGCATTGAACTTAACCATGCCCAGCAATAGCTTTTGGCAAAAAAAGACAGTGGGAATTATCTGGAAAGCACCAGATTACCTACTTCTCCTTGAGTAGTTTTGGCAAAATGATATGCAACCAATTAGAGAAGCCATATAATGTCTATTCACATCTTCCAAGCAGCCTGTATATTCATTAACTACATCTTAACAAGAAAAACATAAATTGAGCTTGCAAGCTTGTCTCAACTAACTGAACAGAGAGCAGTGAGGAAAACAAATCCATGAGTTCTCATTTTAATTGCCAATTAGATAATGTCTAGGGATGAAGAAGCAAACCTTATCAGAAACATTTTACATTTTGACCTTTCACTAAAAAAATCATAAATAAACATGATCAATTAATAGGAGTCATGAAAGTTGTAATGTAAATTATCAATAAATACAAATGTAGACAATGCTTCTGGGTATAAATCACTTTGCTACATGAAGTAGACTTATCCAGACGTTTCTAGGACATATTTATGTGCTAGGTTTATGTGCATGCAGGGAAAGGACCATCTTGATGTGAATTTTGAAAAATGATCAGTAATAGCCTTCCACAAACTACTCCAGATTTTTTTAAAAAAAAATTTTTTATGAAAGATATTTTCAAAAGAATAAAAATACAAATTTTCAGTTGAAAGTATGAAGTATAAAGAAAAGTAAAGAGTAAGTGAAAAAGAAAAAAGAGGTAGAAAAGATAAAGAGAAAAAAAGAAAAGGTTGTAAAGAGGTGGCATTTATAATTTATCCTATTTGCATTTTTTTACACTTTTATGGATTTCATTGTTTTTGTTTATGGTTGGACTTGTATTTATTTTACATACTTGGTCTTGCCCTAAAATAAAGTATTTAATTATTATGATTTCATAATATTGTTCTTCCTTGAAAACATGTGATCATGCCTAGTATTATATTGTAAGGCATATATTAGGACAGCAACAGCAGAGTAAAGCAAGTTCTAGTTAACAGGATTGCTTTATTTATATATCTGTCTCTCCAGTTGTCTGCACCAAATAATAAATAACACCCTTGTACTACTTCTGACAATACTTGCAGGCAGTAGTTGTATATCACACTTCCTCAAGTTAGAAAGGGCACTACAGGCTGACACAGAGAGAGAGAGAACGATATAATTACACCAGTTGCTTTCCCAGCATGGCCAAGGCCCAATAAAGAGCCACAAATAGAAACTAACAATCCAGTGCAGCAGTAATTTCTCTTTAAACCAGGCAGAGTCCTACTGAGAGCTCTCCTCCGCTCTGCAATCCCAGTGCATGCCAGGAAGCAATTATACAACAACTGTATGTCTTGAAAAAGAATGGACTACTTGAGCATCTTCACTCTTAGCTGTCAAAACCCATAAAGGATTCATGATGCTGTCTTGTTAGCTGCAGGAGACAATCCACAGAGATTTTACCAAAGTCACAATCCCCCTTCCCCACCCCTTACATAAGCAGCTTCCCACATAGTGACAGAAATTAAAGCAATTCAGTAGTTTGTGCATCTTAACCAGATGTCACAAAAATCAAGGAAATCTACTGTCTCATTTCAGTTAAATAGGTATAATGTCTTCAGGACCAAAACATTTAGCAAATCTGATTTAGCAAGAGGATTAGAAATAGAGAAAGGGGAAAAGGCATAAAGAAGTAGTCCAGGCTTCTGGGACTTCTAGAGTGACCATATGTTATCTGCTAGAATACTTCCTTATATCATGTCAATAAAACAGCATTTTCTCTGCCTTCTATTGCATCTGATCAGGTTAGAGATGAAGCATCAAGACAGTCAATCACTCACATCCTGGTTACTTTCAGTCCAAATATTGCAAGTATTGTTCTAAATATGGGTGTCCTTGAAACCACTCATCCAGAATGCAATGGCATGTCTTGGTACGTCTAAATGACACCTTTGTTTTGAGACTGCACTGGCTGCCAATATATGTTTTCAGTGTAAACCTATAATGCCCTACATGGCACAGAACCAAGTTATTTTTGACCTGCTTCTCTCCCATTATTTCTGTCCTTCCAATAGAACAGGGCTGGAAGTTTGACACGATGCATCATGCATTGGCCGTGCCCAGGCCTGGTTTAGTGAAGGGGGAAAAAGTCCCAATACATCACGTGATGCCGGGAGTTTGACACCCCTGCAATAGAAGCTGACAGGGTTAGTGCGCTCAGGATTTGTTTAATTAAATAGTGTCATCTATCAGGACCCAGGAACCATGCCTTCTCTACTTCCATGCTACCTAGAACAAGATCCCTCCTGAGATCTCTGTGGCTCCTATTCTGATGGCATTTTGGAAGGCTGGAATTAAGCCACTGAATTAAGATGAAAGGAGTCTCTTCCCAAATGTATTTTAGAATGTTTTGATGTGAGTGGTCAAATCACATATATAGTTTATATGCTTTTGTATTGTTTTTTTTTTAAATATTTTAAACATGTTTTGGCATACTGTAAGCCACCAAGAGTCAGTTTAGAATCAGACAGATCCCAAACGGAATATCATTGAACAAACGTTCCTCCCAAGAAGCTCAAGGGAAGTTTCTCCAACAATTCAGTAAGATGAGAATTATAGAATTGAAGGAAACCACTCAATGGAACGCTTGCTGATACAAGAAAATTAATGTCTCCCCAGGTGATGGTTCTCCAGCTTCCCCTTGAAGATTTCCAGCAAGGAAGAGCCTATTCCCCTCTTGGTAATGGGCAATATCCACTGTCTTTTGTGCAATGTTTGGACAATGCTATGTATTTACCTCAATTTTCTCCAGACTATATAAAGAAAATCCCTTCAACTTTTCTTCACTGTACATGTTTCATACACCACTGACAATCTTTGTTGTCTTTTTGTGAACCCATTCCACAGATAGTATCGACCAGACATTCATGCAGTGAACATCAGAACTTTATCTTCTTATATCTTACCCAACATAATAAAGTACTAGATGAACTATCCTTAACAGTATCAAAGCACTAACTCAACCCTACGGTGACATTTCTAAAACCCTAAGCCCCAAGCAACAATTTTCTGCTGTTCAAAACATTTCAGCAGAAGATACTTGAGATAAATTAATGGGATATTCTATATTCCAAAAGCATCAAATCTGCTGAAATATTATCATTGTGCATAACATTTCAAATTATGGATTAAAGTGTATTCCAATTTTATTAAATTTGTTCTGTGCTGTTCTGACCACTGAAGAAATTCATCAAACCCAAAACACTTCTGTGTTAAGCTTAAAACAGTTTTTTTAAGGGTTATTTCAAAGTCAAAGCAGGGTTTTTGAACTCAAAATGCAGCATTTTGGATTTGAATCCTTTTGAATTCAAAATGTTCAGTACATGACATAATGTACATGTAAAATGTACATGACAAAATAAGATGGGTGGCAAATAAATATAAATAAATAAGTTGCATGTTTAATCACCACTGATGTAGCCAAATTTTCTTATCCTATAACATATAAGAAGGAACAAACAGTTAGATAAGGGGAAATTTTGAATGAAAAGGGTGAACTTAAATCGATGCAAAAACTAGAGGAACAAGGTATAAAGATGAATTGGTTTTCTTATACGAAAATACATTCAAGGTATGAAAAAGATTTTAAAACAGAAGGTTTCTATAATAAATTGACTGATTTAGATAAGATTTTGACAGGTACTGATGAAAAGGTGATTAAAAAAACTGTATGGATATTTATTAGAAATTAAACTAGAAGAAGAACAAGTTAAAGAGACTATGATTGCTTGGGGGAAGAATTTTGGATATGGGATTGATCTAGAGAAATGGCAAAAATTGTAGTCTCAAAATTATAAAATGACAATGTCAACAGCATTTAAAGAACATTTGTATTAGATGTTTTACAGGTGGCATTTTCCCCCGACAAGAATAGCAAGAATGTTCAAGAATAAATTCGAAAGATGTTGGAAATGTCATCAGATACCTGGCTCATATTACCATATGTGGTGGACTTGTGAGGATGCAAAAAAAATATTGGACTAAAATCCACACGTGGTTGGAAAAAATGACTAAAAAGCATATAGATTTAAAACCACATATATTTTTACTGGGAATTCTACCTGATACAAACAGCAAAGATTTAAAATATTTGACTGTAAATGTATTAACAGCAGCTAGGATTGTATTTGCTAAAAATTGGAAAAATGAGAAAATACCATCGCAGGAGGAAACTATCAAGAAAATACTGGAATGTGCTGAAATGAGTAGATTGACATTTGAAATTAGAGAACAAGAGGATAAACAATTTTACAAAATTTGGAACCTTTTCTATCAATGGCTAGATAATAAAATATAATAATAGAATATGTGGAATTTTAGAAAATAATGAATATATAAAGATGTATTTCTTTTCTTTTTCTTTATTATTATACTTATAAAATGTTTTTAGGATAGATTTGGGAGGACTATATGAATTGTTATAAAATAAACTAAGTATAGCTGTTTCACAAAGTATGAATGAACAAAATTATAGTCAAATGATTGATTAATAATAACACTAGGATATTCAATTTTTGATTGATAATATGAGTTATTATGTAATATAACTATAACTGAGACTATGAAATCGAAGCACAAAAAATTTGCAAACCAACCAACACACTGCTTGTATATTTATGGAAGAAAGATGGGTGTTTTTATGTTTTGTTTGTTTTTTTGTTTGCTTTTAAAAATCAATAAAACTTAATTAAAAAAAATATCCAATCTGATCCAAAATACAAAGTTTTAGAAGATGAATATGATGGTTTGAAAAAAAACAACTGTATTATACAGCTATTTATCGCATAAAGGACAAAGACCGAAAAAGTGAAGTTCTTGAATAACCTTTGATTCTCATCAACCATGCCATTTATTTCTCCAAACTGTATTAGAAGTCATCTTCACCACAAGCCATCTGGAATGTTTAGTCTTATGATAGAGCAATACAGTGTCAGTGGTAGAGAAATACAGTTAGGGAAAGGCTAGTTTAAATCAGGAGTGGTATGCTACCGGTTCGGACGGTTCAGCCTAACCGGGAGTAAAAAAAAAAAAAAAAGCTGCCAATCAGCTGAGAGGAAAAAGAAGAGAAAAGCGCAGGATTGGCCCTCCCATCCACCCCAGCACTTTTCTCTTCTTTATCCTCTCAGCTGATTGGCTCTGCGGGTGCATTGTCTCAGCTGGTATGGGGAAAGCTGCACTGGTGTTAGGCAAAGCACGACCACCAAACCGTGCCCACCGAACCGGTGGTAAAACAATTTGAATCCCACCACTCAATTAAATATTTCATATGGCAAGATAAAAGTCAATATGCAAGGACAGACCAGCTCAACAGGGAGAAAGGAATGTCCAGCAGCCCTGCTGGCCTGCATACCTGGATGGTATCATCAACATAAAAGGAATTTACTACCCAACAGGGAGCCAGGGGAGATTTTCTTTTTACAATGGAACTGTCTGAAATAAAACAGTTGCTGTTTATTCATCAAGGAAGCTGGAGATGAATAGAGCTAAAAAGCTAAAGAGGCTGACGGAAAAGAGCAGTCCAATTGGACTCACCTGAAGCTGCAGCAGACAGGGCAGCATCAAAACCAGGAAGTGTCCAAGCATGAGTCCAGCAGTCAGATCTAGTGTCCCAGTGTCTGGGACAATGCCTTTCATTGGATTGGACGGGGAAGGCATAAGGAAAACCTACCAAAGAAACCCTGTAAGGTAACCCTGTAGTCGAACCACAGACAACTACAATGATCTAATACATATTGATTTTACAGAAGACAATGTTGAAAAAGCACCACACAATCTAACCCATCTCTATCTATTGGACCGGATGGAATATGTGCCTACTTCTTAAAAAGCTATCCACTGCCATAGCAGAACCTCTAAGTATAATCTTTGAAAAATCTTTCAGGACCAGCTCCTTGCCAAAACTATGGTCACAAGCCACGGTCATCCCCATCTTCAAAAAGGGAGACCCCAGCCTAGTTGAAAATTACAGAGCAATCTCTTTATGCTGCATCAGCTGTAAAGTCATGGAATAAATTATTAACCAACCCATTAGCCTCCACTTAGAAACAAACAACCTACTCTCTCATAAACAATTTGTTTTCAGAAAAAAACTATCCTGTAATCTGCAGCTCTTTCACTGCAAAAACATATGGACTACACAACTCGATCTGGGCAAAACAATAGACACAATCTACGTAGACTTCTGTAAAGCCTTTGATTCAGTGGTACACAACAAACTACTCCTAAAACTAAAATCTTATGGTATCTCTGGACACCTGCATAATTGGATAGAAACATTTCTGTCAAACAGACAACAAATGACCAAAATTGGGAGTGTCCTATCAAATTCTGTACCTGTCAATAGTGGTGTCCCCCAAGGCAGTGTTCTAGCACCACCTCTCTTCATACTCTACATAAATGACCTCTGTGATCATATTAAGAGCAACTGCATTCTCTTCACTGATGATGTAAAGCTATTCAACACCACAGACAATACTTCTATCCTTAAAAAAGACCTCGACTAAGCATCAGAATGGTCAATCAAATAGCAAATTCAAATCTCAACAAATAAATGCTCTGTCTTATATATTGGCAAAAAAAATCAGAAAATAAAATACAAGCTGAATTGTCGAGACCTTGTTGATGATCCAAACTCTGTCAAAGACCTTGGAATATTCATCTCTAATGATCTAAGTGCTAGAGCCCACTGTAACTACATAGCCAAAAAGGCATTAAGAGTTGTTAACCTAATCTTACGTAGCTTTTTCTCTGGTAATATTACACTACTAACTGGAGCATACAAAACATTTGCTAGACCAATACTCGAATACAGCTCATCAGTCTGGAACCCACATTATGTATCTGATATTAACACAGTTGAGAAAATCCAGAAATATTTCACAAGAAGAGTTCTCCACTCCTTTACTCGTTGCAGAATACCTTATGCCACCAGACTTGAAATTCTAGATCTAGAAAATCTAGAACTACGCCACTTTTGGCCTGATCTAAGTATAGTATATAAAATTATATATTGCAATATCCTACCCATCAATGAATACTTCAGCTTCAACCATAACAACACAAGAGCACACAAAAGATACAAAATCAAGGTTAATTGCACCAAACTTGATTGCAGGAAATACGACTTCAGCAACAGAGTGGTCAATGTCTAGAATACTCCACCTGACTCTATGCTTTCTTCCCCAAACCCCAAAAACTTTAACCTTCGTTAAAGTTACTTTCTACTGACCTCACCCCTTTCCTAAGAGGTCTGTAGGGGGCGTGCATAAGCGCACCAACGTGCCTACCATCCCTGTCCTATTGTTTCTTTTATTCTTCTTATATGTATCCATATATTCACAACTATGTTTTTACTTGTACCTATTATCTTGTAAGCAATTGACAAACCAAATAAAAGAAAAGAAAGAAAGAAAGAAAGAAAGAAAGAAAGAAAGAAAGAAAGAAAGAAAGAAAGAA
>BLBF01000052.1:10806145-10816338 GCA_015471245.1 Laticauda colubrina | reverse complement strand
GGAAGGAAGGAAGGAAGGAAGGAAGGAAGGAAGGAAGGAAGGAAGGAAGGAAGGAAGGAAGGAAGGAAGAAGCAAGCCAGGCATTAATTTCAAAGGAATTAAATGTATGTGAAAGGAGAGAGGTGCACCTATCTGGGAAAGCAAACAGAAAGCACAAGGAGTGGTCAGGAGGGAGCAATCCCTGAAAGGAAAAGACAAGCAGTGATAAACCAGTCTATGTAGGACCCAGCAGTAACACTTGTCTTCCTGCCATGGATGGGAAGGACAAGAATTAGGGGAATGATAATCATGTCTTGCAGTGACCATGTTCTGCACTTCATGTTCGGCTTCATGTTCGGCTTCAGTGTAAGCCTCTTTGTCAACCCACTGGATTTCTGAATTTGGTTAAACAAACAGATAGGACAGACAGAAGCTACATGGGTATAGTGGTATGTAGGAAAGACCTTGGGTGACTGGGCCAAGAAAGGCTACCAAAGGAAAAGTCAGATAAAAGACAGCATAGCCCACAAGAGGCTAAGAAGAGATCGTCCTTCATTTCTTGGGTTGCAAAGGACATGGTAGTACTAGAATTGTACCTCCAGACTTGCAAGATTCTGTCAATGTAGCTTTACAATAAAGTAGAATAAGCTCATATGATCGAGGCTGGCATATCCCATGAGATCAACAGTGGAAGACAAGCAGCTTAGTCTGCAAAGTGTCATCACTTTTAGTCATCTTCTTCCTCTCAAACAATTCACTCTCCTTTTGTGCCTTTTGTTGCAATTCAGTTCTCATTTATTCTCTCTGTAGTGCCCAAACCACCTTCCTTTACTTCTTTTGTACTAATTGCATACTTTTGCATTAAAATCATATTAATTCCAAGTCCATATTCATCCATCGCTCTATTGCTTCTTGTTTTGGATATAACCCATTCTCACTACATTCCATTCAATGTTATGTATGTTTCTCTTTCTGTACCAAACTGTCAGATTCATGTAACAAAGAGAATGTAAGAGTGTAATTTATACTTTTTAAGACATCCTCATAACAGAATAAATATTGCCTTTCTTCCTATATTTGTAGATCTTCAAATTTCTCCATTTATTTAGGCACACTTAGTAAAAAAATTGTATCAAGTCCATCTATTTGCCTTATTTTATTCTTGCCGTTTATCAACAATTGTACATTCCATTTTCCCTGTGTTTTAAATTTTTAATTTTTAGATCCATACTCCAGTGGTATGTAATTTCCTTACTAAATTCATACATTTCTCATTGACCTCATAAAGGGCATAAATTTATCTGCAGAGACCTGCACAATCCCACACTGCAATTCTCAAATTTTGCCGCCACCCCCCTTACCCTATAAACCTTTACAACTTTTCAATCATTCTTTCATATATTGTTCCTATGCATGCTTTAATAATTCCTCATCATTTTTGCACTTTTGCTACGTTTCTCTTCATATAGGGGACATTAACAGCAGCTTCTGCAGTTGTCAGGGGAAGAGACAGTATTTCTATATATGTTAAACAAACTGCACGTCCACTCATAAACAAACCATATTCATATTTTAAATGTTTCCATTTACTCTATCTACAGATGTAGATCTAGGGCAAGAGGGGAAAAATGAAAATACAAATATTGAAAGTTTTGAAAGTTGAACGTTTTTAACTTTCCCAAAGCATTTTCATCTATTTTTATTAGACCCTAGCATTTATAGGCTCAACATCTAACTGTCATTCCTATAGCAGTATTGAAAATACCCCTTCCAGCATTATCTTACTTCAGAGTCAACCTAACTCATTCGATTGCCTTTATTTTTTTGAATATCATTCATGCTTTAGATATTTTTTGTCCAATTTCAAACTTTTTTTTTTATTGCATTCAAAGCAGTTTTAGCTTTGCTGCATTTCTTTTCATCTTAACCATTCTTTGCTTGATTTGACTACATTTTTGCAGGGTTTTTTTTCCCTCCATATATTTATAAAATATCTTTGTTCTTTCTCATCTTTTTTATTCTTCTGTTTATTTATTTTAGCAGCAATTATTCTCTTATATGCACTGTTTGTTATCTGGAGCTTCTTTCACTTCATTATTCCACTAAACATCCTTTTTAATACTTCCCGTTAGAATAATTCCACACATTTCTGTGCCATACTGTAATAAAATTCATTTAAATTTCTTCCAACCCTCTCTTATTTTCTGTTTCCATTCATCCTGCTCGGAAACATGACTAGTACTTTTTTCTACAATACATGTATTTTCTCTTCTTTCAATCATTCTTGCACTCTTGTGTTGGATCCTTCCTGAATTCCTTTTTTTTCTCCCATGTTCTTTTTCCCCAAAATTCACTCTCAACATTATCAAAAACCAGTCTTCATTACATTTAGAACCTTTCATCATTTGAGTGTCCTGAGCTATTGTTTCCAATCTTTTATTGAAAACAAGCAAACCAGACATTTACATTGATTTTGTTCTGTTCCTATGAATACTACTGAATATAATTACTTAAAATATATGTCACATCTTTTTTCTAAGCAGACATTCAGCAAACAGTGCCCATGCCCACTCATTCTTGGATCTCTGAATTATCCAATCATTTTTTTTTCTGTACTCTTACACTTCATTCTCATCTTTTCTTTCATATCACCTGGTAGAATAATTTGTTCCCTTCAATCACATTCATTCAGAATATTGTACAATTTTTCTACCAACTCATCCCTGATTCTGTCATTATTACTATTCACTGGAATTCAACATGCAATTATTATGAACCGAGTTTCTTATGCACCTGCAAGAAGATGACACCAATTCATACCTTCTGATATAAAGTTTAGCCTTTTGGTTCATAATTAAACTTACATGTTCACCTCACCACAAAATCAGAGTACCTTCATTCCGATCTTCTACACAACCTTTTCTTTTGGTTTCATGATTTTCATTTTTTAAATATTTTACTTTATTATTGTTATTTGTAGAAGGGGATTATAGGATTAATAAAGCTAGTCCTTGACTTGCATCAATTTGTTTAGTGACTGAAGATACAATGGCATTGAAAAAAAGTGATGTATGTTTTTCACACTTACAACCGTTGCAGCATCCCCACTGGTCACATGATGAACATTCAGATGCTTGGCACCTGGTTCATATTTATGATGGTTGCAGCATCCCAGTCATGTGACAGATAACCTTTTGCAAACTTCTCACAAGCAAAGTCAATGGTGTTCTAACCCAAATCTGGTTCCAAGAGAGAAAACACAAGACAAAGGCAGCAGCACAACCTTTTAATGTTTCATCTATGAATTCTGTTTCTTCACAGATAAAAGGCTGCTTCCAACTAATCAGCTCCAACACAAAAGAGCCTTGCCAAGTTTTTGCAAGGCTGCCAAAAAGCAACAAATAAGAAATAACTTACATTATAATACAAGAGTCTTCAAATACCAACTATAATGTCCACGAGTCTGAGTTTCAAAACGTGTTTGCTTCCTACAAAGAATGTTCACTGGACAGTGCCTTTTATCTTCTTGAAGGAGGGGCCATTACCTTGCAGCCTTAAGGGCCTGTCCCACTGGCTGATGGACGCAAAACGTATGCATAAAGGACACAGCAGATGAGCAAAATTTCAGGGGTGGCTCCATCCGTTGTCATCCGCTCCAAAAAGTGGTGAAAATTTGCATAAACAGAACGAAAAAGAATGGACATGGGTAGGATGTAGCAGGGATGTTAAACAGATGTTCATAGGAAGCCTAGCGGATGTATATCAGATGCAAACCGTTCACTGCGCATCCTTTCTGTTTCCGTGATATTAACGCTGTGTAGATGTTCCGTGTACCTTTTGTTTCCTCCCTCTTTCCGTTTTCAGCTGCAACAGATGTGAGTTGCGAGGATGCCCAGAGGATGCAGAGAGGATACAGCGGATGTTTAATGGATGATAAACGGACATAGAATGTTTGTTGCTCGTATGTCACGGATTTACATCGTACACAGCGGAAAGTTCATCCGTTCACAAAGTTTTGTGCAGCTCAAAACTTCTTGGGCAGATGAAATCTCAGTGGACGGATGCTGGAGGGATAGAGCATATGAAACACATATGCAGTGAGTACACAACAGATGCATTGCGTTTTCCAATGGATGGCAAGCTTTTTTTAACGTTTTACATCCTCTTTGCATCCATTGATGCAGTGGGACATGGGCTTCACTCCCAGGTCACCTGTGCTGTTGTAGCTGTTCTTTCCTGCGAGCAATTTTGCATGCATACACACTAGGCACAGGCTTCTTGGGAACCTCCTCATCGTTGCTGCCAGCCCCCACAATCTCTGAAGGCAGCAGTCCACTCCCTAATGGTCCTGGCCCCTCAACTGAGTCCTTGCTCTCCTCAGCTGTCTGCACCTGCTGGCGTCTAACCACAACAATGGGAAAGTCATATTCACTTAACAACCATATTATTAACAACTGCAGTGATTCACTTAACAACTGTGGCAAGGAAGGTCATAAAATAGGGCAAAACTTATTTAACAACTCTTGCTTAGCAACAGAAATTTTGGGCTCAATTGTGATAAGTTGAGAAATAACTGTATTAAGTAGTGCACATATACAATACTGTACATGGAGTGTATATATACAATACTGTAATATTGTATTACCACAGGCATCACTAAACAATTGAACCTATATAAACCATCTCCAGCTCTGTTTTTGGGAGGGAGGGAGGGAGACTTTTGGCTTCATGCAAGGAAAGCAGCAGACGTAGCAGAAGTCTTCCTTTCTCTCCCCCAAACTCCACCAGAAATGACTGTCTGTGAGACTGGTCGCGCCAGTGTAGCCTCTTGGAGCAGGATGCCTTGCAGGGTCACAAAGACTCATTTCTGGTGGAGTTTGGGGGAGAGAAAGAAAGACATTTTCTGCTTCCCTTGCATGCAGCCAAAAGCAGAAGAAGAAAGAACCGGAAAGAAGCAGCCTGATGGGCAAGCCAAGTGCGTGGGGCAAGTGGGGCAAGTCCCCCCCCCCGCCCTTTCCCTCCTCCCCTCACTACCTCATGTTATCCACAATGCAAGCAACGCAAGCCTTGTGTTCCCACGGGCCATGTGGGTGCGCAGCCTTGTGTTCCCATGCAGCCTGGATTAATTGCTTTGGGGGGTGCTTTGGGGGTGACATTTCTCTGCGGACCACTAAAATTTCTCATGGACCACCAGTGGGCCTGGGCCCACTGGTTCGCAACCACTGCTCCAGAGAAATATGTTTTAGACAAGAGGAGCAACGATGAAGAAAGCCCTATCACAGTAATGGCTAACCTTTCTGTCCTCACATGCCGAAAGTGTGCATGCACATATGCGTGCCAGCACCCGTAAGGCAATGAATGCAAAGGGCCCCATGCCCCCTGTGCATGCATGCACCCCCCCCACAGGCACCACACATCTCTACACATGCAAATATGTCACACACATCCTGTGCACATCATGTGTTTCTGTGCATGTATGTGCATCTCCTGTGTACACCCCACCCCCTGCACATGCACAGCAGGTACCCAGTGATCAACTGGCGGGCAGGCGATACAGGCACCTGCACAATGGACCTGCTCTGGGGTGACGACTCATGTGTCAGCAAAGATGGCTCCAAGTGCACACGTCCCATAGGTTTTGTCATCACAGCCCTATCACATGTCCCTGCAGATGACCTTGTCTAAAATAGAAATCTAGAAGGACTCTTATTTTCCATATTTTAATGGATGGGCAGGAATTACTGGCAGCCTATCCCAGATAGAGACTGGTCCCAAAGAGAGGCATGCATGACTTTTAAAGATACAACTAACACCTTGGATCCCAACCAAAAGTTTACTAGAGTAGATTAGGCAGTTCCCAAAGTTGTGAGGTAAACCATCTGATACTCATAACTGCCCAATTGTGTTTTGGACCAGTTGAAGTTTCTGAGTGGTTTTTAAGGGCTGTACCATGTAGGGAATATTGAAATCGTCTAAATTATAGGCGTTCATGGCATGAGTGTCAGAGGGCAGGTCCTCTCTGTCCAGGATAGTGGTAACGAATATAGAAGACAGTGGTGTGAAAATTTATGTTCCTTTTGCATATGCCATGGCTATTATCAGTTGTCCCAAAGATACTAAGCTTTGAAGTTTGTTTTGGCTTTGTCCGATTAAGGCTTTCATATCATACTTCTTGTTAAATCAGATGGCATATGAGCTCAACATATTATTATTATTATGTTTGGTTGCATAGTATACTTCAGAAACTGAGTTTCATTAAATGCAACTAGAGGAGGATCTTGGTGGCTTTGTAGCTCCTGTGTTGTAACTATGTATCATTTATGTGTTTGCAACTGTGTATCAATGCAACTATGTATCATTCAGACATTTGCAACATTGTATCATTCATGTGTAATCATTAAGCTTCTGTCTTCTCAGTGACCTTTTACAGGGCACGTACAGAGACAAGGAGTCAAACATTTGCAGAAATGGTTTATTCACTTGGGATTACATTGTCTGGCATGCAGCTTTGTGAAGAAGAAATATCCTGATCAAATATAAATCTTGCTATCCTGTCTGTCCTGGTATCTTGCTTTTGTCTGAGCCATTGTTAATTCTGTATATTCCGTCTGACCTAGGCTTAACCTAGGTTCTGAATAAACAATCACCCCCTTTTGAATGAGCATAATAAAAGAACGTGTACCCGGACATTCGGGGCGCACTCATTGCGAGGAACTTCGTCTCCTGTCGTTTCTCTCTCCTTCGCTCCCTATCATGAGACGCCCATCTGATGCGGGATAGCAGATACCGCATTCTGGTGACCCCGACGTGATTCCCTAAGGGGGATACGCCGCGACGCGCTCATATCTTACTCGCTCGATGGGAGCTGTGCTTCACCAAGCCTGAAGCGAATTGCACATCATCGGATCTGAAACACGGTCTCGATTTTCGTAAGTATGGGCGGAAACTTTTCTCAACAACAGACAGAGCATCTGAAGGAATTGAGGGAGTTAGTTGCTTCTTCTTCTAAATATTCTGCTAATTTAAAGGGCTCGCCTGTAAAAATTAAACCTATTGCTACATTATTGGCTTATGTGTGCCAACATTGTCCCACTTATCCAGAGAAAGGGTCCTTAAAAATCTCCATTTGGGAAAAAATTGGTGACTATCTCCATAATCCTCCTCGTGCACCTACTGGCATTTTGGTCACTTGGAGGAAAATTATGGAGGCTTTAAAAGTCCATTATAAAATAGAAGCAGAAAGTGTATTTGAATCTCCTCCACCAAGTTATGATAACTTTTCTGTCCTTCAACCCTCTGATCCCAATGATCGTAAGTCATTACGAGAGCCTCCCTCCATCCAATCCACTTCTTTAAAAGGAGAGCTCTCGTGTCCTCCACCACCACCCCGAAGGGGGGGGGGTGTTGTAAAAGCCATTCAACAAGCCTTTTCTGAAGGAGAAATGGATGAGGACACCCTTGCAGCTGCCTCCCTTTATCCTATCATACAAGCCGGCAATCCTCCAGCTCCTCAGTATACCCCAATGCCGTACAAAATAATTAAGGATTTAAAAGCAGCTTGCAAGGAAAATGGTATTCAATCTTGCTATGTACAGGGTCTTTTAGGATCAATAGCCCAACCAGGAGCTGACTTGATAAATGCTGATTGGCGTACATTATTTGCCATCATCCTCACGCCTTCACAATTTTTGGTCTGGGAGTCAGAATTTCATAAGCGTACTGCAGCCGCAGCCGCTAGAGGCTTACCGGCAAATGTCACTCTAGATATGCTTAATGGTACTGGCACTATGCTTACTGTTGCCCAGCAGACTGCCACTGACGCAGCTGCTTTCCCTATACTACAGGATTGTGCTTTGGCCGCTGCTCGAAAAGTTGACAATGCGGGATGTGTGCCCAAATCTTTCTCTAAAGTTATTCAAGGACCTTCTGAGCCTTTTTCCTCCTTTATAAACCGTCTCACAGAAGCCTTAGAGAGACAAATTGATAATGAGGAGGCTTGTAATGAATTACAATTGAAACTTGCTTATGAAAACGCAAACACTGATTGTCAGAAAGTTTTGCAACCAATAATTAATAAGAAAAATGTTACCTTGGCAGATTATCTTACAGCCTGCCGAATCATAGGAACCACATCCCATTCCATGTCTACTCTGGCTACAGCCATTACTGAAGGCATGCAGCAGAACATGAGCTCTCTTCTTCCCATTTCCCAACAAAACACTCGCAAAATGGGCAATTGTTTTAATTGTGGCAAGCCAGGTCACTTTAAGAGCCAATGCAGAGCCCCGGGCAGGGGAGCAAATATGTCAAGAAACCAGGTAGCTCGCCCAAAGACACCATGCCCTCGATGCCAAAAGGGCTATCACTGGGCTAATCAGTGCAGAGTCCAAAAGAATGAACAGCAGAATAACCCTGCAATCATTCAAAAACCTTTTTTGAATCAGGGAAATTAGAAACGGGGCAGGCAGCCAGCCCCACAACAAAGGCTGCTGAAACTTGCAACTTTTCTTCTTTCGCTTACGATCTTGTTGCTAATGAAACTGTTACTTATCTTCCTGGTGTCGCTGACTTTCTCTTTGTACGTCCTGTTCAGCCTTTTCATATGCCTCCCGATATTCCAGTGCTAGTCTTTCCTGTAAGGAATTTAGCTGAACAAGGTATTCTTGCCTCTCCTTTTCTGCATGATCCCTCTGTATTGTCTGATGTCTGTCTGTCTGTACTAGCTAATACAGAAGTTACTATAAATGAGGGGGATGTTGTGGCAAAAATGATTGTGCTCTTAGACCAACAACAAGAGCAACTCTATGCAATTGAAAGACCAATCAGTCAACCAAAACCTACGGTAACATTCTTATTGAATGGTCGATCCTTTCTTGGTCTTTTAGATACTGGAGCGGATATTTCCGTCATCCGAACCGCTGAGTGGCCAAACACCTGGCCTGCAGATGTGGCACCAGCGGTGAGAGGAGTGGGGGGACTCCAGGAGACTCGCATTAGCAGAAACTGGGTAAAAGCCCATTCCCCTGAGTCTCAATGTGTTGCTTATATTAAACCAGCTGTAATTCCTCTGTATACTAATTTGTGGGGAAGAGACCTTATATCACAATTTAATGCACAACTTACCCTTTACTAACCATGCTTCGCTTGCATCTGACTCACAATAACCCTGTGTGGATTGATCAGTGGCCTCTCCCTTCTATAAAGCTTGAAGCCTTACATTCTCTTGTTCAAGAACAATTAGATAGAGGTCATCTAGAACCTTCATTGAGTCCATATAATACCCCAGTTTTTGTTATCGAAAAGAAAAACGGCGCTTGGCGCCTCCTTCAGGATTTAAGGGCTGTGAATTCGGTCCTCCTTCCAATGGGACCCCTACAATGTGGTCTTCCAAATCCTAACATAATTCCTCAAGAGTATGACCTTATCATTATTGATTTAAAAGACTGTTTCTTCTCCATTCCATTACATCAGTTAGATAGAAAATTATTTGCTTTTACAGTACCAACTTTAAATAATCAGAGACCTACCAAACGATATCAATGGAAAGTCTCACCACAAGGCATGTTAAACAGTCCAACTATGTGTCAATTTTTTGTAGATTTAGCCTTGCAACCATACAGGGACAAATATCCTCATTTTTTAATCTATCATTACATGGATGATATATTGGTATCTGCACCTGGCCCAAAGGGCACGGTATTAAAAACTCTGCCGTGCCTGACCTCCATTCTAGGTAAAGCAGGACTCACAATAGCCCCAGAAAAAGTACAATCCAAACCACCCTTTTCCTATTTAGGTCACAAGTTACTTGCTTCAGCTGCTGTTCCTTCCCTTCCCCTCCCAACACTTCCCCCAAAACCTACACTTGTGATCTTACAACAATTCCTAGGAACCTTAAATTGGGCACGTCCTTATTTGGGTTTGACCACAGCTACATTAGCTCCTCTCTTTAATGCCCTCACACAAGGTAAAGCCCCGTCTGATGTCATCATTCTAAATAAAGAGCAGTTGCAGGCATTAAAAGACGTTTCTCATTCACTGGCTACTCGATGGGTGGATCGAGCTATAGAGAATTGCCCTTTATCAATTGCTTTACTAAATACTGTTCAGAGACCAACAGCTGTTATAATGCAATCTCATCAGACACAGGTTCTGATTTTAGAATGGCTGCATTTGTCTCACACCCCACGGACCACAATCACTAGTAAAGCCTC
>BLBF01000052.1:10756676-10806045 GCA_015471245.1 Laticauda colubrina | reverse complement strand
CCCACGTGGTCAGTGAGCAAGGAGTGAATATTGAAACAGTCTCACACCCCACGGACCACAATCACTAGTAAAGCCTCTGCATATTCCCAGTTGATCTTTAAAGGTCAACAAAGATGTAAACAACTCATGGGATGTGAGCCTGTTTCAATATTCACTCCTTGCTCACTGACCACGTGGGAAATGCTATGGTGTAATTCAGAAGAACTACAATACGCTTTAGAAGAGTGGCCAGGGCAAACTTCTTGCCATTTACCAGCAGACCCACATTTCACTTTTCTTAAAACTCTCCCTTTTGAATGGCAATTCCCTCTCTCAATATCTCCATTAGTAGATGCACCTACGCTTTATGCAGATGGGGGGAAAGTGTATGGTGCTTGTGCATGGAACCAGGAGGGAGAGTGGAAAACTAAAATTACCCCTCCGCAATCTTCTGCTCAACAGGCAGAACTTGCTGCATCTCTTATTGCATTTCAACAGTTTCAAAAAGCTCCTTTTAATTTAATAGTTGATTCCTTGTACGTTTCTCAGATTTTGAAAAATATATATCAAGCCTATTTATCTCCTAGCATATCTGTTCCTTTGTTAAAATTGATGCTTCCTATACAACAATGTATCAACAGTCGTAGGCATCCATTCTTTGTAGCACATATCAGGAGCCACCAACCTCTTCCTGGTATTTTACAGGAGGGAAATAAGGTGGCAGACGCTGCAGCAGCAGCTGCATCAGGTAAATCAATTTGTAATCTGACAGCAGCACAAAGCCATGACTATTTTCACCAAAATAAAAAAGCATTACAAAAACAATTTTCTCTAACTCAGGCAGAAGCTGCTGCCATTATTCAACAATGCCCCACATGTAGTAAGCAAGGACATTCCATTCCCATAGGAGTAAATCCTAGAGGATTAAAAGCTTGTGAAATTTGGCAAATGGATGTAACTCAGTATCCACCTTTTGCCCCTTGGAAATATTTGCACGTTTCCATCGATACATATTCAGGATTTATTCTGGCTACTCCTCAAAGGGGAGAAACTGTAAAACATGTCATCAATCATTCAATTCATACCTTTGCCTCGCTGGGACGTCCAAAAGAAATCAAAACAGACAATGGACCTGCCTATACGAGTTCTGCTTTCCAGGACTTCTGTAATAGATGGGATGTAACTCACAAGTTTGGGATTCCCTACAACAGCCAGGGACAGGCTATTGTGGAACGAGCTCACTTATTTCTGAAATGTGCTCTTGATCGTTATTCATTGCGGGAAAAACCTCCCAACCTCCCAGCATTGCAAAATTCTCTTAACATTTGTCTTTACACTTTAAATTTTCTTAATCTGACTGGCATTCCTCCTACTTCTGCTGCCTCACGTCATTTTTCCTCCCCTTCACCCCCTCCTAACAGACCTCTGGTACATTATCGCAGATTGCCAGATCCCGCCTGGCAGGGTCCTGCTGAGCTTCTCACCTGGGGACGAGGCTACGCTGCGATTTTACTACCAGACAAAACCACTTGCTGGGTCCCTGGTCGGGCGGTAAGACCCTATCATGGGAATTCCTCCGCTATATCTGCATCTTAAACTCTTCCTGATATTCTTGCCTATATCCTCTTTGCAATTTCTACCTTATTCATATCCTACTTATACCTTTGTTCAACATGGTCATTGGACCACATTAGAATTTCGCTTTATTAATTATGATAGTGACTGTCCTATTGTCTGTTGGCATAATAATCTTCCCTTAAATCTATCTCCTTATATTTACACATACTTCAACAAAACCTATGCTTCCTGTCAAAAGATTATGCGTATTAAAGCCACTTCATTAACAGAAGGCTATTATACTTGTTCCATGTGGGTACGTCATGAAAATGCTACCCGTAGCTTTCACTCTGTCACATCTGTTTTGTTTACAGAACACTCTATCACTCGCTCTTTTGTTCCTTCCTTACTCTTCCTATGGAAAAGAACCTTAAAACCTTTTCCTCTATTCAAGCTAGATATAGGGGGACCTAAATGTCCTTCTCTTGTATTATGGGTTCCTCCAACCCAATTAACATCCTTGATGAATGACCAAATTAATCTTCATTGTCATTATTGTAATTATTATCCTTTTTCTACTAACTGCATTCCCTTTTCATCTCTTAAATGTTCCACAACTAACTTGTCCATAGTCCTCTCTCCTACTTGTAATGCCTTTATATACCCAAACTCTGATCCTGTCAACAAACAACGCTTCAAAAGAACTGTCCATGACGATCCGCAGAAGCCTCACAGAAAATATAATATTACTTGGACTATAAAAGACTTTCAAGGCATTCGTTTAAGCTCTACAACCAATTCTTCTCGCATGGAAGACTTCTACCCACCACTTCAATTTGATTTGGCAGAAATGCTTGTAGGTTCCACCGCCTACAACTCGCCTTCTCACCCAACTGAGCCTAGTCATAGAGTGGTAAATAAATATAGGTTTTATGTATGCCCCGGAGAGCCCGTTTCCAACACTCAGACCCCTGCCCAACGACTTCTCGACTGCGGGGGGTTGTCGGATTACTTTTGCAAAGCCTGGTCATGTGTTTCAACTGGACATATTTATTGGCATCCGGGTACTAAGGGTGATCTCATTACTGTCACTCGCACCACATGGGATATTCCATGCAGTGATAAAAAATTGCCCAAATGCAACCCGGTAACCATAAGGTTCACGGACCAAGGCAAGAAAAGTACCCTATGGGACACTGGCTTGAAATGGGGTGCCCGCCTAAAAGGAGTCTGGCCGGAAAAGCATTATGGAAATATTTTTTACATTCAACATCACATTGAACTCCCTCGCTCTAACCCGGTGGGACCACATGAAAAGGTTATTAAATCCCCATTCTTGCAACCCATAACACAGGGGGTTAACCCATTGATTCCAATGATCAAAGCTTCCTATGCCTTGCTGAACTCTTCAAACTCATCAATTGCCTCCACATGTTGGCTTTGTATTTCTGCCTCTCCACCTTTTTACGAAGCCATCGCTTCCCAAGAATCCATTGCTAATTCCACATCAGACGAACGTTGCCGTTGGAGGAACTCCTCTATTACTGTTTCTTCCATCACTGGAGTTGGTTGTTGCTTAGGAAATATTCCATCCAATTACTCACAATATTGTCATAATGTTTCTAATGGCTATCATTGTAATGTATATCTTCCTAAGAACCGCCTTGGCTGTTCTCACACCATCGGAGGATACTCTGCAGTCTACACCACCTCAGGAGGAAATTTAACATCACGCCTGAAAGGAATGTATTTTATCCCTGGCAACAACTCTGTCTGGGCTTGTTCCACCGGTCTCACAGCATGTGTCTATGGGGATGAACTTATTAAATCCAAATCATTTTGCATTCAAGTATGGCTTGTACCAAAAATTAACGTGTATAACTCTGATGATTTTATATCCCTACAGGCATCCATGGAATACCCCCTCAGAGCAAAGCGGGAAATTATTAGTACTCTCACTCTAGGTTTACTGCTTGCTCTGGGCACCACGGGCGCAGCCACGGGCATTGCAGGACTAGCTGTCTCTGACCAAAAAATTACAGCTCTGGGTTCAGTCATTGATGATGATTTATTACGAATTGAGAAATCAATTACAGCTTTGCAAAACTCCTTGACTTCCCTCTCAGAAGTGGTCTTGCAGAATCGTAGAGGTTTAGATCTGTTATTTTTAAAACAAGGGGGATTGTGTGCTGCGCTAAAAGAAGAATGTTGTTTTTATGCTGATAACAGAGGGATTGTGTTGGATTCTATGAAAGAATTAGAAAAACACTTAAAAGACAGAGAAAACGAAAGGTTAAACATGTATAATTGGTATCAAGGCTTGTTTTCTATTTCACCATGGCTTACAACCCTTATAACTGCATTGGCAGGACCATTAATAATCATTATATTGATATGTATTATAGGACCTTGTTGTATTAACAGATTATTGCAATTTTTGAAAAATCAATTATCCTCCATAACTGCTAATGTTAATGTGCTATTGCAAGCTCATGTTAAGTCCTTAACACCGGATGAAAAAATGTCATTGCTGAGTTACCGCTCCTTGGACAACCCTGACGCTGACGGATCGCACTCCTGCCTAGATGACTGGGACGGTGAACATTTTAGAAAAAAGGTTCCTGTCTTCTTGGACAAGGAAGAAGACTCGTCATAAAAAATAAAAACAGAGGAGATGTTGTAACTATGTATCATTTATGTGTTTGCAACTGTGTATCAATGCAACTATATATCATTCAGACATTTGCAACATTGTATCATTCACGTGTAATCATTGAACTTCTGTCTCCTCAGTGACCTTTTACAGGGCACGTACAGAGACAAGGAGTCAAACATTTGCAGAAATGGTTTGTTCACTTGGGATTACATTGTCTGGCATGCAGCTTTGTGAAGAAGAAATATCCTGATCAAATATAAATCTTGCCATCCTGTCTGTCCTGGTATCTTGCTTTTGTTTGAGCCATTGTTAATTCTGTATATTCCGTCTGACCTAGGCTTAACCTAGGTTCTGAATAAACAATCACCCCCTTTTGAATGAGCATAATAAAAGAGCGTGTACCCGGACATTCGGGGCGCACTCATCGCAAGGAACTTCGTCTCCTGTCGTTTCTCTCTCCTTCGCTCCCTATCATGAGACGCCCATCTGATGCGGGATAGCAGATACCGCACTCCTGCTCATTGCATCCATATAGATTATTTAGTTTTATGTTGTTAATCACCTAAAAAGATATTTATGTTTTATATGGCTGCCCATCTCATGCTAATAACTCTTGGGAGCTAACATCATCTGAAAAATAGAATAAACATTAAAATATATTAATACAAAATTAATACATCACTCACATCGAGGCATGCATCTCCTCACCTGGCCTCTCATGACTGTGGGGATGCTGCAACAGTCATAAGTGTGAAAAATTGTCTTAAGTCACTTTTTTCAGTGCCATTGTAACTTTGAATGGTCACTCCACACAAGCAAAGTACTAGCAAAGGAGGAGAAAAAAACTCCAGAGAAGTTCCTGAGACAGGAAGTCTAGTTCTGCCAAGAATGTAATCAGGGTTAATGGAGAGGCAGTTTCTGAAAGCAACACCAGAATGTTTCCTTCCTGCCTTCCTTACAGGATTAGGCCAGTAATTTATTCTAACAACCAGTTCTCTGAACTGCTCTGAATATTAACAACCAGTTCTAGCGAATAGATGCGAACTGATAGAATCCCACCCCTGCACGCGATTCCCACCCCACCCCGGCGCATGAGTGCATGACCTCCTGCATGTACACTGTGCTTCTGCGCATGCACACGCATCTCATCTTTGTGCATCTCTCCTTGCGCATGCATGGCAGATTTCCACCAATTGGCTGGTAGGGGGCACATGCACATTGGGTCTCTTCCGGGCAACCTCTCGCATGCTGGCAGAAATGGCTCTGTGTGCCATTTCCGGCATGTGTGCCATAGGTTTGCCATCACGGGCATAGGGTGACCAGTTAAAACTAGATTTTTGGATAAAATTTAAAAAGCAAAAAATTCAATACCTCTGTGGACAGTAGGTTGTTTGAAGTTCCATCATTTGAGAATTGGCTAGTAATACAAAACAAGGAGAAAATGTGGGGAACTGATGTTAAATAAAAATTGTGCTATAATTTAGAAGAAAACTTTCAAAAAAAAATGTACCCATGGCACATGACATTGGCTAAATTGTCTAAAATGTATAAAGCAACATCAAACCAGTATTGGAAGTGTGAAAAGAAAGAGGGGACTTTTTAACATGCATGGTGGACTTGTGAAAAAGGAACAAAAAGGTATAAATCCATACAATGATGCAAAAGATATTGCAGATTAATGTCACAGTGTACAGAACTGTAGCAAGATTTACTGTGTGCAGAAAGTTGGAAAGGCAATAAAATACCTGGAAACTGGATTATAAAACTAACTGAACTAGCAGAAATGGCAAAGCTAACCAGTTTGGTCAGAGAAAAAAAATGACAGATTTATTTTGGAAAAACTGCAAGGGGTGTGATTCCAATTTTAACAACCAATTCTGTGGACATGGCTTAGGTGGTTGGCATGGCTTGGTGGTCATGTGACTGGGTGGACATGGTTTGGTGGTCATGTTATTGGCTAGGTGTGGCCAACTCAATGTCACTCACATCGAGGCACGCATCTCCTTGCCTGTCCTCTCATGACTGTGGGGATGCTGCAACAGTCGTAAATGTGAAAAATGATCATAAGTCACTTTTTTCAGTGCCATTGTAATATTGAATTGTCACTCCACACAAGCAAAGTACCAGCAAAGGAGGGGAAAAAAACTCCAGAGAAGTTCCTGAGACAGGAAGACTAGTCCTGCCAAGAATGTAATAAGGATTAATGGAGAGGCAGTTTCTGTAAGCAACACCAGAATGTTTCCTTCCTACCTTCCTTATAGGATTAGGCCAGTAATTTATTCTAACAACTGGTTCTCTGAATTGCTTAGAATGTCAACAACCGGTTCTAGCAAATAGGTGCGAACTGATAGAATCCCACCCCTGAAAAACTGGAATCTTTGTTGACTTTTTGCTGAAAGAAGAAAAAGTTGAATTGATTCATCACTACTGCTTTCTTCTGCCCCACTATCTGGCTGTCCATCTGCATCTGGAAGTCACACAGGATCTTATTCTCCATGATCTTCTATGGAATCTTTCATCTTGATTTGGGAAAGTCTAGCTCACACACTGTGCAAGGATAATCCTATATACTATGCCAGCTACTTGGTTGTGCCTCTCAGTGCATGCTTTTCCTGCCTGCTACATACATCCTTCTCTGTGATGGACTAACTCTGAGATCTCTCTGCATAGTCTGAACAGCAGTTCCTGACTAGTATGTGGTAGATCCCTTGTTTCAATGTTCTTGTGCTGCTATAATCAGTGCTTCAATTCTATTGGTCGAATCTTTTCCCAACCACTGGTAGGACTTCCCAATCACAATCAGCTCAGCTGTCTCTCATAGATATATATCCCATGCAGGGTCCCATGTACGTCCTTTATTTGATCTTCCTCCCATATCTGCTGTGCCTCAGGAATTCTCTCAACAGCTCATCTTTGGTTGCCATTTTACTGATACACTCCTGGATGCTCTGGATTTTATTCAGGACAGTAGTTCTCACACTCACCAAACCCCACTCACCCACTTTTCAGCTGGTGAACAGTATCTGGGTATTGGACTAGGAGTGGAAACCTCCATATGTTGTGAATATGTTCAAACTACATCAGCTGGAACCTTACTAGTAAAATCCCTAACTCTTCATCTCAAATATGAGAGTGACACAAACTAGGAATCATGCTGGCTCAATCATCATCTAGATTTTTTAAAATTCCACACCAGAACAAATCATATAGATAAGGAGAACCTGGAATTGATGGGATATATGTCTGTTTTTCAGAAGGTGCCTGAACAAATGCCTGCAATTTTCTTGGCAAGGTTTTTCAGACCTTCTTTCCTAGGACTGAAAGAAAGTGCCCAAGATCACCCAGCCGGCTTTGTGCCTAAGATGAACTTATTGTCTCCTGGTTTCTAACCTAACCTCCATACCTAGAAATATATCTGTGTTTTTAAGTTTTCTTCTTCTTCAGTTCATTCAGTTTTAATTAATACATAGCAAACTAAAACATGCACATGGGTGGGGGCATATTGATTGACTTCTGTTCTTTGTGCTTTCCTGTCCATCAACTGGAGGGAAGGAGCTTCTCAGCATTTCAAAAATAGTGTCATTAAAGTGATCAGTAAGCCAGGTTTTTGAAGGATTGGGCAGCAGAATGGAGGCACCCATTGTCTCATCCAGAGTATCATTAGTGGCTGTTCATCTGTTATGATATTCAGAGTATTCACTACTACAACCAGTAGCAAGCCCATGCCTTGCTATGAAACACTCCTGAGGTTGGATCCAGTTGTTCCTTTTCCAGATGCTGATCCAAAGTCTCTGTGCTGTCTAAAGAAGACCCTGGATCCCAACAATCCTCCATATTAACCTGAAACTGGTATATCTAATTTCAACGAGAAGTAAAAGAGAGGCATTGACCCTGTCAAGTTAGCAAAAGTTAGAGTCAACAGAGTTTGGGTGATATAAATAAAGTAATTCTTTAATCTCAAGAAATCATTTGAGCATGAAGAGAATTGCACTCAAGCAATCTGTTGTATTTTGATTCTCTAATTGTTAATTTGCCCTGGACCGCAAGACCAAATCCTACAATTTTATCAGTGTAATTCTCTCCTCCTTTTTGTCACTTTTTTAAACTAAATTAAAAAGCTGTCTCATTTGGTTACAAGGTATTTAAAACTGCATCCTAAACATCAGTAGGGCATTGGTCTTCATAATCCAAGTAGCTGTTCAACAAAATGAATGAGTAGGTTCCAATTTAAAACAGGAACAAATTACTCTAGACATGTATATCTGCATTGAACTGATATATTTACATGTGTACATTTATGTCTTACACACAAAGAGAGATTAATTAGAGAGACTGAGATGGAAAAAATATCAATCCCTTGCAAATGAGAACAGGAATATGCAAGATTAGTTGAACTCCTTTAGTCATTTTCTCTTGAGTTGATGCTGTTTCTCCCCTAAAGATAGTTTCCTTCACCCTAGTTTATTCAAACTGTCTTAAAATATTTTCTCACACCCTTCCTTCAAGCCAATTTCTCACTGTACATTTAGCTTTCCTAACCTCGCAATCCCTTCAATCCCTGTTGTTAACATTTTTTTAAAAATCCCATTTTTGCTGCGAAGAAATTGGAATACTTGAATAATTAGAGCTTCATTTTGTTTGTCACGCATAGTTCACTTCATGCTTACATAGAAAATAATGACTTTTCACAGTGTTAAATATAGCAACAGCCATGAAAATATGAATTATTATTAAGAACAATAAGGGATATTTTTATAACTCTCTGTGCCAAAACAAAGGTATTTCTGACAAAGAAGCTTCTTGTCAAAAAGAAGTAATACCTTTTTCAAGTGTACCATTTTAGGTGAACAATGGCTGTGAAGAAAACTTGCAGGACCCCATGTAATAAAGGAGAAACAAATCTTCATTCATTAGTTGCTGTTGCTACGTTCGTCTTAGACTTGGTTAAAAAAAAAGACTTGTTTGTTGTAAAACAGGGGTGTCCAACCAATGGTGGGATTCAGCTGGTTCACACCTATTCGGGAGAACCATTTGTTAACTTTCTGAGCAGTTTGGAGAACCAGTTGTTGGAAGAAATTTCCTTTTGTTTTTTTCCACTTTACAGGGCTAATCCTGTAAGGAAGGCAGGAAGGAGACATTCTGGTGTTGTTTCTAGCCTAATCTTTTATTGACCTGCTTACAGAAACTGCCTCTTGGTTAAGCCTTATTACATTGTGACAGCTAAAGATTCTTGGCAGTACACTCAGACTTAATGTTGCCTGAGGGTTTTTTGTTTTTTTTTTTTGTTTTTGCTGGTACTTTGCTGTGCTTTATTAGGGATGTGACTTTCTTAAAGGGGAAGGGTTGTTTTAAGCTTTTTTTCACTGCTTTAGTGGTTCCTGGCACTGTCCTTCCAAGAGGCAGGATGCCAGCACTGATTGGCACTTATTTTTTATTGTCTTTCTGGGGGCATGTGATTTTTCCTTAAATCTGGATGATTTCCTGTGGATATCTTGTGAGGGTAAGTGAGACCAGCTGATATCTTTAAATGATGCAATGGATATAAGGATTGCTTCTCCTGGGTGTGAAAGGATACTTTGTCAGTTCACTGACCACAGGAGTCTCTTGTCTATGAGGATTCTTCATTCATTCATGGCTGTCACAAAGGTGCTTTTTTCAACAGGCAACTGGACTTTCTTGGTTTCCAGAAAGTCCAGTTGCTTCTTAAAAAAGCACCTTTGGTGCTTTTGCATTGCTTCAGAGTGGCCAAGGCACATGATTGCTCACTGATAGTAAGGTAGAGTGTGGATCCTCCAATTCATTTTAGTTTTCTCTCATGATAATAAAGCTTAGTAACATGGCACCAGGCTTGAAATTTATTTCGATATCTGTGGCATGTACTAATTTTATTGTGATCCTGACAAGCTTGGGAGGCTTGAACCTAGGTCCCCTGTATAATTTGTTAATTTGTCTCTTTAGTTTGACATTTTGTAGTCCAAGTATGCCCACCCACTTTCTGGAAAGTTTAAATGAACTCTCTGCTAAAGGGTTTCACTTTATGAACAAGAGTTGGCTGCTGATAGTTATCATTGCATTTTAACTATTTTAATTCTTCAAGGTGCTCTCTGGCATCCTGCTTGTAATTCCAGTTCTATTCTAATGATTGGTATTTAGGGCAGCTTTTTGCAAGCAAAGAAGCTTTTTGTATTTTTGTACAGGTAATCTTTGACTTACAATTCATTTAGCGACCATTCAAAGTTACAATGGCACTGAAAAAAGTGACTTATGACTGTTTTTTATACTTATGACTTTCATACTTGACTGTTTTTCATACTTATCCCCACGGTCACGAAAGGCTGGGCAAGACAAAGCGCCCCTCGACATGAGTGACGTTGAGTTGGCTACGTCCACCCAGTCATGCCTACCCAGCTGGTCATTAGGGCAGAGAACTAGTTGTTAAATTATTTGAATCCCACCTTTGCAACTTTAATATCTGTGGACTTAAAACTATACTGGCTGGGGAGTTCTGGATTCTGGGAGTTGAAGTCCATAGGTCTTAAAGTTGTCACGGTTGGACATCCCTGTTGTAAAATGATTGAAGTCACAGCAACCATTCAGAGCAGTTACATCTTTCCTCAAGTAGGCATTTAGATGGCTCTCCTTTCACAAACCTTACAGCAAAGCAGTGCTCTGAGAATTAAGCTTTGCAATGAAAGTAATATTGAAAATTATTTAAAAGTAAAAGTACACACAAATATACCAATATATTTTCTGAAGCCTTCTGCAGCAAATATCTAACTCTGAGGAACTTTCTCTCATAGCCATACTTCAATCATATCCACATCATACTCGGTACAAGCATCTTCAGAGAAGCATTTTTGTGGGTCCAGTCACAGGCACCTCTTTGAGCTTTCCAAAACCTGAGATACTGTAAATGTGGAGTTCCAGATCACATGGAAAGCTAATCTGATTTCTGTACAGATGTCCATGTCTAAAAATCAGCCTCAAGGACAGAAAACTATGCCCTCTAATCAGTGGTGGGATTCAATAATTTAACAACTGGATCTCTGCCCTAATGATTGCTTCCAACAACCAATTCACCAAGCTGCTCAGAAAGTTAACAACCAGTTCTCCCGAAGTGGTGCAAACTGGCTGAATCCCACCACTTCCTCTAATTATCCATAGCTTACCTATTATGCCCAGATTTCTAAAAGAAAGTGTTGCAAATAATATATATTTTAAAAATTACCTCCCTCCACATTGCTCTTGTACGTGTTATTGCTACCTAATTTTAAAGTCCTATTCTAATTTTATTCTTGAAGCAGACTGTCCTACTGAGCTTCACATATTTCAGATATAATGCTGGAAGAAGAAAAAAGCTTTTTAAAAAAACAGTTTTCTGTAGCTACGCATGTATTTTATTAGATATGAGAGAGTTTGAGATAGGCTGTATTCTTGAATTGAAACTATGTACAGTACAGTACTGTGACTTTTGTCACAGAATAAGAGAAAATTTGAGACAGACAATAGAGTTTCACACATCCATTCTCACTGACTTATTGCTGGCTAGCAGTTAAGAAAAAACTAATTAAAAAGAAAGCTACAATATCATCTTTATATGTAATTTTATGAGTGTCCAGAGATTGCTTCCTATTAATTTTAATTCATGTTTTTGTTAAATATGTATATTTTGCCTTTCTTCAAGGAGCTGAAAACTACTCATACTAGGAACTCATTTTGTTTAACCTCTACAACATAAACCCTGTGCCTATGGAGATTCTCAGTCATCCAGGTCATGGTTGTTCCAAAGGTGCTTTTTCAAGAGACAACTGGACTTTCTGTTTTTTTTTCTGAAGACATTTCATGTTTCATTTCTTATCCAAAAAACTTCTTCACCTCTGACTGGATGGTGGGGAATGGAAGGATTTACACTCCTTGCATACAGCTGATTATTTACATTCTTTTAGTGAGTTCTTAAGGCCACCTGGAGGTTTATCAGTGTCAACAGGGTCACCTGGATGGTGGAAAATGAATGTGGAGACATCTTGGAGCTGTTGAAAAGACACTGTTGTAGATTGGAGATAGATTATATTGTACCTCTCCCCCAGTGTTGAGAGCAGGCTGTTCCATTTGGACACAAATGGCCTCTTTGACTCCTCTTTCAAACCAGGAATCCTCTCTGTGGCTGTCTTCAAAATACTGGGCTTTGTCTTTTAAGTCCAGATGGACTGCTGAATCCTGATGGGTTTGTCCTCTTATTTTGCCCTATTCATTTATGAAGTGGCTATAATGAAGTGCAAAGATGGGGAAGAAGAAGAATTTAAAAACATAAAGGAAGCCCTCAAAATGTGTGGCTATCCCAAGTGGGCCTTCATCCAATCTCAAAAAAGACCCCACAGGAGTTCCTTCATAACAGACAACAAAGAGAACAATAAACAAAGGAACATTCCATACATTGCAGGAATACCAGAAAAGCTCAGGAGGATCTTCAGCCAACACAACATATGTGCAACACTTCAAACCCAAGAATACTCTAAGGCAGAAGCTTGTCCACCCCAAGGACAAAACACCCAGACACAAACTGAGCAATGTGACATATGCAGTACAATGCAGTGAGCCATGTTCAGTTCTGTACACGGGAAACAAAACAACCACTTCATAAACATGCATGGCACATCCAGAGAAATGAAATGTCTTCAAAGAAAAACCAGAAAGTCCAATTGTCTCTTGAAAAAGCATGTTTGGGACATAAACCTTGTGCTGTAGATTGGACTGAGAAACAGCAATTGCCCTGAAATCACCTACAGAATTGCCAAGAATCAGGATGCAGCAGAGTGAATTGTCTGATGGACTTGCAGAGGTACAGCACCCCAAAGTTACAATTGTTTTTCCTCCCCATCGACCAGAATTATGTTCAAGGTCGTGTAGACTCCGAGAAGCTTCTTGTCTGATAAAAACAGGGAGGCAGTCATGTTTGGCTTAGAACTGTAAACACATGAAAAGGTCCTGGTGTTTCCATTACTTACAGAGTAATAGAAGAGAGTGATGTAGGAGATTTCTAAAGCTGATTTGTTCAGGGTAGACTGGTAATATTATCTGTGTCAAGGAGGAAAAAAATATAGTTGGTGACCCAGTAAAAGCAAACAAAACCAAGGGAGAAATCTGATGGAAGGGAATATTTGCAGAACAGTCTAATGGTCAGAAAAGACAGCTTTGCAAAGGTGCCAGATTCTAAAATGCCCAGAAAAAAATGTTATTTTCCCATTCTTTCCATTCTTTTTCCCATCCCTCTTCCCATTCTTTTCCTGGGGACAGAAATCACTCCAGAAGTAATAAGGCAGGGAAAAAAGTCAGGTGTACAAAGAAAGGAGGGGAACAGATAAGATACTGTAAAAAGCTCAGTTTGAAATGTATCTTTGTATGAAATTGTGTCTGTGTACTTAAGATGAAACAATTGCATGTATCAAATTTTACTATCAAATAAATAAGAAGTACAATTCTGTGTGTGTGTGCGTGTGTGTGTGTGTGTTTGTAAATTTTCTGTCCCATTTTCATAGTGTCTGACACAGTTTTAGTCCAACATCTAAACTACTATATGACATTAGCTAATTTTAGAAACAGAAACAGAAGTTTGATCTTTTTTTTCCAAAACCCCATGTACTATATCTTAAACTGCCATTCTGGTGAGTCTCATCTAGAATATTAGTTCATCTATGAATTCAGAAATAAATATAGCACAATGAATCATTCTAAAACTGAGATGGAAAGACTTGAACTTGTCTATTCATTTTGACCACAATTCTAAGAATGTACAGTCTTGTGCAAACAACAACAACAACAACAACAACAACCCATAATTTTAAAAGAGTCAGTCTTTTCCACAAAACTCCTTTACTTGGTCTGAAGTACAGAGAAAAAAATAATTTGGCTACTGCTACAAGTTACTTCAGGAACTATTACTGATTTCTGATGAGCTAATTTGCAGCTTAACAATCAAAAGATCACACTCTGTTTGCTATTACCGTAGTTCTAAGTATTCCTAAAATTTTAGTCCTTTTACAAATTGCAGACTGCACCTCATACAACCTTGGCTATGATGACTAAGAGAAAATGGTAAAGATTTCTCCTTCCAAGTCATTTCTGACACTAGGGGGTGGTCTTCTCCATTTCTTAGCCAAGGGAGCCAATGTTGATGGAAGATACTTCTGCAGTCATGTGGCCACACACTGAGACGCAAGGAACACTGTCACCTCCCCACCAGTAGTGGGATTTAAAAAATTTTACAACCGGTTCTATGGGCGTAGCTTGGTGGGTCCGTGGCAGGGGAAGGATACTGTAAAATCTCCATTCCCTCCCCACTCCTGGGGGAAGGTTACTGCAAAATCCCATTCCCACTCCATCCCACCAACCTGCTTTCCAGCTCTGTTCTCCTGTGCAGGGCAACAAAAGAAGACCCAGCCGATCAGCTGAGACTCAGGAGGCAGAGAATAGATGGGGGTGGGGCCAGTCAGAGGTGGTGTTTGCTAGTTCTCAGAACTACTCAAAATTTCCACTACCAGTTCTCCAAAGCTGGTCAGAACCTGCTGAATACCACCTCTGCTTCCCACAAAAGTGGTACCTATTTATCTGTTTTTATTTGCATGCTTTTGAACTGCTAGGTGGGGCAGGAGCTGGGGCAAGTAATGGGCAAAGATAATAAAAAAAACAGATCTGCCAACATCTAGAAACAAGTAAAGTAATAACTTGCAATCAGCACAGGTTTGTTCAGAACAGATCATGCTAAACCAGTCTTATTTCATTCTTCAACACAGTGACTAAACTAGTAGACTAACAAAATGCTGTGGACAGAATATATTTAGATGTCAGCAAGGCATTTGGCAAAGTAGACCACAACCTACTTCTTAATAAAGGCTAGGTCACATCGCCCGACGGATGCAAAATGAATGTAAAAGGACACAGCAGACAGCCAAAAATCCGGGGGTTGGCTCCATCCGTTCTCATCCGCTCTCAAAAGGGGCAAAAATTTGAATAAAGAGAACGGAAAAGAACGGACGGGGGGAGGACATAGCGCGGATGTAAAACGGATGCTCAATGGAAGCCTAGCGGATGAAAGTTGATGGAAGCAGATGGCCCGTCCACAGGGCTTCCGGGGGAGCATAGCAAAGTGGACGCGCAGTGGATGCCTAGCGGATGCAGAGCGGATGCAGAGTGGATGCAGAGCGGATGACGCAGATGCGTAGCTGCATCCGCTTTCATCCTTTCTACGTCTGTGCTACTAACGCTGTGTGTCCTTTCTGTATCCGTTTCACTTCCTCCCTGTGTCCGTTTTCCGCTGGAGCAGATTTGAGTTGCGCGGATGTGCAGCGGATGCCTAGCGGATATAGCGGACGTGTAACGGATGATGATGGATGTATAATGGGTGTTCCCCGTATGCGTAGCGGATGTAAAACGGACGCGTTGGATACTTCATCCGCTCAAAAAATTTTGTGCAGCTCAAAACTGTTTGAGCGGATGAAATCTCAGTAGACAGATGCTGGACGGATAGAGAGTATGAATCACAGACGCAGTGAGTACACAATGGATGCATCGTGTTTTCCAACGGATGGCAAGCGTTTATCTCCGTTTTACATCCTCTTTGCATCCGTTGGTGCAGTGTGACATGGGCTTAAGCTAGAAAAAAGTGGAATAGATAGCACCACCATGAGATGGATTTGCAACTGGCTGGCAAAGCATACTCAACAAGTAGTCCTTAATGGGTCTAACTCTACATGGAGGGAAGTAAGCAATGGGGTGCCACAAGGTTCCGTATTAGGCCCAGTACTCTTCAATATCTTCATTAACAACTTAGATGAGGGAATAGAAGGGGAACTTACCAAATTTGCAGATGATACTATGCTGGTAGGAATAGGTAACACCCAAGAAGATAGGCTCAAGATCCAGATAGATCTTGACAGACTAGAACACTGGGCCATATCTAATAAAATGAAGTTTTCTGACAGTGAGAACAATCAACCAATGGAACAGTTTGCCCTTTGATGGACATTGTGGGTGCGCCATCACTTGAGACTTTCAAGAAGAGATTGGACTGCCATTTGTCAGAAATGATGTAGGGTCTCCCACTTGGGTGGGGGTTGGACTAGATGACCTACAAGGTCCCTTCCAACTCTGATTATCTGAATTTAGCTCACACTCTTGTGCGGTGCTGACTAGCTCAGTGTCTTTAACCCTCACATCCCACTGAAGCTATCCTCCAAAATATTCATCAGGAACTGTTCTGGTCTAATCTAGAGCAGTACTTTATCATATATACAACTTTACATTGTGAAGTTCATTTTGAAAAAAAAAGAATACAAAAAAAGTATGTAAGTATGAAATGATGACTCAGCAATACTAACATGAATAATTACTGGGCATCTTAAAGACAAATCACTGTCTTATGGCACAAGCATTTGCATTTTAAAGCTGTCTTGCCTTTTAATCTACAATCTTCTATAATTCCATATTTGCCAAGTTAAACCTTATAATTTAACTATGAGATTGAAATCATTATTATCTTTACTTTATAAATAGACATAGAAGCTAAGCCAAGCCTATGATTTACCTAAGTTCCTCTACCAAATTCATGATATATTACTAATAATAATAGTAGTAGCAGTAAGCTGGTATCAAAATAATTTTACAAGAGATAGGACTTTTAAGAAAAAAAAGAAAGCAGTAACTTTGTTGGAATTTAAGAGATCTGGGTATGGTTCTAAAAATCCAGAGCCATGATTAATGAATCATCAACTCAATTATAACATAAATGAAGACTCCAGAACCCATCAGCTATGTTACAGACTGGGAGTAATTCAGGATATCTTATTATTTGGAACTGTGGAATTAATATTGTTCTTCAGCATACTGCACTATGCCCTTATTTCTCCCTTTTTGGCCCTCGTAGAACTCTTTTCTTTTTCCTCTACCCTTTTATCTTAAGATTCCAAAACAAAAAACTAAATAGTTTAATAAGAAGAAAAGAACTCGGCATCTCAGGTCCTTTCTTTTTTAATTTGCTAAGGCTCTTAATTAAACATATGAGCTTGAGGGGGGAAAAAAAGTCATGAAAGTGAGCATTCTTGTCCTTGGCAAGAAAAACAGCTCTCTGATAATGCAGTTACTCCTTCAGCCTTTGCTCAGCAGCACTTCTTACAGTTCTTCACTTGAATGTTCTTGCCGTTCTCTTCATATTTTTTAAACTCCTCACTATTTTTCCATTTTGTTTAAAAAATTCGTAATGATTTTCCTCACTATCATCATCACCACCATTTTGTTCTGTCAATGGTACGAAGCAATTCAGGTCACATTCTTACTGCTCTTTCCTATGGTGATTCACACCCTATTATATATCTTAGCACTTGAATCAACCTACCCCGATAATTATAAGATCATGAAAGCATCAGATTTAACGTTCAAGAATCAGGGTAATTCTGAGAAGCCAGAATAGAACTGCTTAGAAAAGGAAAGCATATCCCTTGCTGAAGATGGGATTTTATTGTAGGGGATAACAACATCTGGAATGAGGACTACCCTACTCAGAAGCTCCCTAATAAGAAAATAAAGCCTGTATGCCTATTAACATTTGATGAAGTATGAGAAAATGGCTGTGGAATTTGGATTTGTTTTAGGTGACCTTGTTTCATATTTTGATTTCTTTTCATCTGAGTTCCTGTTTGTTGTGCCTTCATCTATTGACATAGTGACTGGGTTCATACAACATACTTCACCAAGTCAGTTAAGGTTTAGCAACCTCATTTGCAAAAGCTAACTTTGGTTAGTATTAACGTTTATTTACTCTGTTTTAAATAAAGACTTAGATAAAGGCAATAAATGGTTCTGGGTGTTGTGCAAACTTCACTCATTTAGTTTGTAAGTAAGTTGGGTGAATCTAGAAAACAGATTAATATTCTCTAGTCAGATTATGCTTTCCTGTGGTAGTGAATATAGATATTATATTTTAAGTCTGATAGAAAGCTAGTGAGAGGAAAACATTCTACCCCACCCCAAAAAAAGAATAGCAAATATTAATAATGATGTTTGAGGAATCTTTTCTGGATATGGGCATCACACATCCCAGAGATGAAGATAACACAAAGGTGGTATTCAGCAGGTTCTGACCAGTTCTAGAGAGCTGGTAGCGGAAATTTTGAGTAGTTCGGAGAACCAGCAAATACCACCTCTGACTGGCCCTTCCCCCATCTATTCTCTACCTCCTGAGTCCCAGCTGATTGCCTGGGTCTTCTTTTGTTGCCCTGCAAAGGAGAATGGAGCTGAAAAGTAGGTTAGTGGGGTGTGGAGGGGATGGGATTTTGCAGTAACCTTCCCCTGCCACGCCCACCAAGCCACACCCACAGAACTGGTAGTAAAATTTTTTGAATTACACCACTGAAATAACAGATTTTATTCCCATGGTCCCTGGTGTGTTATTTTAGAGTTTTTTATTTGTTTTGATCTGACAGGATGAAATAGCAGTTATATGCATCAGTATTTAAATTGATATTCATGGTTTTAAATGGAAGGTGCTGGATGCTCTACTTCTTTAATTGCTCATAGGTTAAAATTTGTTAGGTTAAGTCTTCCAGATCTGAACTGCAAAAATCCAGAAAGACTTTAGATGGCAGCAAAAAATAAATAAATACAGAAAACTAATTCTTGGCTGTCACCTAGGAGTGATCCCAATTTTTGGATCCCATATAAGGAAGCCTGATTAGTGTTTATCTTTTACGCAGAACCATCCTTACCCATAGGCTGTTTGCTTTTGAAGCTTGACTTTCCTTCCTTCTCTTTAGTTTTGTTTTCCTTCACCATTTGTCCTGCTACCATATCTCCCTACTACATTATTTTCTCTATTGGTACAATTTGCTACTGGTAAATTGGGAACTTTGCAGACAAAGAGAGACCAGGCTTAGAAAACAGATTTTCTTGTTATGTTTTCCCATCAAAGTTAATGTTTGTACCAGGTGGCAATGAGACCATCTCAAAATTAAAAGGATGCTCTTTGGACAAGGTTAATTACACTGAAGATGAGAAAGAACATCCTATTTACACCAATGTCTCACCAAGGATAAGAGAAAATAAGTATGACTCTTTGATGACTAAAGACGTCTTCATAATTCTGCACTACAACACTTAATTCTCACATCAAAATATAAAATCTTATAGATGTTATGGCTAAGAATTCAATATTCAATCCCTTCTCACTAAACTTTTACTGGATCCATCAGCACAAGTATTTATGGAATGGATGTTTTAAAAGTTGTATATCTGTACAGGCAGTAATGGAGAGAACCCATGAGGTGGCATTTTGTATTTTCATGGACACATTTATCCACACATCTGATTTTAAGTGAGGGAGCATCTGTCCTTTCCTCCAAACAGACATCAGGGAACAAACCAAAAATGTGAAGAAAACTAGTATAAATATATATTTATATATATATATATTTGTGCTGTTCAGCTTCCTTCGGGTATTATCCCACGTCATTGTAGTGATTTCAAAGTTGTAGCAACATTTCAGCAGAATCTCATCTGCCATCATCAGGCTTCTGTATGGATGTGGGTCTTACAGCTTTTGGTTTCAAATTCGAGGCTGGCCTATTCTGATTGGCTGGGAGTTTTGGTCTGTATTCACTGGACTTGGAGTTTGATTGATTGTTGTTTCTGGTTTCTTCTGTCTGTTTTGTGGCTTTGATTGGCTGGCAACACTCTGTTCCTGTGTTGGAGGCTTTCAGTGCAGCTTGGCTTCATGTGAAAGGACGGCTGCTATCCATTAGGAAGCCAGGTTTCACCTGGGTGCCTGGTGGGGGTGTGTTCGAGTTGGAGGCATCAGAGGGAGTCTGTTTGTGCTCAGGTGTTTGCCTGGTTTGTGGTGTGGAGATCTTTCTATTTGAGAGTGCAGGCTTCCAAATGATTGACAGTCTGCTGGAATAATCTCTTCTATTCATGCTTTCAGGTCTTTTTTCAATCTCTATGGCTTCTCTGATGATTCTGTGACTGGGGTTTTCTATAGTGGCTAGGGTTTTAGTGCCATTGAAGTTGATGTTGTGACCTGTGGTTTTCATGTGTTGAACTAGTGAGGAGGTGTGTTCCAGCTTTTTTACTGCATTTTTGTGTTCATCTAGGTGGGTACTTATTCTTCTATTGGTCTATCTAATGTATGTGGCCGGGCATGATGTACAGGGAACTTCGTATATGCCTTGGTTTTCCAGGTCAATTTTGTCTTTGGGGTTTTTAAGGATGGCTGCTATTTTTTTGTTTATTTATTTATTTGAGGTTCTGCTGAAACATTGCTACAACTTTGAAAGCACTACAATGACATGGGATAATACCCGAAGGAAGCTGAACAGCACATATTTATGTGTATATATATATATATATATATATATATATATTTATATTTATATTTATATATATAAATATATGTGTGTGTGTGTGTTATATATATTTATATATAAAGTGTTAAAATATATACCGTATTTTTCGGACTATAAGGCGCACCTAAGAGCCTTAAATTTTCTCAAAAATCGGCCGTGCGTCTTATAATCTGGTGTGCCTTATGTGTGCAATGAGTTCCAAAATCTGTAAAAATGTTGCTGTGCGACTTTGATTAAGCTCCTCCTGATTGACTGTCGGACCATTTCCTGCTGACAATGGGACGTAATACGTATACTACGTATGCTGGCAGCGATAAACCAATCAGAGAATATTAAGTAATACGTGCAGTACGTACGCATTACTAAATAGGTACAGAATGTACCGGTACGTTTGACAGTATCTCCGCCATGCCTCCAGTAGGTATACTACTGGTATACTACAAAACAACATTTGTTTGTCTAAGGACCCCCGAAAATGGCACCAGTGAAGAGACATGCTTATGAGGCACAATTCAAACTACAGGCTATCAGTTACGCGGTTGTAAATGGAAATAGACCAGCTGCGAAAGAATTCAACATCAATGAATCTATGGTTCGGAAGTGGAGGAAGCAAGAAAATGAACTGCGTCAAGTTAAGAAGACGAAACAGAGTTTCCGCGGGAACAAAGCAAGGTGACCACAGTTAGAAGACCAACTTGAACAATGGATTATTGAACAAAGAGACGGGAGAAGTGTCTCTAGAGTCACCATTTGACTGAAGGCGATAGCATAAGACATAAAGATCGAACACTTTCAAGGAGGTCTGTCTTGGTGCTTTCATTTTATGAAAAGGCATCATCTCTCCATCCGCGCAAGGACTACCGTGGCGTAGCAACTGCCAGCGGCTTACAAAGAAAAGCTGGCCATCTTCCGCACCTACTGCAGTAACAAGATTACAGACAAAAAGATCCAGCCCAACCACATCACCAACATGGACAAGGTCCCCCATTTGACATCCCCGTGAACCATACTGTGGAGAAAAAGGGGACCAGCACGGTATCGATACGCACCACGGGGCATGAGAAGTCGGCTTTCACTGTTGTTCTTGGTTGCCCCGGTAATGGACAGAAGCTACCACCTATGGTCATTTTTAAGAGGAAGACGCTGCCAAAAGAAAAGTTTCCAGCCAGAGTCATTGTTAAGGCCAATCAAAAGGGCTGGATGGACGATAACAAAATGAGAGAGTGGCTGAGAGAGGTGTATGTAAAGAGACTAGATGGTTTTTTCCACACATCACTGTCCCTGTTGATCTGTGACTCCATGCGCGCCCATCTCACTGCTACTGTGAAAAACCAAGTAAAGCAAATGAATTCGGAGCTTGCCATCATTCCGGGAGGATTAACAAAAGAACTCCAACCGCTGGACATTGGTGTAAACAGGGCGTTCAAAGTGAAGTTGCGAGCGGCGTGGGAGCGATGGATGACAGACGGTGAACACACCTTTATTAAGACTGGGAGGCAGCGCCAGGCGAGTTATGCCACCATATGTGAATGGATTGTGGATGCCTGGGCTAAGGTATCTGCTTTAACTGTTGTCCGAGCTTTCGCGAAAGCCGGCATCATTGCTGAACAGCCACCTGGCAGAGACTGACTCCGACAATGATGAGAGGGAACCCGGCATATTTGATGGCGAAATTGCCCAGCTGTTCAATTCAGGCACAGAAGATGAGGACTTTGATGGATTTGTGGGAGAAGATCGATTAAAAAAATAATGTGAGTGTATTGTTAAATAGTAGAATGAAGTTCAAATAAACTCGATGTTTTGCTTCCGTTACCTTTTTTTTGTAGACTGTACGTTTTAGCATGCGCCTTATAATCCGGTGCGCCTTATAGTGCAGAAAATATGGTATATAAAGTGTTACCCATCAGTAACACTTCTATTCATTTCAATGGATTTATATCTCACAATATATAAATGTATAACAAAGTTGTTTGCTTAAGATGTTGCAAATCTTGTTTTTTTTACAGCAACAATTTAACATTTCATTTATAAGTAAACAATTTGACATGATTAGTCTTCCGAAAACTAAGAAAGGTAATCCCTCAGATAATAAAATAGGTAGAAATTGAAGTCACAAAAAATCCAGACTTTAGCAAGTGAAATATTACAGGAAAAATCTGAGAAAAGTTTCAAAAATCTGCAATCCAAAGTAAGAATGTGTTTTAACTGTAGTCATAATAATTATGATGGGTCCTTGGTGCTCTCTGAGCTTGCTTATTTTCTTGCAGGCATTTCATTACCCAAAGTAGGTAACATCATAAGTGCTAAGCAATAATTTATTAATTATTAAAATATTTGCAGGACTGAACTTTGGGCCTTAAAAAAAAACATCATTCTTAAATATTCAGAAAATAAAATTCAGAATGTATTTTTTTAAAAAAGAATATTGTACAATTAGGCTGGATTTGCTAACCTCAGAGGAATGTGGCATTTCATATTCCTAGTTTAAGCAAATGTTGCTTTTAACTGGAGTTCGTTCTACATTGTTCCCAAAATTTCGTTCCAAGCACTATCAATCTCACACCTTTTGTCTGTATTATACCAAGTATAGGGAAGAATAAAGATGGATATTAGCTGGAAAAACATAATACAGGACTTCTTATATTTGGAGCCAAAAGTTAGATATCTCTAATGTATAAAACAAAATAATTCTTGCTGGAGCAGAAAAAGTGAAGAAATAAATTCAGGTGGGACAAAAAAGGTGAGTTGCAAAATTATGAATGTTAGAATTCTGGAATATTGGAATTTCAGTGTAATTTTAAAATTTAGAAAGCATATGCAGATTTACTTGAGCTATATAGCCTTCAGAAATGATTTTGAAGCAGTGCTTCAGACTTCATTCAGTGTGAATGTGATGACTGTTAAGAATGCTGCATTTTTTTCAAATTTATATTTATTTATGTTTATCTATTTATATTTATTTTATAGTGCTGTAACATTCAGCCTTCTGAGAGGCTGCTATGTGCAAGTTAATACTAAAGGATAATTATTTGTAAAAAAGAAAAGGAAAAGGAAAAGAATTACCCTAGAAGTAAAAGCTCTACAGCAATGGTAATAAGTTATTCTATAGAAATCCTACCAAACAGGGAAAGGAAAGAAGATAAATTGTAAACAATATATACACAGACAATATTATACTGGAAATTCCAGAAAGAAGGCTCTAAAACTCATTGAAGAAAAAACTGAATAAAGTTGTGGTATTTCTCCTGGTGTCTGTTGAAAATGAAGTACTGATCTGAGGATAGGTATGGGATGAGACACCCCTCCAATGGAAAACAGATTGTCAAGACTGTCATCATGCTGCACCAGCCATGCTTCACCAGATGTCAGTCTGCCATAGACCACAGGGGAGAGGGGAGCTCCAAGGAGGAGGGAGCTAGGAAGGAAGAATCAAAACTACTCTTAGTGCCGTCCCATAGGAGCATCTGGCTGCTCCAAAGTCAGCTAATGGAATGCAACACTATCCAACCGCTGAACAAAGCCTGTTACCAAAACAATTTGGATGAATGTAATTGGACAGTTAAAGATAACCAGTGGGATGGGGTAAAATGGGAAACTAAATTAGAGAGCTTCAGGGCATGAAAACTCAATTCCAGCTTTGCTACAGTGTAAGTGTACTTGGCTTTAGTAAATACTTTTGCTAACAACTGAATCAAGAGTCTTTTCTAATTGTCCAAGTTGGGACAGCTGACGCAGATAATACAATAAATAGTCCAGATAAAATAATGATAATAATGCTAGTAATTGCTAAATGCTTTCAAAGGAACAAATAACATTGAGGAAATACCAAGAGGACAACTGGGTTTCCTCTGGAGAGTTTCTGAATCTTGAAATTCTCAGCAAACAGACATTCTGCCAGTAATTTTTTTAAAGCTAGAGTGTTTTTCTGTCTTTCTTTTGTAGAAATCAGTATTTTTTGTACTAAAGAACTTTTAGTTTGCCATCTCTTTGTTTTTCTATAACTTGATCCAAAACAATGAGTTGTCAACTAACTGAACAATTTTCTTATTTTCAGTTACATTAACTTAACATTAATTTACTTATTATTACAACCTGAATGTAACTGATTTTTTCAGTAAGACATTGAATGAAAGCTAAAGAACATTACTATTTATTAAATTGCAAATTGCCACTCATCTGTAGAACAAAAAGTCATCTTTAAATGTTTTCTTCTTTTCACTCCCTCTTATAAGAATTAACAATAATACACTAGAACCAAAATAGCTCCTTAAAACACACTACAATTGATTCATCATCACAATCCAACCAATGAAAAGTCCAAATTAATGAACTAAATATTATGTTAATTTAGGCAAAATTCTAGGCAGTTACTTGGGAATAAATCCCATTGAATTCAGGATGTATTTTGGACTAAATGACTGGATTCATAATCCATAACTACTATAGCTTAGATCTGCAAAAATTTCAGCTGTTTCCAGTTTTAAAAAATGTTTGCTAAGTGATCTGCATGTGTCTTGGGACTAAGGAGATCTGAGATTGTCATGCTTCTAAAAAGCACCCAGATTTGACCTTTTACTTCAGAGGTCTCGAAACTTGGCAGCTTTAAGACTTGTGGACTTCAACTCCCAGAATTCTCCAGCCAGCTATAGGATTACATAGGCAGTTCCTGGGAGAAGTCAGCCAGAACATTGGAGTAGGATACCACCAATGCATAGATGACATCCAACTTTTCCACTTCCTACCAGTTAACCCTGAGAAAACAGCTAGTTCCCATGATTATTCTTTGGGTAAAATAATGAATTGGATGAAATTAAACAAGCTACAATTAAATTCAGACAAGACACAAGTGCTGATGCTTGTAGCAAATCAAGGTTAGGGATTGGGGCTTGATTTATGCTAGATAGGATTGCATTCCTATGAACGAGCAGGCTAATTTTGGGAGTGCTCATTGACCTCCAATTGCATTTGCAACTGGTAATCCATGCATTTGCACAATCACAAGCTGCTTTCTATATGAACAGATTTGAGCTTCTTGTATTTGGCAGCAATTATACACCCATGTTTGAGTGCATCACAGATTACTGCCATGTACTCGATATTAGATTAGGCCTGACAATGCTTGGAAGGTGAATACATGGTCTAGATTGTTTTCTTCTGCATAGTTTTGAGAAGATATTGTACTCATATCTGTATCCAACTGTTGTCTGTAGTATACGTCAATAAGAAAATAATTCTGATCATTTATTTTATTAATGTCTCTGTGCCACCAAGCACTTTAAGCCACTTACAACAATATATTCATCATCATCTTCATTGTTTTAGCCATTGTCTATCCATTGCAGGATGAAGCCTCTTCCTCATGTTTCCAACCTATGGAATCTGGCCTGGAAACGTCCCTACAGTTTTCCTTCCTAGGGTTGAGAGAGAGAGTATCTGGCCCAAGTCACTTAGGCTTTGTGCCTAAGAGGGAACTACAAACTATAACTCTTGTTTCTTAGTTTCTGCCTTATTCCTACACCAACTGACTCTCACTTTGAGATTAATCCTTAATAAAATTAGAACTTTTTTTTCCAGAGCTGAATTCAAATATGAAAATGGCATTGAAGGCTGTCATCTAGCTATGGACATTGTTGGAATGAGTGCTGGAAGAAGACTGGAAGAACTGCATAAAGAGTTCAAGATGGAGTGGGGAGGAAGGCAAAAGAATTTGAGATCCCTCCCATGTTGGACTGGAAAGATGAAGGGAGTAGAAATTCTCCCTTCCTACTGTTGTTTTCCTTGGATTTCTTTTGATTAATAAACATAGTTATCTGCATTTCCTGAAGTATAAAATATGAAATAAATATTGATTGCTTACCCTGAAAGGCTAGAAAATCACTTCAAATGCTTTGGGAAGAAAGTAAGCCACAAACCTAGGCAATTTTGAGTTAAGAAAGCGATCTCAAACATCATGCAGGAACTTGTCATTTATTTAAAGCAACTCACTATGGACATGATCCAGGTACACTTACTTCCCAACTTGTAAGTAATCACAAGCAAATGAAGAAATTACCATAGAGTCAAAAGAACAATGCTTCTAATTTTTTTCTTAATTATGTAGCATGAACATGTAACATACACTTTGCAACAAGCCTGACAATGGGTGGGGGTTGTGCCAAGTATTTCCCCTCCTCCCTAATTCAAGGCTTGGCTTGTAATTTACCTGAGCTCAAAGAGAAGGTATAGTGCTACATCCTCCCTTTCCATATAAGACTTGTATCAGAAAAAGGGAAGAAAGAATTATTGTTCCCTTGTCCCTGTAGCAGCTACCTTTTTGCAGCTCTACCACCATTTCTGGTTTGTTTGTTTGTTTTTTGCTTTTCTTCACAAAGATAATTTATTTTGTTTACCTTATTTAGTTACCCACTTATGGATCCTGTCATCAGGTAATTTTTTGATATTTAATTTAAGTCTTCTCTGAGGCAGAATTTCATCCAAGCATAGATACTGATGCAGAAAAACGTAATATTTGCACTCATGATTTAGTCTTGCTTTTCAATATGAATTAAGAGCCAACATTACTCAAAAAAAGAATAATATTTCAAGACAATATCTGTTATTTTAAGAGATAACATGTCACTTACTACTTAATCTTGTTTGGGGTGATAAAGAGGGTCATGATTATTAAAAGTAAAGGATCGATAAGAGGGTTAAGGAGCCAACATCAACTTGTAGCAACTTCTGCTATTAGGATAGCTTCTGATGATCATCTCAGGTTGTGCAAACTTCAAACTGAAGCCCTAGCAAAGATATTAGATCCTGTGCTGGCCCAACAGGCACCCATATCTGTCCCCATATGACATTACCTGGGAATTTAAGTCATTTTCTGATTGTATACTTTCCAGGGACTAAGTTTATGGCATTCAAGAAGATAGGATTTTCAAGACTAGTCCCCAAGTCATGGAACTGATTTTTCAAATCTGTCTGGCTTCTGTAAATCAGACTGCTGTTTGGAGTTAAATTTTATATAAGTGCTTTAAAACTATGGATAAGAAAGCAACATATGGTATGTCATGTATCAGTAGTAAATTTAGCCATATGGAATTCTCTGGTCATATCTTCTCTTTTCCTAAAACCAGCCCAAAGAAAAATAGCCAAATAAAGATGATAGTTTAGCCAGTTTAGATGTAATAATGTAGCTTAACTTTACAAAAAGAAACTACTGTGAACATCGGGTTTCAAAGGGACTCTTTTTTTAAAAAAAAATTAGCAATGGTTTACCATATCCTCCAGACTCTAAACCAGTGTCAACCAATCTTAGCAACTTTAATATAACTGGACGTCAACTCCCAGAATTCCACAGCATGCCAAGATTGAGAAACCCTGCTCTAAACTCTGATTAAATTTAATTTTAGTGAATTAGAATTCAAATTATAGTTCAAATTTTCAAATTAAGATTAAGCACAATTTTTGCCTCAGGCATAACGGTAGATTCTGGTTAATTGAAAAGGAAAGGAAAATCTTGCACCCCTGCCAGTTTTGAGGGGAATAGGTAGGCTGGAAATCTAGGTTTCCAGCTGTTTTCATCCTTATTGTGCTAAACAATGTTCTAATGCTGCATGTGTACCAGGCTTGTATGTTCAAAATGCATTAACCTTTGAAGCGCAACAGATTGTGTTTCATCATTGTGTTTCATCACTATAGACATTTGAGAAGTGTTATTCTCATAACATACCCAATAGTGTGTTTCTTCATATTCTCTTTCATCTCAATGCCTTGTTCCCTGGCTGTTTTTTGTTTACCATTGCTATGACTTTGATCTAAAATAAAGGCAAATGAATGTGTTTTGAGAACTAAAATTAACATAAAAAGATAAAAGAATCCCAAGAATGAACAGCAAGCCAGTTTCACAATGAACCACTAGTAATTTTAAAGCATTTCACACCCAATAATTCCCCTTAACTATCTGAATCAGAAGCAGAATTAGTCTCCAGACCCCTTATCATCTTTGTTGCTTTTCTGTGTACTCATTCTATCATCTCAGCATATTTTTTTTGTATCATGGTAACTGGAATGCAATATTCCAAGTCCGTCCTCACTAATGCAGTAAACAGTGGTACTATCCTCTGTTGATGAAGCCTAGGCCTGCATTGGCTTTTTTGGCAGCTGCAGCACACTGCTGGCTCATACTTAAGTGGTAATCCACTAGGACACAAAAATCCCTCTCAGTTACTCTGTTGAGCCAGATAGGTCTATTCTATACCAAGGCATTTGGTTTTTCTTGCCTGAGTCCAGGATCTTACTCTTCTCATCACTGAAATGCATCTTATTGGATAGAATCCAATAATATAGTTTTTTCTACTGGGATTTTCAGTAATCGCGGAGATGGACAGTGGTGTTGTGTCCTTAAGAAACTAGAAAAATTGTGGAAATTGTCTATCCCATTTGTCTACTTTTATACTAGATGGAGAATTTCAAATGTATGTCCAGCTCTACATTTAGCTTCATTATCTGTCCACTTGTCATTGAACTGGTTGTGTCATTTAATGTTAGAAGAAAGGAAGGAAGGAAGTAGGTTTCCTTTATTTACGTTTTATTGTCCCAAATTTTCTATGAATGTGAATGCAATTATTGTATTTGTTGGTTTGCATCCTCAATATTAATATAATATTTGATGAGTCTTGAACATGCTATATCAGAAAACTCTCATACTTCTGGACTCATTCTCACACACAAAAAATAAAACTACCCATTTCTTAGCATTAATAAAAGATTCTTGGCACAGCAGCCTCTAATATCCAGCTCCCTCAAGGATGTTTTCAGTATTACAGATGACAAGATTGGAAAGAAAAAGAGCTGGCACAAACCACAGCAACCCAATGAATGGGTTGTGGCCTTTGAATGTGGCCTTTGGGGAAGATTCTTGAATAATTAAAGCATTAATTCATATACCCATCCTTTCTTCAAGCAGGCCAGTGTGGTACGGACAACAATATTCTTTCAATATAATTTGCTACTTTCAGTGCAGCTTAAATTCAATACAATATCATTTGTTAGGAATTAGCTCTCAATCTACAATCCTTCATTTAATTATGGTTCAAAGTTATGACTGCCTAGAAAAAGGATGTGTCGTCTGAACTTACATTTACAATCCTTCCACCAGATCTGCAGCCACATGTTCACAATTCAGGGGCTTGGCAACCAGCTTGCATTTATGATTGGTTGCAGCATCCTGTGATCACATGATTTGGAACTTTTTTGCCAATTTTTGGTTAAAAAAGAAACACCTTTTGGGGAAGCTGAGGTTAGGGCTCAAGAACCAAGAAAGACATATAGAGTTATTTATGAGCAGTTTCCTTTGTTCGTCCTCACCTATAGACAGAAATCTTGGCAAACTGCATCATTAAAAATATACTCTGAGGATTTCTAGGGAGGAGCCATTTTAACTCTCTTTCTCCCAATCTAAACTTTGCTGCCTCTTGGCCCTCTGAAATGCAGTCCTTCCCTCCTGGGAATCCAGACTATATCTCCTCATATCTGGATTTATTTAATGATCATGATGATTCCCTAAACAATCATTGTTAAAAATTGTCATAAAATCAGGTCAGCTCCACTTATGACTGCAATGACTTAATGATAGAAATTCCAGCCCAATTGTGGTTGTAAGTTGAGGTCTTTCCAGGAAGTGATATTTATGGCTCCTAAAAAGACAGCTGCTGGTAAATTTACAGAAATATGGTATTACATTTCAAAGGTCAGTTTAAAGGGAATAATTCCTTCTTAAAGTTTGGACGGAACCAACACCGAACCAAAATTTTATCTCTCATTATAAGAACGTTATTCCTTAGCTATCAAATTATTTACTTTTATTCAGAGGTGCCCAAGCCAAAAAAAGCACTTATTATGACTATTATCAGAAAGAGTAGTTCTCTTCATCCTGTTGGGTGAATTGAAAAGGAAAATGTTTGCATGACTATTCATATTTTACAGGTGCTTCTCTTAATTTTGTTGTGATTTTTCCACACCTGTCCTCTTACTTCCATTATTTTTCATGGAAAATATTTCCATTACTAATATAATTTAGTTAGTTGAAATTGTTAGTTGCAAAGTCACAAAATCTGAAAGCGTGCATGTATGCTGTGGATATTTTTTATATATTCAGTACATTAAAATAGAAACAGTTGAATAGAAACAGTTGAATGAAGCCTTCAAGGCCATTTTCACATTGGACTTCAGCTCTTGGGCTAACAGAAATGCTAGGGTCCTAATTTTATTAAGGATTAATCTAAAGGTGAGAGTCAATTGATAGTTAAGGCACCAGGCTGGAACCCAAAGGAAGTGAGTTCTAGTCCCATTTTAGGCACAAAACTAGCTGGATGACCTTAGGCCAGTCACTCCCTCTTATCCATGGGAAGTGGGGAATAGCAAACCACTTCTGAAATCTTGCCAAGAAAACTGCAAGGACCAGTTCAGGCAATTGCCAGGTGACAACACTGACTGGAAGACACACATACACATTTAAATCTATATATTCCTTAAAAAAATCCAACTATTTTTCCTATTCCTCACTTGGGGAAAAGTTTCAAAAAAGACCCCTCTACAAAATGTCCTGTGATATGGCATAGAGATCTGCTTTTTTAAAAAAAAGACACTAAAAACATACACACACTGGCATGAATAATGTGGCTCCATTGTTTCCAGATTTAGCATAATGGGTTTAGCATAACCATCCACCATGATTTATGAAACAAGTTATGGCTTAGTGTTATGAATAGTTGCCAGTATTTTGAATTAATAACATGCTGTCAGATTCCTGTAGATTGGTTAGTGTACAGTAATACTCCAGGTACCAAGCACAGAAGGATTGTTGACTACAATAGGGCTTCTTTTAAAAAGAAAATGAAAAAAATCATGGCATTACTTTGACAGAAAAAACTTATTGGGAATCACTTTGTAGATTTAGTTCATCCATGTTATTTTACTATTACTTTTACTATTACTATAATTTGGATTAATTAAATATTCTTTCTACAATTGCAACCATTCCACCACCATTCCACCACCACCCATCCCATTTGGCATTCAGTATTTCAAAATAATATGTTGCAAAGTTGCAATGAGTCTGCTAAGTAAAAAAATGAATAAATCCTATTAAGGAAAACAAAGCAACCATATTTAAAAGTCACTAACCTGCAATAATCTTTTGAAGATTTTCCCAATAGTCATAAAGAGATAGATCTTGTTATATTTTAAATATGAGACAGATTAGAATTATTTTCAGAACTTCTGGATATCACATGTGTGTCCAGAGTAATCTACTGCAGTGATTAAAATGAAACTTATTTCCTCCAATTATTGTTTAGCTACAGCTACAGCTTCCATAATGCTCAGCAGTAGAGCAGGTTCAAAAAGGTTGCATGCTAGATGTGGTAATTTATTTTTGTCACCACCAAATGCTAAGGTTGTTGCCTCCACCTACAAAAGCTATAATTATAAGGATCAAGGTTACCAGTATGCTTTGGCTTTTTAATACAGTATATTTTTTAAAAAAATATTTGTCCCATTTAAAAATATTAACATAATTTTCAGATTAACTCCATGTTGAACATGTTGTAACACAAAGTTTTATATATTTACTTTAAAATTGCCAACATGAGTATGACATGTAAATGAATGTCCTGTATGTTTATTTAAGAGACATCACCCCTTTCTTCTTCTTTTTCTTTGAAAAGGAAACATCCACCATTTCAAATGTCCATCTTTACAAAATAGCAATGTAATTAATCCATGAATTGTTCATCCCTAATCCTCCCTGGATTTTTACAGCATGTTATTAATGTCTTTTAGCCATTAAAATGTAGAATAATATGAATTGTACTTCAAGGTACTTGAAAGCACATGTTTCAACACGTTTGAGCAAAAATGAAAATGATGGGCAATAACCTCCCAAACTCCAGAATTTTAAACCTAGAATAGCTAAAGTTTAGTATCCACAGTGACACTAACAAACACAAAAATGTTTGAAAAACTCATTTTTCCAAAGACAACTTTAAAAATTCATTTACACAGCCAAAATTTATCTTATACAAAAGAACAGAATTTTTTTGAGACAATATAAAGTACAACTAATAACACAAAGAACAAGCCTGAAAAAAATTTAATCCAACCATTCTTTTTTTTTTAAAAAAAAAAAGAGAGATACATACCTCTACCTTCTAACTTGTTTCTTGACACTAGCAACCTTTTCAACTAGCTTGTTCACCTATATGTTTTTTTTATACTGGTTATTCTTGGTTGCTAACAATTTTTAATAATAAACAAAACAAAACAGAACAATGTATTGGCTAGGTGTGATTAGACACACAAGGAATTTGTTTACAATGCAAAAGGTCTCCATGTTCTTTACCAATGTACTTTACATTTTACCAATACTTTCCCAATGTAATAAAAGTTATAGAAATTAACTACATTAATTCATAAGAGGTTAAAAAAAAATCAATATCAGCAATGTTGTCATAGGAGAGAGAGAGAGACAGAGAGAGCAACAGAGACAGAGATTGATTTGCATACTGCAGCAGCAATAATTTGTGTTGCCAAAGGGGGGGAGAAATCAATTGGTACTTCACAGGCCAGCTCCTTCAATGTTGTATAGAAGGGGGAAAGAGACAAAACATTATCATTTTAGCTCTGCTTGATCTTATCTGGGGCTTCAATGCTGTCAAGTTAATTTATCCCGAACAGGACCTGACAGGAGCCAGGATATGGTTTGATTGCTGTAGGCCATCCAGTCTTGTTGGTCGTCAGGCAGCATACAATAATTGTTATTAAAGAGTTTTTGCCATTAAAAAACAAAAGCATAGCTTTTCAAAAATAAAAAGCTTTCAATAGTGGTGGAAATAAACTATCTTAGCTCTTCAACACTAGGAACACAGAAATTTTTTTACAAACTGCTACAGAAGATCCTGCGACAGTGCCCTTAAAATCACTTAAAAGAGAATGGTATATATCAACAAATTCACTAGACGTTTTCAGACTACAGAATCTACTGGTAGTATTTTAAATATGATCATAACTTTTAGGATTCATTTTAGTATTAAGATACTAAATATTAAACTGCAAGCAATTTGCTGCAGGCAAATGTGAAGATGAAATAGCAAGCATATCTGAAGTCAGTTGATCTTTAGCTATCATAAAAATGATATCATGAGCCACGGTGGCGCAGTGATTAAAATGCAGTACTGCAGGCTACTTCTGCTGCCTGCTGGCTGCCTGCAGTTTGGCAGTTCGAGTCTCACCAGGCTCAAGGTTGAGTTAGCCTTCCAGCCTTCCAAGGTCAGTAAAATGAAGACCCAGATTGTTGGGGGCAATAGGCTGACACTGTAAACCCCTTAGAGAGGTCTGTAAAGCACTGTGAAGCAATATATCACTCTAAATGCTGTTGTTACTGCTGTTATTCTATAATCTCACTAACATTTGTGTTACATGATATCTTCTAAATATCATTAATTTAGAACATTGCCATTTTTTTAAACTGGTGTTATAATGAAAACTAGTTTCTGAACCTTTTTCCTGAATCATTTAATTCAGTAAAGTGAAATTGAAACTGAAACTACATAAACTTTTTTAAAATAGGAAAATACTATAATATTTGTAGCTGTAGGCAACAGAAGATAGACTAATATAAGGAAGTTTTTTTAATTCTTCTTTATAATATGGGGAATATGGTGGTTAAAATATTGCAAGCGATAGCTTTGGTTTTAATTTTACATCTGCTAAATTTGTCAAATATTTTTCAGCTCATCAGTGTAACTGGCTGCATTCCAAAACTAGTAATATTTAGCATACCGCCTGCCTGTTGATTTTGCTGCAACAACTTTCTTAACTTCACACTCATCTCAAAAAAAGTAATAAAACAGACTGCATAGTGGAAAGAGATGAAAGAACATTTATGGATTTACTTAGATTATTAACCAACGTGCCATTTCTTTCACCATGATATCTAACAGGAAGTAACTATTTTTTCAGTCACAGAAATAGTATTATGATGTTTTGGTGTCAGCTAGCTGTTATACATTTACACATTAATTCAAATGCCAAACTGCTTTATTGTATTATTAAACAGAGATAATACATCAGACTGAAGAGCATTATTTGGACTAGAAAGAACATTAAGTCTCACTTTCATGACATGTGTCATTTCTTGATTTTATTATTCAAATGAGCATAATCCTAAATACTACATAGTATTTGACTGGAAATGCTCTTGCATTCAGGGCTTGCTTCTAAATAAACTTAACAGAACTGGGGCTTCAGATGGAGGCAGCTCTTGAGTATATAGTACGTGCGTATGTTTTGTTTTGTCTTCAGTTGCTAAATCTTATCCTTAATTTCCATAGCCTTCTGTGGTTCCATCACCTAATTTCTTTCCAAGTTGCCTTGATCTCAGCCTCCAACCTCATTTTCAGGGGGTACATATTGCTGTTCTTCTTGATTATGTTGCCAAGCAATACCAGCTGTACCATTCACCAGTTCCTAGTTTGGTGTATGGGAGTAGCTGGGCTTGTTGTAAAGGACCTATTTGCATCTTCTAGCATATTATCTAATGGTTATTTTTCCATTGAGTTTTGATAAATGGTTTCAAGAGCTGGGTGTAGCTAGTTTATCCATGAAATTATGTCTCATTTCAGCTGCTGTGCTCTGTACAGGTGGCAAATGATGTTTCAGGTTCAGATATTGACTGCACATCCAGTTCTTCTTATAGGTTTTCTTGAGTCTAGGATGTACTGTGTAGATGTATCTCAAGTTGTAAGAGCAGTTTCCTCTTCACTGTTTTGGAGCATTGGGAGATTAGCTGTTTGTCAGTTAGTGAGATGAAGGTCTTCTGTCCATCCATAGTTTCCTCATACATTTCATATACCTCCTCTTATTAGTAGCATCAATTCAGATTCTCTTATGTCATCCATGTATGTTCCCATAGTTCACTTATTATCAGATTGTCTTGATTCCTGGCATGGATCTGGAATAGATCTTTTTAATTCAAGCAATGTCCAAGCCAGCATGATTGTCCTAGTTTGTATCACTGCATCATTTCTGTAATAGGTAGGTGAACTGTCAGGAGGTTTTTGCTCAAGGACCCCAAATCAAAAGGTGACTGTCAGCCTTCAAGATTTTCTTCCTTTGTTTTGCATCTTTCGGCTGTCATAAGTTACGGGGGGAGAAGGGGGGAATGGTTATGGGAAGTGAGCTGAGGTGTTATGAACCAGAGCTGTATAAACTGGGGGGGGGGTACATTCTTGCTTAGGTTTCTATTTTATGCTATGTGCAGCTGCAACTCTTTATCAAACTATGTCAAGGCCAATGGACAGAAGCCTCATCACCACCTGGAGATGCCCACATGTTGATATACACAACTTTTAATTGGATGAACCAATTAAACCTATGGTAATTGGTTTAATTGAACCAATTGAACCAAATGAACCTATTGGGGGTGGGAACATTGCCATTACTTTGTATATGTGATTTACACACCCATTTTCTCAGATTCAGAATTCTTTTGTTGCTACCACTTGATTTCCAGTGAAAGATATCTTTTCTCTGATTAAAGGAGTCTAAGTATTTCTTTCTTGGATTTTGAATGGAGCACCACCTGTCAGTGACATTCTAATCCAGTATACAGTATATGTTCTAGTTAATAATGGCAGCTATTCCTTTTCTTCTTTTTCTTATTTTCTAAAGATCTTATGTGAAGTGATGTTCAACCCTGACACGTTTTTTTTCTGTCAGTAACAAGTGGTTAATGGTTTTGATATTTCATATGTATGACATATATTGTATATTTATAGCATTACTCTTTTTCCCTGTTCTTTTAGCTTTAAGCTGCTGCATCATAAACTCCACTGGTACTCATATTTGTCCTGTGCTGAGTTTATTGGATACCTTCTGATTTAGAGGACTCCTCTTCCAATGTCATGGTAATATTGTCCTGATTATAAATGCCCATTAAGATATTTTGGGCAGAAGAATATCAGAGGGAGTAACCATCTCCAATTATTGTATTTAATCTGGCTCTTCTTTCCTTCTTTTATAACCTGTTCATCATGAGTAAAGGCCCTGTCCCACTGCACTTATGGATGCAAAGAGGATGTAAAACGTTAAAAAAAGCTTGCCATCCATTGGAAAACGCTATGTATCCGTTGAGTGCTCATTGCATACGTGTTTCATACGCTCTATCCGTCAAGCATCCATCCACTGCGATTTCATCCATGCAAGAAGTTTTGAGCTGCACAAAACTTTGTGAACGGATGAACTTTCCACTGGGTACAATGTAAATCCGCGACATACAAGCAACAAACGTTCTATGTCCATTTATCATCCATTAAACGTCCGCTGTATCCTCTCTGCATCCTCTGGGCATCCTAGCCACTCACGTCCGCTGCAGCTGAAAACGGAAAGAGGGAGGAAACAAAAGGTACATGGAATGTCTACACAGTGTTAGTAGCACGGAAATAGAAAGGATGCACAGTGAATGGTTTGCATCCGATATACATCCGCGCAGCATCCCCTTTCTTTCCTTTAGGCGTACGTGATGCATCCGCCCCTTCTGCTATGCGTCCACTTCAAAATTCTCCCCCGGAACCCCTTCGGAGGTGTCATCCACTTCCATCCGCTTTCATCCGCTAGGCTTCCTATGAACATCCATTTAACATCCCCGCTACATACTACTCACGTCTGTTCTTTTCCATTCTGTTTATGCAAATTTTCACCACTTTTTGGAGCGGATGACAACAGATGGAGCCACCCCCGAAATTTTGCTCGTCCGCTGTGTCCTTTATGCATACATTTTGCGTCCGTCGGCCAATGGGACCGGGCCTTAACATTCCCAATAGCATAGTTCATAACATCATATGCAATCCCTTCATTAGTTCAAAGTAATAATTCTTGAAGGGGTTTACATGACTAAAAGGCCCGGGTTTTTTTGTCATTTTATAGCTATTCAGTTTTTTTGTAGCCCTGCGATTGCTGAAGTGAAGTTTACTATTGTTACATTTTTCTACATGTTGTTTCTATATTGGCAAGAGAGTTTTGACGATGAAAATTTCTGGCCAGTTAAAGGTCAAATAGACATTGGTGGAATGCCCAGAATCTGGGAAAAACAAGACCAACTGGTTAATATGGCAATCCTTCCAGAAATAAAGGGTTAGTCTTGGTTTTCCAAATTTTGGGACCAACTAAAAATTCTTTCTCTTTCCAGAGAAATTGTTGACATTATGAAATTGTTGACATTATGAAAAAAGATAATCTGTTTGATTATCCTAATATGTAAAGAATGGGTTGAGGGTGATCTGTCTGCGGCATTTGTCACTCAGTTGATTGTCAGGATTGATTTGACTGATCTGACTTCTTAGATAGGCTTCACCATCTTCCCTCATTTTTCTATGTGTATATCTCTTGAAGTTGTGTATATGGTGGAAGAGAACAATCATCCCAATTAGAAGTATACCACTCTTCAGTCAAGGGTATACAACAAGAGTGTCAAAGTGGATTTCTTCAAGGGCCAGATCAGCATTGTAGTGATCTTCAAGGGCCAGCTGGGGGGGGAGATGGGATGGAGGCCTCCAGCTCTTGTCAGGATTCCAACACTTAACGCCATTTAAATCATGAGTCTCCAGACAAACAACAAAGGGTTTTTTGTGAGTTAAAAGATATGGCATTGCCTGGGTGTAGCCGACTCTGAGACACATAATTCATTGTCACCCTTGACCCTGGTTTTTCCCCACCTCCTGGGTGTATCATAATTCATATTCTCCAACGGGACACATCCATAGCCAAGAGTCATCAATCATACTCTCCAGTTAGAATTTTGCACAGCAGAAATCTCGGTCACCTAGAAACTATCTTTGAAAACATTTATGTAATGCAAGCTGCCCACTGCTTTCCCCTCTCTTTCTGTTGGCAACTCTAAAAGACCACAGAAATATTTTATGAGTTGACAGCTACACTTTACTGGACAAAATGGGGTGTGGGGGGCCCCATGCCCCAAATACCCCATTTTGGCCAGCAGAGTGCTGCAGGAGGCTGTCCAGGCTGAAAATGGGCTGCACGGGGGCCATGCACAGTCCCCTCTCATCCAGTTTTGGCTGCCAGAGGCACAGCCGGTCGGTCTTTTACTATTTCCAGGCCAGCCCCATGGGCTCGATTTAAGCACTGATTAAGCACCAGGGATGCCTTGAGTTTGGCACCCCTGGTATACAATAACTGAATTCCCCTGCTAGAATCTCGATACAAGGAGTGTCTTTGTAATAAAGGCATCCATTTTCACAGATAAACAAACTATTTTTATTTATTTGATTTATATGCAGTACATTCTACAGAAGAATACATTTGTGTTTCTCTTTTGCTTTCCATAAACTCAGACCAAAGAGTTTTATTACCACCAAATTATATTAGACACTTAACATTTTACTTTAATCTGACTCTCCCCAGAATTTAAAGAAAGGTATAATAAATCAGTCTTTCCTGATGCTGTCTGAAATTTTATTTAGGATGGATATGTTGTGTCTATTTAATGTCTGGCTAAAGTGACTGTCTATTTTATTATTAGCATTTCTGTAATGTTCAATTAGAAGCATTTTTTGCTTTCTACCTTCTATAATACAGTATATAATATCATGAGATACAAAAGTTCAGTGATGTTGCTATATGTTTAGTAAATCTTCTGGAGGAGTATTTATACTCATTAGTAACAGATTTAAAGAAAAAAAATCTACTTGGATTCAAAGGGAGAGGCAATTTACAATTTTCCACAATATATTTTTTGTCCTACATTTCTGCGTAGCATATCATGTTTTCATTGGCTATGGATAAGTCCTCATTGAACAGAACGGATATCATAGCAGACATGTGAATATTTATGCAACATAACTATTTGCAATCTAATGAATGGGAATCATTTGAAAGAAAAATACACAGAAAGTGGAATAGGCTCTATAGTGAAAAAGCAGAATGCCCTGTCCCCCATCTATTGTATGTAAGAAATGCATACACAGTTCCATTCATTGTTAGCATAGGACATCTGAAAATGATGCACCTAGAAATGTGGCATGTAATTAAAAACATATCAACAACACATATACAAATGAGAAGACAGAAAAGAAAACAAAAAAGAGAAAAAAGAGAAAAAAATAGAAAACAATTGAAAACATTCTCATTTTCAACAGTTTGTAAGATCTATTTTTAATTGTAAAACTAATAAAATTTGTTTAAAAAAAAAGAAATGTGGCATGTAGAGTGATTGTGTAGTTGTTTGTTTGTTATCCTTCATTGGGGAGAGTAAACAAATACTCAATATGTAGCTTCTAAACTTGGATCCCAAAAGGAGACAAGTTTGTCAGAAGGGCAGGAAAAAAACCTGTAGAACTCATATTAAGAACATACCATAAATTTTATCTACTCAAATACTATACCAAAGTTTTTGGGATTTGATAACAAATCCTGAGTTCTGAACCATCAGCAACAAATATATAACTAATACAATCAGAACTGTATTTTCAAGAACATCCTAAAAACAAGGCCAAAGTGTTATACTGTTGCATGATACAAGTCCAAATTTTTTACTAGTTTCTAGCTAGCTCAAATTTGCAAAGGTTCCTAGAAAGCACATAAATACATATTCAAATTCAGCCATGAACTATCTGCCATTTTTCTATTCATGCTTGAAAATGTATGTTCATCACAATGGTTTTAAATTTGTTGTATTTTTATTGTTGATTAGATTTTTACTTTGTAATTTACTTTGACATGCCTTGGGAAGAAATCTTATAAATAAATAATATTACTGGATTATGAATTTCCATTTTTGAAAAATAAAAAAGAAGAACATTGCTTCCAACCTCTTTCTGTATGAAATTGTAGTTGCCAAGATTCATTTGCTAGTAAAAATAAAGTTATGCCTTCAAAACCATTTTTACCACTAATTCCTTTTAGCCTTTTATTTTGCCCTGTCCCTCATTTACCATGGTGCACTGTAATAAAAATAATAAGTCTGGTTTGCAAAATTCTGGATAACTGGCAAGAGGGCAGCAAAAGTACTAGTGGTCATCTGAAAGTTTGTACTCCATATATTTCAGCACCAGTTCTAAGCAAGTTCTCTGACTTCAGCTATCAGTCCCTTCAAGCTGTCCTAATGCAGGGAAACAGGTTTCTTTCTCTGCCCCCTATTCTTCAATTTATATCACAGTTCCCCCTGGAGTCAGGCAAGACCCTCTTCTCACAGTCACTATAATTTTCAGGCCGAGCTCTCCCCAGTTGTTCCAAACATCACTTTTTATTTTCCCTCCCCCTCTTATTTTTTAGTTCCCATGGCAACGAGAACTAATCAGCTACCTGACTTATATTGTAGATTAATCTGGCCATTCATTGCTCAAGAGTCACTGTTTGTAATTCCAGGACTGGTAGACTAGAAAAATAAGATGTACTTTTCAAATTGAACTAAAACATCTATAGCTTGTCAAAGTTCGCAGCACAACTTTAAAAATCCCAAGATTGACAAGCACGCTTAGCTGGGGCTTAGCTGGGTTGTAATATAAATATTATCCTTAATTTTACCCTTTTCTGCTTCTCACAGAATGCCCAGGAGTTACTTCCAAAAAATACAATATTGTAAAATCAAAATTCTTATTTCAAAATACAACTGCCAGGCCTGCAGAAATTACTGCAGGGCAAAAATTAAACAGTCTTAAATCATGTCTATAACAAGAGTAAACAGCTCTTTGGATACTAAATCTAAGAACATTTAAGTACGTATTAAACAGCAGTTTGCAATCTTGAGAAACAAATTTATGATCTGCTGTTAAGTAGAAATAATATCACATTTTGGATAAAATATTGTGTGGACCTGTTTCAAAATCAGACAGAGAATACTGCAGGTCCCATTGTAGAAATAGTTTAAAAGTGAAACTCCTACCAAGCCTGCCTCTTTCAGAAAAATACACTGCCATCCAGATAGATTTGAGCTGTTGAATTCTGATTGACAGTTTCTCTGTCTCGTCAGGTCTCTATTTTACCTTGCCATTGTACAGATACTAGACACCAATTTAGCATGTCTGTTATCATTATTATTGGATTCTGGAATCCAAATTGAGATACAGCTGATTAAGTTTACCTGTAAACAATGATTCACGTTCCTGTTAGTGAGCCATCAGCCAATATCTGTTCAGGTTTCCTCTCTCAAAAAATTGTGTTTGGGGGCAGGTGTGGGAGAGAGAAGGAGTCTGCAGACTAAAGAAAAGAACACTGGCCTATATACAGCAGAGTCCAAGAAGTAAAAAATATTTGCTGTCTCAAACAAAACAAAATAGAAGTTCAGATTGGCCTTCATATGGGCCTCATTCAAATACATGTGTTCTAAATGTTCCTCAAACTGGCGTTCATCTGATACCCCATCCAGCTTTTTAATATATTATAGGGCTTGCTTGATTTTGCAAAATAAAGGAAGATAATTAGAAGCAACTGTGTCCAAATGATATTTTAACTAAATAGCTAATACAGAAAATTCCCCATATATATTCAAGAAGCTATCAAGTTCTGTCAAGTACTTGCCATTTTAATCAGAGTTGAACTATAGAGCCCTTGATGTCTCTGAGCTTGATTATTTACTTGTAAATGTTTCACTACTCAACTAGATAAAGCCCATGTCACACTGGCCAATGGATGCAAAAAGGACACAGCGGACGAGCAAAATGTTCCATCCGTTCTTATCCGCTCTCAAAAGGGGCAAAAATTTGCATAACCGGAGCGGATAACACGGACGCGTGGAGGACGCAGGGCTGATGCAAAGCGGATGCGGAACGGAAGCCCAGCGGATGGAAGTGGATGGGAGCGGGTGGGAGTGGGTGGTACATCCGCAGGGCTTCCGGGGGGCCTCAGCGAAGCGGACGCGGAACGGAAAGAGTGGATGCAGAGCAGACACCGAACAGATGAAGCGGATGCAGAGCGGAAGCCTAGCGGATCCACAGCGGAAGCCTAATGGATGCCTGGCATTAATTGCGCATGCGGGGAGGATGCATTGCGTCAGCCCCGCGGATATAACGGAAGCAGCTCGGAAGCAGGTCGCCATTCAGAGGAAAGACCTGCTGCCGGACAGATTGGCTGCCTTGCCTGCCCTGACTGCATGTCTGCCTGCCAGCCTTGCTGCCAGCCTCCCTGCCAGCCTTGCTGCCAGCCTCCCTGCCAGCCTTGCTGCCAGTCTGCCTGCCAGCCTTGCTGCTTGCCTTCCTGCCAGCCTTGGTTCATGTCTGCCTGCCAGCCTTGGTGCCTGACTGCCTGCCAGCCTTCCTGCCAGCCTTGGTGCCTGCCTCCCTGCCAGCCTTCCTGCCAGCCTTGGTGCCTGCCTGCCTGCCAGCCTTGGTTCCTGCCAGCCTCCCTGCCAGCCAGCAACCCCACAACCATGCGGAAGCACAGCAAGCCTCAGCCATCTGCTGTCAGCCCTGGCAAGAGGGATAGGGCTACCATCCCGCCCCCTGGCCCTCACTCTGGTTCTGCTGAGGCTTCTGCAGCATGGGCTCACTCTTCTGGGGCTGGCACTTCTGCTGCTTCTGCTTCTGGAGGAGCTGATGACAAGCACTCCAGCACCAGCAACCTCCACAGCACCTGGACCCTTCACCCCTGAGACTGAGTGACCAAGAGGAGTGCCAGAGACTCATTTTTGTGTTATAGCTTGTTGTTAATAAAGTCTATTTATGATTCACACACTTGCTTCATTTCTTTTTTTTTAATAAAGTCTTGGTGGAAACTTTTAGAAATGGTTTAAGCCTTTGCATGCTTGTGGGATGGGTAAGGATACCTGTGGATGGGTAATAGCTGTGGGATGGGCTAGGATAGCAGTGGGATAGATAAACCTCCAGTGCAAGCATAGTGGGACTGGATGGTCCACCCTCCCAGGTGCCACACCTACAGCTCTTTATTATCAATAATAATGTAATAATTATCCACACATGTCAACATAAACACAACTCTTTATTAAACGCCCTGTTCATTGTAGGCCAACCAAACATACATGGCCCAATCTCATCCGTGTGATGAGACAGGCTGAAGGAAGCATCCATTAAGCATCTACCATCCTGTCTTGCCACTCCACTGCTCCAGCTGGGGAGTTGCACCAGTGTCTCAGGAGGTTGCGCTGCTTCTTCGCTTCATGTGAGGCTCTGTTGGGGCCTTGCACATCCTCAGTGTCAATCAGGTTTTGCCCTTGCCTCCATTCCCCAGGCTCCATGTCCCCATTGGCTTGTTGGAGGTCCACAAACCTGTTCTGCAAGACTGGGTAGCGGGTGCGCATGAGATTGTGAAGGATGCAGCAAGTTTCCATGATCCTCCTCACGGTCTCTGGGCAATGCTGCATGGTGGTGAGGAGTACCTGGAACCTGTTGGCCAGGATGCCAAAGGCGTTCCCCACCACCCGTCTTGCCCTGGACAGCCTGTAGTTGAAGATCCTCTCTTCACGGGTGAGGAGTCTGGAGGTGTAGGGCTTCATGAGGTAGGTTGTGAGGGAGAAGTCGTCATCCCCACAATGAAGTAGGGCACATCTTGTGTGTCGTTGGGCAGGGGTTCTGGATCTGGGAAGCCCACGATGAGGTTGCGTTCCAGCCCCTCCTTGAGGTGACTGGCATTGTATACCTGGGCATCTGAAGAGGAGCCGTTGCCTGAAGCATCAAAGTACATGAACTTGTAGTCAGCATCGACCATGGCGAAGAGGATGATGCTGAAGAAGCCCTTGGAGTTGAAATAAGTGGACCCCGAGTTGGCTGGAGATTTGCAGGCCATGTGCTTCCCATCTATGGCTCCAACGGTGTGTGGTAAGTTCCACTTCTGATACCACTTCTCTGCAACTTTCTTCCATCCTTCTTCAATGGAGGGGTACTGGAGGAGCTCCTCCTTGTATTCTTCGATGATGGCCTGCACCACTTCTCTGACCACAATGCTGATGGTGTTGGATGGCACCCTCCAGCCGTACTTCATGTTCCTGTAGGTGGTCCCTGAGGCCAGGTGGTGCAGAGTGAGTGCCACCTTGAGCCCACGTTCCAGGCTGGGCCGGAAGCTGGTGTTTACCTTGGTCAACCTGGGTGTCAGCCGCTGCACAACTTCGTCAAACATGGCTGGAGGCATCCTCATGAAGTTCTGGAACGCCCGAGTTTCTTTGCTCCTGAGCTCCACCATCAGCTTGTTGTACAGTCCGTCCTCTGCTCTTCTGGAGAACCATCTCCAGACCCAGACTCTTTTTGGGTGGCTCCTTTTCTTCTCGCAGTAGTGTTCACAGAGCCTGCAGATGGCTTCGCACTGTTGCAGAATGATGGTGGCTGCCGAAAGGACTTTGTTACAATCCACGGTGGACATGACTAGATGCTGTGGAAGAGGAAGAGGCAGATGAAGGCTGCAGAGGTCTGCACCGCTGGGCTGCTGTTCTGAAAGTGAGATGCAGGCGAGTTGCTCCCCCTTTTTATAGGCAGTACAGGTTTTCCGCTAGGCATCCTCTAGGCATCCTCTAGACATCCTTAATATCTGAGATAGGTCCCCTCTGCGAATGTTTTTTCCGTTTTAAATGCTTTGTTTCCATTCTGCATCCACTAGGCATCCGTTCTGCATCCGTTCTGCGTCCGTTCCACTTCCTCCCCACGTCCGGGCAGATGGAGTTGCGCGGATGCATAGCGGACGCCTAGCGGATATAGCGGATATAGCGGATGTGTAACGGATGCGTAGCAGATGCATAGCAGATGCAGAATGGACGAACTGGATACATTTTCCGTGCAAAAGTTTTAGGCAGCCCAAAACTTTCGGTGCGGAAGAAATGTCCATAAACGGATGCTGGACGGATAGAGAGGAAGCCAAACGGAGGCAGTGAGTACATCGCATTTTCGAATGGATGGCAAGGTTTTTTGTCCATTTTACATCCTCTTTGCATCCGTTGGTTCAGTGTGACATTGGCTTAACATCATCAGTGCTAGTGAGTTTTATCATCATCACTAGCAAGTGCTAGTGGGATTTGCTCTGGTTTTAGACAGTAGCTTGCCTACCAGTATTGATGGAAGTGCTCTCCACCACCACCACCCTTGCTCGGTAGGTTCCTTTGCTAGCGTTGTGTTTTCTGTTCGGTTGTTTGTCTGGTGTTAATCCCTGGTTATCTAGGTGTTGGCTGCTGGAGAAAATATATTCTGATCTTCTTAGCTTTTTTATTGTCCCTTTTGAATGGTGTGTACATGCAGTTTTTTTCTACATTTCTATTGATGACTTATTTGTCTGAATGCCAAACTTCCAGGAATTCCCTACCCTTTTTCGATTTAGCTTGACCTAGGATGTTCACAGTTTCCCAGTTGAAACTATGTTTGAATCAGTGTTATAAGATTAAGGAGTTTGCATTGTGTTTTCTGACTGTTAGTTGGTGTTCATAGAGGAATTCTGCCTGTCTGTCCCACATAGTTGCTGTTATAGTCCTTACCCTGTAAATTGTGGATGATTCTTGATTTTTTTATCTTTGGCTTATTGGTTCTTTTGAACAACATAAGATGTTTTGGAGTGCTCGGTTTATGTACTACAGTGATTATAATAATCTGTTGGTTGTATCTGAAATGTTTTTTTGTGTTATCATGTTATTTTTTTCATAGCTTGTATTAGTTGTGCTGTAATGTTTGAATGGCCAGGCACTTATTGACAAAGTTGTGTGGGTGTCCATTTTGTTGAGAGATGCTTTACAGGAGATATGTTTCCTTTTTCTGGTGTTTTGTGTGGCTGCAGTACATTTGTATTCATCTGAATAATGCTCTTGCACAGGTGCTCCTCTTGTGCGAGGTTAGGTTGTTCCCTTGGTAATGGAACACTGGATGAATTAGTGAGGTTTTTTTTTTTTTCCAATGGACTTGCATTTCTGGTCTGCCATTGCCTCTTCTGCTGATAACTGCTGATGTAGACTCCACTAAATGCCAAGGGCTAGATATAGATATGGGATAGGTTCATGGCCAGCGGAGAGAACAGAAAATTCTGAGCTGCAACCACAATATAGATATATTGAAATCCCCAGAGTTTGGGGGAAGAAATGGTGGTCTGAAGATGGCTCCAAAAAGTGGAGCTGAAAACTGAGACATAATGAAGAGCCAATGGGTAAGCAGTTTCCTCTCCAGGTAAGGAGAATACCTGAGATCACTCAGCAGTGCTTCTGACAGCTGCTACCAATCTATTGATGGTATCTGCACAATTAACCTTTTTGGCTGAGCGCAAGAAATTAAGTCCTAAATTATGATTTGAAGACTGAATAATCAAATTTTCACTTGCTTTTTTCCTACCATGAATATTTTTTGGTTCTTAGTTTTAGCTAATTAGTTACATTAAAAAAAAAAACTACTGAGGCTGGAACTCAAATGTTACCAGATCAGAACTATCAGTTATTAGGTCAGAAATATTGGTTTTGTGAACTTCTTTCTCAGAATCCATGTTACTTTATAAGGAGAAATGGACATGGGGGGGAGGATACTGTTGATAAAAGGTGGAGATTTATTTGAAAAATAACATTGCAGGTAGTATTTTTCCTTATGATTTATGACCATAAATTAGGCTACAAATACTGTGGTAAATCATGATGGTTATTAAAGGGAGCATCATGTGACTGCACCCAACGTTATGACCTTTTTTGCAGTGATATTAAGCAAATGTGGTGGTCATAAAGCAAATGCAGCAGTCATTAAGTGAATGTTATAGTTCTTAAGCAAACCCTTTGCTCATTCTTAAATATTTTTTTGCCAGAAACTGGAGGTGAATGCCAGTTTCTGGCAAAATATTGCAAATTATGGTAACATGGGACTGTCATGCCCCTGGTGGAGACTGACTCTGAGGAAGAGGAGGAACAGCCAACAGGGAGTGGGAGTGTGGCTCCAGAGGTTGTGGCTGGGGAAGGGCAGAGGCTGGCTGAGCAATCAGAGGAGGATCCAGGCCCATCTCCTATCCATCCGAGGACACGAAGGGAGGAGAGGATCAGGGAAAAACAAGGTCTACTCAGGAGGAGATTACCATGATCCTCCTTGTGGCTTGCAGCTGGGAGCTATGTATATAAGTTTGTAACTGCATAGTCAGAATTGCTGGAGTCAAAGCTTAATGTTTTATTTGAAAGAGGTTTATCTTTGCTGGCGTTCTTCCCATGGACTCTCCTTAGTTATCTTCCTGGAATGTATGATTAATTATTTTGGCTTGCTTTGGAACTCTTGTCAATGTGGTTTGTTTTGGTTTTCTTTTTGCCTCATTATTTACTTTTGTGACTTTAAACTGTGCCTAACAAAACAGTGAAGTTAAGTTGAAGGCATTACTGGACTTTGATGTATGTTTTGGGCTTGAGGTTATTTTGAGAGACTACAGGTCATCACAGGGACTTTGCAAATGTCCATAAATGCTGGCTGGTTGCTAAACACTCAAAATACAAACACATGACCAGTGAGGAGGACTGTCTGAACTTCAAAGCTGGGTTCTTTTTTAAGGTCTATCTTAACTTTGAACAGTCACTAAGTGACTGATCATAAGTCAAGGACTACCTATATTAAAACTGTGATTTCAATTGAAAGTTATTCTGCAAATGCCAAAACTCCAAAACCTGGGAAACCATGGTTTTATTCTCTCCAGAATTTCAGAGCAGACATCTCACCATTAAGTAAGCAAGAGATTTTTTTCATCAGCAGGAGAGTTTGTGTTTTTTTAATAATTACATTAGTCTTTCTAGAGATGTCATTTTCAATAAATGTTATCACAGTGTCAACTGATATAGCAGAGATTAAACAACAATCATCCTGATGGTCCTAACATATTTGGTGTGAATAAAAGCAAGATGACTAAACCACTGAGGTGAAAAAATCAAGGCAGACTTGAGAAGAAGTCAAAGCATACATAAAAACAAGTTATTATTTCTCATCAATTATATGTAGGCAAATTGTACATGAGAAACAAGTCAGAAAGAGCCTATCCTAACAATCTGTTTTCTCAAAACTTGACATACTAAGTCACTACTTTCTCTAAAAACAAATAATAATTTTGTTTCTTTTCCAGGGCTGCACCTATTTTACAAGAAACAAAACAAGCAGGCTGTCACTATGCAGTCCAAAATCAAGGATTCATTCAATTTTTTAAATAATAGTGTCAGAACATTGATGGATAGATACCACTTTGCCTGGAATTAGCTCCAAGTAATTATTTGAATACAGGGGTGGGATTCAATTTTTTTACAACCGGTTCTGTGGGCATGGCTTAGGTGGTAGGCATGGCTTAAGTGGTCATGTGACTGGATGGACATGGCTTGGTGCTCATGTTATTGGCTGGACGTGGCCAACTCAATATCACTCACATCGAGGCACGCATCTCCTCGCTTGGCCTCTCAAGACTGTGGGGATGCTGCAACAGTCATAAGTGTGAAAAATAGTCATAAGTCACTTTTTTCAATGCCATTGTAACTTTGAATGGTCACTCCACACAAGCAAAGTACCAGCAAAGGAGAGGTAAAAAAAAACTCCAGAAAAGTACCTGAGACAGGAAGTCTAGTTCTGCCAATAAGATAATAAGGATTAACGGAGAGGCAGTTTCTGTAAGCAACACCAGGATGTTTCCTTCCTGCCTTCCTTACAGGATTAGGCCAGTAATTTCTTCAAACAACCAGTTCTCCAAACTGCTTAGAATGTTAACAACTGGTTCTAGTGAATAAGTGTGAATTGGTAGAATCCCACCCATGTTTGGATAGATAATGAAGATAGATAGATAGATAGATAGATAGATAGATAGATAGATAGATAGA
>BLBF01000052.1:10742797-10756666 GCA_015471245.1 Laticauda colubrina | reverse complement strand
AGATAGATAGATAGATAGATAGATAGATAGATAGATAGATAGATAGATAGACAGACAGACAGACAGACAGATGATAGGTATGAACTGTTTTCTCCAAATGTTTTAGATTGCTACTGCCATAAACCATCACCTTTGGCTATGTGGGTTTGAGCTGATGGAACTCGTAACTGAAACAGTCAGGAGCAGGGGTGTCAAACTCAAGGCCCACAGGGTGCTTAGAACTGGTCCAAGGTTTTATTTTATTTTCCTGGAAATAGCGAAGGACCAGCCCGCAATGCCTCTGCCAGTGAAAACAGAGTTTATGAGGGCCACGCGCAGTCCCCCCATGCTCCGTTTTCACTGGCAGAGGGCTTCAGGAAGCCATCCCAGCCAAAAATTGAGCTCATGAGGGCCACATGTGCCCCCCCCCAAGCTCTGTTTTCACTGTCAGAGGGTTGCAGGAGGCCATCACAGCCAAAAATAGCTTGGGAGCCCATTTTCACTGGCAGAGCACTTGGGCCACCACAGGTACCCCCCAACACAAATGACTTCATGCTGGCCACACCCACCTTGGCCATGCCTCCCCCAGCCCTCCTGAGATTAAACACAACCTTGATGCGGCCCTCAATGAAGTTGAGTTTGATACCCTTGATCTGGAGGAATCAAGTTGATCTGGCAGAAGTAAACTAGTGTTCACATTTGAAGCACACATATCACCTTCTGAATTTCAAATTACATGTCATTGCATCATCACATATCATTGCTCCAGGAAGATTCTGTCTTACAGCAATCATGTCCAATCCTGGATGATATAAATATAATCTAGTACTTCTGCAATGCTCCATGGTGAGAAATACTAAGGCAGTGTTTCCCAACCATAGCAATTTTAAGATATGGACTTCATTTCCCATGCTGGGTGGGGAATTCTGGGAGACTCCATGTATCTTAAAAGTTGCTAAGGCTGAGAAATATGGGTCTCAGGAAATGTGCCAGGAAGGCCAAGCACATTAACACATCTGAAGCACAACTCTGCATTGTGGCTATGTGCACTGTGCACCAATAACTTGGTGTGTTTTATACTAACATCCCTCCCTCAAAAGTCTTCAGGCAGCAAAGATGAGGTAGATGATCCTTATATTTTATATAAGTGGATATTATGAAGGCATAAAAGTATTTTAAGCATACACTGATGTTTTAAAGTTAAATGTGCTGTGTTTTCATATTTAAACATAAATCTAATCAAGAGCAAATCTTTGAAAGTAGCAATTCTTAATCTTGCCTCTGAGTAGTGAAGCCTGAAAACTGTACCCTGGTTTCAATCTTATTTGCTCAGTCAGCCTGCAATTCCTCTACTTTATAAACCATTAACCTAACTTCTGTCTCTAAAAATTCTCTCTGAAGAAAAATGATCTGGAACTGAAGTAATATTGACTCTGTTTACCATCAATATTCAGAGTATTTAGAAGCTCAGAATCAGGCTGTGTTACTTCAAGATTAGTTGAACAGACAATCAGAATAATCTCTGCAGCAGCAGCAGCATTTTGATTTCACACTCTCAAAGATTTTCCCAATTAAAGCACTTTCAGCCCACGTTTGATATCCATTCAGTCTCATCCCATTAAACATGGCTTAATACAGAATTTTTTATTCTTACTGCTAGTACCAACTCAGAAGAGCAGTAAACAAAGGGGTATGTCAATAATTCCTTTCAAAGAGTGGCATTCAATACAGACAGAGGACTACAAATACACTTAAGGCTAGGTCACACTGGCCGACAGATGCAAAACGTATACAAAAAGGACACAGCAGACAAGCAAAATTTCAGGGGTAGCTCCATCCGGTGTTATCCGTTCTCAAAAGTGCCCAAATTTGCATAAACAGAACGGTAAGGAACAGAAAGGAACTGATGTGGGGAGGATGCAGTGGGATGTAAAGCAGATGTTCGTAGGAAGCCTAGCGGATGGAAGCGGATGGAAGTGGATGGAAGCGGATGACACATCTGAAGGGCTTCCGGGGGAGAATAGCGAAGTGGACATGTAGCGGAAGGAGCGGATGCATAGCAGATGACGCGGATGCATCACGGACGTCTATAGGATGCCTAGTGGATGCCTAGCGGATGTGTAGCAGATGCCTAGCGGATGTGTAGCAGATGCGTAGCATTCAATGCGCTTGCAGGGAGGATGAATTGTGTCAACTCCGCAGATATAAAAGAATGCAGCTTGCAAGCAATCACCATTCAGAGGAAAGACCTGCTGCCAGAGACATCTTGAGAGAACACCATGGGGAAGAAGAGGAAGCCTATGCCTACTCCTGCCATCCCTGGCAAGAAGGAGAGAACCACCATCCTTCACACACCGTCTCCTGTTGTACTCTCGGGGTCAGGCACCCCAGTGGTGCCTCAGACCAGTACTCCAGCAACAGCCACCTCCACAGTCCCTGGCCCCTTTACATCTGAGACCATGGACACGCCTCAGAGTGACTGAGAAGAGTGCCAGAGACTGAGTTGTTACCTGTTCACTTTATTTTTGCTTAAGACACTTTACTTGGGTCATTTTGCTTTTTAATAAAGTCATATAGTTTGTTATTAATAAAGGTTGTCTTTGCTTCACACACTTGGTTCATTTTTTTTACTTAATAAAGTGTTGGTGAAAACTTTGAAAAAAGGGTTAAGCCTTTGCATGCTTGTGGGATTGGTAAGGATAGCTGTGGGATGAATAGCTGTGGGATGAGTAAGGATAGCTGTGGGATTGGTAAGGATAGCTGTGGGATGGGTAAGGATAGCTGTGGGATGGGTAAGGACAGCTGTGGGATAGATAAACCTCCAGTGCAAGCATAGTGGGACTGTATGGTCCACCCTCCCAGCTGCCACACATATGGACCTTTATTATCAATAACAATTTATTCATTGATCAACACATTTCAAAATAAACAAAACTCTTTATTAATGCCCTATTCATTGTAGGGCCACTCAACATATATGGCACAATCTCATAAGTGTGATGAGACAGGCTGAAGGAATCATCCATGAAGCATCTACCATCCTGTCTTGCCACTCCACTGCTCCAGCTGGGGAGTTGCACCAGTGTTTCAGGAGGTTGCACTGCTTCTTCCCTTCACGTGAAGTTCTGTTGGGGCCTTGCACATCCACAGTGTCTATCAGGTTTTGTCCTTGCCTCCATTCACCAGGCTCCATGTCCCCATTCCCTTGTTGACAGTCCACAAGCCTGTTCTGCAACACTGGGTAGCGGGTGCGCATGAGATTGTGCAGGATGCAGCAAGCTTCCACGATGCTCCTCACTGTCTGTGGGCGATGCTGCATGGTGGTGAGAAGTACCTGGAACCTGTTGGCCAGGATGCCAAAGCATTCTCCACCACCCATCTTGCCCTGGACAGCCTGTAGTTGAAGATCCTCTATTTACGGGTGAGGTATCTTGAAGTGTAGGGCTTCATGAGGTAGGTTCTGAGGGAGAAGGCGTCATCACCCATGATGAAGTAGGGCACATCTTGTGTGTCGTTGGGTAGGGGTCTGGATCTGGGAAGCCCATGATGAGGTTGCGTTCCAGCCCATCCTTGAGGTCACTGGTGTTTTATATCTGGGCATCTGAAGCTGACCCGTTGCCTGAAGCATCGATGTACATGAACTTGTAGTCAGCATCGACCATGGTGAAGAGGATGATCCTGAAGAAGCCCTTGTAGTTGAAATAAGTGGACCCTGACTTGACTGGAGCTTTGCAGGCCACGTGCTTCCCATCTATGGCTCCAACAGTGTGGGGGAAGTTCCACCTCTGATACCACTGCTCTGCAACTTTCCTCCAGGCTTCTTCAGTGGAGGGACACTGCAAGAGCTCCTCCATGTATTCTTCGATGATGGCCTGCACCACTTCTCTGACCACAATGCTGATGGTGTTGTGTGGCACCCTCCAGGCATACTGCATGTTTCTGTTCATGGTCCCAGAGGCCAGGTGGTGCAGAGTCAGTGCCACCTTCAGTCCAAGGTCCAGGCTGGGATGGAAGTTGGTGTTTGCCTTGGTCAACCTGGGTCTCAGACGCTCCACAACTTTGTCAAACATGGCTGGTGGCATCCTAATGAAGTGCTGGAATGCACGAGGGTCTTCATTCCTCAGCTCCATCATCAGCTTGTCATAGAGTCCAAACTCCACTCTTCTCCCGATCCATCTTCGGACCCAGACAGCTCTTGGACGTCTCCTTCTTCTCCTTGCGTAGAAAAGGTGAAACAGTCTGAAGAAGGCTTGGTTCTGGTGTTGAATGATGGCGGCTACCAAAAGGAGTGTGCAATGATCCATGGTGGACATCAATGGATGATGTGGAAGAGCAAGAGCAAGGCTGAAGAGGTCTGCACACCAGGGCTGCTGGACTGATAGTGAGATCCGGGTGATTTCCTCCCCCTTTTTATAGGAAATGTCGGTTTTCCGCTAGGTGTCCTTCCAAATACTCTGGACATCCTCCAGACATCCTAAATATCCAAGATACATCCCATATGCGAACGTTTTGTCCGTTTTAATGCTTTATATCCGAGCTGCATCCGCTTTCATCCTTTCTATGTCCGTGCTACTAACGCTGTGTGGACGTTCCGCATACCTTTTGCTTCCTCCCTCTTTCCGCTGGAGCGGATGTGAGTTGCACGGATGCCCAGAGGATGCCGAGAGGATACAGCGGACGTGTAACGGATGACAACGGACGTAGAACGTTTGTTGCCATATGTGTCATGGATGTACATCATACACAGCGGAAAGTTCATCCGCTCAAAAAGTTTTGTGTTGCTCAAAACCTTTTGAGCGGATGAAATAGCAGTAGACGGATGTTTGACGGATAGAGCATATGAAAGACGTACGCAGTGAGTACACAACGGATGCATCGCGTTTTCCAATGGATGGCAAGCGTTTTTCTCTCTTTTACATCCTCTTTGCATCCATTGGTGCAGTGTGACATGGGCTTTAGCAATGGCAATAATTTTAACTTATCCAGTGCATTCGTGGTAAGTTCACAGTAAAGCTCAGTTTATGTTGCAATACTTAGAAACTATGGTTTTAATTTTTTTTCAGAAAGCTCTGAAGCTACATCATGTTGAGAACATTCTGGAAAATTTAAAATACTGGAGCAGTTGGATTTCACATGGGGTTCCCATGAAGATATTTCATATATAGTTCAGGTAGTCTTCAATTTACAATAATTCATTTAGCAACCATTTGAAGTTACAATAGCATTGAAAAAAGTGACTTATGACCATTTTTCATGTGACCGCAGCATCCCCATGGCCACACGAACAAAATTCAGACACTTGGAAGCTGACTTGAATTTAAAATGGCTGTAGCAACCTGGGGTCATGTGATTCCCTTTTGAAACCTTCTGACAAGCAAAATCAATGGGAAAGCAAGATTCATTTAACAACCATATCACTAACTTAACTGCAGAGGTTCACTTAAAAACTGTGGCAAGAAAGGTTGTAAAATGTGACAAAACTCATTTCACAACTGTCTCACTTAGCAACAGAAATTTTGGGCTCAATTGTGGTCGCAAATCAAAGACTACCTGTATTACAGAAGAATTTTCGATAGTGTCTGGTCTCATCTTAGGCAAGTATAATCAGCTCTCAGGTCAATGACTTAGGGGTTAAGAATTGAAATTATTTATTCATTCATTCATTTCAAAATTTTTAAAGCTACTGAACTCAGACAGTATGACTCTGGGTGATATACAATATAAATACATAATAAATCAAAAAGAAAAATCTGTAACAACAGGATTGATTGAATTACCACAAGAGCCTGGCTCTCAGTGGCTGATACTTCCACCCCCTTGGCAAATTCTCTTTTTCTTCCCTGTTGTCTTCCACTGGGCGTTTGACAAGTAAGAAAAGAACTGGGATCACCCAGCATGTACTTTAATGACAACATTTATTCATATCTTCAAAAATCCAAATTATAATCCCAAATAGTAAACTGGATGCAGGGTTGTCGAGAGAATAGTAATTTGTCTAGAGTAATCTTGTGAATTTCACTGCCAAAGTGGATCTTAAGACCCTGTCACACTGCCCAACGGATGCAAAACGTTTGTAAAAAGGACACAGCGGACGAGAAAAATGTTCCATCCATTGTTATCCGCTCTCAAAAGGGGCAAAAATTTGCATAAGCAGAGCGAATAACACGGAAAGGAACGGACGCGGGGAGGACGCAGAGCGGATGGAAAGCGGATGCGGAACGGAAGCCTAGCGGATGGAAGCGGATGCAGAGCGCATGCATAGCGGATGCATAGCGGATGCATAAAGGATGCATAGAGGATGCGTAGATGATGCGTAGAGGATGCGTAGAGGATGCAGAGCGGATGCAGAGCGGATGCGTAGCGGATGACGCGGATGCGTAGCTGCATCCGCTTTCATCCTTTCTCCATCCGTGCTACTAACGGTGAGCATCCGTTCCGCTTCCTCCCTGTGTCCGTTTACCGCTGGAACGGATTTGAGTTGTGCGGATGCGCAGCGGATGCCTAGCGGATATAGCAGATGAGTAACGGATGCAGAACGGATGTCCCCCATATGCCTAGCGGATGCAGAACGGACATATTTGATACATTTTCCGCTCAAAAGTTTTGAGCAGCTCAAAACCTTTTCAGCGGATGAAATGTCAATAGACGGATGCTGGACGGATAGAGAGGAAGTAAAACGGAGGCAGTGAGTACAGAACAGAAGCATCGCGTTAACCAATGGATGGCAAGTGTTTTTCTCCGTTTTACATCCTCTTTCCATCCGTTGGTGCAGTGTGACAGGGGCTTTAGAGAAGTTTTGTTTACTGGCCTTCTGTAAATCTTGAAGCCTTTTCAGAGTGAGGAGGATCACTTTATTATTTTGTATAGACTGAAAAACTATGCTGGAAGTATAAGGAGCAAATATATTCCTGCATTTATATTGCCAATCACAATCATTGTGGGTTTTTTTTTAGAAGGGGCTTATGTAAATACCAATACCACTATAATCAGTTTGCTACCTGTTTTTCTTCTAAACCTCACTGTGCAATCCTGAAAATAGCTTTTGATAAAATTGGAAATAACATCATACCTAGAATAACATTGATATGAATTGTCAATATTATGTAAAATTTAAATTGATGTGAATAGGTACAAGCACTGTCTCTCTCCCTACCTGCACACATGCACATATAGACATAAACACACAGAGATAAGGCATTCAGTCTTCAAAAGAGAAGCAGTTCACCAGAGTTTTGGGAGAATAAGGCAGAGCAGGGAGAGTTGTGGCATTTAATAGCTGTTCCTAGGGATCAGCATTCAACTGAGTGTTGTTCAAAGGGAGGGGAAGGAGCTAAACCATTCTTCTGTTTATTCACTAACTAATTCCCTGGGGACTAAAGGAAATATCATTTAATCACATCAGGTTCATGTGGTAAATATGCCACTTAGCCTGATCATCAGGTTATGGCAACTTTCCTTGCTGCCTTTTAAAGATGCAACTATATTAGTGACAGGAGACACTTTCTCCTCTTCCCTACACCTATTTTATTTCTCATAAATCAGTGTCTTCAGCTGAGAATAAATAGGTGTTCACTTTTCAGTTACCATGAGAGTCAGAGAAAATGGAGGGAAGAGAACTATATTATAGAACCTCGGTGGCGCAGTGGTTAGAGTGCAGTACTTCAGGCTATTTCTGTTACAGCCAGCTGCCTGCAATTTGGCGGATCGAATCTCATGAGGCCCAAGGCTGATTCAGCCTTCCATCCTTCTGAGGTGGATAAAATGAGGACCCAAATTGTGGGGGCAATATGCTGACTGTGTAAATTGCTTAGAGAGGGCTGTAAAGCTCTATAAAGCGGTATATTAGTCTAAGTATTGCTATTGCTATTGCTATTTGCCTCATACAGTTGAATATTCTTCTACCCTGAGCTGTTCCGCTGTGTCAGTGTGCCTCTCTATACCTTGGATGGCAAAAAAAAATTGAATGGTTTAGGAAAGAAGCTAAGGAGATGAAAATCCATTCCACACATGTACTTCATGCCCTGCATGAATGAATGAGGCATAGCAAGTTTGATGCCACAGATGGAACTGTGTTACCTTAAACACAATAAAACTAGTTTACTAAAGTAACTAGAGGCACAACTATATTAGACATTTCCTTTCAAAGCCATGTGATTTAAAATTATAATAGCCAATGTCCTATTGTTTTCTGTTTGGTGCAACATTTCTATTTGCCTCCCTCTATTTGCACATATTTAGACGAAATGCTTTACAGTTAATAGTTGTACATCTAGTTACATGGGCATGTTAAGTACATATCCAGTTTACAGCACAGAAAGATAATTAGGCTAGGGTGTCTCTCTAACAGATGAACCATTTTGGAGTTGAGAATGATTTAGGATTGGACCCCTTTCTCACCAAAACTTTGATTAGATAATATGTTTATGTTCTAAAGCAGGGGTGTCAAATTTGTGTCATCACAGCATCATCATGTGATGTATCATGGCTTTTTTTCCACTTTGCTAAACTGGCCATGGCCAGCACATGATGCATCTGGCCCACAGGCCACGAGTTTGACAGCCCTGTTCTAAAGAGATTAGTTGGGTGGATGGAAGTTTACATGAGAAGCATTTATTTGCACTTATTGAAAGGTTTCTGTTTAATCTAATCACCGAGAAAAGCATAAACAGATTCTGAAACTGGGGAAGGCACAATCCAGCTGGGCATTCAGAGGAAGACCCAGGGCCACGCAAGGAGTTACGGGGGAGATAAGGGCCCTGATTCCCTTCATTAGCTGCAGCTGGAAAAACAGGATTTAAAAGGGGTGTTTGTATATTGTATCTTGCTGGAAGCAAAGCGTGAATTATTTTGGTTTGTCAAGTCTTATCTGGGGTCTGGCATCCTCCCAACTGTGTGTGTTCCATTATCTTTTGAAGTCTGCAATTCTTTATCCTGCCCTGTCTCATACTTGCTGCAACTGTGGTTTGTCTGGTTTTCTATTTATGATTTATGTGTACTTTGGGTTTGGACTGAATTTCTTCCCTTTAAAAACTGTTCTTGGGACAGTTTTTTCTCCAGCTAATGAAAACTGGACATTGGGGGCAAAGTTGGAGGTATTAAAGGGACTTTACCTACTTTTGTGACTTTGTTGCTTTTGTGCCACACCCTGGGTCATCACAGTTACTGCAAAATCTCCATTCCCATCTTACTCCAGGGGAAGATACTGTAAAATCCACATTCCCTCCCGACTCCACGAACTTGATTTTCAGCTCTGTTCTCCTGTGCAGGGCAATAAAAGAAGACCCAGCCAATCAGCCGGGACTCGGGAGGCAGAGAATAGATGGGGGTGTGGCCAGCCAGAGGTGGTATTCCGAACTACTCAAAATTTCTGCTACCAGTTCTCTGAATTATTCAAAATTTCTGCTACCAGTTCTCCAACACTGGTCAGAACCTGCTGATTACCATCTCTGGTGGCGGCCATTGTTAGTTTATAGTTTTTATGGTTAAGGCCTTATAAACATATATCCTTTTCAGTAGATGTGTGGGAGACTGAACTTGGTGTCTTCAAAAACTGAATATATACTCTCTGATCTCTCCCTTCATACATAAAAATGTACTTGCCATGCAGTATTACATAATCAAACGTTTATGAATGGTTTCTTCAAGATATACGACAAGTTATTTGAATGTTACAGATAAAAATCAAATAGCTCAGTAACCACTTGAAGAACATTAAATGAAATATATATATGTGTGTGTGTGTGTTTTAAGTTTTCGCAGGGACTTACATGTGTGCTGTTTAGCTTCCTTCGGGTATTATCCCACATCATTGTAGTGCTTTTAAAGTTGTAGCAACGTTTCAGCAGAATCTCATCTGCCATCATCAGGCTTCTGTATTGAGTTTGTATGTGGGTCAGGCTCTCACAGCCGTTGGTTTTAAATTTGAGGCTAGCCTATTGCTGTGCCAGGATGTTTTTTTTCTACATCCTGATTGGTTGGGAGATAGCCATCCTTTCACGCGAAGCCAAGCTGCACTGAAAGCCTCCAATTCAGGAACACAGTGTTGCCAGCCAATCAAAACCACAAAACAGACAGAAGAAACCAGAAACACCAATCAAACAAACTCCAAGTCTAATAAACAGAGACCAAGACTCCCAACCAATCAGGATGTAGAAAAAAATATCCTGGCACAGCAATAGGCTAGCCTCAAATTTAAAACCAACGGCTGTGAGAGCCTGACCCACATACAAACTCAATACAGAAGCCTGATGATGGCAGATGAGATTCTGCTGAAACGTTGCTGCAACTTTAAAAGCACGACAATGACATGGGATAATACCTGAAGGAAGCTGAACAGCACACATGTAAGTACCCGCGAAAACTTTAAAAAACATATGTATATATATATATATATATATATATATATATATATATATATATATGTATAAATATAATTAGTTGATTCAGTTCTATATTAAAGCCTATATTTAAACAGTAGAAGGGATAAAAACAAAGAGACAAAAGACAGCCAAAAATAGAGGGATGGGAAGCAGCCAATCCAATCCTTGCAATGAAAAGCTATAACTAAACATGTTAATTCCTATAAACATGTTCTCTGTCCCTCAACAATGTCTCCTCCCCTGATAGCTAAAGGCCCTGTCCCATTGCACTTACGGATGCAAAGAGGATGTAAAACGTAAAAAAAAGCTTGCCATCCGTTGGAAAACGCTATGCATCCGTTGTGTACTCATTGCATACGTGTTTCATACACTCTATCCGTCGAAGATCCGTCCACTGCAATTTCATCCACGCAAGAAGTTTTGAGCTGCACAAAACTTTGTGAACAGATGAACTTTCTGCCGTGTACGATGTAAATCCGCGACATATGAGCAACAAACGTTCTATGTCCGTTTATCATCCGTTAAACATCCGCTGTATCGTCTCTGCATCCTCTGGGCATCCTCACAACTCACATCCGCTGCAGGTGAAAACAGAAAGAGGGAGGAAAGAAAGGGTACATGGAACGTCTATACATCGTTAGTAGCATGGCAATAGAAAGGATGCATTTGCATCCGATATACATCCGTGCGACATCCCCTTTCTTTCCTTGAGGCGTACGTGATGCATCTGATTCATCCACTGTCATCCGCTAGGCTTCCTATGAACATCCGTTTAACATCCCCGCTACATATTACGCACATCCGTTCTTTTCCGTTCTGTTTATGCAAATTTTCACCACTTTTTGAAGTGGATGACAATGGATTGAGCCACCCCCAAAATTTTGCTCGTCCGCTGTGTCCTTTATCAATATGTTTTGCGTCCGTTGGCCAGTGGGACCTAGCCTTAAAAGATTGACAACTTCAGCAGCCAAGTTTCATAATTCTTCAGGGAACTCAATTTCCAAGCCTTTAATATAATTTGTTTAGCAATTAAGGCTAATTTAACAATCAAGTCTTCTTATTACTATTGAGAGAATATAAATATTTGGAAAGCGCAACCTTGTAAGACACAGTGCATGGCCATTGCTAAATATAAAACTTATTTACCTAATCACATCCACTCGGTAAATTATTGCACATATCAGGAATACATGTGATAAAACTACTTCTGAGGCATACCAATGCTAAAGAAAAGCAGTTATATAAGTTTTATTTTGCATCTGCGTGTGACCAAATTAAGTTTGTTGTTTTGTTTAGTTTGCAAATAAGATAAACCAAAGCACTATATTCCAACTATATTTACATTGGAAATAGTAGTTATATTTAAAAATATAAGGAAATATATAAAGCAACTTACAAGTCTTTCGAAGCTTTAGATTTCAACTTCCATTAACTCCAGCAACAAAGCCTAATGGAAGGAATTGCAGGTACTGTAATGTAAAGCCTGTAAAGGATTTCCAATATCCTGATAACCATCCCTGTCCTATTGTTTCTTTTTATTTTTCTTATATGTATCCATTTCAGGTATTCATAACTATGTTTATACTTACCTCTGCTATCTTATAATTGCTTGACAAAATTAACTAAATAAAAATAAAATAAAAGAATTAACTGTAGCATTGCCACACTGGTATACAAACAGACTGTGAATAATGAATATTATAACCTAGATATTAATTAATGTGGCCTTATGGAGATCTTTCGGTTCTGAAATAAAAAAGAGATCTTGTTATGAAGAATGTACCAGAATGCAAGAACATATTAAAGGCCATGTCACACTGCCCAACGGATGCAAAAAGGACACAACGGACGAGCAAAATGTTCCATCCGTTGTTATCCGCTCTCAAAAGGGGCAAAAATTTGCATAAGCAGAGTGGATAACACGGAAAGGAACGGACGTGGGGAGGACGCAGAGTGGATGTATAGAGGATGCAGAGCGGATGTATAGAGGATGCGTAGAGGATGCGTAGAGGATGTGTAGAGGATGCGTAGAGGATGCAGAGCGGATGTGTAGAGGATGCAGAGCGGATGCGTATATAACAGATGCGTAATGGATGCAGAACGGATGTCCCCCGTATGCCTAGAGGATGCAGAACGGATGCATTGGATACATTTTCCGCTCAAAAGTTTTGGGCAGCTCAAAACTTTCTGAGTGGATGAAACGTCAATAAACGGATGCTGGACGGATAGAGAGGAAGCAAAACGGAGGCAGTGAGTACATCGCGTTAACCAACGGATAGCAAGCTTTTTTGTCCGTTTTACATCCTCTCTGCATCCGTTGGTGCAGTGTGACATGGGCTTAAGGATGTGCTAGAATACTTGATAATTCTTTTAAAGAACAATTACAATGAATAAAAATTCCCACAAGAATTGAGTGCGACAAAATGGAGTGGTTCAGAACAGATGAAGGTTCAAGGTCAGAAAGCATTTTGTCTCCATACCTATTTAAGTTGTTCAGCTAATATATTTTAATAATGGCAGGACTGGGATAAGGAACAATAGCTGGAATCAAAATTGTAATCTGAAACGTTAACAGTGGGAGACAAATAGAGGACAACAGTTTGTCACCTGAAGGAAAGAAGATTTAGAAAAGCTAATTTGGAAAATAAATAATATAATGTGAAAAATATGGATGAATGGTAAATATTAGAACTAAATAATAACAACAATATGCATACATAGTGAATTCATAGCTGATGACTAGAAGCAAATGTACTCTAAATAGTTTTGTTTTCTTAGGCTTCAGAATGAAGAAGAATGTGCTGGAAATGTAAATGGTGATTACTCCTGTGAAAGAAGAAAATGACAAATATACTGTATAGATAAGATCATGAAGCATAATATTATTTCTGTGAGGGGGGAAAGGTCAGAATAGTTAAAGATGCTGAAAAAAGTGACTTGTGACCAGGGGTGGGATTCTACCAGTTCGCACCTATTCGCTAGAACCAGTTGTTGACATTCTAAGCAGTTCGGAGAACTGGTTGTTAGAAGAAATTACTGGCCTAATCCTGTAAGGAAGGCAGGAAGGAAACATTCTGGTATTGTTTACAGAAACTGCCTCTCCGTTAACCCTTATTACATTCTTGGCAGGACTAGTCTTCCTGTCTCAGGAACGTCTCTGGAGTTTTTTTCCCCTCCTTTGCTAATACTTTGCTTGTGTGTAGTGACCATTCAAAGTTACAATGGCACTGAAAAAAATGACTTAAGACCATTTTTCACACTTATGACTGTTGCAGCATCCCCACAGTCATGAAAGGCCAGGCGAGGAGATGAATGCCTCGATGTGAGTGATATTGAGTTGGCCACGCCCAGCCAATAACATGACCACCAAGCCATGTCCACCCAGTCACATGACCACCAAGCCATGCCCACAGCTAAGCCATGCCCACAGAACCGGTTAAAATATTTGAATCCCACCCCTGGAAAGATAGATAGATAGATAGATAGATAGATAGATAGATAGATAGATAGA
>BLBF01000052.1:10732179-10742787 GCA_015471245.1 Laticauda colubrina | reverse complement strand
AGATAGATAGATAGATAGATAGATAGATAGATAGATAGATAGATAGATAGATAGATAGATAGACAGACAGACAGACAGACAGCTAAATAGTGTGTAGGATGAAACTGCGATGTCCCTGGAAGAAGAATTGTGATGAGGAACAAATAAAAATGGAAACTACCTAATTATCAGGAACCCTAAACGAAATAAGTAGGCTAATCGTTTGTCACAAAAGCAACAGAAGCGAGAGACAGGAAATTGCCCTGGAATTCGTTCTGAAAAAGGTCCCTAGATTTAAACTGTAGGCAACTGTTTTGGGGAGGCTTATTTTTTTTAACCTGTCACCCTTTTTTATTTTGATTATGGTTAAGAGTCCACTACCAACACCACCAAAAGTGGAAATGACCAACACATCCCTGGATGTGCGAATAGACCAATTCTGCTAAACAGAGACAAAAGAAACCATCTGCTGAAATCTTCATGTGCTTTGTCTCACAGAGCTGTTATCTATGAAATAACAGTGCAACTGTGTATGTGTGTCTGTCTAAGTGTGTGTCTGTCTATGTGTGTGTCTGTCTATTCTTTCCTGTGGTTCTCAAATTTAAAAAACAACTGGTATTTCTTCTCTGGTTTCCAGTGGGCTGTCTTTCCCTCTTCATTTCTTATTTTCTATAGCTGAAAAGACATGTGAGAATAATTCAGAGATGTCAAAACATGCCATTAGTCATGCTGTGAGGCCTCCTGCTCAGGGAGCTGCTGCCACTGAGCATACATCAGGCTAAGACAAGAGCATGGTTTGCAGGGAAGGGAAGGTTCATGAACCGAGAAATATGTGTCCAATATGACAAGGAGTTCCCTCCTTCCCCTGCTTTTCACCTCCTCTAGCCATTTATAGTTTGGTAAAATAACACAGAAATCATTTTTTTTCCTTCCAGTTCTTTCTACTGAGAATAGCCATTAGGCATCTTTTACTGTTGGATTTGTCTGTTAGCTTTAATAACCCTGTTATTGTGTCTGAGATGCTTCCCAGCAGTGATACAAAATAAAGGGATGGGGGAACCTCACAATATACCATGTGTGTTGTGTATAGAACTTGGTAGACTCCAAATATCTTAAACTGATTGGCCGAATAGGCTGTTCTCAGATTGGTCAGTTAAGCACCATTCCGATTGGCCCGCCTGACAGCGAGAATACTTGAACAACTGTCATTGGCCACAAGCCGCGAGCAAGCCCCTATAAGAAGGGCTACCGCGGCGTGGGTAAATGTTCTGTTACAAGTCACTATACTGTTTTAATAAAGAGCTGTTTGTTGGAACCCGGTCTCACGCACCTTATTTCCAAACGGAACAGTGTGAGTGTTTAACAGCACAAAATTAGGGCCAGTAGAAACAAGGGAAGCCTCACTGTCCCTTTTGAAAGGTTTAAGGGATGGCACTTGATTGGATACGATCATTTTCCTCAGCATTACACTTTTGGTAGCACTTGAAAGTAAGAATAAAGCACTGTGTTCACTTCATTAAGTAGATGGGACATTCTCTTGAAATAGAAATGCCTCATTTGCATAGGTGGAGAAAAGTGAAATTAAAAGGAAAGGAAATGCAGAAAATACAGACAATTAACATACAGGTGAGACAGCTGTTCTATCCTCGAACAAACAAAGCCAATGGCCAGAGTTATGGAGTGGGACCCATATATTCCACCCAGTCATAACATTTCATTTTCCAGACAGTACGGAAAATATCTTAATGATTTCTCTTATTCTATTCACTTATCCTGCAGGGAAAGACATTGGTCAGGAAAATTTGTGGAAAATAGACAAAATTCCCATTCTAGCACAGAAGTTGCATAGCGAGTGCAGCTATACTAACTTTGGCCTAGGCCTAGGGCCTTCCTTCTCTATTTACAAGAAGAAAACTGAGAATACCTATTTCATAACCCCTGACTATGCCTGGAGGGTGGCATAATAAGCATTGCTGATAGACAGCATAAATGATATAATTAGCAAAATGTCACCCAATGTTTGTTGCCTTATCCATAACTTTGTGCCTTTCAGCTCTTTCCTTTTCTTAAATATAAACACATGCATACTGTTACAAAGCTGTTACAAATATATCACAAAAACGGGCAGTGGTTTCAGCAGTACCACAATATAAGGGAATTGGTTTTGTGTGTTGTGTTTTGCAGTGCTGTGCAAAACACAACACACAAAACACAACACACATTTTGTTCTGTTACAAAATGAAAAGCAGAGCTACATGACTTTTCTCTGCTAATGAATTACCAAAGAAGAATGAAAAAGCACGACTGGAAGATAGGAATCATTACCAATCCTAGGGTAGATCTCATCCTACAGCCTATTTTATTAATTGAGGTGAGGGGGATAGGTAGGTGTCTGTGTGTGCTTCAGACCAGCACATCTTGCTTTCTCTCTCTTTTCTACTGAACAGTGTGAAATCTGGGAAACAATCACACTATGTGGGAGGGGAGAGAAAGGAAGAGAGTTAATTATCAAACACTTTATCATAGTTAAACTCAACTTAGTCCAGTCCCAGAAAGCAGGTTGGAGCCTACAGGCTGAATCTTGAGGCTCACAGCAGAAGAGAGCAGAGTGCTGTAGCCACCAGCTGGGCAGCTGACAGTCACCATCTGTTGCGCCAGCAACCAGAAGGGAGGAGGCAGATTAAAAAGAGCCATCATAAGCATTTTGACAGCACTTGGAGAGGGGAGGAGTGATAAGAGCATTTATCTAGCTGTAGAGCCACAATAAAATAGGATGTGGGGGAGGGGTCCCATCTGATCAAAAAGATGGCTGCTGTCTGGTACATTAGGTCTGATACAAGAACATCTTCCATAATTTTACAAGAACCAAAATCTTTGGCTATAGATGCCAGAAATGCAAAAAAAATTAAATCAAATTAAAGAAGTAACACAATCTAATTTTCAAGCCACCGTGCTGTTTTAGTTAAGGTAACACATTCAAATCTAACTTTAGGCAAAGGATATTTTCAAACCAGATGAACAATTGGCAACAGAATGACACATAAATTTCAATATAGGAAAATGGAAAAAGCAGCCACCACTCCAATTATACAAAAATGTGGCATGGGTTTAATTATTCCTCAAATACATGAGCAGCATGCAGATAAATATCTGTCTTCCTCTTGAAATGCCAGAACTCAGAGTTGTTCAAAAAATGAATCCAGCAAATAGGCTCAGGGGTAACACAAGGAAGCATTTATTTATGAGATGAATAATCTGATTATGGAAGCAGTTTCCATAATCACATTTCCAAATGTGAAAGTAGCCACTAGTGCTGACATTTTAAAATAAATATTTAGTGTAAATGATAAGGCCTGTCTTAAATGAACCAGAAAACAAGTGTATGTTGGAAATAGAAAACAACGTGTTTAGAAAGTTTAGACTACTGAACAAATCATGGTTGGCAAACCCTCCAAAATTCACATGAATTCTCTCACTGGAGAATTTAAAAGGAACCAATCAGTCAGTCATCCTAAAAGGTAGCAGAATCACCACGTTTGCCTAGTCATTCAACCCCTCTTATGCTTCTGGGCAGTATGAAGGACTGAACAAGTCAAGCACTACTACAAGATAGATAGCAAATGCCCACAGAGGCAGCTGCTGGGCTGAGTTTTCACTAGTGTAGTACAGCACAGGTGTCAAACTCTTCTTCTTCTTGAAGGTCTCAAGTGATGGCACTCCCACAACTTCCGAGGGCAAGCTGTTCCATTGGTTGATTGTTCTCACTGTCAGAAAGTTTCTCCTTATTTCCAGGTTAAATCTCTCCTTGTTCAGTTTCCATCCATTATTCCTTGTCTGGCCGACAGGAGCTTTAGAAAATAGCTTGACCCCTTCCTTCCTGTGGTAGCCCCTCAAATATTGGAAGACTGCTATCAAGTGTCCCCTGGTCCTTCTCTTTACTAGACTAGCCAAGCCCAGTTCCTGCAACCGTTCGTCGTATGTTTTAGCCTCCAGTCCCCTAATCATCCTGGTTGCTCTTCTCTGTACTTTTTCTAGAGTCTCAACATCTTTTTTCGAATGTGGTGACCAAAACTGGATGCAGTACTCTAGGTGTGGTCTTACTCAGACTTTATACAGTGGTATTAGTACCTCCCTTGATCTTGATTGTATCTCTCTTTTAATGAAACCTAGGATTGCATTAGCTTTTTTGACTGCTGCTGCACACTGCTGGCTCATATTTAGCTGGACTATCTTTAGCTTTAACTAAGACTTCAAGGTCCCTCTCACAGTTACTGCTATTGAGCCTGGTTTCACCCAGTCTATATGTGTACTTTTGTTTTTTCTTGCCTAAGTGTAGGACTTTACTTTTCTTTATATTGAATTTCATGTTGTTAGATACGGCCCAGTGTTCCAATTTGTCAACATCCATCTGAATCTTGAGCCTATCTTCTTGGGTGTTAATTCACGGCATCACATTGCTGTCATGTAATGTTTCATGATGTTTTTCCTTTTGGGTTAGGGTTAGGGTTGAGGTGGGCATGGCCTGTGCATGACGCATCCAGCCCACAGGCTGCTAGTTTGACACCCTGTAGTAGAGGGTTGTACAAGAAAGAGAGGCAGGATTGTCATTGCCTTGTGATGCTATCATACCTCCCTACCCTTCCACTTGGCAGTACTCAGAAATGGGAAAGTGGAACTAAGAGCTTCCCAGCTGGGAGATCCTGCTTCTTGCTTTTTTCTAGATGGCTCCGAATGGCTAATGACAGAATGAGAAGTGGCCAAGTGCTCTTTCTTTTAAGAAGTAGAACAGGGTAAATTGTTCTTTTTCAAGTGCCTTGAAAAATGAAGCTACAGAGAATGGCCATTTGTATCTTGTTTTTTTTATAAAGCTCACCAGAGCACATAAAAATGAAGATTTCATTAAACGGCCCATTTATCCACAGCTGGAATGACAGTCTGCACCGATTCTGCTTAAGATGCCTGAACACCCCCCCCCCCAAATGCAACAAACAATTGCTTTTCCCTGGGAGTAAAATGGCATTGTGATCACTTAGTCTGCAAAAATCACCACTAGATGATGCTTTCTTAGCACAAAGAAAAGCATCATCACTGCTGAAATTTTGCAGATCAAACTGGTCAGGTTCAACTTCAACAGGCCATGTGACAACTTCTAACTCTTAGCAAATATATCACAGAAGATAGACATGAGATCAAATGAGAGGATATGCAATACTGTAATCACTGATTTTGTCAACAATAGTAATAACAGTACTTTGCAATTCTGTAAGGCTTTAAACATCTTTAAATAATGTTTACAGCAAAAAGCTCAGCTAGACCACAGTGATTATCCTGTATTGTGAGACCAGGGAAGATATTAAGAGGCTTGTTTAGGTTCAGTTAAGATGCTGAGTTTGTTCACCAAAAGGTTGACAGCTTGAGACCCAAATACCATGTAATGGGGAGGTTTCCTGTTCCTGCCCAGCTCCATCTAATAATTTTAAAGCATGGCAAATGCAAGTAGATAAATAGATTGCCATTTTGGTGGTAAGATAACAGTGTTCCGTGTGCCTTGGCTTATAGGCATGCCAGCCACATGGCCACGGAAGCATTTTTGGCATTTTTGGACAACGTTGGCTCCTTCAACCAGGAAATGGAGATGAGTACTGACCTAAGGGAGCTGTATGTGATGTGACAGGGGAAATCTTTGACCTTTTTGGTCACTTAATGCACAACTGACTGAAATTAACCATGTTGCCATTTAGCTACTCTATGATTCATTGTACTAGTTCAGTTTTGTAGGCTGAATTAACAGTAATTAGCACTAAACATTGGTGTAATCCCTTAATGCTTGTGTCCATTGAAATGCTCATCCTGAAGACCTGTTCTCAGCTACTTTGGAAATGGTTATACTATCTTGTTGTGTCCAGAAGGCATTTTTTCTGAACGGAAGCAACTTTAGCATGCAAATTAAGTTACCTCAAGTGTACATTGACATTTTTCAAATTTGAGTCCTTTCAAAAAAAATACAAAATTTGACAGAATAAAATGGTTCCATTAGTTAAAGTAATCATAACATTACAATATTGAATGCTATTAGACTGCCAATAGTTTCACAGTCATATTTAATGAGATTCCAAATTTTATGCATCTTCCCGTAACACCGAGATATATAATTAAAAACAGCTTTATCTGCCTTGAGATTCAAAAAGCAATGCTCATCTATTCCATTTATTTGCTGCATGTCAACTAACGACTGAGATGATGTACAAATAGACATATATATTACAAATTAACAGCGCAATCTTGAACACACTTATCTGGAAGTAAGTCCCACAGGATTCACTGAAAAGTACTACTGATAATAGTAAAGTACATCTAAAGTAATGTCTTGGAAAATATTGCAATAGAAACTTTCTTGTAATACAAACTTTTTTGGGATGCTCAAACTTTAACAGTGAGACATAAACCCTAGTTCTTCCACTTTTGACCTTCTCATATGATAGCAAAAAGTACCTCCACGTATATACATGAGCTGCACTCACTACCAAACCTATAAGTTGCACATGTGAACTGCTTAAAGTTCCCTTGTAAGAAAACATTCACAGCAAGCTGAATTGATCTTAAGTAGCAACAGGGGCGAAGAATCAATCAGGAACTTATGACCTCAGAAACAAAACTGCTTATATGTACTGACCTATAAGCTGTATTTCATAGGTAGCATGGTTAGTATGCTGACCTAGTAAGAAAGGGAAAATAATGTTACCCAGATGAAAACATTCCACATCATGCTTACTTTGGACTGCGTCTATCTTTGTCTTTGTCCTGCCTTTGCAGTTTAGCAGGACAAAAGGACATAAGCTGTGGTTCTGCCTTTGCTACGGGTTGCCCAACAAGCTGTCAATGTTTTACTGGACGCTCATTGTGCAGGTTTTTTTTGTTCACATGCAGGGATGGGCTGCTGGGGGTTCACAGGGGTTTGGGAGAGCCCCTCGCTAAGATTCTGTGCAGTTCAGAGAACTGCCAAATCCTATTCCTGGCTGGCCCTGCCCACTCCACCTCACCCCTCCCAGAAGTGGCCCATTTTGGATACAGGTAAGTGCAGGGTGCAGGCTGGAAATGGGCCCATTTCTGGCTTCCAGAGACCTCCAGAGCATGGTGGAGGCTGTTTTCGCCCTCCTGGAGGCTCAAGGAAAGCCTCTGGAGCCCAGGGGAGGAAACACAAACACACACCCTGGTTGTGCAAGAAACTGACTAGGCCACACCCACCATGGCCAGCAACTGGGTAAATTGCTAAATTTTTTGAAGCCCACCCCTGTTCACATATTAATAAAGTTATGTTGCATCTTCAAAGTCATTCAATTGGTTTACATGAGCCAGACTTTGGCCACAACATCACGTTGACTGAAATGGTCTAAAAGAGTTAGTGACCACATTCATCTAATATGGTAACAGACTTGTTCACACCTTGTGCCATCAGGATTCTCCATCGCATGATATTACAGTTCTTCAGGCCTTCTTTGTCAAGATAGACATGTTGGAGTAGAAAATATGGAACCAGTGCTACGAGACATTTTTTCATCTTGCCTCTACTGTTCCATTTTGCTTGCTTGCTTGCTTAAGCCCCTGTCACACTGCAGCAACGGATGGAAAGAGGATGTAAAATGGAGAAAAACACTTACCATCCGTTGGTTAACGCGATGCTTCCATTCTGTACTCACTGCCTCCGTTTTGCTTCCTCTCTATCTGTCCAGCATCCATCTATTGACATTTCAACCGCTCAAAAGGTTTTGAGCTGCTCAAAACTTTTGAGCGGAAAATGTATCCAACGTGTCCATTCTGCATCCTCTAGGCATACGGGGGACATCCGTTCTGCATCCATTGTCATCCGTTACGCATCTGCTATATCCGCTAGGCACCCGCTGCGCATCCGTGCAACTCGAATCCGCTCCAGCGGTAAACGGACGCAGGGAGGAAGTGGAACGGACGCGGAACAGACGCGCAGCGTTAGTAGCACGGACGGAGAAAGGATGAAAGCGGATGCAGCTCGCAAAGAAAGCATTTAAAATGGAAAAAATGTTCGCAGAGGGGGCCTATCTCAGATATTAAGGATGTCTAGAGGATGCCTAGAGGATGCAAAAGGATGCTTCCGTTCCGCATCCGCTTTCCATCTGCTCTGCGTCCTCCCCCCGTCCATTCCTTTCCATGTTATCCGCTCTGTTTATGCAAATTTTTGCCCCTTTTGAGAGCGGATAACAACGGATGGAACATTTTTCTTGTCTGCTGTGTCCTTTTTACAAATGTTTTGCATCCGTTGGGCAGTGTGACAGGGCCTTTATTGAAACAATGTATATGCCACCCAACTTATCATTGTGGCCCTGGGCAGTTAACACAAGGTATATTAAAAATAAACAAAGTATTTTTTTTTAAAAAAAGAGTGAAAGACAGATTAAAGTAAGGAACATAATCCTACGCCAACCGCAATCCTGATTACAATTATGAATACCTGATAACTTACAGTGAGTATGGTGTAATCTGGTGCTGAGTAATGGAGAGGGAGGACTAAAGAGAAACATTAGCCTTGAATCTAAGGAGATTCTCAAATATTCCAGTCAAAGAAAAAACATAGAAAGTCCAATAGACTTTGAAGAACACCTTTGGATTCAGCCTTGAATTAATGCTATGCAGGAAACAGGGCAGAAAGGATCCTCCCTAATTCACAGCATTTATCAGATTGTTATGTAGAGTGTGACAACATTCTGTCTACTTAGGTGAACAATAAAAAAGAAATTGCTTTGAGAATTTATATGTGTGATCCCATGCCTGACAACAAGACAGGACTTTGAGGGGGGAAATGGCAAATTGAAAGGAAAAAAACCCACCACAAGTGGACCAACCACAGCAGGAAATAATCAGACAATGATTGGTCAAAACTTTGATTTTAGAAAGTTACAAGCACAGCAAGAGTCCACACAAATTTGAAATAAGGTTTTGCAATTAATTATAAAGACTTCTTTCCACAGGAAAATGTTTTTGTGTAGACAAGACTTTAAAAATTAGATCTAGAGGGAATTAGAGGGAACAAAAGATTACAATTAAAGGAAAAGAACACTCAAATTCAGCTTACAATTACAGAATGAAGAAAACTATTCTAACATTAATTTTGGAAAGTTAATTTTACATCTGCCTATAGAGATAGACTATGTTTAGAAGATATTATGGAAGAACAAGAACTTCTACCTGACAAAATCAAGACTGAATTGAAAGTGGATTTAAAAATTACATACTACAAGAATGACTTGAAAAAAAGATGTTATACTAGAGATACAAAAGAAATCAGATGATGTCTTAACAATTAAAAGAGATACACAAATAACACACCAAGAGAGCAGTCTGGATAATTTTTTTATACTGGATTTACAAAAGAGATTTGTAAAATTGAAGAATTTTGTGAGAAAAGACAAAGTGGGGAAAAATGAGTTCTATGACATTATTTGAAGGTACTAAAGATCAAAGTTGTTATAAGTAAAAGGAAGGAGAATGTTTTCATTTATCTGATCAAGGTTAAAATAAATATATTGTTATGTCCGGTAGCCCTTAATGAACTTTTGCGGTTTCAGGACTGAAATGACAATGGTTATGGATTATTTTATAGATAACAAATTGGAGATGGAAAAGAGATCATTTGTTGCATTTTAAGAGAATGTGATAAGTTACCCATAGTTACTACAATTCTTTATACCTGTAATAAAGGGGAAAGTCACTTCTTTATATACTTCTTTTTTTCCCCTTTGCTGTACTGTTTTCTCTTTCTCTATTTTTTTTCTTTCTTTTCTGCATCTTCTATTCTTTTCTCTTTGTTCTTTTATTTTTTTAGTTTGTATTAGTTTTACTCTTGTAACTGTAATCTTTAATAAAAATTATTATGAAAAATAATTGATATAGTAATTAACAGTTGTTAAAACTAGATATGGCATTACTAATAGATTTTGATGATTTTTTTCAAAGACAGGATGGTGAAAATTAAATAAATCACTTGACGGCAGGATAAACAACAATAAGCCACAGGGAACATTCATAATCAGTAGGAGTATATCTCTAATTGCTTCACAGTGGTCCATCATGATGTTTCTGCATTCAGCTGAGATGGAATAGATTTGTATGTCATACAAGGCACAGTCTTTAAATAATGGATAAGCCACTTTGTTGGATAAGCATGTAAAGTTAAATTATACCACGGTTTATAACTTAAATGCTTCACATAACATACCACTTTATGGCAGGACCAACCAAATCATTTTATGATTTAGTGTGACTTGTAAACCTACTCTGTGGCTCAAGATATCTTTTGCCTGTTAATTGTTAAAAAATTAAAAGACTACAATGGAAAGCATATACTCTGATTGAAACATGATTTTTAGCATTAGATGCTGTCATGATACAGTCATGACCTGTGGAAACTTAGTATTCAGGTACATTTCTCTCTTCAGAATAAAGTCCTGCCGGATATATATATATATATACATATATATATGCTGTTTAGCTTCCTTCGGGTATTATCCCACGTCATTGTAGTTCTGTTAAAGTTGTAGCAACGTTTCAGCAGAATCTCATCTGCCATCCTCAGGCTTCTGTATAGAGTTAGTTCCTGGT
>BLBF01000052.1:10708021-10724240 GCA_015471245.1 Laticauda colubrina | reverse complement strand
TCTCTCTCTCTCTCTCTCTCTCTCTCTCTCTCTCTCTCTCTCTCTCTGGGAGGGAAGGAGGGAGGAAGAGATTTAAATTGTTTTGGCACTGTCAATGAGGAACTTCCTATCCACAATTGGATATGTTACTTTATTCTTCAACTGTTGCAGTGGTTAAGGCACCAGGCTTGAAACCAGAAAACTTTGAGTTCTACTTGTGCCTAGGGACTAATTACTGTGGTGAATGAGATAAGTCTACGGTTCCTAACACTTCCAGAGACCAATTCCATGCTTCCATCACATCTTCCAATTGGTCCGGAGTACAAATTTATGGCTGGATATCATCAGCACATGGTTAAGGCACTAGGCTAGAAACCAGGAAACTGCGAGTTTTGTTCCCACATTAGGCATGAAAGCCAGGTGGATGACTTCAGACAAGTCATCCTCTTTCTTTCTGACTCAGTCCTCAAGATTGTTTTTGGAGCTTCCAGTTTGCAGGGCTTCGGCGGCAGGCAGGAATCTGTGATCGTGCGCGGTTTCTGCCTGGGCATGCCGCCGGAGCGCCCCGAGCCAGCTGGCTTCAGGGCTAAGCCACCCTGTAGAGGTTGGTGAAGACAGGGGAGATTTCAGCAGGGTCAAGGAAAGCCGCATCTTTCCTCCCCAGCTGGCTAAACTCCCTTTCCCGAAGGCAGTAGAGCAGCGGTCAGAAATGGCCGCCTCAAAGAAGCCCTCAGCTGGAAAAGAATGTGCAGGAGGAAGAAAGTGCTGAAGTGAAAGTTTTGGTTGACCGGGATAAGAAACAACAATTAAGGCATCCTGGAACTCAAATTTTAAAAAAGGATACATTGCTCCCAAAGAAGATTTGGAAGCAGCGAATGAAAGTGAAAAGGGGAGAAAAAATTCTCACTCTCCTTCCTTATGCTGACAGCAAACAGAGATGAATGAGAAATCAGAAAAATGCTTTGGTATCAACAGGTATTTAAGCTGGAAAATTTAATGCCAAGGGGATAATAAAGTTTTCTGAATATAAAAGGAAAAAAAAATGAGAAGGAATTTTTTTTTTTTTTTGCTGTAAGTGGGAAGGGAAAGGAAGAGAATAAGAACAGGATTTGGAAGGAGGAGATCTAAAGATTCTAAAGTTAAATTTTAACAGGTCTTCTAAAAGATACATTTTAACTGGAACTTTGTAACTAAATACTAACCCCAGGAAGAGAAAGTAAAAAAAGGAAGAAGATGTCAAAAGAAACAGCTTGTGTGTATTTGGATTGCTTGCTGACTTTGGGACTTTTGGAATTATATTTGAAGGATTAAAAACACTTGGGTGGTTGTTTTAAAAGAAAAAAAACTCTACAATAGCATCACTTGTGGATGAACTGAAAATAGAATTTAAAAAACTTAAAGAAGAGGAACAAGAAGGGAAGGGCTCTCTTGGTTCCATTTTTCAATTCTTAGAAATGGCAATCTCTACCTACAAGAAATTACAAGAAAAGACTACGCAACAAGAAGATTGGAACAAAGAAGAAGCCATTTTAAATGAACAAGTAACTCTACTTCGGGAAGAAAGGGGAAAGAAGGGAAAGAGAATGGAGAATTTGAGACCTAAAAAAACAACCCAAAAAGGGAAAAATAAGGTGAAAAGTGGATATAATGTGAGAAAACAACAGAAAAAGGGAATACAGAAAAGGAAAATCGAGGTGGAGAGACAAGGGGGTAAAAAGGGCAGAGAGAAGAAATAAAGGAGGAGGGAAGGGAAGAGAAGCTACAAGGGTGTGAAGCAAGATGTAAAGAAACAGGACTTATTTAGAGATAATGGGTAAAAAAATTAATTGAAAAAGTGATTCTGCAAAGGTATATATGATTGTATTGTTATATTTGTATTTAGAAATAATGTTAGAAAATTGGAAACAATGTATGATTTAGTGAAACATTTGTGAATAAAATAAATGGAATGAATTAAATGAGAGAATTAATTTAGAAAGGAATGGGAACATTTTAATGACATAATGTTTTAAAATGCAAGTGAAGTGGGGGGGGGAAGTAATTATGGAAAGTTTATAAGCGTTCCCATAGAAGCATGATACCTACTTGAAAAGTAATATGTTAAATGTTTAAAATTTAAATGAATATTAACATTAATGATAGAATTGAATTGGTATAGATCGTTGTTTTAATTATATTATATATTTATATTTTTCTTTTCTTTTTCTTTTTAAAATGTAGCGTGTAGCTTTAATGTACTATGCAGAATCCGAATGGAAGTTATGTTCTATATTAAGTGTTATAATTTTAGGGGAAAGATATAAAGGCGTCATACTCCAATCAGTGACTACAGGAGGAATTTTGTTTAATGAGAAAAGATAATAGACAGCTAAAATAGGACAGACAAAGAATATAAATGATCTGATTTGAGATGAAACAAAAATAAAATTAAGAAAGTTAAAAGAGGGCAGAAGCTATATAGAAAATGTAGAATGGTAATAAGATATGGAATGGTACATAAAAATGAGCATGAATTTGAATTGGTGTCTGTACAAAGAGATGTAACCTGGGAGCAGGCTGCTTTCAGAAAAGAGGCTTTATGTTTTCATGTTCTGTGTTGTGTTTCTTTATGTTTGTTTCTAAAAATCAATACAATTTTCTTCAAAAAAAAAGATTGTTTTTGTGGAGAAAATAGGAGGGGGAAAGAGGTATGTTTGCCATCTTGAAAATAATAAAGGTAACATTTAAAAATGGTGGAGAAAAAGTCCATTTTGCTGGTCAAAATGCAAAGGTCCTCTCATTCTCATTTCTCTTCCATGTTTCTATTTCCTCTCTGGATTCTTTCTCTTTTAAGATTCTCCCATTTTCAGTATCCTGCTAGATTTTGGTAGATCTACCTCCCTTCTTTCTAAGGCCCAATGAAAAGTTGATCTCAGTTGAGACAGCGATTGTTCTTTGCATCAGAAATGAATGGGATTATGGGCAGAAGCTGCTTTAATAGTAGGGGTGGGATTCAACCAGACCAGTTCAGGTAAACTGATAGTTCCGGCGATGAGTTGGCCCTGGCCACCTGCACATGCCCTAGTCTATCTTTTATTTCCTTGTTTTGAAGCCCAGGTGATTTGTGCGACACAGTGGATTGCCATGCCTCAGCTGTTTTACTCACCAGGGCTGCAGGAGAAGGTAAGTTTTCGAGCTGAAAATGGCTGTTTTTCAAACACTGCACGCGCAAAGCACACACTCACCACAGTGGTGGGCTTCTACTGGTTTCACAACGGGTTTGCTTCACGTTGTTAGGGATAACATTGTTCACCCTAACTGTTTTAGGTGAAATACTAACTATGAATCATAGTTAGTGTATGCAGCTTTAACTGTAAAATAGCAATTGTGGGTGTGGTTATGAAAACCATATAAAAGTAGCAAGGCTACAGCTTGCTCTCTCTCTCTCTGGCTTTGATGATCCCTGATTACTGCTTGGAAGCAAGACTGCATTGCTCGAACGGGAGAGACAACAACGGACTGATTTATGTGAACTGACAAAAGGATATTCTACATGGACTTTGCTAACTGAATATCCCTGAATGGACTGACTACATGGTAAATGAATATTGGACTGTTTTTGACTATGCTATAAACTTATACTGGAATAAAATATATTCTTGATAGCACAAGCGTATCTGTTATTTTTACTGTATGTTAATAAACATACAAACTTAGCTCACTCATTTATCTGTGTGCCTATCTGACTAACGCTGCACATTCTGTTTAGCTTGTCTACCTAACCCTGGTTGGGGAACCCAGGCTTAACACACGTTCACAGCACTAAAAAAAACCCACCATTTTACAGCTTTACAACTTACTTTCCACTGCAACACTGGTGAATAAATCAGCTGAGGCACAGTAATCCACTGTGCCATGCCTCAGCTGAGCTTCAAAACTGCAGAAATAAAGGACAGGCTAAGGCAGGGGTGGATGGGCAGAGCCAACCAATCACCAGAGCTAAGGGTTTGCCCAAACTCATGCAAATCCTGAGCAGCTCATCCCTAGCTCACCGATCCAGTCGTTACACTGGTTGAATCCCACCACTGTTTAATAGCCTCTGAAAGGAGTGTGATGGAACTGGATTTTGGGCTGCCCTCACTGTATGAGATGAAGTTCAAGTAAAAACTCTCTGACAGACATCAACCAGAGAAATTATTCAGCAGAAAAAAAGTGGTACAGTTATTTCCAGTAGGAAATGAACACGAGACATTTCCTCAAGCGCTGCTGCTGCACAACATAGGAAAAGTTGACAAGAAAAAAGTATAATTATTTAAATTGGCCCATTTCCTGGATTACAAGCTGCAATTTCACATCCCATTCAACAGCATGATGCCATCTAGCACATGCTGAAACAACTGATCAGTTACTAGGAAAGGAGGAACTTCTAATAGAACCACAAAGCTATGTTGAGAGTAAAACCAGAGAAACTCTCTATTTCATCTTGTTCCAGATTGTAGCTCAAAGAAAATGGAGCACATATTAATCTGATTGTGATACTTTCAGATGTTTTTTTTTAAAGCATGTGTTTCGGTAGGCAATTAGCTGAAAAAGTGACAGCTGCAACTTGATTTTAAATAGTCAGTGTTTCCTAATGCTGAGTAAAAAGAGGTCCTCATGAATAATTATAGAACAATATGGAAATCATAGTAATTGGTAGTAGCTGTGGACAAGCAGAGTCCAGATTACAGTGTACAGATCAACCCCTGGACATTCTGATTGATTATCCAGCATCAGTTAGTTCCTGTGATTCTTTCAAACTTAGGAGAATATATCTGTCCCTGCAAAGCATTTTTTCAGTTCTTAACTGAAAGTTTGGTCTAAATCAGGGGTGTCAAACTCTTAGTGGTGTCACGTGACATATCGTGATTTCTTCCCCCTTTGCTAAACTGGATGTGGGCGTGGCCAGAACATGATGCATCTGGCCCACAAGCAGCAAGTTTGACACCTCTGGTCTACGTGGAAACAAAAATAAATTATGCCTTAGCCATGAAGAGCTCCTGAATATGAATGCAATGCAATTTGAAATGAATTGGTGAAACAACATGGAGATTCTAGTTTATTGATTTGTTTGCTATTTTTAAAAGCAATCACAGAATATAATTCTGCAATGCCACTTCCTCCTAAAAAAACTCAATATCTATTATCTGTGTGAAAAAAACAAGCTTATATGTTTGTATTACCAATACAAATAATGAATTTGGTCATTCCTGATTTCAGATACAAAACTAAAGCCCATGTCACACTGCCCAACGGATGCAAAAAAGACACAATGGACGAGCAAAATGTTCCTTCCGTTGTTATCCGCTCTCAAAAGGGGCAAATATTTGCATAACTGGAGCGGATAACACGGACACGGGGAGGACGCAGGGTGGATGCAAAGCGGATGCGGAACAGAAGCCCAGCAGATGGAAGCGGATGGGAGCAGATGGCACATCCGCTGGGCTTCCGGGGGGCCTCAGCAAAGCAGACGCGGAACGGATACAGCGGATGCACAGCGGACACGGAACGGATGAAGCGGATGCACAGCAGATGCACAGCAGATGCACAGCAGAAGCCTAATGGATGCCTGGTGTTAATTGCGCATGCGGGGAGGATGCATTGCATCAGCCCCGCGGATATAACGGAAGCAGCTCGGAAGCAGGTCGCCATTCCAAGGAAAGACCTGCTGCCAGACGGATTGGCTGCCTTGCCTGCCCTGCCTGCATGTCTGCCTGCAAGCCTTGCTGCCAGCCTTGCTGCCAGCCTGCCTGCGAGCCTTGCTGCCAGCCTGCCTGCAAGCCTTGCTGCCAGCCGGTCTGCCTGCCAGCCTTGCTGCCTGTCTTCCTGCCAGCCTTGGTTCATGTCTGACTGCCAGCCTTGGTGCCTGCCCGCCTGCCAGCCTTCCTGCCTGCCTGCCTTGGTGCCAACCTCTCTGCCAGCCTTCCTGCCAGCCTTGGTTTCTGCCAGCCTCCCTGCCAGCCAGCAACCCCACAACCATGCAGAAGCACAGCAAGCCTCAGCCATCTGCTGCCAGCCCTGGCAAGAGGGACAGGGCTACCATCCCGCCCCCTGGCCCTCACTCTGGTTCTGCTGGGGCTTCTGCAGCACAGACTCGCTCTTATGGGGCTGGGGCTTCTGCTGCTTCTGCTTCTGGAGGAGCTGATGACAAGCACTCCAGCACCAGCCACCTCCACAGCACCTGGACCCTTCACCCCTGAGACTGAGCGACCAAGAGGAGTGCCAGAGACTCATTTTTGTGTTACAGCTTGTTGTTAATAAAGTCTATTTATGATTCACACACTTGCTTCATTTCTTTTTTTTAATAAAGTCTTGGTGGAAACTTTTAGAAATGGTTTAAGCCTTTGCATGCTTGTGGGATGGGTAAGGATAGCTTTGGGATGGGTTAGGATACCTGTGGGATGGGTAATAGCTGTGGGATGGATTAGGATAGCAGTGGAATAGATAAACCTCCAGTGCAAGCATAGTGGGACTGTATGGTCCACCCTCCCAGGTGCCACACCTATGGCCCTTTATTATCAATAATAATGTAATAATTATCCACACATGTCAACATAAACACAACTCTTTATTAAACGCCCTGTTCATTGTAGGCCAACCAAACATACATGGCCCAATCTCATCCGTGTGATGAGACAGGCTGAAGGAAGCATCCATTAAGCATCTACCATCCTGTCTTGCCACTCCACTGCTCCAGCTGGGGAGTTGCACCAGTGTCTCAGGAGGTTGCGCTGCTTCTTCGTTTCATGTGAGGCTCTGTTGGGGCCTTGCACATCCTCAGTGTCTATCAGGTTTTGCCCTTGCCTCCATTCCCCAGGCTCCATGTCCCCATTGCCTTGTTGGAGGTCCACAAACCTGTTCTGCAAGACTGGGTAGCGGGTGCGCATGAGATTGTGCAGGATGCAGCAAGATTCCATGATCCTCCTCATGGTCTCTGGGCAATGCTGCATGGTGGTGAGAAGTACCTGGAACCTGTTGGCCAGGATGTCAAAGGCGCTCTCCACCACCTGCCTTGCCCTGGACAGCCTGTAGTTGAAGATCCTCTCTTCACGGGTGAGGAGTATGGAGGTGTAGGGCTTCATGAGGTAGGTTCTGAGGGAGAAAGCGTCATCCCCCACGATGAAGTAGGGCACATCTTGTGTCTCGTTGGGCAGGGGTTCTGGATCTGGGAAGCCCATGATGAGGTTGCATTCCAGCTCCTCCTTGAGGTGACTGGCATTGTATACCTGGGCATCTGAAGATGAGCCGTTGCCTGAAGCATCGATGTACATGAACTTGTAGTCAGCATCGACCATGGCGAAGAGGATGATGCTGAAGAAGCCCTTGGAGTTGAAATAAGTGGACCCCGAGTTGGCTGGAGCTTTGCAGGCCACGTGCTTGCCATCTATGGCTCCAAAGGTGTGGGGGAAGTTCCACTTCTGATACCACTGCTCTGCAACTTTCTTCCATCTTTCTTCAGTGGTGGGGTACTGGAGGAGCTCCTCCTTGTATTCTTCGATGATGGCCTGCACCACTTCTCCGACCACAATTCTGATGGTGTTGGATGGCACCCTCCAGCTGTACTGCATGCTCCTGTAGGTGGTCCTGGAGGCCAGGTGGTGCAGAGTGAGTGCCACCTTGAGCCCAGGTTCCAGGCTGGGCTGGAAGCTGGTGCTCTGCTTGGTCCACCTGGGTGTCAGGCGCTGCACAACTTCATCAAACATGGCTGGAGGCATCCTCATGAAGTTCTGGAATGCTCGAGTGTCTTCGTTCCTGAGCTCCACCATCAGCTTGCTGTACAGTCCGTCCTCTGCTCTTCTGGTGAACCATCTTCAGACCCAGACTCTTTTTGGCTGCCTCTTTTACTTCTCGCAGTAGTGTTCACAGAGCCTGCAGATGGCTTCGCACTGTTGCAGAACGATGGTGGCTGCCGAAAGGACTTTGTTACAATCCACGGTGGACATGACTGGATGCTGTGGAAGAGGAAGAGGCAGATGAAGGCTGCAGAGGTCTGCACCGCTGGGCTGCTGTTCTAAAAGTGAGATGCAGATGAGTTGCTCCCCCTTTTTATAGGAAATATAGGTTTTCCGCTAGGCATCCTCTAGGCATCCTCTAGACATCCTTAATATCCGAGATAGGTCCCCTCTGGGAACGTTTTTTCCATTTTAAACACTTTGTTTCCGTGCTGCATCCATTCTGCATCCGTTCCGCGTCCGTTCCGCTTCCTCCCTGCATCCGAGCAGATGCGAGTTGCGCGGGTGCACAGCGGATGCCTAGCGGATATAGCGGATGCGTAACGGATGTGTAACGGATGCCTAGCGGATGCCTAGCGGATGCAGAATGGACGAACTGGATACATTTTCCACGCAAAAGTTTTGGGCAGCCCAAAACTTTTGGAGCGGATGAAACGTCAATAAACGGATGCTGGACGGATAGAGAGGAAGCAAAACGGAGGCAGTGAGTACATCACGTTTTCCAATGGATGGCAAGCTTTTTTCTCCGTTTACATCCTCTTTGCATCCGTTGGTTCAGTGTGACATGGGCTTTAGGCAGAGAAAAAGTGATTTGCAGAAACAGCTGAGTGAAAGAATTAAGCTAACTAAAATAGAATCTACATCTCACAAACACCTAAACTCTCTCTAATTGCACAATAAAGCAGATAGGTGTGTGCTTTGCAGTCATTGAAATGCAAATCAGTGTCTAGGTCAGTGCTTCCCACATTTGAGTAAATTACCAAAAATTGGGTTAAAATGTTTTCCTCCCTTTGGGTAATAACACATACACTCAACGTTCAATAATAATGGAAACATTTAAACTTTTGGGTCATGAAGGTGAAAGTTGAAGAAGCATTGGCCTAGGTAAAATGAAGAGATCATAGCATGCAATGTTTATCCAGATGCACCTCTATCTACCCCCAAACAATCACTAAATACATCAGAGGATAGGGAGAAGGCTTGTGACATGGCCATAAGATTCACAACCCATCTGGATGGTTAATTAGGGGGTACAGCTATGGAGATTTTTTCCATAGGAACTGAAACAGTGCAATTGTCAACATTCCTTCAGATGCTGAAATCCTATCACTCTCTTTCTACAGTATTCAGTACATATTTTCTATTCTATCTCAAAAGGAACTATTCTTTCCTAAACGAGACCCAAATTTGACAAAGAAAAGTAATTGACAAAGTATCTGTTCAATCCAAACCTCTTTGAGAACAAGGAATATTATGAAAATAATTTTCCAATTAACATAGGATTCTGTAGAAATGAACTCAATTATGCAAATGTGGCAATTTCCATTATTTATTTCAGCTGCTACTGCATTTTATAAGTTATCTCATCTGAAAGAAAAGAGGAAAAACTGATGCTTTCTTTGAAACATTATATTTTGAAAAAGAAATTTAAATATGCTGCACTACAATTCTCAGTAAGCATGATTGAAGAAAACTGATCTGAAGCTACAACTTTGACACAGACTCATATCCCTAAACTTCCTTGAGATTGCACAAACCAAAAAGAACAGGAAAAAAGTACAATACTCTAAAAGCTACCCCAAAGGTGCTTTTTCAAGACGCAACTGGACTTTCTGGTTTTTCTTTGAAGACATTTTGCTTCTCACCCAAGAAGCTCCTTTAGCTAAAAGCTAACCTTTTTTACACTTGTGGTAAAAAATCTAGTTTAGGAGCCTGTTGAGGAACAGAATGAGGATGTGCTGCATTGTTTTGATCTCTATATCTATTGAGAGTATCTGTGTTGCATATTAATCAACTTTTGGAACTTTATTTCCAAACAAATGCATACACATGTATAATTTCACATAATTTCACTGACATAAATAAGGACAAATAACCAAGTGTTACAGGGAGTAGCTCTTGAAACAGGAGCTTTTACACCTTCCAAGAAGAAATAATGGATCTGTTCTCCCTTGACAAATTTCAAGATGTGGGAAGCTAATTAATTAGCCAAGCTAATTAACTCAATAAGAGGAAGTGCTCAAGAAATAGCTTCTCTAAAAAGAATGATTTAAAAGTGTATGAGCTAAATAAATGTCTTGGAATAAGATTAGGAATATATTTCTTATACAGACTGGAAAGTAATGATAGATAAAAGCTAAAGATTCACTGCAATCATTTTTTCCAATAATGTAAGGTATTTGCTGTTTCCTAATACTGATTAAGGCTATTTAAGTTTTCCAAATTTGATACTGTCCTGGTGTATTTGAAAATCCTACCAGTTTTAGACCAATACAGCAGTGGTGGAATTCAAAATTTTTTACTACCGGTTCTGTAAGCATGGCCTGGTGGGCATGGCAGGGGAAGGATACTGTAAAATCTCCTGTCAGAGGTGGGATTTGCCAGTTCTCCGAACTACTCAAAATTTCCACTACTGGTTCTCCAGAATTGGTCAGAACCTGCTGAATTACCATCTCTGCTATGCAGACTATCAAAATTGGAAAGGTTCATCCAAGTCATTGTTGTTTCCTCTGAACAGTCAAGTGGATCTCAAATCAGTCTTACTACCTGAAAATGTTCTCAACTAGAAATGCCAGGCATTGAATTGCATTAAGACTTCAGCATGCAGGACTTCTTGCGTCCACTGTATAGTTAGCCAACTCTTGGTTTTATACTTAAAGCAAGAAAATTGGTTTTTCTGTGCCCCTCCACAGGGCTGGTTATTTATATGAGGAGTTTCAAGATGGTGAGGAAAGAAATTGCCAGTGCCAAGCTGAATTGCCAGTGCCACAGAAAACTCTTTGTCTTTTGAATGGGGTATGCTCTTCAGCTGTCCAATCTGTCCAAACATCAGCAAATTCCTTAATCAGGTTTGCAATATGTATCAGTAAGTACTTCATTGTTTAAAAGCACCATGTGCAGGCATAGCATTAAACACAAAAATAGATAGGATAGGAAAGCATTCCAGTGGGTTAATGTCATTGCCCAGAAGATCATTGGTTGCCCTCTCTCCTCTTTGGAAGAGCTTTGTAGCTCTGGCTGCCTTAAGAAAGTTCAAAACATTCTCAAAGATCCATCTCATCCTGGGAACCCTTTTTTTGAACTATTACCATCTGGCAGATGGTACAGAATAATAAAAACAAGGACAAATAGGCTGAAAAACTGCTTCTATCCCAGGGCAGTAGCTCTGTTGAATTCTGCTGTATAGTGCAGTGTTGGTGCGGTGTCAGGGGTTTTCGGTTCAATGTGTGGAGGATGAAGGATGTGTTGTTGTGCTTATTTTCATGGTCATGGTCATGATGTGCACTGAAGATGGTGTTTGATATCATTGTATGAGGTGCAATGACAATAAAGTAAACTAAACTTAAAAAAAGCACACACACACACGCTCCAAAAAGAAACAAGATTAAGATATACCAAATCTCTGTCCCTTATAATTTGATGAATATTTACCATCCATGTCTTATATTTTAATAAAAGCAACAATTTTACAAGACAACTCTGGATTTCACTAATCAGAGATTAGGGAAAATAAATCTTGAATTTTCTGCTAGGAAAGGTCAAAATGAGTCAATTAAATCAAAATATGAGTAAAACACTTCATGATTGTGCTACTATGACTACAGAATATCGCTGTATCATACCCTACAACTGCCCAAAGGATGGCGCACTTAAATCCATCCTTGAGGAAGCAAAGGAGGGAGCATATAAACACTGATTCACACCAAAAGGGGAACATATTTGGGTTAGGGTTGGGATCTTTTATATAAAACTCAAAAGCAGGAGTTTGACAGGAATTATCTGAGAAGCTTACTCTGAGCATCCAAAAATTGTGAATGAAAACAGAGAAGGACAGATGTACAAGAAGAAAGCAACAACTAAAGCACTATGTGATGAAGGAGGCGATCTAAATCTGGTGGAGGGGAGGAGGCAAGCTCATGCAATAGTCATTAAACAGTGAAGTTAAGAACCATTCTTAACCATTCGCTGCTCATTTCACAAAGGTAATGATTTTGAAAAGTAATAATCATTGCAACTAATTGTCTGGCAGTCACTTTGAGGCTTCAGATTTGTTAACCATGGCACACTTTAAAAGGGTCCACCTTAAAAAAAACCTGAGCAATCTCCCACATGCCTGAAGGCTACCTTAAAAAAAAACTTTTCCCAGCCAGAACAGATTGAAGCTCCAGTTGGTACAGCACCCATGGAAAAGTTCCTCTTTAAAAACTTCTTTAAAAATCATGTTAAGGGGACATAGGGAAAGAAAAATTCATGGCATTAAGTATCTCCTGAAGAGAACAGAGACTCATTATACAGATTGAGAAAGAATTATTCACATAATAGTCAAGATATAATTATTCATATAATAGTCAAGATGTTCCATGACAAACCTAAGAAAGAACCACAAAAGAGCTACAGCACTTCTATCTCTGGTTATGCTGCTGTTCCTCTACCCACCTTTGTAAGATTAGTAGCAGCAGCAATATTTCCAGATTTCCAGAGTTCCTACCACTACCATCAAAGAAATGATAAAACAAAAGCTTTTGAGGTGGGGTTGGAATTCAGCAGTCATTCAGCAGACATGAATGAGATAAAAAGCAAAATGCAGTCCTTTCCATCTAAAGGCAGACACCACCCCCACCCCCGAAGTCTTCCATTGCTTCCCAACAGGTAGCAACATTACACTGAATCCAGGATTTCTTTTTTAAGTGTACAAATATGCACTGGGGAAAAAATGAAAGAGGCATTGTCTACTTTAAAAAAGCAATCTACTCGAACAGCGATCCCTGCAAATACCAAATGCTAAAATAAGCCCTTACCTTGAATAACATGCATGGCTCCTGGCACTAGGCTGTGATATCATTCCAAAAACATTATTTGTAATAGAGAGGGTGGGGGGAGAAGACTGAAAGAGGGAGGAGAAAGGGGAATAAAAGAGGTGAAGGAAACAGAAAATGAGAAGAGGATTAGAAAAAGAGAATGGGAAGGTGCAAAAGGAAAGGATGGAGGGATGAAAATTGAGACTGCAAAATCTGTCTCCTGCCTACACAATGGAAAAGAAATTTCTGACGAGAGAGAGAGGGGGGGGAGAGAGAGAGAGAGAGGGAGAGAGAGATCTCACGCATAACTAGAGGGGGCAGAAGGGAATAACAACACAGAACAGAGTAATCAAGTGAAATTAAATACTAAGAGAAATATTTAGCACAAGGGACTCAGGAGAAGATATTGGGCAGGATAGAAATTGAAGGTTTGCTGGAAGTGTTGTAAATGTGTTTAATTAAGGTAGGGGAAAAAAACATGCCCCTTGTTGTTGTTTAATTGTTGTTGTTCAGGTTGTTTAGACTGAAAGAACTGTGAAAAATCTGGGGACCTATAATTCACTGTTGGCAAATTTGTGATGGAGCGGGCACTGAATAAATCCACACTTCAAAAATACAGAAGAGTTTGCACTAATCATGTGCTTGGGTTGGAAGTTTCAAAAAGATTTTGAAGAAAGCTAAACATTGCTTTGGAAAATATTGGGATACTGATGTAACTCAAATAAACAACTGTGGCTCTCCATGTGTATGTAATCTGCAACTCCTAGGAATCCAAAGTAGCGAGTGGCCAAAGATGTTGAGAAATATAGTTCCAAACTATCTGGATGGCCACAAAGCCCTACAGTCACTTCCTATTCAGTGACTGGCATTACCACAAAGTTTTTAAGTGTGATTTCCCAAAGGCCACCAGCCCCATTTTTTTTTTTTTTTACAAAACCCTCACATCTTATTTGCACATCATACTCTTATGATTCACATATCTCTTCCACAAATACCTTTGAGTGTCTATGAATATATTCAATTAACTTTGAAAAGCTGAATGATACTGAGACTTGTACATCAGACGGTCTCCTGCTGGAGACCAGGCTGATTGTGATTTTTAAAGGCCACCAATAAAACTCTGCATGTGGTCCAAATGCTTGCTTCCCTTCCCAAAAGGAAGTTAGATTGCTGTGGAGTCATAGAGTTAGCTGTAATATTGTACTTGGTTCCGAGACAGGAGGAACCTTGCTGGATCAATATTTTGATTGCACATTAAACTCTACTTATCTTCACTTCCCTCCCTAGGTGTCTCTGATTGTCCAACTTCATCATTACTGCACTGTTGAATCTTATTAATTTAAGCTTTGTTATTTTTATCCTGCCTCTAGTCTATAGAGAACTGGATATATACTGCATGTTACACTCATTTAATTTATAATAGAATTAAAAAAGAAAAAATGGACTAAGCCTCACCACCTGAAGCATAAGAGATTGTTCACTGCACTATAATGTAATCCCTTGTGGTCTTATGTGTAAATGCCTGAATACATATTAAGTCCCAGATATGCGTGCCCTCACTTTCAATTTTTCAAGCCCTATTGAAGCAATAAAGCCAAAAGAATGACAACAATGTACATAAGCATAGTTTTAATAGATATCCCAGGAAGGCAAAATAAAGACTTTGTTGTAAAGAGGCAAGCTCAAAGTGCCTCTGGAATGGCAGGACAAAGTTGAAGGATTTCCCTTGTGTCTTTGTAGCTTTTAAAAGGTTGAGTCAAACTATTTCTCTGTTAGCAGATTATTTGACTTCGCTTGAGTTAGAGTAATGGGGGCGGGTACCATTCTATTTAATTTAAAGGGTACAAGCAGCAGGAAGCATTGCATCATTAACAATTGTATTTATTTTTGGTCCTAAGTTGTATTGTGCTGTTATATTTTAATAAATATAGAACCAGTTTGTTAGAACATAATATTTTTCCTGGACTTAGAACTCTTTCTAAACTATGAAGTTCATCTGCAGATTTTGAAACAGTTGCCATCTCTTATATATGCTATGCTATGGGATTGGATTGCCTTCAGAATAAATCACTTTTCCTGTAATCATGAAGAAAGGTAGACTGAATGGAAAGATGTATCAAAACATTATATAATGCTTTGGAAGAAGAAGGAGAGAAGGAGAACGAAGAGAAGAAATGGAGAAGGAGGAGGAGGAGGAGGAGGAGGAGGAGGAGGAGGAGGAGGAGGAGGAGGAGGAGGAGGAGGAGGAGGAGGAGGAGGAGGAGGAGGAGAGAGGAATTTTCTCAGGTTATTTTACAATCATTCTTGAAGGTAGAATATTTTAAGTATTTTGATGAAAGAAAATTAAGGATTGCTTACGAATTATCTATTAAATCCATGAGCGATTCAAGTCTGAACTTTCATTTCTTGAGTTTTATTTGTTTCTGCTGACTTCATCTTTCATCTTTCCTCCATAAATTGGATGTTTCCATCACAAATCAGGAATATACCTCAGTTCATCAGGCTGGGAAATCCACAGACATGAAAGATTAGCATTTTTTGTAGGTGCTGAAAGTATCAGTTTCCAACTTAAAGGTGTTTGATTTTATACATTTACAATAGCTAAATCTCTTACCTATTCCCATATTTTACAATAACCAAGAATATTTTCATCAGGATCTGTGTCTGTTTTTAAGTTTCCAGAATAAGCCTTTAAGTTTAGGAGGTCAAGGAAACCACGATGAGTAAACACTTAGCCCATTCTCCAAATGCCCTTGTCTCCAAGTCTCTGTTTCTTCCAGAGAAACTGTTCTTTTCCTGCAATGTACACTTTGTTCTAGTTCCATTCACCTTCCCCCTCCCACCAGTTTTGGTTTTACAGAGCTCTAGGAGTAACATTTGCAAATGAGAAACATGACATCAAACTGTTCTTTGAGAGATATCGGGGGAGGACAGAGAAGACAGTCTTGGGAAATCAAGACAAGCACTTTATCTAAAAGGATTTCTTTCCTAGTTATTAATAATTGCATTTGAATAATTTATTTATTTATCTCAAGGAAGAAGATTCATTTCATTCTTACAACAACCCCTAGAGGTTGAACAGGTGGAGAAATTTAGACCAACCAGCAAGCTTCCTTTCCAATTAATACGTCAAGCTTTTTGTCCAATTGTCATAGCATTGCATTGGTTCTGGACACCGTTATACCGAAATAGACATATTATCAGTTATGATATGAGCTGCATTCCTCTTCTGTTTTTCAATTATCACAAATTACTTTGAGATGAAAATTTATTTAAATATTTTAAGTAGATAAATATCATAAATCCATATAATTGGTTTCTTGACATTTTCTAGGAGGCCCACCATATTTGTTGTATTTGTCCATCAAGATTTTTACAGTTCTCGTTCTGTCTTAGTCTTGCTCTTTTAAAGTCCTTTTTGAAAAGAAGAGAAGAGAAGAGAAGAGAAGAGAAGAGAAGAGAAGAGAAGAG
>BLBF01000052.1:10676160-10708011 GCA_015471245.1 Laticauda colubrina | reverse complement strand
AGAAGAGAAGAGAAGAGAAGAGAAGAGAAGAGAAGAGAAGAGAAGAGAAGAGAAGAGAAGAGAAGAGAAGAGTCCATCTGGGTGCTAATTATTAATGTCACTGTTCTGCCTGGGTGGATTTTGACAGCGACTGAAATATTGATCTGATAAGTTTATCATGGACCAATATAATTTTTTTTATTTTTTATCATTTCTTCATTTTGTTTCAATCTACCATTTTAAAAAAGCTCAAGTCATATTGCAATTAATTCTATATCACTAACAAAAGGATACTTAAATGAAAAGTAACTTCCTAGACATAGTTATTTTAGCAAGTTAGTTAATAAATTGTCTTAAAAATATAATTTTAAAACTTTTATTGCATGAAGTTAAGGCTTTTATTTCATATATTTGCTTTATTCATTAAATTTTGGGAGGGTACAGATGACAACTCTCATTTATAACTCTCCTGTTTCTTTCATTTTTGTTCTTTCTAGAGAAATTCTCTTTGGTAGTTTTCAAATAGTAAGTAGACTCCTAAGCTATTAAGGGTGTGGATTTATATGTCTATAATGCTAATTTTAAAAATCATTTGAAAATTGTTTCCAGTTGTTCCTCTATTGACTATCTTACAATAATGACTAGCCTTGAAAAAAAAATTCCCATCATTTTATACATATGTATGTAGGATTATGTATGTAGGGTTATAATACTAAAATTCTTTCTTTCTGTATCATAAAAAAAAACCTTACCTTTGTGTTAGCATGCATAAATACTGATTAAAAATATATTTAAAGAAAGATTAAAGAAACTACCACACAAAAATTATGTTAAACACAATTATGCTAGATTCATTTGGTGAATAGTATAAAAGTATGTTAAGAATGGTTTAGTTATACAGAAAGAATTGACTCACAAAACAGATCAATGAAGAAAGGAAGACTGAATGAGGAAGGGAAGCATGGAGCAAGTTATGGCTGGATAGAGGTGATGAGATCCTCACAATGAAAGAGATTAGAAGTTTAAGATGATTCTGTGATACTCCTAAGATTTGATCTATATTGAAAAAAGAAAAAAATGAGCCAAGAAATAAATCAAACTAGAGTTGTCATTCAAAGCATAAATGACTAGACTATCCTGTAATTTGGACACCTTATGCAGTGACATAACTTTCTGGAGAAAGCTATAAAGGTACTAGAAAGGTGGAAGAAAAGAGGACAACCAGGAATAAGGCAGATGGACTCAACTGCAGCTGGAAGACTTGAAAGACCAGGTTGTGAACACACTGCCACAGAGAAAATCTATACATGTAGTCACTAAGAGATGACAAGGTAACAATCAGAAATTTAAGAACTAAAAGCAATACATGAACCACCAAATAGACATGGTGGAAGAAAGAATAATTTGCAAGGATAGAAAGATAGGCGTAGAGGTCAAACCAACTGTTTCATTATTATTTTTTGCTTGAATTCATTTATTTTACTTATTTTTTCTCACTCCTCCGCCCTTTGCATAAAATTTCTTACCTTAAAAGGGAATACTATGATGAGTGTGTGTATGTGTAAGCATTCTTTTAAAACATAGGAAAATATTGCTACATGAAATTATTCTGAAAAGGTTATATCAGGACTGATGTGGTGGTCAGCCAGGCATTCCCTAAATGCTTTGTCAAGTTGTAATGCCATGTGTGGCTTATGTTAGAAAAGTAATGGAGGCTTCTATCTAGAAACCCTCACTTAAACAAACACAAACTGTTCAGAAAACTGTGTTCATAACAGTCACTCAAACTCTCATGATGTGAGGTAGGTCAGCAGCCTTGACAGCTCTTAACAACAATTTTTATGTGCTTTAATTCAAAACAAGTGGAATCATCACATGAGGCTGACAGCCTATTATGGAGGGAGGAATCTCTCCATATTTAGAAAGCCAAGAAAATCCTCCACCTTAAAAAAAAACAAAAAAACATATTTGCTGTGTGCTTTATTCTGCATGTGTATTTAACAGAAGCATTCTTCTCACACCATTCCTACCTCTTAAACCCAATGGGAAGCATTCTGTTGAGCAAGCAATCTTGTTCCAAAAGGAACAATAGAACACACTATTTTGTTGTTCTATAAATCACTGAGGGTTGGCCTTTAAACTCCCTTTTTCCTAGTCTTCAGATTCTTCTCAAAATGTTGCTCCTGAAAATTCAGTTCTAATCTCCAAGCAATATAAATCCATTTTCAATTGGTGGCAAATGATGTGAAAGCCATTGTTTAAGTTTACTATTACCCCCAGACCAGACACAAACCCCCCCCCCATTTTTTAAAAAGTAAAACACACAAGCTCTCTGGATCTGGACTCTTAAATGATGGTACCCATTCCTCTTAAACCCACTCCCATTCATGTCAGATGCATTCTTTAAGTGCTTCCTGTTCCGTCCGGAAAAACGCGAGGTATACCGGGTTCCAACAACAAAGTCTTTATTAGTTAACAGCAGTTGAGAAATGGAACATTGGCTCAAGCCGCGGCAGCCTTTTTATAGGGTTTTGCCTGCCGGCTTGTAGCCAATGACAGGTATTTAGTTTTGCCGCCTTTGAGCAGCTTCGGGGATTGGTTCCTATTGAACCAATCCCCATTCAGGTTTTTTAGCCAATCAGAATCCTGTATTAGGAGTCTACTATTCTTTATACAGAACACCCCTCCCCTCTTGGTTTAGTCCTACGTGGTGACATAGTTGTGCAGGTAGGTGGGGCTTCTTTTGACTCGACTGGACTTGCGCGGTTCATTTCTGCTGAAGACTTCGACCGGTTCGGATGGGGTTGCTGTCTCTTCGGTCCTTCTCCATGGAACCGCCTGGAAGGGTGAGTCAGCCATTTTACTGCCACCTGAGTTTCTTGGGCCGGCAGTTTTGCCACTCCCTCCTGTTTTCTCCGGGCAGGTCGAGCTGGCCTGGCTGGCCCCTTCGAGTGGACTCTTCTCGCAATTTTCTTCTAACTGTAAGTCTCTTTTTTGCTCTTTTTGTTTGTTATTGTATTCTGTGTTTAATTTAAACAGTTCTTTATTATTTTCTCGTATTTCCCCTCCCCCTTTGGTTTGATTTTCGTCGTTTTTTAATATTTGTGGTTGTGTGTTTGTACTTCTTTCTATGTTTCGGGACCGAAGTTGGTCTATGTGCCGCTTCCATTCCCTGCCGTCGTCTATGATTAGTCGGTAGGACCGGGGGCCTGTAATTTGTGTGATTGTTCCTGGTAGCCATAATGGGTCCCCGGTAAAATTTTTTGCATAGACTAGGTCGCCTATTTCAAATCTCCTGAAACAGGTGGAGGAGTCGGGGGGGGGGTTCTGGTGTATAATTTGGGTGCAATCTGTCTAATTGCAACCTCAGTTTTCATCCCATTAGTAATTCCGCCAGGCTTTTGTTTGTTATAGTACTGGGTGTGATATGCTGGAGGGTGAGTAGGAGATTTATTTTATCTTGGACATCCCCAATGTCCATTTTTTCTAACCCTTCTTTGGTAAACCTGACCATTCTCTCTGCCCTACCATTTGCAGCAGGGTGGGCCGGTGCGGTTAGGGCATGTCTTATACCTTGGGAGGCTAGGTATTGTTCGAATTGGATACCCGTTAATTGTGGCCCATTGTCGGACACTAGGACGTCCGGCAGGCCATGGGTTGCGAAGAGTTTGTCAAGTTGTTTAATAATGGTTTCAATTGTCGTAGATGGCATAATTTTAACCTCCAGCCAATTTGAGTATGCATCTACAACAATTAGGAAACAATTAGGAACAATTATGTCCCTTAGTAGGACCCGCAAAGTCAATGTGGATTCATGACCAGGGGCCTCGTGGGATTTCCCAGTCCTTTATGGGTGCTTGTGGTAGGGAAGGCCTGTTTCTTTGGCATTTGTTGCAAGAATTTACCCAGTATTCAATGTCCCTATCTATACCCGGCCACCAGACATAGCTTCTAGCAAGGCTTTTCATTTCAACAATTCCAGGGTGGCCTTCGTGAAGCATACCCAGTACCTTAGTTTGTAATTTGGAAGGGATAACTACCCGATCATCCCACAACAAACAACCTTTTTGAATCGAGAGTTTGGTTTGTCTGGTCCGGAAAGGTTTAAAGTTCTCAGTTTTTTGATTTTCCGGCCAGCCTTTACCTACTCAGTTCAGTACACGGGCAGTCAACGGGTCCCTTGCGGTGGCTCTGGTGACATCATTTGCAGATATTGGTAGATCGGGGCATGTCTCTATCTGCAAGGTGGTCATCGTTGGTGCCGGGTCTTCCTCTATAGTCGGTAATGGTGCTTTGCTCAACGCGTCTGCATGGGAAATTTGTTTCCCGGGGCGATGTGTCAGAGTATAAGAGTAGGCTGCTAGGAATTCTGACCATCTAGTCATTCATGGGGATAAAATGTTCGGTGTTGGCTTGTTTCCCGCCAAAATTCTCAGTAGCGGTTTATGGTCTGTTACTATCAAAAATGTTCTTCCATATAAATATTCGTGGAAGCATTTCACTCCGGCAACGATTGCCGGGTTTCTCTGTCCAATTGACTATAATTACGCTTGGTTTTAGACAGAGTCTTTGAATAGTATGCGACAGGTGCCTCTCTCCCATCTGGCAATTGGTGACTCAGGATGGCACCGACTCCAAACGGTGAGGCGTCGCAGGTCACCGTCAATGGAAGTGTGTTACTAAACTGGATAAGAACAGTGTTTGATGTTAATAAGTTTTTTATTTTTTGGAAGGCTTTCTTTTCTCTATAACCCCAAGTCCAAATTGTTTTTTTATCCAGTAATCGGTGTAATGGTTCCGCTATTGTCACTTTGTGGGGTAGGAACACGTTATAAAAAATTATTAGTCCCAAAAATGCCTGCAGTTCAGTTTTGTTCCTTGGTTCTGGTGCGTCTTTAATAGCTTTGTTTTTTTGTCAGTAGGGTGTATACCCTCTCCGTCTATAAAGTAGCCTAGGAATTCGACATGATCAGTCATTAAACAGCATTTTTCTTTTTTTACTTTTAGGCCAGATTCTCTGAATTTAGTTAGTACATCTTTTAGTCTTTTTTTTAGCTGGGTCGCATCTTTGGCCGAAATTAGGACGTCGTCGAAGTATGGTACGACCACTTTTGTACCATTCAATAGGCGTTCCATGAGGCTCTGGAAAACGCCTGGGGCTACACTCACTCCAAATTGGAGTCTGTTGCATTTGAATGTCCTTTTGTGGGTCACTATTGTTTGTGCTTCAGCCGTTAAGGGGTGTACTGGGAGCTGTTGGTAAGCTTGCACTAGATCTAGTTTAGCGAAAACTTTTCCTCCCCCGAGAGAATGTAATAAGTGTTGTACGACAGGCACCGGGTATGCGCTTTGTTGCAATGCCTGGTTCAGGGTAGCCTTGTAGTCACCACAGATTTGAACTGACCCGTCTGGTTTAATTGGTGTTACGATTGGCGTTTCCCATTTAGCATGGTCAACAGGTTTTAAAACCGCTTGGTCTATTAATTTATTTAGTTGTTCCTCTATTTTTGCTTTCAGAGCAAAAGGTACTCATTTGGCCTTTAGCCTTCTAGGGACTACCTACACCAACCTGGGAAAAGTGTAGTGACACGAGAGAAGAAGGGGCTACCTGGGGGTCTAGACTAAAGGAAATTGGGGTTCCCCGATACCTGCCTAGGGAGCCATCGAAAACGTCCTGGAACTCTTGGATCAGGTTTTCTTCCCAGTCGGTTGCGGCCACCCGGTCTACTCCGGTCATCCCGATGCCCAATGGTGTGAACCATTCAATGCCCAGGAGGCTTGGTTGATCTCGGTCGACTATTGTCAATGGTAGTACTTCGACATGTTGTTGGTAAGTGACTCGAAAATGTCCTAGGCCTACTACAGGAATTCGGTTTCCTTGGTAGTCCTTGAGGGTTAATTATTGTCTCTGGAGTTCTTTGAGTTTGATATCTGGGACCAGTTATTTGATGGTGTCCCATGACACCATTGATAGGAAAGACCCAGAGTCTACCTCCATTTCGCAGGGATTGCCTTCTATTTTTACAATTATTTTTACTTTCTGCCCGCTTTCCGTCTGAGCGCTTCTGATAGTGAAAGTCTAATGTGTTTTCTCTCGGTTAGTGGCTCGCTTGTTCCGCTGCCACTTTCTCTCGGTTTGTTTTGGCTCAGCTTGTGCAGGGGAGTTGCTGCGTCTGTTTGGGCTATAATTTTTCTTATTCCTGCAGACTTTCTCGATATGCCCCCTTTTCTTACAAGCTCTGCAAATGGCATCGAGGAATCTGCAATCGGCTCGAGGATGGTTTCCTCCGCAGCCAGCGCATTCCCGCCAATTTCTTTTTTCGCGCCCTTTCTTGTTGGCGTATAGGCGGTGGACTTCGTCGTCTTCCTCCCCGGATTCTGATGTCTCGTCAAAATCTTCGTGGTGAGTGGTGGTGGGAAATTGTTTCTTCCCTCTGGCCAGGCTCGTTTCATCGTTGTTCGCATTCATCTGTTTCATTTTAACCGCTGATTTTTTCGCGGCTTCAGCGGCTGTGGCTTCTGCGATGGCTTCGGCTACGGTTATGTTGGGTTTATTTAGCAGCTTGCTCTGTAAATTAGAGTCTCTTATACTCAGTATTACTCGATCCCACATCTCTTCATCTAAATTCAGAAACTCGCACGCTCCCCCTATTTGTCGGAGGGCTGCCACAAAATCAGCGATGGTGTCGCCTTCTTTCTGGTCTCTTAGGTAAAATTCATGCCGCTTGATAAGGTTTGACACCACCGGTGCATATTGAGCCTTTAGCATTCTTTGGAGCTCTGGCCAAGTCAATTGTTTCACATCTCGGGGCTTTGCCAAAGCCTTGGCCATTTTGAAGATTTTGGGCCCGCAATGTGTCAAGAAAACAGCTCTCTTACGCTGGTCTGAGATCTCGTCCATCTCGTTATTTTCCAAATGCATCTGGAAACGGTCTACATAGGATTCCCAATCCTCTTCATTGGGATTGAAGGGTGCGAGCGGCGCGTTATTTCCAGCCATTGTCTTCAGTCTGTTTTTATTGGTTGCCGCATGCTCAGTCTCGCATTTACGATGATCCCACCTTTGTCGCCAGTGTTCCATCCGGAAAAACATGAGGTAGACTGGGTTCCAACAACAAAGTCTTTATTAGTTAAGAACAGTTGAGAAACGGAGCATTGGCTCAAGCCGTGGCAGCCTTTTTATAGGGTTTTGCCTGCCGGCTTGTAGCCAATGACAGGTATTTAGTTTTGCCGCCTTTGAGCAGCTTCGTGGATTGGTTCCTATTGAACCAATCCCCATTCAGGTTTTTTAGCCAATCAGAACCCTGTATTAGGAGTCTACTATTGTTTATACAGAACACTTCCAGATTGAAAGGATTAGACAGTAACATCACCATAGTCTGGGGCACACTTATGGTCCAGTGACATTACCATTGTCTGGGGCACACTCACTCCTTCATGTTCCCCTCAAGGAGCTGGAGTGATTGACAGGGCTCACCCCACCACAAAGTAATACCTGGGTCTTGAATATGGGCTTGCTAACCTCCAACCCATGTGAGCCAACACTGTCCCACTCCACTTAAGTTATTTATTTATTTTTAACATCCGGGTGGGATGCTGGGGGTTCAGTAAATCCTCTAGCTAAGATTATGCACAGTTTGGAGGACCCCCAAATCCTACTCCTGGCTGGCCCTGCTCACCTCACCCCACCCCTCCCAGGAGTCCCCAAGCAACCCATTTTGGATGCAGGTAAGTGCAGGGTATGCATGGAGGTTCAGGGAAGGCAAAAAATGGGCCTCCTGGGAGTCCGGAAAGGCCAGAAACAGGCCAGTTTCCAACTTCCAGACAGCCTTCAGAGCCTGGGGAGTGCAAAAAAACACCCCAGCCACCGTCATGCAGGAGGCTGACAAGGCCACACTCACCCAGCAACTGGTCAAAAAACCCATTGTTAAAATTTTTGAAGCCCACCCTTGTCAATATCTTAATATCATTTTGATGAATTCTTGGCAGGGTACAAAAATGTGCCCTGAAGACTGCATATAGCCCACCAACTTTGCTTTCACAAGCCTGAGACTCTCAAGACATTGGGGTTTTGGGGTATTTCTCAGAAGATTTAATAGATCAGACTATCTTACAGCTTACAGATGATTAAAGCACCCATTTTACTCATTTCATTTCCTATAACCTTCACTCATAATCGGACAAAATACTCTCAGGACATATAAAGTCCTTAAGTTGTCCAAAAACTACATTCCTCTAGTCTAAGTAGATTATTTAGGAGGCTTACTTACCAAGCATGCATGATGTCTACCACCAGTATAAATAGATATTTATAGTAGATTCCTATACCTGCCTGCTTGGAAATAGATTGTACAATGTAAGCAAGTTGACACATCATGGTAAGTCAGTTTTTAAAACCAAACTTATCCAAGTAGAAAATGTCTAAGCCACCCTATACTAACCTAAAAACCAAGTATAGGGCAGCATGAGTCAGATTGTACAATCAGATCCCTTTTTTTTCTCTTTTACAACAGTGGCAGAAGAGTTGCTGCTATTCAACAGCGTGGGAGATTATGGGCCATATTAGATCTAGTAGGTTCTACCAAGGCAAGATTTGCCTTCTTAAAAATAGAGGGAAAACCTGGATTAGTCATGCAGTGACTTCTCTTACATGTTTCAGGTTTCTCATGTTACTAAACTAGTTTTTTTTTAAATAAAACAGTGAATGATACTACTTCTGACTTTGTTCTAGTTCTCAGTTATCATATTTAAAAAGTTCACATACCCATAGCACTCCATAGCACAGCCAATATATACAGGTGAAACTCAAAAAATTAGAATATCATGCAAAAGTTCATTTATTTCAGTAATGCAATTTAAAAGGTAAAACTAATATATGAGATAGAACCAGTACATGCAAAGCAAAATAGTTCAAGCTGTGATGTGTCATAATTGAGATGATTATGACTTACACCTCATGAAAACCACAAATCCGCAATCTCAGAAAATTAGAATATTGTGAAAAGGTTTAAAATTCTAGGCTCAAAGTGTCCCACTCTGATTAGCTAATTAAGCCATAACATCTGCAAAGGATTCCTGAGCCTTTAAATGGTCTCTCAGTCTGGATCAGTAGGAATCACAATCATCGGAAAGACTGCTGACCTGACAGTTATGCAGAAAACCATCATTGACACTCTCCATAAGGAGGGAAAGCCTCAAAAGGGAATTGCAAAAGAAGTTGGATGTTCCCAAAGCACTGTATCAAAGCACATGAATAGAAAGTTATGTGGAAGGGAAAAGTGTGGAAGAAAAAGGTGCACAAGCAGCAGGGATGACCGCAGCCTGGAAAGGATTGTCAGGAAAAGGCAATTCAAAAGTGTTGGGGACTTTCACAAGGAGTGGACTGAGGTTGGAGTCAGTGCATCGAGAGCCACCACACACAGACGGATCCTGGACATGGGCTTCAAATGTCATATTCCTCTTGTCAAGCCGCTCCTGAACAAAAAACAATGTCAGAAGCATCTTACCTGAAGAAAACAAGAACTGGTATGTTGCTCAGTGGTCCAAAGTCCTCTTTTCTGATGAGAGCAACTTTTGCATCTCATTTGGAAACCAAGGACCCAGAGTCTGGAGGAAGAATGGAGAGGCACACACTGCAAGATGCTTGAAGTCCAGTGTGAAGTTTCCACAGTCTGTGTTGATTTGGGGAGCCATGTCATCTGCTGGTGTTGGTCCACTGTGCTTCATTAAGTCCAGGGTCAACACAGCCATCTTCCAGGAGATTTTGAAGCACTTCATGCTTCCTTCTGCAGACGAGCTTTATGGGGATGCTGACTTCATTTTCCAGCATTTTCCACTGCCAACAGCACCACAACCTGGTTCAATGACTGTGGGATTACTGTGCTTGATTGGCCAGCAAACTCGCCTGACCTGAACCCCATAGAGAATCTCTTGGGTCATTGCCAAGAGAAGGATGAGAGACATGAGACCGAACAATGCAGAAGAGCTGAAGGCCACTATTGAAGCATCCCGATCTTCCATAACATCTCAGCAGTGCCACAGGCTAATAGCTTCCATGCCACACCGCATTGAGGCAATAATTGCTGCAAAAGGGGCCCAAACCAAGTATTGAGTACATATGCATGCTTTTACTTTTCAGAGGTCTGATATTGTTCTATGTACAATCCTTGATTTATTGATTGCATGTAATATTCTAATTTTCTGAGATTGTGGATTTGGGGTTTTCATGAGCTGTAAGCCATAATCATCACAGTTATGACAAATCACGGCTTGAACTATATTGCTTTGCATGTAATGAGTCTATCTCATATATTAGTTTCATTTTTTAAGTTGCATTACTGAAATAAATGAACTTTTGCATGATATTTTAATTTTTCAAGTTTCACCTGTGTGTTGGAACAACAGATCCCAAATCCCCATTATGTTGCCATCACAGCATATCTAGAAAGTTGGGGACAGGAAATAGCTAATACCTAAAATACCTAAAATCTACATGAAATCTAACCTGAACATAGCCTATTTTATCAGGTAGATTCTTTTTTCATCCTGGAAAGATAGAGGACATTCCAAAATACATATTGAGATAGAATTATGTTATTTTACCTCCCCAAAAAGTATATAGGATGCAAACTGTTCACTGCTCATCCTTTCTATTTCCGTGCTACTAACGCTGTGTAGACGTTCCGTGTATCTTTTGTTTCCTCCCTCTTTCTATTTTCAGCTGCAGCGGATGTGAGTTGCGAGGATGCCCAGAGGATGCAGAGAGGATACAGCGGATGTTTAACGGATGATAAACGGACATAGAACGTTTATTGCTCGTATGTCATGGATTTACATCGTACACAGCGGAAAGTTCATCCGTTCACAAAGTTTTGTGCAGCTCAAAACTTCTTGAGCGGATGAAATCTCAGTGGACGGATGCTCAAAGGATAGAGCGTATGAAACACGTATGCAGTGAGTACACAATGGATGCATAGTGTTTTCCAACGGATGGCAAGCTTTTTTTAACGTTTTACATCCTCTTTGCATCCGTTGGTGCAGTGTGACATGGGCTTTAGCTCTTTGATAACAAGGTCCTCTTCTTTGAAAAGGAAATCATTTTATATCACTTTGGACTTTATTTTTTAAAGGGCTATTCTTAAAGCTAATAGAAAAAGAGTTGGCTTCTTTTGACACTTGTTCTGAAATTAAGTTCATCTCAAATTATGACATGCTTTATTAATATAAAAACTTTCTTTCAATAACTGTTTTCTACCAAAACCAAACTGTGCTTTGTCTCTAAGGATGAAATCAGATCTAAATTATAAATGGATGTTATTTTCAGAAATAAGATACAATCCACTGACTAAATGGTCTGAATGCTTGCTCTCATTTCATATTGTGTTTTAATGAAAACGTAACAATTTTTCTCTGTGTCCTGTCACTTCATTGAACTTATACTGGTCAATATTTCATTTAAAGTAAAGGTGGACAATTTGCAATCGACACAATGCAATCTCTTGTTATTATTGTTCCAAAAACAATAATATTCCCTGTTCTGTCCAGAAAAGACGCGCGGTAGACCGGGTTCCAACAAATAACTCTTTATTAGTTAACAGCAAACAGTAACGGAACATTGGCTCAAGCCGCGGCAGCCCTTTTTATAGAGGCTTGCCTGACGGCTTGCAGCCAATGACATTCTTTTAACTTTGCTGCCATTGAGCGGCTCCTGGGATTGGTTCCTAATGAACCAATCCACTACTGGCCTTTCTGGCCAATCAGAAAAGACTACTTGGAACCTTCCAAGTGCTATCCCGCATTAGATGGGCGTCTCATGATAGGGAGCGAAGGAGAAAGAAACGACAGGAGACGAAGTTCCTCGGGATGAGTGCGCGCAGAATGTCTTGGCACACGCTCTTTTATTATGCTCATTCAAAAGGGGGTGATTGTTTATTCAGAGCCTAGGTCAAGCCCAGGTCAGACAGGATACAAAGGATTTACAATAGCTCAAACAAGGTAAGATACCAGGTCAGACAGGATGGCAAGATTTATAATTTGATCAGGATATTCCTTCTTCACAAAGCTGCATGCCAGACAATGTAATCTCAATTGTAAATAGGCTATTTCTACAGAGGTTTAGCTCCTTGTCTCTGTACGTGCCCTGAAAAAGGTCACTGAGAAGACAGAAGCTCAATGATTACACGTGAATGATACAATGTTGCAAATGCCTGAATGATACATAGTTGCAATGATACACAGTTGCAAACACATAAATGATACATAGTTACAACACCAAGTTATACAGAACATCCCTCCCCCTTTAGTTCAGTCCTACATGAGTGACGTAGTCACGCAGGTAGGTGGGGCTTCTTCTGGTCCTAGTTGACCTGCGCGGCTCATTCTTGCCTAGGACTTCAAGTTCGGTCAGGATCGCTGTCTCTCCGGCTCATCTCCATGGAACTGCCTGGAAGGGTGAGTCAGCATTGCCGCTACCGCTTGAGTTGCTCAGGCTGGTAGTTTTGCCGCTCCCTCCTGGTTCAACCAGGCTGGTTGAGCTGGCCTGCCTGGCCCCTTCCAGGATGGCTTCCCTTTCACTTGGACTACCTCCAATGGTTTCATGTAACCGTAAGTGCTCTTTTTGGTTGGTTAGATGTTTTAGATTTAATTTCAATGGTTCCTTTTCACACCCTTTTTTATTTGTTTGTGTTTTCCCCCCTCCTTGGTTTTGTTTTCATCGATTTTTATTATTTGAGGTTGCACGGTCATTTTACGCTCGATGTTTCAGGAACAAAGCTGGTCTATGTGCCGCTTCCACTCTCTTCCATCGTCCACGGTTAGTCGGTAGGACCGAGGGCCTGTTATTTGTGTGATAGTGGCTGGAAGCCAGAGAGGGTCCCCGGTAAAATTCTTTGCATAGACTAGGTCGCCGATTTCAAAAGTGCGGTATTGGCTGGACAAGTCAGGGGGTTTCTCACAAGTGTAATTTGGGTGCAGTCTATCTAAATGGGATCTGAGTTTCCTCCCCATTAACAATTCTGCCGGGCTCTTGTTTGTTGTACTACGGGGAGTGATGTGTTGTAGTGTAAGTAAGTGGTTCAGCTTGTCCTGGACATCCCCACGGTCCATTTTTTCTAGGTCTTCTTTGGTAAACCTGACCATTTGTTTGGTCCTACCATTCGCCACCGGGTGGACCGGCACGGTTAGTACATGGCGTATACCCAGGGATGCTAAGTACTGTTCGAATTGTATAGCCATTATTTGTGGCCCGTTGTCGATACCAATACATCAGGTAAACCATGAGTTGCAAACAATTTGTTTAGCTGTTTTATAACAGCGTCGATTGTTGTGGATGACATAACTATAACCTCCAACCAATTTGAATATGCATCTAAGACTATTAAGAACATATTGCCCCTGGTTGGTCCTGCAAAATCAATATGAATTTGAGGCCAAGGGCCTCGTGGGGTCTCCCAGTCCCGTATGGGTGCTTGCGGTGGTGTGGGTCTAGCTCTCTGACACTTGTGGCATGTTGCAACCCAGTGTTCAATATCCTTGTCTATACCAGGCCACCAGACATAGCTCCCGGCCAGGCTTTTCATTTTTACTATGCCTGGGTGGCCCTCATGTAGCATACCCAACACCTCTTCCTGCAGTCTGGATGGAATTACCACCCGATCTCCCCACACTAAACACCCCTTTTGTATTGACAGTTCAGTTTGTCTAGTCCGAAAAGGTTTAAAACCTTCAGTCTTTTGGCTTTCCAGCCAGCCTTTACCTACCCAAGTCAAAACGCGGGCAGTCACTGGGTCTTTCGCCGTGGCTCTGGCGACATCATTTGCAGACAATGGAAGTTCAGGGCAGGTCTCTACTTGCAGAGCGGCGGTGGTTGGAGCTGGGTCGTCCTCTATGATTGGTAATGGTGCTCGGCTTGAAGCATCTGCATGGGTGATTTGTTTCCAGGGTCGATGCAGCAAGGTATATGAATAGGCAGCCAGGAATTCTGACCACCTAGTCATCCGTGGGGATAGAATGTTTGGTGTGGGTTTGTTCCCCGCCAAAATCCCCAGTAACAGTTTATGGTCAGTCACAATGGAAAATGTCCTCCCATAGAGGTATTCGTGAAAATGTTTAACTCCAGCGACGATTGCCAGGGCCTCCCTGTCTAGCTGGCTATAGTTGCGTTCCGCTTTGGAGAGCGTTTTCGAGTAAAAGGCAACGGGTGCCTCTCTCCCGTCAGGTAATTGGTGGTTCAGGATGGCACCGACTCCGAAAGGTGAGGCATCACAGGTGACCGTCAATGGAAGTGTATTACTAAACTGAATAAGAACAGTGTCTGAGGTTAATAAGTCTTTTATGCTTTGGAATGCTTTTTGTTCTTTATGACCCCAAGTCCAGACAGTTTTTTTATCCAGCAAGTGGTGTAATGGTTCTGTTATCGTTGCTTTGTGGGGGAGGAATACGTTATAAAAGTTGATCAGACCCAAGAATGCCTATAAGTCCATTTTATTTTTTGGCCTGGGTGCGTCTTTAATTGCTTTGACATTTTTGTCCGTTGGGTGAATACCTTGTTCGTCAATTAAATACCCTAAAAATTCAACGCGGTCGGTAGCCAGGCAACATTTTTCCTTTTTTACTTTTAGGCCGGATTCTCTAAATTTGGTTAGCACTTCTCTTAGTCTTGCTTCTAATTGGGTTGTATTTTTTGCTGAAATTAGGACATCATCAAAGTATGGAACGACCCCTTTTATCCTGTTCAATTGGTGTTCCATGAGGCTTTGGAAAACGCCTGGGGCAACGCTTACTCCGAATTGAAGCCTGTTACATTTGAATGCCCCTCTATGCGTTACTATTGTTTGTGCTTCAGCCATTATTGGGTCTACTGGAAGCTGCTGATATGCCTGAGCCAAATCGAGTTTCGCAAAAAATTTTCCTCCCCCAAGTGAGTGCAGTAAGTGCTGCACGACTGGTACCGGGTATGCACTTTGCTGCAGCGCATGGTTCAGGGTGGCCTTGTAGTCTCCACAGATGCGCACAGACCCATCAGGTTTTACAGGTGTTACTATTGGTGTCTCCCACCTAGTATGGTCAATTGGTTCTTTGACCCCTTGTGCAATCAATTTGTTTAATTGCTCATCTATTTTGGGCTTTAATGCAAAGGGGACTCGTCCGGCTTTTAACCTTCTTGGTGCCATCTGGGGATCTAAGCTAAAGGAAATTGGGGTCCCCCGGTACCTGCCTAAAGTGCCGTCAGAGACATCCTGGAATTCGTATAGCAGGTTTTCTTCCCAATCATTTGCGGCTATTCGGCTTACTCTGGTCATCCCGATGCCCAATGGTGAGAACCATTTGATGCCCAGGAGGCTGGGATGGTCTCGGTCAACTATAGTCACCGGCAGGACTTCAGCGTGTTTTTTGTAAGTGACTTTGAAGTGTCCTAGACCTACCACGGGAATTCTATTTTCCTGGTAGTCTTTGAGAATTAATTTTTGTTTCTTGAGTTCTTTTGGTTTTATGTTTGGAATCAACTACCTGATTGTGTTCCAAGACACCATTGATAGGAAAGATCCTGAGTTGACCTCCATTTCACAAGGGCTTCCTTCAATGGTCACTACAATTTTGACTTTTCTCCCGCTTTCCGTCTGTGAGCTTCCGATAGTGACAGTCTGGTGAGTTTTTTCTTGGTTGCTGGTTCCCTTGCTGCGCTCCCATTTTCTATCGGCTTGCCTCGGGTCAGTTCTTTGTGGGGAATTACCGTGTCTGCTAGGACTGTTGTTCTTATGATTGTGGCAGACTCTTTCGATGTGTCCCCTCTTTTTGCAGGCCCGACAGATGGCATCAAGGAACCTACACTTGGCTCGGGGGTGGTTTCCTCCGCAGCCAGCGTATTCCCTCTAATTTCTTCTTCTTTCGTGCCTTTCTTGGTTCGTGTACAGGCAATGGACCTTATCGTCATCTTCTTCCGTTTCTAATGACTCGTCTAGGTCTTCGTGGTGTGTGGCTGTGGCAGCTTGTTTCTTCCCTCTGGGTAGGGTCATCGTGTCAGTATTGGCATTCATCAGTTTCATTGTGGCCGCTGATTTCTTCGCAGCTTCTGCAGTGGTGGCTTCCGCGATTGCTTCTGCCACAGTTATGTTAGGTCTGTTTAATAGTTTGCTTTGTAAAGTAGAGTCCTTTAGACCTAAAACAACATGATCTTGCATGGCCTCATACTTCTGGAACTCGCAGGCTCCTCCCAGATGGTGGAGAGCTGCCACAAAATCTGCAATGGTCTCGTCTTCCCTCTGGTCTCTTTTATAAAATTCGTGTCTCTTAATAAGATTTGAGACAACCGGCGCGTAGTGAGCCTTTAGCATTCGGTTAAGCTCAGACCAGTTCATCTGTTTCACGTCTCTGGGCTTTGCCAATGCCTTTGCCATTTTGAACACGGCTGGCTCACAGTGTGTTAGGAAGACAGCCTTCTTTCGCTGATCTGAAATTTCCTCCATTTCGTTGCTCTCCAGAAACATCAGGAAGCTATCGATATCAGACTCCCAATCTTCGTCATTGAGGTTAAAAGGTGCGGGCGGCACGTTGCTACCAGCCATTTTGTCTAGCGTGGTTGTTTTCTCACGGCGTACTTGGTCTCCGCTTTAGGACAATCCCACCTTCGTCGCCAGTGTTCCATCCAGAAAAGACACGCGGTAGGCCGGTTTCCAACAAATAACTCTTTATTAGTTAACAGCAAACAGTAATGGAACATTGGCTTAAGCCGTGGCAGCCCTTTTTATGGAGGCTTGCCTGCCGGCTTGTAGCCAATGACATTGTTTTAACTTTGCCACCTTTGAGCGGTTCCTTGGATTGGTTCCTAATGAACCAATCCATTACTGGCCTTTCTGGCCAGTTAGAAAAGAACCTTCCAAGTTATACAGAACATTCCCCATCATTTCCATGGGGGTTTTTCATTATTACTAGACCACAATCCTAAAATAGGTCACCTTAGATAAACCTCCACAAATCTCCCACTCACTCCCACTCATCTCCAACAGTTGATCTTGTCCACATATATAACTGGGTATTGTCCACTTTGTAGGTTCTACCTCTTAGAAATGTTAGAGTGACTATTCATCACCCTAAAGCTGACCTCTGTACAGAAATATTTGTAAGATTATCTGTAAAGGAATATTTCAAAGAGACAACTATTTAAACTTTCCTCTGAACAAAAAAAAAATCCTCTCTGAAGTAAAACTCATGACTTCTCAGCAAAAAGCTAAGCTAAACTAACCTAATCCTAAAGGCTAGGTCACACTGGCTGACGGATGCAAAATGTATGGAAAAAGGACACAGCGGACAAGCAAATTTTCCATCCGTTGTTAACCGCTCTCAAAAGTGCCCCAAATTTGCATAAACAGAGCAGACAACAATGGAAAGGAACAGACGTGGGGAGGATGTAGCAGGGATGTAAAGCGGATGTTCGTAGGAAGCCTAGTGGATGAAAGAGGATGGAAGCTGATGGCACATCCGCAGGGCTTCTGGGGGAGAACAGCGAAGCTGATGCATAGCTGAAGGAGCGGATGCGTAGCGGATGACACGGATGCATCACAGACGCCTATAGGATGCCTAGCGGATACAAAGTGTTCACTGCGCATGCGGGGAGGATGAATTGCATAAGCTCCGCGGATATAAAAGGAGGCAGCTCGCAAGCAGGTCACCATTCAGAGGAAAGACCTGCTGCCAGAGACATCTTGAGAGAGCACCATGGGGAAGAAGAGGAAGCCTGTGCCTACTCCTGCCAGCCTTGGCAAGAAGGACAGAACCACCATCCCACCCCCTGGCGCTGACTCTGAAGCTGCTGCTGCTTCTGCTGCTGCTGCTGCTGCTGCTGGTGGTGCTTCTCCTGCTGGTGCTGCTGCTGGTGCTGCTGGTGTTTCTCGTGCTGCTGCTGCTGTGATGGACCAGCCCCAAGGCCCTCAAAGCCCTGCTGCTCAAGGCCCTGAAGCCCCTGCCAGAGGGAGGAAGAGGCAAGGCAAGGAGAAGGGGGAGAGGAAACTACTCAATTTCCGAAGACCATGAGGAGGAAGTGCTGGAATGGCTGAGGGAGAATGAGTACCTGTGGAGGAAGGGCCACAGGCTAAATCGAGACACCAAGCAGAAGCAGGCAGCGTGGAGAGAGAAGGCGGAGAGCCTGGGCTACACTTCAGATGTCCTCCTGGGGTGGTGGAAGCATATGCACACCTGGTATGGCAAGCTGCACCTGAAGAGATCCGGGCAAGCCGCTGTCAATCTCACTGACTGGGAGACCTATGTCATGGTCAGGTGCAGCTTCCTGGAGGGTGAGATCCACCACCGAGGAGCAGCCCCTCTGTCAACCCTCTCCCTCAGACAGCCCACAGAGAGCCACCCCTCTTCCAGCCAGGAGACAGCTACAGTGTCCAGGCAGGTGTCTTTGGAGGGCCCCACAGCAGAGACCCCCCCCCAACAGCTGCACTCCCCATGCCAAAGGACATGGAGGATCCCCTGTCTCAGATGGAACAAGAAGAAGCAGCCACCAGAGACCAAGCCACACTCACCCTCAGCTCCACCTCCACAGAAAGCAGGCAGAGAGGCAGACCGGAGGGACAGAGCCACACTGTCCTCTTGGAGATCAGGGACACAATAAAAGCCAGCACAGATCTCCTCTCCCAGCTGGTCCACTTCGACATACCATCCTCCAATCGCAAGCCCTTCATCACATACGTGAGCCAGACCCTCATGGACATGCCCGAGGCCCAGTACCAGGCGATGAAGGAGAGGATCACAGCTCTTCTGCACAACCCTCCAGGCCCAGCTGAACCTGCTCCTATCCACTCCAGGTCTGCTCCTCCACCCCAGGCGATGTCACAGCCCTTCCACAGATTTCAGCAGCCCCTCGCCTACCAAGCCTATCACTACCAGGACTTCCCACAGCAGAGGCAGCCCTTTCCAGTCCACACCCAGGTTCCTCGGATGCCACAGATGCCTCAGCTGACCCAGCTGCAGACCAGACAGCCCCACTACGCTCCTCCTTCCTCCACCCCACAACCAAGCCCTTCCTCAGAACATCTGTCATCAGTGTTGGGCCTCACATCCCAGGTACTTGATGAAGGGCCTCTCAACCTCACAGGACTGAGTCAGCTCTCTGAGAGCTTCTGCACACACCATTTCCTGTTGTACTCTCAGGGCCAGGCACTCCAATGGCGCCTCAGACCAGCACTCCAGCCACAGCCACCTCCACAGTCCCTGGCCCCTTTACATCTGAGACCATGGGCATGTCTCAGTGACTGAGAAGAGTGCCAGAGACTGAGTTGTTACCTGCTCACTTTATCTTTGCTTAAGATACTTTACTTGGGTCATTTTGCTTTTTAATAAAGTCATACAGTTTGTTTTTAATAAAGGTGATCTTTGCTTCATACACTTGGTTCCTTTTTTTTTACTTAATAAAGTGTTAAGGAAAATTTGAAAAAAGTGTTAAGCCTTTGTATGCTTGTGGGATGGGTAAGGATAGCTGTGGGATGGATAGCTGTGTGATGGGAAAGGATAGCTGTGGGATTGGTAAGGATAGCTGTGGGATAAGGATAGTTGTGGGATGGGTAAGGATAGCTGTGGGACAGATAAACCTCCAGTGCAAGCATAGTGGGACTGTATGGTCCACCCTCCCAGCTGCCACACCTATGGCCCTTTTTTATCAATAACAATTTAATCATTGATCAACACATTTCAACATAAATAAAACTCTTTATTAATGCCCTATTCATTGTAAGGCCACTCAACATACATGGCACAATCTCATCAGTGTGATGAGACAGGCTGAAGGAAGCATCCACTAAGCATCTACCATCCTGTCTTGCCACTCCACTGCTCCAGCTGGGGAGTTGCACCAGTGTTTCAGGAGGCTGCGCTGCTTCTTCCCTTCACGTGAAGTTCTGTTGGGGCCTTGCACATCCACAGTGTCTATCAGGTTTTGTCTGTGACTCCATTCACCAGGCTCCATGTCCCCATTGCCTTGTTGACGGTCCACAAGCCTGTTCTGCAACACTGGGGAGTGGGTGTGCCTGAGATTGTGCAGGATGCAGCAAGCTTCCATAATGCTCCTCACAGTCTGTGGGCGATGCTGCATGGTGGTGAGAAGTACCTGGAACCTGTTGGCCAGGATGCCAAAGGCGTTCTCCACCACCCGTCTTGCCCTGGACAGCCTGTAGTTGAAGATCCTCTCTTCACGAGTGAGGTATCTGGAAGTGTAGGGCTTCATGAGGTCGGTTCTGAGGGAGAAGGCGTCATCACCCACGATGAAGTAGGGCACATCTTGTGTGTCGTTGGGTAGGGGGTCTGGATCTGGGAAACCCATGATGAGGTTGCGTTCCAGCCCATCCTTGAGGTCACTGGCATTGTATATCTGGGCATCTGAAGCTGACCCGTTGCCTGAAGCATCGATGTACATGAACTTGTAGTCAGCATCGACCATGGCAAAGAGGATGATGCTGAAGAAGCCCTTGTAGTTGCAATAATTGGACCCTGAGTTGGCTGGAGCTTTGCAGGCCACATGCTTCCCATCTATGGCTCCAACGGTGTGGGGAAAGTTCCACCTCTGATACCACTGTTCTGCAACTTTCCTCCAGCCTTCTTCAGTGGTGGGACACTGGAGGAGCTCCTCCACGTATTCTTCGATGATGGCCTGCACCACTTCTCTGATCACAATGCTGATAGTGTTGTGTGGCACCCTCCAGGCATACTGCATGTTTCTGTACATGGTCCCAGGGGCCAGGTGGCACAGAGTCATTGCCACCTTGAGCCCAGGTTCCAGGCTGGGACGGAACTTGGTGCTTGCCTTGGTCAACCTGAGTCTCAGACGCTCCACAACTTCATCAAACATGGCTGGTGGCATCCTCATGAAATGCTGGAATGCATGAGGGTCTTCATTCCTCAGCTCCACCATCAGCTTGTCATAGAGTCCAAACTCCACTCTTCTCCTGATCCATCTTCGAACCCAGACAGCTCTTGGACGTCTTCTTCTTCCCCTTGCATAGAAAAGGTGAAACAGTCTGAAGAGGGCTTGGTTCTGGTGTTGAATGATGGCGGCTACCAAAAGGAGTGTGCAATGATCCATGGTGGACATCAATGGATGATGTGGAAGAGCAAGAGCAAGGCTGAAGAGGTCTGCACACCAGGGCTGCTGGACTGATAGTGAGATCCAGGTGATTTCCTCCCCCTTTTTATAGGAAATGTTGGTTTTCCGCTAGGTGTCCTTCCACATACTCTAGACATCCTCCAGACATCCTAAATATCCGAGATGTGTCCCATATACGAACGTTTTGTCCGTTTTAATGCTTTATATACGAGATGCATCCGCTTACATCCTTTCTATTTCCGTGCTACTAACGCTGTGTGGACGTTCCATGTACCTTTTGCTTCCTCCCTCTTTCCGCTTTCCGCTGGAGCAGATGTGAGTTGCGCGGATGGCCAGAGGATGCCGAGAGGATACAGCGGACGTGTAATGGATGACAACGGATGTAGAACGTTTGTTGCCCGTATGTGTCGCGGATGTAGATCGTACGCGGCAGAAAGTTCATCTGCTCAAAAAGTTTTATGCAGCTCAAAACCTTTTGAGCGGATGAAATAGCAGTAGACGGATGTTTGACGGATAGAGCATATGAAACACGTACGCAGTGAGTACACAACAGATGCATTGCATTTTCCAACGGATGGCAAGCTTTTTTGTCCGTTTACATCCTCTTTGCATCCATTGGTGCAGTGTGACATGGGCTTAACCCTAACATAACTTTGAGAGCATTTTTTAAACTACCAAATGCACTTGATAGAAGACAGTTTTACTATCCTCAATGGTGAAATAACTGGTTCACAAACAAAATAAAAAGTATTCAAGTACCATTGAAACAGGTTTTGTATATTTTATTGAGATTCACAATTTAAAAATCAACTGACAACTAACCTTTTTTTCAGTTATCAAAAGTAGCAACTAATTACAGATAGTTTTTTGACTTATGGCCATAACATAGCTTGTCCATTATAGTTATAAGACATAATGGTTGTAAAGCAGATCACTCATGTGGCAGTCATAAAGCAAATGACACAGTGGTGGAATTCAAAATCTTTTACTACCTGTTCTGTGGGCATGATTTGGTGGGCATGGTATGGCTTGGTGGGTGTGGCATGGTGTGGCTTGGAGGTCGTGGCAAGAGAAGGATACTGTAAAATCTCCATTCCCACCCTACTCCAGGGGGAAGGTTACTGCAAAATCCCTTTCTCTCCCCACCCCATTAACCTGCTTTCCAGCCCCATTCTCCTATGCAGGGCCACAAAAGAAGACCCAACTGATCAGATGGGACTCGAGAGGCAGAGAATCGATGGGGCAGGGCCAGTCAGAGATGGTATTTGCCAGTTCTCTGTGCTACTCAAAATTTCCAATACCAGTTCTCCAGAACCTGCTGAATATCACCTCTGAAATGCCACAGTAGTAAAGGAAAACCCTTTTTTTTATTCTGGGCCATTTTTGCTGAAACCCAAGATACATACTGGTTTCAAATAAAAACATTGTAAAATGCATTCACGTGTTTGCTAGATGCTGCAAACTATTGTAAATACCTTATGCCACTAGACTTGAAATTCTAGACCTAGAAAACCTTGAATTATGCCATCTTCAGTCTGATCTAAGTATGGTTTATAAAATCATACATTGCAATGACTTACCTGTCAATAAATACTTCAGTTTCAACCATAACACAAGAGTACACAATAGATACAAACTCAGATACAAACTTGAGTTTGATACAAACTCAAACCCACACCAAACTTGATGGCAAGAAATACAACTTCAGCAACAGAATGGTCAATGTCTACAATACTCTACCTGACTTTGTGGTTTCTTCCCCAACCCCCAAAAACTTTAACCTTAGACTGTCTACTATTGACCTCACCCCTTTCCTAAGAGGTCTATAGGGGGTGTGCATAAGAGCACCAAGGTGCCTACCATCCCTGTCTATTGTTTCTTTTATTTTTCTTATATGTTCCCATTTCATGTATTCATAACGATGTGTATACTTATACCTATTGTCTTGTAAGCAATTGACAAATAAAAATAAATAAATAATAAAAATAAATAAATGTTGGCTGGTTGCCAAGCACCCAACAGGTGGTCATGTAATCATGGAGGGGACAATGGCCAACAGAAATTAGGAACCAGCAGCTCCATCGTAACTCTGAACAGTCGCTAAACAAACACAAATTGAGCACTACCTGTAGAGCATAGCAGAATAGCAATAGCAGTAGCACTTAGACTTATATACCGCTTCACATTGCTTTACAGCCCTCTCTAAGAAGTTTACAGAGCCAGCATATTGCCCCCAACAATCTGGGTCCTCATTTTATCAACATCGGAAGGATGGAAAGTTAAGTCAACCTTGAGCCTAGTGAGATTCAAACTGCCAAATTACAGGCAGCCAGCAGTCAGCAGAAGTAGTTTGCAGTATTGCATTGTAACCACTGTGCCACCATGGCTCTTTCCACACAACATAAGTAATATTGGTTTTGGCCTATCCCCTATGTGGTTAGGATGGAAAACTCTGACACTTCTGTAAGGAAACACTATCCCTTGAAATGTTCACATATATGGCCAGTTGTACATTGTTGGGATTGAACGAGACCTCTGCAAAAGCAATATGTCATGCAAACGGCTTAAAAACAATCCTTTGCCAACCAGTAATATTAAATTTATTAACAATAAATTACAATTCTCCTTCTTTTCAACTTTATTTTATATACACTTGCAAAAACTGCAGTTTTGTATAAATGGTTCTCAACTTATGACCACAATTGGGATGAGAATTTCATGCAGTTGTTAAGTGAATCCAGCTTCTGCCATTAACGTTCCTTGTCAGATGCCCACCAGTAAGGTCATGAATGGTGATCATATGACCCTGGGATGCTGCTACCATTGTAAATACATGCTGGGTGCCAAGTGCCCAAATTTTGATCAGATGACCATTGAGATGCTGCAATGATCATAAGTGCAAAGAGTGGCTGTAAGTCACTTTTTTCAGTGCTATTGTAACTTCTAATGGTTACTAAAAGTATGTGTTGTGGTTCATTGGCAGCCTGTGCAGATGGTAGCGGAATCAGACAGTGGGGAAGACAGGAAATCAGTCTGGGAGTCTGGAGAGGACTTAGCCACGGCACCTGCATCCGATGCAGAGATGGGGCCAGGACCATCTGGGAGTGAGGTGCTGCCTCCGCAGCCTTCAGAGTCTGGCAGCAGCGAGGCAGAGGACCCAAGGGAGCCTGTTCCCAGTGTGCATGTGCACAGAGCTGCTAGAAGGCGAGAGCAGCTGAGACAAAAGGGGGACTCAGGAATAAGGCTGGGAGGTGATTGCCCCTCCCATAAGGTATAAAGGACAGGCAAAGATGACAAAACATTTGCAGGAAGCAAAGTCGTTTGTTCGGTTCAGACTCATTCTTGAAGCTATTTGTACTTCGGCTGGCTTTTTTTCTAGTTCATTTGATACTTCTTTTATTGGCAGCACTTCACAGAAAAGAAAGGTGGGTGTTTATCTCAAGGGACTGTTTGAGATTCATTATCGGCTGGGAATGAAAACAATTCCCAGCATTGCAATAAAATAAGACTTGTTTTAAAATAAGTGTGTGCGTAATTATGGTCTCGGAAGCCTTGGTCAGAACAGTATGGTTGTATGTCAAGGACTATCTGTATGTATAAACTAAGATGAGATGTCTTGCTTTCACAGTTCAATTATGCAGCAGAATCTTTCAGGTTTAGATTTAATTTTCAGACTGTCATGTTTCAATAATTATTATGTGTTTTGGATTCAAACAAATTATAAACTGTTTGATAATGTCTCACCCTCCTGATTCTAGAACTGGATCTGAGTCTGGAAGAATATGTATGTGCTAAGCATAATCTAGAGAAGCTTTCCCTAACCTGAAGAAACCTTCTCTTGAAATTGGCCTTCAGTTCTCATCATTCAGGGGCCCCCAAAATGTGTGAGCTGGAATCCAGCACACCTGATGGTGCCAGGTGAGGATAGCTGTTTTAGAGCATTGGTTCTCAGTCCTTGTCAGGTCAGGATGGAACCCCCTACTTGTAACCCAAGAGAATTCATAATATTGACATCATCACTACATTTATTTTGTTTTTATTTTTATTTGATTTGATTCGCTTACAAGATAATAGGTACAAGTGTAAACATGAGTAAGAATACAGAAAATAGGTACAAATAAATGGGGACAATAGGACAGGGATGGTAGGCACGATTGTGCACTTATGCACACCCCTTACAGACCTCTAAGGAATTGGGTGAGGTCAATAGTGAATAGTTTAAGGTTAAAGAAGTGGGGGTTAGAGGATGTAACAACAGAGTCAGGTAGTGCATTCCAGGCATTGACGACTCTGTTGCTGAAGTTGTACTTTCTGCAATCAAGTTCATAGCACAATCATAGATGCAAGTGCAATCATGGATGTAAGACATAAGAGTTATACGTGTTCAAACAGGTTCTGAGTCTAAACAGATTGAAATATATTAATCTGGGGCAGCCTTGCCCAATCCACCACTGAAATTGCAATTCCTCACCATTCCTCAGCTAGCTTGTCAATTGGGGAATCCTAGAAGTTATGCCCTTAATGTTCCTGGAAAGTGTCTGGGTAGAAGGCTGCTTTGGAGTGTAGCCATTTTCAAAATGCAATCTTCATTACCTTCTGATGTACTCCAACATAATATGAGTCATGTGGCAACTACCAATTGAAAAGGCTGTCATGGTGCTGGCACATCCACATTTTTCTTCACTTCCACAAATGAAACAGTTTGAGAGAGAACACCTGTTTCCCAGAAGTTTGGCAAAAGCTTTTACTCTACAAGCTGCATTGCCTAACTTGAGCTTGTTACCAGTGGCAATGGCTCCAAAGAGCAGGCCTGGTTTAATAATTCAGCACATGGATTCCATTTGGTAGCCATGGAAACCAGCTCTCTGACATCCAGTTGAGCAAAGGGGAAAGGGTGAAGAGGCAGTGGAGAACACATGGCTGTACATTCAAACATACATGGGGTATCAGGCTTCTCAAACTCTCTTTCTACAGAGCTTAAATAGTACTTAAAGCATTTGCATAGCCCTCATTATTACCACTGCAGTCATCACATTCAAAACTTTAATCCTACCTCCCTACTGTCATTAAAAAACAAAATCTGGAAAGGAGCAGCTTGCTGCCTCTAGAAATTTGAGTGTTTGGAAAAAGAAAATGCTTCCAAGCTGTAATATATAAACTCCATTACTTAAGGTCATATCTTTGCTTCAGAATATATATTTAATATGTACAGGTCCTAATGATTATTGAGATTATTTCATGAATTTTAAGCCATGTTAAAATCACATATGAAAAACATATGTGCTAAGTAAGTACACACATACACACAACAAACAGCAGTCAAATATTTGTATAGTGCCCACACCATCTTTCTTTGTTTGGAAACTGTTGTAGAGCGGCGGATAAGGACTGAGGCGGACTCGGAACAACAAGGTAGGAACCTTTATTTAAAAACAAAGGGGTTGCCGCAATTGCCGAACTAGCGAGCAGTCAGCAAGCGGCAACAGTTGACGCCATTTGACAGCACTATATATAGCCAGCTGTCAAATGACGTCAGCCAATAAGGGTCCCGCCAGGAACGCAGACCAGAGGGGAAACCGAACATCAACGCAACACTCCTTTCCCCTGGTAAGGAGCATGCGTAGTCCTTTAGGTAGGCCAGCTGCCTTCTCTGGCGGTCGGAACGTCGAGGAACAGTAGTCTTTGTTGGAAGATCGGAGTCCTCCACGCCCTGGGCCTCTTCGGAGCTGGTCATCGCGGGAGCCTCAATTTCCGGAACTGCTGAAGGGTCATCAGGCATTGGAAAAGGTAGGTCCCTCCGTCCGCGGTTCCCCCGGGTGTCCTCCATTGGCGGCTGTCATCGGTCGATAGTAGGCTCGGGTCGGTGGGTGGTAGACCGGGTCCGTCAGCGGCCACTTCCCAGCGTCTCCTTAGCTGGTCGATGTGTCTGCGCCAAGTGCGACCATCCTCCAGCAGCACCCTATATGACCTAGGCCCTGTCATAGCTATGACTTGTCCTGGCAGCCATAAGGGGTGTCCTGCATAATTGCGGGCATAGACTAGGTCTTTTAAGTTAAATTTCCTAGGCTGGCTGTCAGATCCTAGAGGAGTCACTGGGGTGTAGTGGGGGTGCAGCCTGTCCAGAGAAGTCCTCAAGCGTCTTCCCATAAGGAGTATGGCTGGGGACCTATTGGTAGTGGCACAAGGGGTTGTGTGCTGATATAGTAAAAATCTAGACAACTTGGAGTGCCAGTCACTTTGGCCGAATCTCCCTAGGGCTTCCTTTACTGACCTAACTGCCCTCTCAGCCATCCCATTGCTAGCAGGGTGAAAAGGAGCTGTGAGGTTGGCCAGGTATAGCTCAAATTCACAGGAGGTAAATTGGGGCCCATTATCTGACACTATTGTGTCAGGGATGCCATGAGTCACAAATAGTCTGGTTAGGGCCCTGGTAACAGCAAGGGTGGTTGTTGTGGGCAGTAAGGCCACATCAATCCATTTTGAGAAGGAGTCTACTACTATTAGAAATGTATGCCCCTGCATTGGGCCAGCCAGGTCAATATGCAACCTGGACCAAGGGGCTCCATCATCCTCCCACTTTCCAGGGGATGCAGTTGGTGGGGCAGGTCTTGTTGCCTGACAAGGCTGACAAGCATCTACCCAGCTTGAGATCCGGGCATCCATGCCAGGCCACCAGACATAACTACGGGCCAAGGCCTTCATTCTAACGATGCCTGGGTGGCCTTCATGCAGGAGCTTCAGAACTGAAGCTTGCAATGAGGAAGGAATGACCACCCTTGTTCCCCATAACAAACAGCCCTAAAGGGATGACAGTTCCAGCTGGCGTGCCTTGAAGGGCAGGAACTCAGGGGAATAAGGGATGCTTGGCCATCCCCTTCCCACCCAGTCAAGGACTTGAGCAATTACCTTGTCCTTTGAGGAATGGTAAGCAATATCAGAAGCAATAATGGGTAGCTTGAGTTCATTGAATTCGAAAACAGCATGGATTGGTGCAGGGTCTTCAACTGGAATCGGCAATGGGCAGTGGCTGAGAGCATCAGCGTGTGCAAGGTTTTTTCCAGGTCTATGGATCAGTTTGTATGAATAAGCAGCCAAAAACAAAGTCCATCTGGTCATCCTTGGGGATAGAATCTGAGGTGTTTGTTTATCAGCAGACAAAAGGCCTAGCAGAGGCTTATGATCTGTGATTAGTTCAAAGTGATGGCCATAGAGGAATTCGTGATATTTTTTTACAGAGGCAACTGCAGCTAAGGCTTCTTTATCTATCTGGCTGTAGTTGCCCTCAGCTGAATAAAAAGTTCTGGAGAAGAAGGCAATGCATGCCTCAGAGCCATTTGGCAGTCTGTGACTAAGAACAGCCCCTATACCGAAAGGAAAAGCGTCTGCAGCAAGAACTAATGGAAGATGTTGGTTGAACTGAATTAAAACTGCATTAGAGGTGATCAAGGATTTAACAGAGTGGAAGGCATGGGCTTCCCTAGGTCCCCAATGCCAGGGGGAGTTTTTGTCCAAAAGTCTATGTAAAGGTTCTGTGATTGAAGCTTTGTGAGGTAGGAACGCAGCATAGAATTGAGAAGTCCTAAAAAGGCCTGGAGTTCAGTTTTGTTGGTAGGAGTAGGTGCCTCGTGGATGGCTCTGACTTTAGACTCTATAGGATGTATGCCAGAGGCATCAATCCTATAGCCCAGGAAATCAACTTGCATAGTGGCAATGGTGCATTTTTCTTTCTTTAGTTTGAGGCCATTTTGCCTGAATCTATCTAGAACTGACCTTACTCTCTGTAACAACTGAGGTTTATTTGTGGCTGAAATTAAGATATCATCGAAATAAGGAACTACCCCTGGGAGATCTTGAAGTAGCTTCTCCATCAGGGACTGAAATATCCCAGGGGCTACACTCACGCCAAACTGGAGGCATCTGCACTTAAAAGCTCCCCTGTGAGTTACTATTGTCTGTAATTCTGCTGTGTGATCATCTACTGGGAATTGCTAGTATGCCTGGGACATATCTAGCTTTGCAAAAATGGACCCAGGTTCAAAAGAATGTAAAAGGTGCTGGATGATGGGAACTGGATAAGCGCTGATTTGGAGGTATCTATTCAGGGAAATTTTGTAATCAGCGCATATCCTAATGTTACTGTCTTTTTTAAGAGGGGTTGCTATGGGGGTCTCCCATTTAGCGAAATCTACAGGTTCTAGTACTCCTTCTTTGATTAGTTTGTCAAGTTCCTTATCTAACTTAGGACGGATTGCAAAAGGCACCCTGCGAGGTTTTAAGCATACAGGAGTTGCTTGAGGGTCTACACTAAATGATATGGGGGTGCCCGAGTAACATCCCAAACCCTCGCTGAATACATCAGCATAGTCTTTGAATAGGGAGTCTATTTCAGTGTTAAAAACTGAGTGGATACCTGTTATATTTAGGCCAAGGGCAGGGAACCAATCTAAGCCTAGTAAACTGGGGAGAGCACCATTCACCACAACAAGAGGTAGATGGCCTTTAAAAGTTTGGAATTGAATGAGGAACTTGCCTTTCCCGAGGACAGGAATATTCTTGCCTTGGTAATCTCGCAGAGTCAGGTGGCAGTCAAGGAGCTTCTTCTTTGGAAATCTGGGTAGCAGCTTCTCAAAGATGTTCCAAGAAATAATGGATAGAGCAGATCCTGTATCCACCTCCATCTTGCAAGGTTTACCTTCTAAGGAGACAAAAATACTGATTTTGTTAAAGCTGTTGTTGAACTGATTGAAGTGGTAACAGTTATAGCAGTCTTCCACTTGCCTTTGAAAGATGGGGTTTGGTTGAGGTTTCTGAGTAAAGGTTTTCCCAGCTTGGCAGACCCTTGCTAGGTGGCCCTTCCTCTGGCAATTTAAACAGATGGCATTCCTGAACCTACAGGATGCTCTTAAGTGATTTCCCCCACAGCTTAAGCAGATGGGTTGCTGCCGGGGAGAAAAACTAGCTTTTGATTTTGAGTCTACTGGAAGGGGTCTCTGTTGTCTAAGACGGTTTATAACAGCTGAATCCTCAGAGTCTTCATCAGGAGAAACCTCATCAAATTGGGCTAATGAGCTAATTTGTTTGATTGGGCTACCCTGGATTTCAGCTGCAGATTGAGCAGAAAGCTCAGCAGCTTGAGACTCCTCAATGGCTGTTGCTAAGGTTAGGTCCTTTTTAGCTAATAGCCGCCTTTGTAGCTTTAGGTCTTTAACCCCACACACTATTTGGTCTAGGAGCATATCCTCTAAATAATCCCTGAATCCACAATGTAAGGCAGCAGACCTCAAAGCAGCCATGTATTCACCCTGAACTCGCCTCCTAAAGGCATGTCTCCTTGCGATTTGTGAGGGCTTAGGTGAGTAGTAGTTAAAGAGGATTTCCTGCAGCTCCCCCCAAGGGACTTCTTTGACAGGTCGTGGGGCTACCAATGCTGTGGCAGTGTCAAAAACCGCAGCCCCACAAAAGCTTAAGAAATAGGACTTTTTTCTATGGGCTGAAACTTCAGTGAGGTCTATAGCATCCAGGAAGCAGTCAAAACGGCTCCTATACGATTCCCAACGGTCTAAATGGCAGGAATGCAGGGGATGAAGACATCTCTTCAGCGATGACAGTCTATTCGGTTAGAAGGTTGAATTTTGCGCTCACGAAATGGCAGTGACAGACAGCTCATAGTGGCTGCGGCTCTTTTTGCTTAGTGACTCCGGCTCTTTAACAGTGACTGCGCTCAGCTGTGTTGTCCGGTCGCCTCTTATTTGTATCCCGCCCTCGTCGCCACTGTTGTAGAATGGTGGATAAGGACTGAGGCAGACTCGGAACAACAAGGTAGGAACCTTTATTTAAAAACAAAGGGGTTGCCATGACTGCCGAACTAGTGAGCAGTCAGCAAGCGGCAACAGCTGATGCCGTTTGACAGCACTATATATAGCTGGCTGTCAAACAGCATCAGCCAATCAGGGCGGTCCGTGCTCCCGCCAGGAACGGGGACCAGAGGGGAAACCGAACATTGCCGCAACAGAAACTAAGCTGACTTGAGCAATTTTGTGGGCCACTTTTGATTTGTTTTCAAAATAATACAGTGGCAAAGATATGCCTTGGATATAAAGAGCTCTTATGGAGGAAGACTGCTTCCCCAAGAATATAAGTGATGAAGCAATTACTTTGAACAGTTTTATTATAACTTAATGAAATTATCTCCCCACAAAACCATCAGTTTTTTCATTGCTTTCAATACTACACATACACATACACACCAGTTCTCCTCCAAGTAGTCTCTACCTCCGCCCACACATTCATGGTTACCTATGAATCAGAGATCAGAAATCCTAATTAGACATCCTTATCAGGAAGTGAGCATCTTAACATTGCTGTGGGTTTTTCAAGAAAAAAATTGGATGGCCATTTTTCCAGGATGACATAAGGGCTCCTGCTTTGGACGGGAGTCTGGATTAGAAGGTCCCTTCCAGCCCAATGATTTTCTGACTCTATGATTTAAGGTGTCTCCCACTCAGTTGGTTCCTATCTCTTGTATTTTATTTCAAGTGTTGATGCATTCATCCCCCTTTTAGATCCCTTACAGCAAAGCCCGACAGCTTCTTTTACATCAAAAGTACCCATCCTGAAAGCTTTGGGATGGAGACACTACAGATATAGACAAGAAATTGTTAACACATTCAAAAGAAAAAGCTATGGAATATGTGGAAAGTAATCATATGTGCCATAAATTAATTACGTGTGTTAGGGATAACATTGTTCACCCTAACTGTTTTAGGTGAAATACT
>BLBF01000052.1:10582193-10651445 GCA_015471245.1 Laticauda colubrina | reverse complement strand
CTTGGGGGACACCACTGTTGACAGGTACAGAATTTGATAGGACACTCCCAATTTTGGCCTTTTGTTGTTTGTTTGACAGGAATACTTCTATCCAGTTATGCAGTTGTCCAGAGATACCATTAGATTTTAGTTTTAGGAGTAGTTTGTCATGTACCACTAAATCAAAGGCTTTACAGAAGTCTATGTAGATTGCGTCTATTGTTTTGCCCTGATCGAGTTGTGTCGTCCATATGTTTTTGCAGTGTAAGAGTTGCAGATTACAGGATAGTTTTTTTCTGAAACCAAATTGTTTATTACAGAGTAAGTTGTTGTTTGTTTCTAAGTGGAGGATAGTGGGTTGATTAATAATTGATTCCATGACTTTACAGGTGACACAGCATAAAGAGATTGGTCTGTAATTTTCAACTAGGCTGGGGTCTCCCTTTTTGAAGATGGAGATGACCATGGCTTATGACCATAGTTTTGGCAAGGAGCTGGTCCTGAAAGATTTTTCAAAGATTAGAGGTTCTGCTGTGGCAGTGGATAGCTTTTTAAAGAAGTAGGCACATATTCCATCCGGTCCAATAGATAGAGATGGTTTTAGATTGCATAGTGCTTTTTCAACATTGTCTTCTGTAAAATCGATATGTATTAGATCATTGTAGTTTTCTGTGGTTCGGCTAGGAAATACTGGGCATGATCCATTGCTGTTTACAAATACTCTTTTCTTCACTGTGTTTACCTTGAAGGTTTGACATCAGTCCTGAATAACTGTCAGAGTCATATCTACATTGCTTTAAACTTCCCCAGTTCAATGTTCTTCAGAAAGGACTACAGCTTGCAGCTCCTAAGAAGTCTCTTCTATTTGGGAATTTAGTAGCTTAACCACATTGGGATAATAAAAAGGTGGCCCTAAACCACCAGTAGCAAAAGGAATGTCAACACTGTCTAATAGCCAAAGTTAAGAAGGGATTCTTTAAATATTTGGTTAGGCTAAGGATGAGTTCTAGGTTTTCAAAGTTGAACACTAAATTATAAAATTGAAAATACAAAGAAACTAGATCATGGAGTAGCAATTGTTATTCTTGCATGAATTACTTAATTCAAACTTGTCTTCCATATTGCAAATTATAATAGTTGGCTTGTCCACAATTAAAGGGAACATTTTTTAAAAGTACAATCAGTATGTCAGTATCTGAACAATGGCAAAAGTGAACCACATGTCTCCACAATTTGCTGCAGAATTCCAAGTGTGTCATTCTAGAACCCATGATTCTTGTTATTGGACTCAATCTATTTTCCTATTTAATCTTTCAGCAAGTATGTTCCCCAGCTTCCAATTAAATTAAAAAACACTACCAGAGGAACATTATTTTGACAAAGGTTAATATATTTATTAGCACACAAGCTTATGGTTTGGTGAGCTAGTGGGATACGAGAACTTTTAATTATGTCTTGGGTATAAAGCCAACTGATTGGCTTTGGGTCAATCATGTTCTCTCAGCCATAGCAAGAAGAACAAAATAGCTACTTGTTAAAATGTTGACAAAATGCTGCAAAATCTAATCTAGACAGCAGCCAGGAATCAAGAGTGATCGAAAGTACAACATACACAAAAGTGAAAGTTGTATGATTTGCCTTCTTGTGGCACTGTTTTAATACTTTCTTTGCCATTCTATATTTAAGATTAGAACCAGAAACTTTTAAAACACATTAGAACCAGAAACTTTTAAAACAACATAAGCACTAGCAGAAGTCCTTCTCTTCCAACTCTTATATAAATAGTTATCTTCACAGAAAAACTATTTATATGTTCATCTACCAATGATTGTTTCCTAAAAAGAGTAGCTCTAACTATTCATAGTTAATGCCTTTGAAACTCACAAATTTTAACCAACCCCATATTTCTCTGTTTCTATAAGTGGCAGTTTATATTTAGCCCAATATAAATAATAGTTATTTGAATATTTAAAATGTTTGTTGTTATTGTTGTTGTTATTATATTAGGGGAAGGTTTGACTTTCATTATTCATTTGTTATCTTTCTGTTCTTGTATTCTTGTCGGTTTCTCTGACCACTCGTTTTGGGTGGAAATCTACAGTAAAATAGACAAGAATCTTCCCACATTGGACTTTCAAGTTTTAGGTGATTGTTCAAACAGATAGATGTATCTATTTCTAGATACAGAGTTTGAGGGAAAGAGGGAAGAAGGCAGTGTAAGAAAATTACAAACCATTCCTAGGGAATAGATTTTTATGTAACCCAAGTAACTGTTTAATGGAACCATGATGATAAAAAGCAATGGAAGGAAGTAGTGAGTTTTTCAGTGTCATGTGTCTTTACTCTCTGAAGGATTCTGTGAAATCTAAAAGATTGTTGACTTCCTCTATTAAACTTTGGGTTCAATAAGAATTTAAAAGATTTGTGGGGGTGGGGGGAGAATCAATGTGGAAAGTATACTTTGAAACTTTTAATTTACCCTCAGTTGCTTACATTTAAAGTGGCAGAGTTACATGTGTCTAAAGGCCCTGTCACATTGGCCGACGGATGCAAACCGTTTGTAAAAAGGACACAGCAGATGAGAAAATGTTCTATCCGTTGTTATCCGCTCTCAAAAGTGCCCCAAATTTGCATAAACAGAGCGGACAATAACAGAAAGGAACGGACGGGGAGAGGACATAGCGAGGATGGAAAGCGGATGCTCCACGGAAGCCTAGAGAATGGGAGCGGATGGGAGCGGATGGCACATCCGCAGGGCCTCCGGGGGAGCACAGCGAAGCGGACGTGTAGCGGAAGGAGCGGATGCAGAGCGGATGCCGAGCAGATGAAGCGGATGCAGAGTGGAAGCCTAGAGGAAGCCTAGCGGATGCCTAATGGATGCACAGCGTTCACTGCACATGCGGGGAGGATGCATTGCATCAGCCAGGGGGATATAAAGGGAAGCAGCTCGCAAGCAGGTCACCATTCAGAGGAAAGACCTGCTGCCAGACACAGCTCCTGCCAGCCAGCCACCCAGCCAGCAAGCCAACAACCCAACAACCATGGGGAAGAAGAGAAAGCCTCAGCCATCTGCTGCCAGCCCTGGCAAGAGGGACAGGGCCACCATCCCACCCCCTGGCCCTGACTCTGCTTCTGCTGGGGCTTCTGCTGCTCGGGCTCGCTCTTCTGGTGCTGGAGCTTCTACTGGCACTGCTCCTGGTGCTGGTGCTTCTGCTGGTGCTTACTCTGCTGGCACTGCTCCTGGTGCTTGTGCTTCTGCTGGTGCTTACTCTGCTGGCACTGCTCCTGGTGCTGGTGCTTCTGCTGGTGCTTACTCTGCTGGCACTGCTCCTGGTGCTGGTGCTTCTGCTGGCACTTACTCTGCTGGCACTGCTCCTGGTGCTGGGGCTTCTGCTGGGGCTTACTCTGCTGGCGCTGCTCCTGGTCCTGCTGGTCCTGCTGGTGCTCCTGGTGCTCCTGGTCCTGCTGGTGCTGCTGGTGCTGCTGGTGCTGCTGGCGCTGCTGGTGCTTACTCTGCTGATGATGATCCTGGTCCTGCTGATCCTGCTGGCGCTGCTGGTGCTGCTGGTGCTGCTGCTGCTGGAACTGCTGGTCCTGCTTTTGCTGCTACTGTTGTTGTTGCTGCTGCTGCTGGTGGTGGTGGTGTGGAGGAGCAGCCCCTACAACCTCAAAGCCCCTCTGATGAGGGCCCATATGGCCCTGCCAGAAGGAGGAAGAGGCAGACGCGTGAACGGGAGAGGAGGCAATACTCAATCAAAGAGGAACATGAGGATGAGGTGCTAGAATGGCTGAGGGAAAATGAGTATCTATGGCAGAAGGGACACAGGCTCTATCGAAACACCAAAAGGAAGCAGGCTGCTTGGAGAGAGAAGGCGAAGAGCCTGGGCTACACTTCGGAGGTGCTCCTCGGCTGGTGGAAGCACATGTACACCTGGTATGGGAAGCTGCACCTCAAGAAATCTAGCCAGGCCGCGGTCAAGCTGACGGACAGGAGGACCCCCTGATGCAGTGGGAGCAAGGAGAGGGCACTTCCACCACAGGCCAACCCGCATCCATCCCCAGCTCCACCTCCACAGAAAGGCAGAGATGCAGACAGGAGGGGCAGAGCCACACTGTCCTGCTGGAGATCAGGGACACCATCAGAAGCAGCGTAGATCTCCTCTCTCAGCTGGTACACACCGACGTCCCATCCTCCAACCGCAAGCCCTTCCTCACCTACGTCAACCAGACCCTCATGAACATGTCAGAACCACAGTACCAGGTGATGGAAAGGATCACCAATCTTCTTCACAACCCTTCAGACCAAGCTGAACCTGCTCCCACCCAGTCCAGGCCTGCTTCTCCACCCCAGGTGATGTCACTGCCCTTCCAAGGCTTTCCACAGGCCCTCACATACCAAGGCTACGGCTACCAGGAGGTCCAGCAGCACAGGCAGCAGCCTTTCCCAGTCCAGGCACAGGTACATCGAACGCCACCGGTGCCACTGATGCCACTGATGCCACCCATGCCACCCATGCCACCCATGCCAAGCAACGCCACAGATGCTACGCCTCAACTCGCTCAGCTGCAGACCAGAGATCCCCACTACACTGCTCCTTCCTCCACCCCACAGCCAAGCCCAGCCTCAGAACATCTGTCATCGGTATTGGGGCTGACACCCCATGTCATGGAGGAAGGGGCTCTCAACTTCACGGGGCTGAGCCAGCTCTCTGAGAGCTTCCTCCACACACCGTCCCCTGTTGTCCTCTCGGGGCCAGGCACCCCAATGACACCTCAGACCAGCACTCCAGCAGCAGCCATCTCCACAGCACCTGGACCCTTCACCCCTGAGACTGGGCACGCCTCTGAGTGACCAAGAAGAGTGCCAGAGACTGGGTGGCTACCTGTTGACTTTATTTTTGCTTTGGACACTTGACTTGGGTCATTTTTCTTTTACAGCTTGTTATTAATAAAGATTATCTTTGCTTCACACACTTGCTTCATTTATTTTAGTCAATAAAGTCTTGGTGGAAACTTTTATAAATGGTTTAAGCCTTTGCATGCTTGTGGGATGGGTTAAGATAGCAGTGGGATGGGCAGGGATACCTTTGGGATGGGTTAAGATAGCTGTGGGATGGGCAGGGATACCTTTGGGATGGGTAATAGATGTGGGATGGGCAGGGATACCTTTGGGATGGGTAATAGCTGTGGGATGGGCAGGGATACCTTTGGAATGGGTAATAGCTGTGGGATGGGCAGGGATACCTTTGGGATAGGTAAGGATAGCTGTGGAATATATGAACCTCCAGTGCAAGCATAGTGGGACTGTATGGTCCACCCTCCCAGGTGCCACACCTATAGCCCTTTATTATCAATAACAATGTAATCATTGATCCACACATTTCAACATAAACACAACTCTTTATTAAATGCCCTGTTCATTGTAGGCCCAACCAACATACATGGCACAATATCATCAGTGACAACCTCAAGGAAGCATCCATTAAGCATCTATCATCTTGTCTTGCCACTCCACTGCTCCAGCTGGGGAGTTGCACCAGTGTTTCAGGAGGCTGCGCTGCTTCTTCCCTTCACGTGAAGTTCTGTTGGGGCCTTGCACATCCAGAGTGTCTATCAGGTTTCCCCCTTTCCTCCATTCACCAGGATCCATGTCCCCATTGCCTTGTTGACGGTCCACAAGCCTGTTCTGCAACACTGGGTAGCGGGTGCACATGAGATTGTGCAGGATGCAGCAAGCTTCCACGATGTTCCTCACGGTCTCTGGGTGATGCTGCATGGTGGTGAGAAGTACCTGGAACCTGTTGGCCAGGATGCCAAAGGCGTTCTCCACCACCCACCTTGCCCTGGACAGCCTGTAGTTGAAGATCCTCTCTTCATGGGTGAGGCATCTGGAAGTGTAGGGCTTCATGAGGTAGGTTCTGAGGAAGAAGGCGTCATCCCCCACGATGAAGTAGGGCACATCTTGTGTGTCGTTGGGCAGGGGTTCTGGATCTGGGAAGCCCATGATGAGGTTGCATTCCAGCCCCTCCTTGAGGTGACTGGCGTTGTATACCTGGGCATCTGGAGATGAACCATTGCCTGAAGCATCGATGGACATGAACTTGTAGTCAGCATCGACCATGGCGAAGAGGATGATGCTGAAGAAGCCCTTGTAGTTGAAATAAGTGGACCCTGACTTGGCTGGAACTTTGCAGGCCACATGCTTCCCATCTATGGCTCCAACGGTGTGGGGGAAGTTCCATTTATGATACCACTGCTCTGCAACTTTCTTCCATCCTTCTTCAGTGGAGGGGCACTGGAGGAGCTCCTCCAGGTATTCTTCGATGATGACCTGCACCACTTCTCTGACCACAATGCTGATGGTGTTGTGTGGCACCCTCCAGCCATACTGCATGCTCCTGTACGAAATCCCTGAGGCCAGGTGGCGCAGAGTCAGTGCCATCTTGAGCCCAGGGTCCAGGCTGGGCTGGAAGTTGGTGCTCTGCTTGGTCAACCTGGGTCTCAGCCGCTCCACAACTTCATCAAACATGGCTGGAGGCAACCTCATGAAGTTCTAGAATGCACGAGGGTCTTCGTTCCTCAGCTCCACCATCAGCTTGTTGTATAGTCCGTACTCTGCTCTTCTCCCGATCCATCTTCGAACCCAGACACTTCTTGGCCACCTCCTTTTCTTCCCATAGAACAGGTGAAAGAGCCTGTAGATGGCTTCACACTGTTGCAGAACGATGGTGGCTACCAAAAGGAGTGTGTTACGATCCATGGTGGAGATGACTGGATGCTGTGGAAGAGCAAGAGCCAGATGAAGGCTGAAAAGGTCTGCACAGCAGGACTACTGGACTGAAAGTGAGATCCAGGTGAGTTCCTCCCCCTTTTTATAGGAAATATAGGTTTTCCGCTCGGTGTCCCTTTGCATCCTCTAGGCATCCTGCAGACATCCTAAATATCCGAGATAGGTCCCCTCTGCAAACGTTTTTTCCATTTTAATGCTTTGTATGTGAGCTGCATCCACTTTCATCCTTTCTCTGTCCGTGCTACTAACGCTTTGTTTCCATTCCGCTTCCGTTTCGCTTCATCCCTGTGTCCGTTTTCCGCTGGAGCGGATGCGAGTTGCACGGATGCGCAGCGGATGCCTAGCGGACATAGCGGACGCGTAGTGGATGACGATGGATGTAGAACGGATGTTCCCCATATGCCTAGTGGATGCAGAACAGACGCATTGGATACATTTTCCGCTCAAAAAGTTTTGAGCAGCTCAAAACTTTTTGAGCGGATGGAATCTCAGTCGACGGATGCTGGACGGATAGAGAGGATGAAAAACGGAGGCAGTGAGTACAGAACGGAAGCATCATGTTAACCAACGGATGGCAAGTGTTTCTCTCCGTTTTACATCCTCTGTCCATCCGTTGGTGCAGTGTGACATGGGCTTTAGTTCATAGTTTTCTAGTTTCCATTAAAACGCCTCCTTGGAAAAAAAAATTCCATCAATTTCTTGTTGAAAGCTGTAAAAACATACACCAATTCTTACTATTTTCCCCACTTATGGCATTTGGCATAAGAGAGCTGGAGGAGGAGGAGGAGGAGGAGGAGGAGGAGGAGGAGGAGGAGGAGGAAGAAGAAGAAGAAGAAGAAGAAGAAGAAGAAGAAGAAGAAGAAGAAGAAGAAGAAGAAGAAGAAGAAGAAGAAGAAGAAGAAGAAGAAGAAGAAGAAGAAGAAGAAGAAGAAGAAGAAGAAGAAGAAGAAGAAGAAGAAGAAGAAGAAGAAGAAGAAGAAGAAGAAGAAGTAGTAGTAAGGCAGTTTCTCTCATGAGTATCTTATAGAGAGACAAATTCTGTGACTGTTAATAATACAAATAACTGGTTCTGTTTGTGCTTACCAGAATGGAAGTCTGTGAATATGTGGCCTTAGAAAGAGCCAAATGAGACATGTCTGTGAACAAACAATGGAAACAAGAAAGCAACAATTAGTCAGGCTTAAGGGACTAACTATGTGTCACTTACTAATATGTTTTATTGTGCCCACACACTTTTCTTAAGCAAGCACGTGTTCAAAGAGAAAAACGTTTGAAATGGAGAAATAGTGATACCTAGAAGGCATGTTTAGTTCTTTCCTCACCCACCCTTTCAGTGCTGAAATATTGTATTTGCATACAAAACCTTTGCCAGACCAATTCTCAAATACAGCTTGTCCGCCTGGAACCCACACTGTGGGTGTGGACATTAACAGACATTAACACAATTGAGCGAGTTCAGGGGTATTTTTCAAGAAAAGTTCTCCACTCCTCCATTCACAATAGAATTCCCTATGCCTCCAGGCTCAAAATTTTGGGCCTGGACAGTCTAGAACTGTGCCACCTGCAGTCCGATCTAAGTATAGTTCACAAAATTGTCTTCTGTCAATGACTTCTTCAGCCTCAATCACAATAATACATGGGCAAACTGATACAAACTCAAGGTAAACAGCTCACTATGCTCGATTGCAGAAAATGTGACTTCTGCAACAGAGTGGTCAACACCTGGAACACCCTACCTGACTCCATTGTTACAGTCTCAATCCCTCACAGCCTCAACCTCAAACTGTCTACCGTGGACCTCACCCCATTCCTAAGAAGTCCTTAAAAGGGGCATGCATAAGCACACCAGCATGCCTACCGTCCCTGTCTTACTGTCCCCATTTATCTGTATTTACTCTCTTGTTCTTGTTTATGTTCATATGTATACTTTTTATCTTGTACATGTTTGACAAACAAATAAATAAAAAAAATTAAAAAGTAAATATTTATTGGAGATACGATGGTAATGGGTTCAAAGATGAGAGTGCTGGAAGGGCTTTGAACTGCTCACTGCTCTACTTTCAAAGTACTGTTAGATCTCTTTTTTACCTAGATCAAAATGCTTAAAGGTACTTGCAGTTTGGGCAAATCTATTGCTGAAGATACAACAGTCTATGTAAATACATGACTACTGACAAATATTACAAATTACTACAACTAGCATAGCATTGGAGATCCAGGCACTAGTCTAGCCTCACTTTTTGGTGACTTTGGGTTAGTCATTCTATCTCAGCCCAACCTAAATCAGTGTTGGTATGCAGAAAAAATGAATCTTCTATTATCTTCAGGTATGAGTACATACCAAACAAAAATGCTAAATACCTTTTAAAGGAAATAGGATTCAGCAAGGCCCAAAGAATCCAAACTCTAGGGATTCTTCAAAGATACATTTTCAGAAATCAATGTATTTAAAATGACACCATTTCATTTTTTCTTTCAACAAACCCCAACTATCCATAACCCCCAAATTTTGTACTCATCTTGTGCATCTTTTATTTATTTCACAGTTTGTAGGTCACATACTCACTAAGCTCTGTGTTGGCTTGCACTGCTAAAAACATAAAACTATAGTTCTTGCAGAAAACCAATGATGCTCCCATGAATGCATGTTACTCTAATGAACCTGTTAGCACCAGTTAGCAGGCAGGCAGCTGTGTTCTGTGATGGTGACAATTGGTAGGTTTCCTACAGAATTCCTGCAGAATTGTTTAGTCTGATAAATGACTAGTCATTGTCTTTGATGCCTTCTGGAAGGTAAAACTAGCCTTCCGTTGAATTCAGTCAATGGTTGTCTTGGCCATGGCCTCCTTCTGTTCTATCATATATTTCTCCAGATGAATTTTGCCTGTATTACTAATCGTTGCACAGTGTGCCCTCCTATAATAAAGTGACCAATCAGTTTCTTCAAGTGATACTATTCCTACTCTTCAGCATTGCGAATTTCTTTGGGTAGTCCAGCTTTCAGAATTAAGCAGAGTCAAGCAATAAGCAAGGAGAATACTCAATTATGTATAAAACTAAATGTCTTGATAGGGATGGTGTAGATATGGATCATGATCCATGACAAAATCTGGCAGAATTTTGAGGAGGAATGCCTTCAAAGAATGAGTGAGAGAAGTAAGGAAAAACCACAAAAAATGAATGTGGGGAAAGACAAGAGCTGTCCAAGGATGTTGAGCCTATGAAATATACCTTGTTCCCTATGATGTACCCTACATTTTCAAAAAAAAAACAATTAGATCTTTGCAGGATACTAATTGACCATTATTGTTTTCTTGGGCCATTCAATATGTTCGTGCATATTTACTCACCTATGTCATTGTCCATATACTCCATCTTACATTCTTATATTCTAGCCCAGGGACACCTGCAAATCTATGCCTCTACTCAAACATATCTACAGCCACATACTGTATATACACATATAGTTTCAACAACATATACATGTTGTAAATTGTCACATTCCTCTAAAGTTCAGTTCAAAAACTATAGAACAACTCCTCACCCAGTCCTTTGACTATGATCCTTTTGTTCTGTGGGCAACATTTTAGTGTGGAAAAATAACAAGAAGATTTAACAAATAACAACAATATTCTCTTGTGAAGCCATATCCATAGAAGTATCTCTCAGCTGGCAGGCAGACTGCATAAAGAGGGTATTTTCTTGAAATGTAGACAGCTCCAGGGGAAGACACTGTGTGCAACGAAACAGTACAGAATAAATAATGTTTCGTTTCAGGGCATACCTCACAAAAGGAGGGAGAAGCAGGTTTGTTTAGATCAATAGGCTTACAGACAATGACTATTTCACCCCAGCCTTCTCTAGGAGTTAGATAAGCTTCAGAAGAGAGATATAATAGTACAATATATGCATAATATAATATATAATATAATATATATTTATATACTGAAGAGTGTGTGTGTGCGCGTGTGTATTCTCCATGGTGGCACAGTGGCCTGTAATTCGGTAGATTGAATCTCACCAGGCTCAGGGTTGACTCAGCCTTTCATCCTTCCAAGGTGGGTAAAATGAGGACCCAGATTGTCAGGGGCAATATGCTGACTGTAAACTGCTCAGAGAGGGCTGTAAAGCACTATAAAGTAGTATATAAGTCCAAGTGCTATTGCTATAATATATACATAAATATATTTAAATGTATGTGTTTTATGACAAAATACTATGTGAAGAAAAGCTCTGTAATGGCTAAATAGATAATATTTTCCCTTATGTACTTATATGTCTCACTTATAATCATTTATATATCCAATAAGACAGGGATCCATTTTCTTCAGCTTAATGAATTAGAAAGGAAAACACCTGGATTTTCTACCACAACACATTTTTCCCTAATTACACTGAAATTAGAACATTGCTTTTAACCAGCTTCTAGAGAAGTACACCAAATTGTTCTGTAAGTGGCTAAGCAGGTTTTGGGTAGTCAGTGTTCCAATACAAAAGTGTGCTCTCAGATACCATTCATAAGGTTGCAGCATAGACTATTTGTTCAAGCCTATACACAAGAATCTGGTCATCTAAGTTCAACACTAAATTGGCACCAGATAAGGGTCAACAGAATTCAGGAAGGGTAGGACTTGGAGCACTTGTGGGAACACAAAGACTTTATGTTGATGATGCACTTAACTCCACCATCACTTCCAGTTCTGCTGCTCTTCTCCTTCACGTGCTTTGTTTCATATGTTTTGGTGGAGGAGGGGAAATGCAGACTAGTCATTCCAAGTATAACTTTGTTTCAGGTTGGAGCTGCCATGACTGGAAGTGCTTTTAAAATAGCAAAGTCCATCGTCCATAATAATTTCTTTTATTTAGAATAGCATCAAACTGGCAAAGTCTGTTGTAATTCCAGATGAGACACAACCCAGAATTACACCACATAACATTGGAAGTTAGAAACAACCTCTAAAAGTCACATTCTCCAATAGAAGTAAATCAACATCAAACTCCACCTCCAGGTCTAACAAGGTCAGCTTTCATTCCCACAGGAAAAAACACCACCTAGCCTAAACAACTCTATCTCTACTCTTCCCACCTTAGAAATGTGGCAAGCCCGAAACCCTTCCCCCCAATATCAGCAAAGAGAAAGAAAGTGAAAAAGAATATATAAAAAGGCTAGATTAAAATGGTTACAGATATGTCAGTTTCGGGCTTGACACCTGCCTGCCTCTCAAGAATCACATTTTATTTTTGTTTCCCTTTTCTTTCATTTCAGTTTTGTGTTAGCATGGGAAGGTGGACAGGGGGAGGGTAATTTGAAAGGAAAAAGAGAGAAGATAAAAAGAATTCCCCAACCTCTCCCATTCCTTGCTTTCAAACTCTGTTGTTTTTTTTACTTTGAAGGGGCTTTACCTCCCTCCAACCCCTCCTCTCCACCAAATAGACTGTCGGTTTAATTGGGGGGAAATCAATGTGTCAATTACTTTTGCCTGTGTGTATTGGCACTGACAGCATTGCCGCTGGCTACAGACACCTAGGCGCAAACTAAAAAGAGCCTTTCTTTTTTCTGTTTTAGAAAAAGAGTCTAACTGTGCACATTCTCCAAGCCAAGGGTCCCCAATCTTGGAAACTTTAAGACACATGGACTTCAACTTGCAGGATTTCTCAGCCAGCTATGCTTAAAATTGCCAAAATTGGGAACCCCTGCTCTAAACCAGCATTCCCCAACATTTCCAGATTGGTGACTGGGCACTAGGAGGAGGGAGGAAAAGAAGGATAGTTTTGTGTGAAGGGCAGGCATGTGCATGACATGCGTGCACAGCAGTGGTGGGATTCAGAACTTTTTACTACCGGTTCTGAGGGCGCAACTTGGTGGGCATGGCTACATGGACATGGACATGTGACTGGGTGGGCATGGCTTTTTTTTTTTTTTTTTTTTGCTTTTTTGCAACCACCCCCCACACCCATTTTTGGGGCCTTCTTGGCCTCAGGCAAACCTCCTGGGGGAGGGCCTTTCTGCTCCCAGGAAGCTCCCCTGGGGCTCAGGAAGAAAAAAATGGAGCCTGGAGGGGGTGCTTCAATTTTGGGGCCTTCTCAGCCCTGCCAACTCTCACAGTTCTGCCGTGAGTCTCACGATTTTTTGTCATTTCTCACGGTCTCACGACAAGGCTCCTCAATCTCACGCCAAATTTAAAATGTTTTTTTTGGGGGGGGGGCTCTCACAGGGGTGGCCTCAAAAATGTCTGAAGATCTAAGGCTGCATCCCCATCACTTTGGAAGGTAAACAAGTGGGGCCTGCCAATCAGCGTGAGAATAGCCGAAGGGGCCATTATATGGTGGTGAGGAGGGCCCGGAATCCCCTGGTTCAGCCAGCAGTTATTTCAGTCCAGTGGGTTCAGTGACCGCTTGGAAGGAAAATCCCCACCTTCTCCCTCTCGGTAGCCGTGCCTCGATTTGCGCCGGAGCAGTGACTTAGCGAGGCAGCTTCCCACGATGAGAGTCTTGGCTCTCGCACTCCCTGTCAGCTGGCCCTTAGCGGCCCTCACCTCAAGTAAAACGCGTGCGAAGTCGGGCGCCATTTTTCGCCCTGGATGGACGATGAGCTGCAACTTTTGCCCCGCCGCCTTTTCCCTCTGGGCTTCACTTCTGCTGTTCAGGGAAGTCGCACCCAAAGCCCTGTCCTCCCAGAATCTTTCTGATGGTGAGCCTTGGTCTTGGCCCATCTTCGCAGGGCGTTGAGCTCGGCGGTTGATCGCCACCGTGTTGCTCAGAACGGGATAGTCTGACAGATCGAAGTTAATTGGGGGAGGGGTGTTTCTGTGCTGGGATCTACTCGAAAATAGTTATAATTTACCTGTTCCCAGCTCTTGGGGAAATGTCGGTAATTACGCCATCGTAACTGGAGTGGGAAGCTCAGAAATAAAACAAAGATTCGGGACTATGGGTAACAGAAGAAAGAACGCTGAGGCCAAAGTTGTTTGTAATTTACATACTAAATTATGTCTGATACGTTATCAGTTCTAAAATTGGTCACAACTGAATGTAATTTGGGATTATTGTTTTGATTTTGTGCCTCATTTACCCATGTATTGAAACACGGGTAAAAGATTTTATATCTGATGGAATTAAGTTCAAATATTTATGTGGTATGTAGTTTTGTTTTCAGCTATATTTCACCATTCCCCCTGTTAATTCTGGTGTATTTTTTGTGTGCAACACACTCAACCATAAATTAACTACAGAGGCTGACTAGATACAAGTAGGCCAAGATAAAATTGGCTAGTAAATATATATGGTTTAGACTAGAGTCATACAAACTAAATGGGAGTGATTCAATTTCTCAAATCTTTTACTCTTGTTTCATTTCTTATAGAAAGTGGTTTTATTAAATACTGCTTTAAATATATTGTTGCTACATGAATGCTGTTTCTTTCATGGCTTAACTTATTTTTCTTTGATTTCCAGTCTGTGGAACAAGGCCTCTTATGAAAAATACAGCAACAGGAACTCGAATTGTAGGTGGACATGATGCTATGCTAGGAGCATGGCCTTGGCAAGTTAGTCTTCAAGTTTATGCAATTGGTCTAGGATATGTCCATATATGTGGCGGATCTTTTATTAATAAAATCATCGTGTTGACAGCAGCACACTGCATTAAAATATCAGAGTATGTATCTTTCCATTCACATACTTTTTCTTCAATTTGGGTGTGATAAATCTTTTGACCAAAGAAGTATGGACCAGACATTTTATAATTATGTATGAAAAAATTCATACATAAGACAGCCCTGCCAACTCTCACGGTTCTGCCGTGAGTCTCACGATTTTTTGTCATTTCTCACGGTCTCACAACAAGGCTCCTCAATCTCATGCCGAATTTAAAATGCTTTTTTTTTTTCAAGTGAGCATTGAGTGGGCACGGCAAGTGAGCCAGCAGCGACCAGGCAACCGGGTCAGGGGTGTGGCCAGCCAGAACTTACTATTGGTTCGGTGACTTGCACCAAATCCTTGCTATCAGTTCGGCTGAACTGGTGCAAACCAGCTAAATACCACCACTGGTGCACAGCTTCATTTGTGTGAGTAGGGCTGCAAGCACTGTTGCCTGATGCTTGCACAAGTGGCCCAATAGTGGGACATGGCCCACAGGTTGGGGACCCCTGCTCTAAACCATCTCAATCCATCCCCAAAAAACTGCTATTCTGGACAGGTTAAGGAAAAACAAGCAGAACCACTTACACAGGGTTATTCAGACGGTGGGCAGAGCAGATTGGGAGGGGAGTGATTGATGTAAGGAGGCCTGATTTTAGTCCCATGTCTGTTCCTCTTGAGTTATAAATAATACTATCTGGTCTATGGTGGGAGAGTTTGAGGAAGAGTCCAAAGCTGGGGAGGGAAAAGGAGGTAACCACCACCCCCTTCACAAGTAGAGGTGATCAATTGCTGTTGATGTTTAAGGCAGTCAGCCCCCTCCCCTCTGATAGCAACCTAAAAATTTAGGGGGAATATCAGAAGAAAGGAACTAGCCTCTCCTGAATTGGATTCTGGAGCGTATGATGATAATTGATATTTCAGAAGTACCAGTAGATCATTCAGGATCTCAAAAAAAAAAAAAAAGTATTTGAAGAGCCATGCCATTTGGACTGCAATCATTGCGACACATGGATCAACCAAGGAAGAAGCTGAAGAACAGTATCTGTATAGGTATCATCCAGGTTTTCCTCTCCATCTTTGTCAGCACCAGGCAACCAGTGTTGTTGACTAGGCATCTGCTTTCTAGCAGAGCAAAATGCCCACAACAGTGGTTGAAGCATATAGCAAGCGACAGATGGTCCAAACTCATAACACGTGATGTGTTGTATTATACAGAGAATGGCTTTGAATTAACCATTTAGCGTGGTAAAAAGAATGCCAAATTCTGACACCTCTTTCATCAGGTTGGCCCTGAATATTTAGTTGCTTCAGGCTCCATCTTTGGAAGGTGAGCTCTCCCTGTTTCACTGATAAAGGAGGGATGTCCTCTTCTTAAACATTTGGTGTGCAAATGCAAAAAGCAACCTGTCAGGAATAAGAGTACAGCAGATATGATACTTACCATGAGACAAATCCAGAAGAAAAATCTTTACTCTGCCTTCATTGACCCAACAGAGGCATAGGAGTATGGGCTTTTATTATATGGAGATTTTTTAAAAAAATGTGAACCACTTGGAATCACCTATGCCTGAGTTGGATGATCATATAGATTTGTTTAATAAACAAATACATAAAATTTGCACTGTAAAAAGGGAGGCTCTCCGGACCATCCTGAGACGTTATGGATGCCCAAGGAAATATATGAAGTGATTCAACTACTCCACAATGGAATGACGGGATGGGTTGTTTAAACAGGTGATGTATCCAATTGGAAGTATCAATTGGAAAGTTCTCTCTGTGATCTTTGCTGCTGGTGTCCTCCGTAGTCGTTCAAAAATGCTCTTTGTTGATGATTATGCATTCTAGGTACATAAAGACAGCAATCTATAGTTGATGCTGAAAAGTTTATGCTCTTGGCTTATCAGCCTAAAGCTGAAGAACTTTACCAGCTCATGGCAAATTCAAAGCCCATGGAATCAAGCCTTCTGCTTATTCTACTTAATGGGCAGAACAAACTAATAAAATTTAAATAGTGAGAGAGAATCTAAATTTAAGAGATATGAACAAAATAAATCAATGTTGACCCAGTAAAGACTGAAGTAATCCTTTGTCAGCTGAAATATCACACTATTTTGAAACAACCAGTTCACATATTTAACTACAGTCATCAAGAAAACAATGCAAACCATTATCCACTGTAAGTAACAGAAAAATGATATCCTTGTGTCCCTGTAATCAGAAGACAAACTTGTCTTGAGGGCATTTTTATACTTTTGGTTATTATAGTCAGAATCTAGATGGGTGAACACCCTTCACCCTCCAAGAAATTGGGACTAAGGAATGAGGAAAATGTGAAGAAGCCCTTCTTTATTTATAGCAAGAAAACTTCCATGGATAGATGGAATATAAATGTGGGCTTTATAGTAATCTGTCAAATAAAGTTTTTGCAACAGCTGCTTTGTGGTATTTTTTCCCCCAGTATTGTGCCATAAATCCCCTATTTTTTAAATGAAACTATAGCAATCGTAAACAGAACTCCTCAAAATTGATATATTTCAATCCAGGAAATGGTAAGTTTTCATACGGGAACCATGTAAAACAAATCTGTTTCTGCATCAAGCTTTTTCTTGATTATTTGCCCATCATTGGTTTATTTTCCTTTTCTCTTCTCATTCAGATTTGATCTCCTGAACAGTAAATTATGTCTACAATAAAATCAGCAATATTTACCCAATAAACTGTGGAAGGGGTTCCTCCTTCCAAACAGCATATGTTACCAAAGCAACATATGAAGATTCCCTCCCTTCAGCTTCTGACCCTCACGGCAAATATAGTTGGTATGATAATTAATCATAGAAAATGCACATCTCAACTGTTATTTGACATTTACATAAAAGGTAGTGTTCTATATGTAAAGTGGGTGACTCCAAATCTACAAACCTGATTGGTCAATAAAATGAACATTGGATTGGTTCACTAGGAACCAATCCAAAGAGCTGCTAAAAGGCGGCAAATCTAAACAACTGCCATTGGCTGCAAGCAGGCAAGCCAGCCTGTATAAAAGGCTGGCCTCAGCTTCAGCCAAGTGTTCCTATTTACTAACTAGTTGAAGAATAAAGTATTTGTTGTTGGAACCCGGTCTACCTCGTGTGTTTTCCAAACAAAACACTGGCGACGAAGGTGGGATCGTCCTGAACGGAAAAACCTGCACGCGGTGATAAGAAGTCCAGATTACAACCAAGATGTCTGGAAACAACGCACCGCCCGCACCCTTCAATCCCAATGAAGAGGATTGGGATTCCTATGCTGATCGCTTCCAAATGTATTTGGAGAGCAATGAAATGGAAGGCATTTCAGAGCAACGCAAGAGAGCTGTGTTCCTGACGCACTGCGGGCCAACAGTTTTTAAGATGGCAAAGGCCCTTGCAAAGCCCCGGGACATTAAACAACTAACGTGGACAGAATTGCAAAGACTCCTCAAAGCACACTACGCTCCGATGGTGTCTAACTTAATAAAGAGACACGAATTTTACCGCAGAGACCAGAGAGAGGGAGAGACCGTCGCCGATTTCATCGCTGCCCTCAGACAAATAGGGGGTGAGTGTGAATTTTTGAACATAGACGAGGCAATGAGGGATCGCGTGATGCTGGGCCTGAGAGACTCGACCGCACAGAGTAAATTGCTCAACAAGCCCAACATCACCGTTACCGAAGCCATTGCGGAAGCCACAGCCGCTGAAGCCGCGAAAAAATCTGCCGTAGCCATTAAAAAGATGAACACACACAACGAAGAAACACCAACCAAAGACAGAAAGCACCCTGCCACCACAACCCACTACGAAGAGTCGGGCGAAACAATTGAATCGAGCGAAGAGGACAATGAGGTCCACCGTTTGCTCACGAACAAAAAAGAGCGTGAAAGGAGAAATTGGCGGGAATGCGCTGGCTGCGGAGGAAACCATCCCCGAGCCGAATGCAGATTTCTCGATGCCATCTGCCGGCATTGCAAAAAACGAGGGCACATCGAGAAGGTCTGCAGGAACAAAAAATACTACAGCCCGACGAGACGCAGAGAAAGTGGCAACAAGAGAAGCGAGCCAATACACACCAAACTGTCATTATACAGAGCGCTCAGACGGAAAGTGAAAAAAAATTAAAGTCATCGTGAAAATCGAAGGAAAACACTGCAAGATGGAAGTGGACTCGGGGTCCTTCCTCTCCATGGTATCGTGGGACACAATAAAACAGCTAGTCCCAGGTATCAAACCCAAAGAATTGAAGAAGCAGCACCTAACCCTCAAGGACTATCAGGGAAACCAAATCCCTGTGGTAGGCATGGGACAATTCCGAGTCGCCTACAAACATCACGTCAAGGTGCTTCCGCTGACCATAGTCGACCAAGACAGACCAAGCCTCCTGGGCATCGAATGGTTCGCGCCATTGGGCATCGGGATGACCGGGGTCGATCGAGTGACTACAACCGGCTGGGAAGACGACCTCATCCGAGAATTCCAGGCCGTTTTTGACGGCTTACTTGGCAAGTATCGGGGAAATCCCATTTCTTTCAATCTAAACCCCCAAATAGCCCCACGAAGAATAAAAGCCAGGCGAGTTCCTTTTGCACTAAAGGCAAAAATAGAGGAACAGCTGGACAAATTAATAGCCCAAGGGGTGTTAGAACCTGTGGACCATGCCAAGTGGGAAACGCCTATTGTCACACCCATTAAACCTGACGGGTCCATCAGAATCTGTGGTGACTATAAGGCTACCCTGAACCACGCATTACAACCAAGCACATACCCGGTGCCAGTAGTCCAGTATTTGCTTCATTCCCTGGGAAAAGGCAAAGTTTTCGCCAAACTCGACTTGGCACAAGCCTATCAACAACTCCCAGTGGACCCAGAAACAGCAGAAGCACAGACTATAGTCACCCATAAGGGCGCATTCAAATGTCACCGGCTCCAATTTGGAGTAAGCGTGGCCCCTGGCGTCTTCCAGAGTCTGATGGAACGCCTTCTAAATGGCATACAAGGAGTCGTTCCCTATTTTGACGACGTCCTAATCTTGGCCAGAGATGAAACTCAATTAAGGAACAGACTCAAAGAAGTATTAACTAAGTTTAGGGAATCTGGCCTCAAGGTAAAAAGAGAAAAGTGCTGTTTAATTAAGAACAGCGTCGAATTCCTGGGCTACTCAATAGACGGAGAGGGTATCCACCCCACAGACAAAAAAGTTAAAGCAATCAAAGACGCTCCTGAACCAAGAAATAAAACCGAACTACAAGCATTCTTAGGATTAATTAATTTTTATAACGTGTTCCTGCCAAACAAAGCCACTATAGCAGAACCGTTACACCGTTACACCAGACAAAAAGGCAACTTGGACTTGGGGTTACAAAGAAAAAAAAGCCTTCCAAAATATTAAAAGCTTGCTAACATCAACAAACGTTCTCATCCAATTTAGCAACACTCTGCCATTAACAGTGACCTGCGACGCCTCACCATATGGAGTAGGTGCCATCCTGAGCCACCAACTACCTGATGGCAGAGAAGCACCCGTCGCATATTACTCTAGGACTCTATCAAAAACCGAGAGGAATTACAGCCAATTGGACAGGGAAGCTCTAGCAATTGTCGCTGGAGTAAAACGCTTCCACGAATACTTATATGGGCGGACTTTTCAAATCATAACGGACCACAAACCGCTAATGGGGATTTTGGCGGGAAACAAGCCAACACCTAATATACTGTCCCCAAGAATGACGAGATGGTCAGAGTTCCTAGCAGCTTATTCCTACACTCTGACACATCGGCCAGGGAAACAAATTTCCCATGCGGACGCTTTGAGCAGAGCACCCTTACCAGCAACCGACGAAGACCCGGCACCAGCGATGACAACGCTACAAATTGAGACTTGCCCCGATCTACCCATATCAGCGTATGATGTCGCCAGAGCCACCACGAAAGACTCATTGACTGCCTGCGTTCTTAGCTGGGTAGGTAAAGGCTGGCCGGAGAATCAAAAAACTGAAAACTTTAAACCTTTCCGGTCCAGACAGACTGAACTTTCAATCCAAAAGGGGTGTTTGTTGTGGGGTGATCGGGTAGTAATCCCTGCCAAATTACAGCCCAGGGTACTTAAGTTGTTACATGAAGGGCACCCGGGAATGGTTAAGATGAAAAGCCTTGCCAGAAGTTATGTTTGGTGGCCGGGTATTGATAAGGACATAGAGTATTGGGTAAGCTCATGCCACAATGCCAGGCAATTAGACCATCCCCACCAAAAGCACCCGTTAAGGACTGGGAAACCCCTCGGGGACCTTGGTCAAGAATACACATTGATTTCGTGGGTCCTACCAAGGGGCATACCTTTCTGATTGTCGTTGATGCCTATTCAAATTGGCTTGAAGTAAAAGTTATGCCATCAACGACAACAGAAACTGTAATTAAAAAGCTGGACAACCTTTTTGCCACCCATGGCATACCGGACGTTCTTGTCTCAGATAACGGGCCACAGCTAACCAGCATACCATTTGAGCAATACCTAGCCTCCCTAGGTATAAGACATGCCCTAACCGCGCCGGCTCACCCGGCTGCGAACGGCAGGGCTGAGAGAATGGTTCGGTTTACTAAAGAAGGTTTGGAACGAATGGACGCTGGAGATGTCCAACAGAAAGTAAACCGTTTGCTCACACTCCAGCACATAACGCCCAGTACCATAACCAATAAGTCCCCAGCAGAATTACTTATGGGGCGAAAATTAAGATCTCACCTTGATAGGTTACACCCAAATTTTACCCCAGAAAACCCCCCCTGACTCCTCTACACGGTTCAGACAATTCGAAATAGGCGATTTGGTATACGCTAAAAACTTCACCGGGGACCCGGTATGGCTACCAGGACAGATTATCCAAATTACGGGCCCCAAATCCTACCGATTAAAATTAGACGATGGCAGGGAATGGAAGCGGCACATAGACCAGCTTCGATCTCAAATTATAGAGAGAACCACAGACTTACAAACATTCACCGAAAAAACCGGCGAATTGCAAACCAAGGTAGGGGGGGAAAGGCGAGAAATAAATAAAGAACTGTTTAAAACCAAACCCAATGAAACATACGAACAAAAAGAGCAAATAAAAGACTCACTGTTTGGAGAGACTTGCGTGAAGAGCCCATCGGAAGGGGCCAGCCAAGCCAGCTCGACCTGCCCAGAGGAAACGGGAGGGAGCGGCAAAACCGTCAGCCTAAGAAACTCAGGCGGCGGTAAAATGGCTGACTCACCCTTCCAGACGGTTCCAGGGAGAAGGACGGACGACACAGCAGCCCCATCCGAACCGGTCGAAGTCTGCACTAAGAATGAACCGCGCAAGTCAAGTCGAGTCCGGAAAAGCCCCGCCTACCTGCGAGACTACGTCACCACGTAGGACTGAACTAAGGGGGGAGGGGTGTTCTATATGTAAAGTGGGTGACTCCAAATCTACAAACCTGATTGGTCAATAAAATGAACATTGGATTGGTTCACTAGGAACCAATCCAAAGAGCTGCTAAAAGGCGGCAAATCTAAACAACTGCCATTGGCTGCAAGCAGGCAAGCCAGCCTGTATAAAAGGCTGGCCTCAGCTTCAGCCAAGTGTTCCTATTTACTAACTAGTTGAAGAATAAAGTATTTGTTGTTGGAACCCGGTCTACCTCGTGTGTTTTCCGAACAAAACAGGTAGCATTTAAGCTTTTCTAGGTGTTATGTCAGACCAAGTATACAAAGACAATAAAAGCTTCCCTTTACTCTACCCAGCTGTTTTTACACTCAGTGGGGTGCTGAAAATATTTCTTTCTCTCCCAGTACATCCTAAATGGTATTGGCTTTTTCCCCCCTCTTATTTTAGAGAGAGGTTATAAAAGTTTTTTAAGACATGGAGTTAAAAATTTCAACTGCCTGCCACAGCACTTTACTCTAGAAAGTGCTCTCATCAAGCATTGGATATGTTTTTGCCATATGTCAAAAGTCATGTGCAGTTATAAAATCTTTACTTGGAGATAGAAAAGCAAAAAGTTGCCAAAGCAATGCATTGGGGAAGCCACACAGCTACTCAATAACATGCTGCAGGAAATGCAAAATAGTTCACTGCTCTTTCTGGAGTAAAACAGAGGCTGGTTTCTAATCCACAGGTAAATGATTAATGTTTACCATCAGATGCAAAGGTAGCAATGCCTCTGGAAACCCCAACTGCAAATGTAAAAAATTAGGGAAGCTGAATTATAATTAAGCCTTTCCCTTTTAAATGGTGCATTGATCCTAATTTTCACTGCTGCTGATTTTAATAACAATTTAGGTCTGCTCTCTGCAAAAGCTGAAGGGTTTGCTGAAGTCAGTGTAAGCTTTGTGAAAAGGCATCACCCAGAGAATAACAGAATTATAGAATCAGTCTTAGAGATGGACTTTGTGCTGGTATGCAGATAAGAACGTATGATCTCTACATAGATCATTCAAGTTTATCCTTTTTTGATAGAAAGCTACCATAAACATGTACATCTTTTAATAAAATGTGTTAGTCTAAAAAGGTGAAACAGGTAGTCCTCAACTTACAACAGTTCATTTAGTGACTTTTTAAAGTTACAGTGGCACTGAAAAAAGTGACATATGACTGTTTTCCACACTTAACTGTTGCAGCATTCCCCCAGGGTCATGTGATCTAAATTCAGATGCTTAACAACTGACTCAGGGATGGGATGCTACTGGTTCTGCCCAGTTCTGTAGAACCAGTAGCTCTGAAGAGCAGCACAACTGAGGTTGAAAAAGCAAGAAAAAAGAGGTTTTTCAAACACTGCGCACCTGCGCAAGCACTTTTCAGCTCTCTGGGCAGCACAGCTTAAGGTTTTTTTACACACACGTGCAGCAAAACGTAGTCACCAAATAGGTAATAACACTGGTTGAATCCCACCCCTGAACTGACTCATATTTACGATGGTTTCTATGTCCCGAGGCTGCCAATGGGGAAGCCAGATTCACTTAACAACTGTGTTACTAGTGTAACAACTGCAGTGATTCACGTAACAACTGTGGCATGAAAGGTGGTAAAATGGGGCAAAACTCATTAATAACTGTCTCACTTAGCAACAAAAACTTTGGGTTCAAGTCAAGAGACCATCTGTACCAGACTCCTACTGATTTTTGGCTTTCATAGATGAACAGTCTCTCCTACAAAAATTGTATCTCAGGCAGCAACTCATTCATAAAAGGGCACTCACCAATCTGCATGATCCTTGGTAACACTTCCCCCCCCAAAAAAAAAAAATTATCAGACAGGCCAACAGTAGTTTGTATTTCAGAACTGAATCCATGGACACTCACTGACTCTACAACTGATGAATTCTGCATTCTGGAGAAGGACTATGTTGTTGTGGCTTTTGTACTTTCCTTCTTCCTCATCTTTAACCTTTAAGTTAAAGAATAAGAAGAGAAAATAAATATTTTCTTAACCGTCCGTCCTCAACCTAAAGCCTTCCAGTTCGGATATTCTTGGTGTTGTAACCAATACCGGCTAGAAATTCTGGAGGCTGCAGGGTGAATATGTCTGGCAGGTCTTGTGGAAAGCCATGAGAGACATTGACAAGAACCGTGGCATGAATAAATTCAAGACATGACAGAATGCTTGGTTTATGAAATAATACCCAAAGCATCACACAAATTGAAAAAGAAACTCTTGGCAACAGAATACATTTTTAAGGCTCAGCAATAGCGCTGCATAATGAGGGCTATGGGATTTTGGGGGAGGCAGGCAGCATACATGGATGTGGAATGGCTAAATTAATACATCACCCCAGGTGGTCCAGCATTTCTATGACTGGTCATTTTGGCATTGTTCTTACCCTGAAATTAAAGGGGAAAGGAGTTATTGATATGCTGTTTTATTCAGCTTCTGATTACATTTCCCTTCTCAGATGATCTATTTTGTAATTTGCTGAAAGGAGGAGGAAAAATCCTCTGTGTTCTTTAAGTAAAAGGAGAGGCAAGGAAAGGCATCAAACACGCCATTATAGCTGTTTTCAAATTGGAAAAACAGCTACATTTATTTTTCTTGGACTTTCCCTCGATGCATCAAGAAGATTCCACATGAAAAAATATTCTTCTCTGCCTTTTCCTCTGTCCTCGTGACTATGTGAGATTTGGAAAATTATGCTGGTTAACTCAGATCCTGTCCCCAAGGAAACACTTTGAAAATAGTTTTGCCACATCCCTTCTACTGTATCTTTGTGGGTCAGGCAAGGAAAGGAACCTTCCCACTGAAAGGAAGAAACTCACTACTTGCCCCATGCAGAAAGGATGTTTACCCTCCCTTCTGTAACAGCAGTGCCATGTTACCTGCTACTTCAAGGAGCAAAGCCAGTATGAAAGTTTTATTTGGGAGGAACAGGCACATGGCGACTTGTGCTCTCAAATATATATACACTACAGAAAGTCCTCAACTTACAATCACTTGTTTAGCAACTGTTCAAAGTTACAACAGCACTGAAAAAATTGACTTACAACCATTCCTTGTGCTTATGACCTTTGCAGCATCCCCCACAGTCACATGATCCAAACTCAGGTGCTTGGTTACCAACACACAGTTACAACCATTAGTAACATCCTAGGATTATGTGATAGCCTTTTACAATCTTCCCAGCCAGCTTCTGATAAGCAAAGTCAATGGGGTATATTCTCATAAACACCATAGGATTCATGTAAGCTGCCCAGAGTTACCTTGAGCTAAGATGGTTGGCCAATAAATTTTACAAATAAATAAACAACTGCTGTGGTTTACTTAGCCACCTGTTCTGACCCAAAGGAAACAAACACAAAATAGAGGTAACAGCAAAACTTTCTCATGATTCTTTACAAATTCCGTTCCTTCACAGTTAAAAGGCTGTTTCAAAGTAATTGTCTCTGATAAGAATGAGCCTTGCCAAGGTTGTGCTTTATCTAGAATACTAGATAAAGTTACTAAGAAATATTTCAAACATATAGCGTCTCCAAACACCAACCAAGATACTCCGAACGTCCACAAGGCTTGAGTGCAAAAACTTCTTTGCTTCCTGCAAAGAACTCTGGTTTCTCAGCTGGCTTTTATCTATTAAGGGAGGGGTCATTACCTTGCAGCCTTACTCCCAAGTTGCCCGTGCTGCTGCAGCTGCTCTTTTCTTCAAGCAGCCCTGCATGCACTTGGCACAGGCTTTTCGGGGACCTCTTCTTCGCTGCTGCCAATTTCCACAATCTCTGAAGGCAACACCCTACTCTCCAATAGTCCTGGCCCCATCCCTGCATCACACACAGGCCCCTCATCTGAGCCCTTCCTCTCTGAGACCCCAGCCGTCCACACTTGCTGCCAGCGAACCACAACACCACCATTTATGAAAGGTCATAACGTCAGATACAACTCATTTAACACCTTCCTCACTTAGCAATAGAAATTCTAGTTCCAAGTTGAGGTCTAACCTGTATTGCAGCATGCTTTACAAGTGGCTATCATGGAGAATAACCAAGGATCTGCAATTGGTTCAAAATGCTAACAGAAAGGATCAGCATTAGACCTGTGGTGAGGTCACTGCCTTGACATTGATACACTTCCAGGCCCAATTCTGAGTCCAGCTTTTAGCTTCTCAAACCAAACATGACTTCACATTTTTGATCTCTTCTGGTCAGAATCAGCCCAGAGAACTTATCCAAAGGAGAATGTAAGGTTTGAGGAGAAGGTACCCAGACAACAGCCTTCTCAGTGATGGCCCCCATGTGAACAGACTAACGAGTTGGAAGGGACCTTGGAGATCTTCTAGTCTAATCCCCTGTCATGCAGGAGAGCATATACCATTTCAGACAAAACAGTTGCCTAAATCGTTTCTTAAAAGCCTCCAGTAATGGAGCACTCACTATTTCTGAAGGCAAGCCATTCCGCTGGTTAATTGTTCTCACTGTTAATTGACCTGAAAGTAAGGGAAGTCCCCTCTTGCATTTTGCCAACCTGTGAAGGTCACCCTGATTGTCAGGCTTTGAATACTTGGCTGCTTCTGTAATATATTGCAGTGTTGCATCCATGTGACTGATGGATGTATTCTGTAATATTGTAAATCACCATGAGCCAGGGGAAGCAATCCAGTAGAATAATGTCAGACTAAATAAATAAATTAAGTAGATAAGTAAATAATACACTGCCTTTTGTAAGTTTCATTGTCATCTGTTAAGAATAATATACTGTACCGTAATAATGTTCAATCAAAATTATGCACTCTTTTTACTTTTAAATCATATGAACAGGCTGTGTATGCTTATGAAATACCCAGTGGGAAGCTGGGACTTATTTTCCAAAGGCAGTAATCCATAGGGAGCCCAGGAAAATCTTTATCACAGCTATGAATATTTTCAGATTTGCATGATCCTAATGGGGCCAACCTGTTACAAAACAGCTATAGAACAGCCTGAGATTTATCTTTTCCAAAGTGCTTCTGCTCTCTTAATTTACTTTATGGTTCTTTTGCACTGTTGCTGCTGCTGATAAGTGTGAGAAAGTGTTCTGACCCAAACCCTTTTCCAATAAAACAAACAGAAACCAAAGGGAACAGAAACCTTTTAATGATCCTTACGAATCCCTGGTTAAAAGGCTGCTGCAAACTAATTAACTTTGATAAGCGCAAGCCTTGCCAAAACTGTGCGAGACTGCCAAGAATCACAGATAAGAAATATTTCATAACATAAGAGTCTTCAAATACCAAATTAAGATACTATCATTGTCCACGAGGTTGAGTTTCAAAATGTCTTTGCTTCCTGCAAAGAAATATTTGCGTCACAGCTGGCTTTTATCTTCTTGAAGGAGGGGCCATTACCTTACAGCCTTACTCCCAAGTCGCTCATGCTGCTGCAGCTGCTCTTTCCTGTGAGCAGACCTGCGTGCATGCGCACTTGGCACAGGCTCCTCGGGAACTTCCTCATCGCTGCTGCCAGCCCCCACACTCTCTGAAGGCAGCAGTCCACTCCCTAATGGTCCCTCATCTGAGTCCTCGCTCTCCTCAGCTGTCTCACCTGCTGCCGGCTAACCACAACAGAAGAGAAGAGGGTGAAGAAAGACAAGTAGTTTAGCATAACTTTGAATCCCTCAAATTAATTTAATTTAAGCAATAATTAATTAATATAATGCCTAATTTCAAAGTTTTTAAGGCAAACCTTTGGTAAGAGCTATTTATCATTTCCTATACAGATAGTCCTCGACTTACGATCATAGTTGAGCCCAAAATTTCTAATCAACCTCACAAAATGTGATCACAAAACTCCGGGACATATCAATGGTCATAAATATGAGTCAGCCTATTTGGCCAATCAGTTTAAGATATTTGGAGTCTACCAAGTTCTATACACAACACCCCTCCCCCTTGGAATAGAAGGTGATTGGTGCCTCTCTGCCGTCTGGTAGCTTGTGACCCAGGATGGCGCCGATTCCAAAAGGCGATGCATCACAGGTGACCGTCAATGGCAAAGTGTTGCTGTACTGAATTAAAACGGTGTTAGGAGTTAATAAGTCCTTAATGTTCTGGAATGCTGCTTGTTCCTGGTGGCCCCATTTCCAGACAGCTTTTTTATCTAACAGTCGATGTAAAGGTTCTGCTACGGTTACTTTTTTGGGCAGGAAGACATTGTAGAAATTAATGAGACCTAAGAATGCTTGTAAGTCAGTTTTGTTCTTAGGTTTGGGTGTGTCTTTTATTGCCTTTATCTTCTTTTCAGTGGGGTGTATCCCTTGCTCATCTCTAAGGTAGCCTAAGAATTCGACCTGATCGGTGGCTAGTTTACATTTTTCTCTTTTGACTTTAAGGCCTGTTTCTCTGAATCTTCGCAAAACTTCTTTTAGTCTATATTCTAATTGTTGTGCATTTTTTGCTGATACTAATACATCGTCAAAACCCTTTTGATTCTGTTTAGAAGGTGCTCCATAAGGCCTTGGAAGACGCCCGGGGCAAAGCTAATGCCAAATTGAAGTCGGTTGCACTTGAATGCCCCTCTCTGCGTGACTATAGTCTGTGCCTCTGCAGTCTTGGGGTCAACTGGTAGCTGTTGATACGCTTGTGCGAGATCAAGTTTCACAAAATATTTTCCTCCCCCTGATGAGTGCAATAGGTGTTGCACTACTGGTACTGGGTACGTGCTTTGTTGGAGTGCATGATTTTGGGTTTCCTTATAGTCTCCACAGATGCGCACTGACCCATCTGGTTTGACAGGAGTCACGATGGGTGTCTCCTACCTGGCATGGTTGATTGGCTCTAACACCCCTTGTGCGATGAGTTTGTTAAGCTGCTCATCTATTTTCGATTTTAAGGCAAAGGGAACGCGTCTGGCTTTGAGCCTGATGGGAGCTACCTTTGGGTCTAGGCTGAATGATATTGGGGTCCCCTTGTACTTGCCTAGGGTCCCATCGAATACATCCCGGAACTCTTCCAGCAGGCTCTCTTCCCAGTTGGCTGCAACAATGCTGTTGATCCCAGTCACTCCGATTCCCAGAGGCGCGAACCATTCGATTCCCAGCAGGTTAGGGCGATCATGGTCGATGATTGTCAGAGGCAGCACTTCAGCATGGTTTTTAAATTCTACTAGGAAATGTCCAAGGTCCACTACTGGGATTCGGTTTCCCTGGTAGTCTTTTAATATCAATTTTTGCTGTTCCAGTTCTCTTTGCTTGATGTCTGGTATCAGGTTTCTGACAGTGTCCCAAGATACCATTGACAGGTATGATCTGGAGTCTACTTCCATCTCACAGGGCTTTCCTTCGATTTTCACATTTATCTGGACCTTTTTTGTGTTTGCTGCCCTGGCATTTCCGATGGTTATTGTTTGGATTGTTTCTTCTCTGTCGTTCGTTCGCTGGTTTCTGCTCTCTTGGCTCCATCTGCTTCCAGCTTGTCTCTCTTCGTTTCTGGGGGGGGGGGTGCCACTGCATCTTTTTGGACTATAGCTCTTTTTGTTCCGGCAGACTCTTGCAATGTGCCCCCATTTTTCACAACATCTGCAAATGGCATCTAAGAACCTGCATTCTGAACGCGGGTGATTTCCTCCGCATCCAGCACACTGGAATTCTCGCCTGCTTCTTCCTTTTTCCTGCCATTTTCTTTCCGACTGAAGCCTATGAATGTCTTCATTGTCGTCATCAGTGTCACTTGGGAAGTCATGGTGGGCGGTCGCTGTGGGCTGTTTCTTCCTTCCTTCTGCCCTCTTTTCTCTGGGTTGATTCGGCGGATCTGGAATGGAGTTCATCTGGCGCATAGTGGCTGCGGATTTCTTGGCTGCTTCAGTGGCGGTGGCTTCTGCGATGGCCTCAGCCACTGTGATATTCGATCTGCTTAGCAGTTTGCTTTGGGGTGTAGCGTCCTTCAATCCAAGGACCCCGCGGTCTCTCATGGCCTCGTCTATGTTCTGGAACTCGCAGGCTCCTCCAATGTGTCTTAGGGCTGCTACGAAATCTCCGATGCTCTCATCTTCCCGTTGGTCTCGTTTATAAAATTTGTGTCTTTTGATCAGGTTGGAGACCACAGGCACATAATGGGCTCGTAGCATTCTGTTCAGTTCAGGCCATGCCATCTGCTTAACGTCTCTCGGTTTAGCTAGCGCCTTGGCCATTTTGAAAATGGCTGGCCCACAGTGCGTGAGGAATGCAGCTCTCTTCCTCTGGTCAGTTATCTCCTGTAGCTTGTTGCTTTCTAAGAACATCAGAAAGTGGTCAATATACAACTCCCAATCTTCGGCTGGATTGAACGGTGCGGGCGGCGCATTGTTACCGGCCATCTTGGTCGCTCAGTTCTGGTTGCCGCGTGCTTCGGTCTCGCTCTTCTAGGATGATCCCAACCTCGTCGCCAGTGTTCCATTTGGAAATAAGGTGCACGAGACCAGATTCCAATAAACAGCTCTTTATTAAACAGTATAGTGACTTGTAACGGAACATTTACCCAAGCCACGGCAGCTCTTCTTATTGTGGCTTGCTCGTGGCTTGTGGCCAATGACAGTTGTTCAAATGTTCCCGCTGTCAAGTGGGCCAATCGGAATGGCTCTTAACTGACCAATCCGAGAATGGCCTATTTGGCCAATCAGTTTAAGATATTTGGAGTCTACCAAGTTCCATACACAACACCTACCTTGATTGATTTCCCTCCTATCCTATTTCTAAGAGAAGTAGGGCCCTCAGTGGAACTTATCCTCTCTCATTTTAAGAAGCAGGAATGTCTAACTAAGCCAGATCAGTATCTTCTTGGGAAACTGACTAGGAAATATTGCAGAAACTATTTTGGAGGGCCATATCAGCTTGGCTCTACCTCTTGCCCTATTACTCTGCTCTTTGGGAGGGAGGGAGTAGCCCAAAGCTATCCTGGCTTTTCAGGGAGCTGCTATGGCAACCAAGGACCTTGCCTGAGCTTCGCTCCTTCTGTGCTTATGTCTGTCAAAGACACGTAACATAAGCAGATGTCACATAGCAGATTTACAGCAGATGCAAATCAACATAACTCTCTGTTTAGAGGATGGTTAAAATGATTTCAGAACTTTCAGCTTTGGTACCCATAAGAGGAGGGTTTGATGGGGTAAAATTGAATTTTTGTTTGAAAATAAGACTGTTACCTAAACAGTTGGGTGTTTGGGTTAAATTATTAAATAATTTATAGAGGAAGAAAGGAAGGAAGGAAGGAAGGAAGTATCTGGGATTAAAAAATTTATTCACAGCAGTAGCCTAAGCATATGTTCAGATCTACTGATTTCTGATTGCTAGTGCAAGACCAGAGAATTTAGCCACTTTGCTAGAGATTTCATGGTCTGGCTCATTTAATAAGAAAGGCAATTGTCTTTTGGGACCAGTCCTGGTAATTTGTCATAAGAGTAGAAATTAACTTTGTCCTCCAGGGTGAATTAGAGCATTTCAAGAGTACATGCATCTCATTTTCATTGTCAAAATATGTGCATACTGTGCCCGCTTTGGAGATTAGTAAATACAATCTCCTTAGGGTTGGTACAGTTGAGTTCTGATACTAGAAGTATATGGGAGTTTTATCACATCCTCATCTGTAATACAGAAAAGGCAGCATCAGCACTGGCATAGATAGTAATAATATTAAAATTGGGTTATGAGCTAAAGATAGAAAGTGGAATTCGATTCCAGTGAAAGTAAGGCCAATGTTGTTAAATTAAATAATAGAGGTGCCAGGATACTGCCTTGGGGTCAGAAGAGGTATAATCAGTTCTGTTTTTCACATACAGGTAGTCCTCAACTTATAACCATTCCTTAAGTGACCATTTGAACTTGAATGAAAAAAAATGACTTATGACCATTTTTCATACTTATGACAGTTACAGCACCTCCATGGTCACACGATCAAAATTTAGAACGCTTGGCAACTGGCCCATATTTATGATGCTTGCCTTATTCCAGGATCTGGTGATCACCTTTTGTGACCTTCTGATGAGTAAAGTCAATGGGGAAGTCAGATCCACTTAACAACCATGTCACAAAATTAACAACTGCACTGATTCACTTAACAACTGTGGCAAGAAAGGTCATAAAACTCACTTAACAGTTGTCTTGCTTTTTGTTGTTAGTTGCGAAGTCGTGTCCGACCCATCACGACCCCATGGACAACGTTCCTCCAAGCCTTCCTGTCCTCTATCATCCTCCAGAGTCCATATAAGCTCATGCCTAATGTTTCAGTACTCCATCCAGCCACCTCATTCTCTCTCGTTCCCTTCTTCTTTTGCCCTCAATCATTCCCAGCATTAGACTCTTCTCCAGTGAAGAGTCCTTCCTTCTCATTAGGTAGCCAAAGTATTTGAGTTTCATTGTCAGGATCTGGCCTTCTAAAGAGCAGTCAGGGTTGATGATCTCTAGGACTGACTGGTTTGATCACCTTGCAGTCCAAGGGACTCACAAGAGTCTTCTCCAGCACCATAGTTCAATTATTCGGTTGTCAGCCTTCCTTGTGGTCCAGCGTTCACAGCCATACATTGCAACTGGGAAAACCATAGCTTGACTATACACACTTTTATTGGCAGGGTGATGTCTCTGTTTTTGAGTATGCTGTCTAGATTTGCCATAGCTTTCCTCCCCAGGAGCAAGCATCTTTTAATTTCTTGGCTGTAGTCGCATCTGCAGTGATCTAGGACCCTAGGAAAATAAAATTGGTCTTGCTTAGCAACTGAAATTTTGGGTTTAATTGTGGTCATAAATCAAGGACTACCTGTATCTGCCTTGCATTGTGCTCAGATACTGTAACATCATTCTTAATCTGGGAAATCAATCAATAAAGACTGCCAATGTTCACTATAATTTCAGTCAATTTTTCATTTCTATATAAGCAACATAAAATTGATACACTTGTTTAGGAGAAAGGTTTGAGTCATCTGTGTGGATTTGCTGATGGTCCTCTATTTAAATTATACATTTATTTGAATTACACATAAATATTTCATTTCATTGTTTCTCATAAAGGTAGAATGAGGACTTTGTCAGCTTCATATGTGTAGGACTTTTGATGGCAGGCATGCATATCTTGCTAAAATAAAACTTGTAAGCCAATACACTAACTCAGCACTTCATCTCAGTAAAACGTGTACCCTGGTGTCTCTTTTGTTACTTCAGCATTTCATGCCACAATTATGCAGTTACAAAGCACTATATAAAATAATGGTTGTGCTATATTAATTCAATGACAAGTTCTATGTCTGCCATCCAAAAACAAACGTTCTCTCTTGGATTCTTGGTGTATTGCTTGGACAACAGTGCAAATGCATGGAAGAAGTGAGGTTTGCTGGTGGGTGTGGGTGTGGGTGTGTTGTCTTGTGCTGCCTGCCTTGATGGGGGCATTATTTCTTCCTTGATTGCTGTTTGAATGTGGTATTGATTGTTCTTTAATTGTTTCTGTGTACTTGATGCTACTTCCTGCTTCAATAAATATTGGTTAATAATATGTGATAACAAAAAATGAACATGGTGCTGTTTGTCCCATCGTTGACATTTGGTTATTTCCTTTTTTTTAAATAGTTTATAAGGGGTCAAGTATCATCAATGTACTGATGACTGGAGGCACTGAGCTTTTGAACAGAGAGGAAGAAGCTCAGGGTGAATGCTTGTGGGTATTTATTTGAGCTTTTGGTGATTGGGGGATATTCTATCTTTGACCTTCAGCAGGATTACACTATTCTGTCTGGATCCAGTGCATAACCTGAACTCACAGCTCCTGTTTGAAATAGGTGTAGCAGTTGTATCCATTAGGGACTTTGCACAGGTGCACCTGTGCCCTTCCCTGGACTCAGAGGTGCTTTTTAACAGTCACTGATGTCTTGGTCACTTCACAATTGACTATTTCAGTGCACTCTACTGCAATATCCTTGAAAACCACTCAGAAGCTACAGCTGGTAAAGAATACAGATTAGCATAAACAGTGATGAGTAAGCCACACCATGACTGTTACCCACGTTTCATAAACTGGTCATCATTCAGGTACTAGCTTTCACCTTTAAATCCCCAAAGGGTATAAGAACTAATTATTTTAGGAGTGTCAGATTCCCATGGTTTCTGCTCATCTGATCAAGTATGCAAGACATGGATCTTTTTCCTGGTTCCATGTCTCAAACAATAACATCCAATAGGAATTGGGGATGGGCCCTGCCTATTACAGCACCTGCTTTCTGCATCAGAATTCTGCCCACTCCCACCAAAGGCTTGCCCAATATTGCCTGCCTTTAAAAGAACGTTAAAAGCATGTCTCTTACCCAGGCCTTAGGTTCAAGTGATGTTGAGTGAGGGGTGGCTTTTGTCTGTTTTTATCTCCATGAGTTGGGAGAGAGAGTTGGCTGTTTATTCCTCTGTGTGCCACCATCTTTTGAATTTTATTGTTGATTTTTTAAAATTAATTTTTATTTGTTATTTATTATTATCCAGAGAGATATGCTCAGAAACTTCTGCATACTCACATGCACAAATAAATAAATAAACAAACAAACAAACAAATAAATAAATAAATGCTTCCTTCATTGGGTTTGTGCTTATGAAATGTTGTCGTTGTCATCTGGTAGTTGCTTTCTTTTTGGATATACTGTGTTCTTTTGTCTATGATGACTATAGTTTGTCCTTTGTCTGCTAGGGGTATTGTGATGGCTCAGTCACTTTTCAAAGAGTCTTTAGGGCCCTTATTCTGCCTTGAAATGGTTCTATTTCCGAATCTATTCAGTAGAAAAAAATAATTGTCTGCCTTACGTTTTCATTGGTTAATAAAGAATAATGCTTCTAAGGCTGCAAATAATGTAGTTAGTTGGCAACTATAATATTGGCCCAGACAATAACACAGAGAATGCCAAAAACAATTAAGACGAACAAGAACAATCAAAGAAAACACAACGCCACAAGGCTGAAAGCAAAAGCTACTATATATAAACAACCAGCAAACATAATTTCTCCATGCAGTGGAGTGTTTACCTAGTGGGTAAAGAAATGTTTGCCAGAAGAAAAGGAATAGAATAGAATAGAATAGAATAGAATAGAATAGAATAGAATAGAATAGAATAGAATAGAATAGAATAGAATAGAATAGAATAGAATTCTTTATTGGCCAAGTGTGGTTGGACACACAAGGAATTTGTCTCAGGTGCATAAGCTCACAGTGTATAGACAAATAGCAAGTAATAGGTCATAGGCCATAATCATAATTACAATCAGCAATCAACAATTGATGAATCTGTTAGAAACCAATAGGAGAAGATTGTAGGAGAGGTGAGAAGATGAGAAAAGATGAGAAATGAGACAGTGCTGTGGGAATTAAGTGTTCAGCAGTGTGATGGCATGGGTGGTGGGACTTTCTTTATGTCTGGTTGTTTTGTCATGCAATGCTCTATAGCAGTGTCCTGAGGGGAAAAGTTGAAATATATTATGAGCAGGATGTGAGGGGTCTGTAGATATTTTCTCAGCCCTCTTTCTGGTTCATGCTGTATACTTGTTCATGAAATAAAGATTCTCAATGGAAGTTGCTGGTTGCAACTGCTGTTTCTGCAATCCTAGCTATCTGTTGAATTCTGTACCTGTTCTGTCTGGTTGCTGTACCAAACCAGGTGGTAGTTACTGAAGTAGAAATGGCAGTTTCAATAATTCCTCTGTAAAACTGTATCAACAGATCCTGGGACAATCTGAGCTTTCTGAACTGACGCTGGAAGAACATTATTTGTAATGCCTTTTTAATGATAGTTCTAATGTAAGGGGGAGCATTTCATTGAGGCTGCCATCAGCGCAGTGGTGATATTCAGCCGGTTCACAACGGTAGCAAGAATTTGGCATGGGTCACCAAACTGATAATAAGTTGTGGCTGAACACGCCCCCACCCGGTCGCCCTCCCGCCTGATGCTCGCTCACCCTGACCACCTGCCTGACATTCGCCAAAGGTGTTTCTTTCTCCCCCCCCCCCCCCCGATAATCAGCTTTAATAAGATCAGCTGTTCCGGGATTCTCTGAGCTGAAGCCCAGGAAGGCAAAAAATGGAGGGAGGAGCTCAGGGGGCCCCCTTCATTTTTTGCCTTCCAGAGCCCCAGAGGAGCCTTGGGGAGAACAAAAATGACCCCCCTGAGGCTTCTTTGAGGCTAGGAAGCTCCCAAAACAGAGCTTGGAGGAGTGTTTCATGCCCCTCCCATGCTCTGTTCCTTTTCTTCCTAAGCTCCAGGGGAGCCTTAGGGAAGCAAAAATGCCCCCCCAGAAGCTCCTCTGTGACTAAGAAGCCCCCCAAAATGGGTGGGGGCTGCAAAAAAACCACGCCCACTCAGTCATAGGGCCATGCCCACCAAGCCACTCCCACAGAACGGGTAGTAAAAGTTTTTGAATACCACCACTGCATCAGTGATGGCAACTTTAATGGAATTAAGTTCAAAGAAGCCCAAGGAATCCAGCAGTGCAACGTGGAGCTACATTTATTTTACACTCTTTCAAACTTTTTAAGATTTTCAGAATGAGAGTACTTTAATCAAAGGGATAACTACAGAGATGTAAAACATTCACATCATCTGTACTGCTCCCCTCCAAATCTTCACAAAGCAGGGAACCTACCCACTTAACTTCTGCTGACCCAGCTCTCTGAAGCAGATTACATTGTGAGAACCAGCAGAATTTGAACCAATCTTGAACTGATGGAAATCAGAGGTAGAAAGATCCTATGGGGGTTCTGCTCAACTTAGCAGCACTTGCCTAGCAGCACAAATTCAAAGAAACAGCCTGCAAGTATTAAAATAACTTCAATAATCATGACCATCATGTCTTATCTTAATATTCATCATCTATTCAAAAAGTAGCACATCATTTGTTCTGTCTCACCTTTCTTTTCCAAAAGACAAAAGAGTACAAACACAAACACAGGCAGGAAAGCTGGCTTGGACTTCACAGAATTTAGTCTTTGTCCCGTACAAAGTTCCAGCTGACAACACACCCACTTTTATTCCCTGTGGGGTGTGGCTCAATGACTCAGCTCACTCTGGGACCCTCCCACGCCTCCTGCGTTGCTGCTCACGTTTCTCCCTGCGATGCTGCTTCGGATCAAGCCAACATTCTTTCTCTTGACTCTCTGTCAGAGGCTGCTCCGATATGCCTTCCTCCTGATTAATCCCAGGCTGTTCCTCTCAGTTATCTGATAAAACCTGAGGCATTATCAGGGAGGAAGGCATTGCCAGAGAGGAAGGTCCTGGGAACGAAGGCATTCCCAATTCCTCATCCTCATCTTCCAAGTCCTCTTCCTCTGACAGCACAGGCTCGGGAATCAGGGCCACAACATCACTGGGAGATGGGGAAACTCATCCGAACAGAACCATTTCTCTGAAATAAAGCTTTTCTGTCTGAATGCTGAAAATGGAATGGAAGTGAAATTTTACCAGCTCCTTCTCATATTATTTCTTAACGATATATGTGGCTATTTTTGAGGATTCATTGTGTTTTATTTCATGTAGGTATTTCCTTTTATACAGCTTAATATGGTTTACGTGGATGTAAACTTCATGGAGCACAATAGGATTTCCTCTGAATGAATATGCCTAAGTTGGGGCTGTCCAATCTAAAAAAGAATCCCCCAAGGCTGCATTTTGCAAAAGTCCTGCCAACAGTTTCCAAGAGTGGAACCAGATATTTGGACATATTCTGTATTATTCAGTGTCTTAAAGTAGCTCCCCAGTTACAAATACCAATTTACCAGAGGTCAAGATTACTTTTCTCTGCTCCCTCTCGCCTCCTAGTATGTTCTCTGCTCCTTCATTTTACCTGTCTCTTCTCTGTCAGCAGGTTAACATATATCCAGGTTAACTATTGGACTGTATCCCCTATCCTTTTTTTTCCCTTAAGAGAACTTTTAGATAACAATTATGATCCCCAAAATATTCTTGGAAAAAAAATTATTACTGAGAGTACCAGAGTCCCTTCCAACTCTGTTTATTTTTAAGAATTCTAGTTTTGCAGTAAAAAAAAATGTTAAAACAGCATCAAGTGGACCATGGAAAAGAACATTAAGTGGAGCATGGAATGTAAAAAGTGCCAAGGAAACTGTCAATAATGCCATTGGCTTTCATGGGCCTCATGTTTTTAAAATCAAGAAATGTTCCAACTATTTTATGGCTCTAGAGAAGAGAAGGACTAGGGGAGACATGATAGCAGTGTTCCAATATTTGAGGGGCTACTAGAGAGAGGAAGGATACAAGCTATTTTCTAAAGAGCCTGTAGGCCAGACAATGAATAATGGATGGAAACTGAACAAGGAAAGATTTAACCTGAAAATAAGGAGAAATTTTCTGACAGTGAAAGCTATCAACCAAAGGAACAGTTTGCCTTCAGAAGCTGTGGGAGCTTCTTCACTGGAAGCTTTCAAGAAGAGACTGGACTACCATCTATCAGAAATGGTGTAGGGTCTCCTGCTTGGGAGGAGATTGGACTAGATGACCAACAACTTGACCTACATCTGTATCTATCTGTATCCCTACTATCTATGCTCAGCTTTGTTGGAGGATCTTGTTAAAAGGTGATGAGTCTAATTACAGTGTAGAGTGTATGAGATGTCTCATTAAACTAATGACACTGGTTAATTACTGGGCACAGTATTAAATGCTGTTTATGAGCTATAAATTTCTGCACAACTTGAGGCCAGGCTATTTGCAAAACCACATTGTATTTAGCTGAGCATTTCTCTGTTTATTTTTATTTTATTTGTATGCCGCCTTTATTACTTTTAAAAATAATCCAGGGTGGCAAATATATACAATATTCCTTCCTCCTCCTATTTTCCCCACAACAATCACTCTATTCACCCAGCTGGTTTTCATGACTAAGATGGACTAGAACTCTCAGTCTCCTGGTTTGGGTTTTTGGTTTGGTTTGGTTTTTTTGGCTTGATATCTTAACTGCTAGATCAAACTGTTCCTCATGTTATGTTGTGTGGAGTTACATTGCATTATATTGCTTGAGAGAGACCTTTCTTTTGCCCTGCTTCCATGGGAAGAATGTGTAGCTTCAAAATGAACCTGGGAATGGCCTATTCAGTAGTTGTTTCCAAGCTAACTTTAAACTTGATTTTTAACTTTAGACTTTAGTTTTAAATTGGTGGGTACAGTTTCTTTTTTAAAACGTATGCATATTGAATATATTTAATTTTATTTTATGTGGTAAACTCTTTTATGCATTTTGTTATTAACTGCTCTGCATATTACTTTTACTGCAAATAAGCAACAAAACAAATACTACTATGATATCATTATATTTTCTGAATAGAACCTTCCAAATTTTGAGTTGATGCAAGAGGAATGCATCATATCAAGTAGTCTTTAGTATAACTGTAAATAAAATCATGCCCCAGTTCATAAAATTCATGAAGCTCTAATATATTTTGTTTAATTTTTGTTGGTTGTGCAAATCCGACTGTAAAATAAGTTTTATGTCTGGGTATGTTATTTGAGCCATCACTATATTGGTGAATTTCTGCAGCAGCCCAGGTTATTGAAACCGACATGTTCTAAGTATATTCTTCCTTTTCATGGTAATTGAGACAAATTCTTATTTCTCCAAGGAATGGAGGAAGCTGTTTTACACAAACACAGCCCGTTAGTTGTCTATAACTGCTAATAAGGACCAGTACTAAGATTTCATACAATCATGTTCCTATGTTCCGACTGAGCAATGTTAATGACTGAATGTGAGACTATCTGCATGCCACACAGGTAAACAATGTTGACTAGCAAAGCTAGCACAATTAGTATTAATTGGATAATCTTAAAGTTAGGAGTTTTGTAGTAATTGACTGAAAAAATGGTTTACAGAATGACTTGTGTAAATATTTAACTCCACCGAAAAGGAAATGCAATTAACATTTTTCACATATATACACACGCTTACATCGTGACAGTTTTTCCAAGGGAGTAGAGGAAAACTACTACAAAAGTTTACTCTTTTTAAGTTTTATCCTAGTTCAATTCCTGGCCCCAAGTTTTCACATTCTAGTATTTTAGACTTGGCCTCACTGGTACTTCCAGGTAAATGGGTGTTAATTTTGCAAATCAATTGCAAAAATTGTAGCTTCCTCTCTTCCTCTCCCACCTCACTAACCATAGCACTGTTTTAAGTTCATTAATATTTTGAGGGGTTCTGAAACGGATTAGGTTTTGCAGCTTCCCCTTTGCTCCGCACTATCTTCTCTGCCCTTTTTCTGATATGAAGGGCAGATGCCCCACTGAGCTGTAGAGACTCCTTGCTGGGCAAGCCGTAATTATGAAATATTTACTCGGCTCCCTTCTCTCTTGGTCTCATATGCCATCCAGTTGCACGTGGCAGCCAATCCCTCCTTTCCTTTTCTTTCCCCATTTACTTGGCTGCAGTACTGAGTGAGGAATCTCAAGGACTAATTATCTCCTCCACAAAGGAGCTGTGTAGAATACAGTACAAGCCAAGCAGTGGAGAGATTTATGTAAACCCCAAACTGGAAATGCCGTGCTGTAGGGGAAGGGAAAAAGAAACTGTTTACTCTTTAATTGCAGACAAGTCTGAACATCAATAGTTTTACAGAGGTTCAGTTTCACTTTAAAAAAACGATAGGTTTCTAGTCCTCAAAGTGGAAGAAAAATGTAAAAACATCACTGCCTTCTAGAGGACCAAGATGAGAGAGTTATCTGAATGGATGTCATTTTGGAGTACAAATAGTCCTTGACTTACAACCACCATTGAGCCCAAAACTTGCCATTGCTAAGCAAGACCATTGTTAAGTAAATTTTGCCCCGTTTTATGACACTTAAGCAAATCACTGCAGTTGTTAGTAACACAATTGTTAAGTGAATCTGATTTCCCAGATAGATTTGGCTTGTCAGAAAGCTGCAAAAGGTGATCACATGGCTCTGGGATTTTGTAACCACCATAAATACAAGCCAGTTGCCAAGAGTCTGAATTTTGATCATGCAATCATAGGAATGTTGCAATGGTTGAAAGTTTGAAAAAAGTCATAAGTCATTCTTTTTCAGTGTGTAATTTTGAATGGTTACTAAACAAAATGATTGTGAGACAAGGACTGTTCAAAATTACAATGCCACTGAAAAAAGTGACTTATGACCGTTCTTCAAACTTACACCAATTGCAGCATCCCCATAGTCACGTGATCAAAAGACTACCTATAGTCTTTAGGAGTCTCTTATCAACGTCAGTCCTAACTTCTTCCCCCCTTGCTATTATTTGTTAATATTCCTTTCCGTCCTTTTTTTCAGTGATGGGATTTTAAAAAAATACTACCGGTTCTGTGGGCATGGCTTGATGGACGTGACATGGTTTGGTGGGCAGGGGAAGGATACTGCAAAATCCCCATTCCCTCCCCACCCCACTAACCTGCTTTCCAGCTCCGTTCTCCTGTGCAGGGCAACAAAAGAAGACCCAGCTGATCAGCTGGGACTTGGGAAGCAGAGGATAGATGGGGGATGGACCAGTCAGAGGTGGGATTTGTTCTCCGAAGTACTCAAAATTTCCACTACCGGTTCTCTAGAACCGGTCAGAACCTGCTGAATACCACCTCTGCCTTTTTTTCTTTTATGTCTCTCCTCACTTTGTACCATTTCAGGATATTTCCAGGCAGCACATTCTGTTTACAAGGGAAGCTGCATCAAGTTGCCCACTAAACTGATCAAAAACTTCTTACTGGAATGTTGAGGCTCTCCTGATACCTGTGGATCCTTTTCAGGTCCAAGGTTGAAGTTTTATCTGTGTTTCTTCTCTGATACAAACCTGCTTTTTTCAGCTGGGGTTTTTTTTGGGGGGGGGGGGGGGGGGGGGAGTAAAGCTTCCCTTCATTTCCACTCACTGAGGCATACTAGCTCCATTCTCTCCTTTTATCTAAGATGATCTGATGCCAGGCAGCATAGTGGATTGGTTTGTATGTCACAGCAGGCTAGAGTCAACACATTGACATTAAAGGTCACATTTTGGATCTGATTATATCTGGCTGGCCAGTAAAACCTCTGGAGCATGATTTAGTTTCTTTCTTTTACTTTTCAACTGCTAACCCCTCTCCTGGGGTCTGTATCTCTTTCTAAAATTTCAGCTGTCCCCTGGAGCTCTAGACAATGCCTTTAAAAAAGGCCAACTTGGCTGGTTGCAGTGATTTTCCTGTTACTAATCTTTAGAAAGCAGGGATTTAACTCTTCCATGGTATGGTCATTTTATTCGTTCGTATTGAAGTGGCAGCCACCATGAGTAATAAACAGAGGAGCACCATAAGTGGAAAGCAAAGGCTACAAGGTATTGGCAGGGGTGGGATTCTACCAGTTCGCACCTATTCACCAAAACCAGTTGTTAATGTTCTAAGCAGTTCTGAGAACTGGTTGTTAGAAGAAATTGCTGGCCTAATCCTGTAAGGAAGGCAGGAAGGAAACATTCTGGTATTGCTTACAAAAACTGCCTCTCCATTAACCCAAATTACATTCTTGGCAGGACTAGACTTCCTGTCTCAGGAACATCTCTGGAGTTTTTTTCCGCTCCTTTGCTGGTACTTTGCTTGTATGGAGTGACCATTCAAAGTTACAATGGCACTGAAAAAAGTTTTTCACATTTACAACTGTTGCAGCATCCCCACAGTCATGAGAGGCCAGGGGAGGAAATGTGTGCCTTGATGTGAGTGATGTTAAGTTGGCCTTGCCCAGACAGTCACATGACTACCAAGCCATGCCCACAAATTAAGCCACACCCACAGAACGAGTTGTTAAAAAATTTGAATCCCATCCCTGGGTATAGGCTTAGAAAGTTACAACTTTCCCTAATCTGGAATGCTGGGCAAAAAGGAATGCTATTTCCAAGAATGCTGGGCAAAAGGTTCACAAATTCCTAGATGGTGAGGAAGATGGGGACCAGGGTAGAAGTAAACCAGTCATTCGACGGTGTCGTTTTCCCATGAATTTCTTAGAGAATCTAACTTTCTCTGAGAAATTGATTTTCTGGGCAAATACGAACCTGCTACAACATCGTGGTCATTATGAGTCACCACAGTACACATATACTCCAGAGCATTGAATCTAATCCAATCTAAACTAATCAACCTAAAGTATTCTGTATCAGTTTGACAGCTGAAAAGCACTACGGATGGATGGAATACATATAAATGTCTGTAGACTTCCTGATGCCTTTACTGCATCCAACCTGAATTACCGCAATACCTTCTGCACGAGTCTGCCCTCAAAACTGCTTAGATGCTACATTTGCATAAAATAATTGCTTGAAAAATGCCTGCAGTTCATTGTTCTATATTTTTATCTACTCTACCAGAGTTTATTTTTGTGAAATTCTACGAGTTTTTTCCTCTAGAGTTTTCCTCTAACGTCCTAATTACTTGAAGCCAGAATAAATAGAGGATTAGTTTCTCTTATAAACCCTGCTGATAATACAATTGTGAACAGGAGCATTCCTGGGTGCCAGGAGTGTAGATGGGACCAGGAGTGGGATTCTACTGGTTCAGACCAGTTCCATAGAACTGGTTGTTATGATTCTGTGCAGTTTGAAGAACTGGCGAATCGTGCCCCTGGTTGGCCCCTCCCCTATGCACCCCCCCCCCCCCCCCCCCCCCCTCCGTCCTTTTGGTGCATGCGCAACATTGTGCATGTGATGCACACACTCACTTAACCGGTTGCTATACAGTTGAATCGCACCCCTGGTCAAATGTAGATAGAAAGCAATGAATTTGTTTAGCACGTGTTTGTCAGGGAAAAAAAGGCTGTCTTGACTGTGGGTCCAAAACAATCTCATATGAAGACAGATCTTTTTGGGTGAGACTGTGGCAGGAGTTTTCCAAGGAGACCAAAATGTATCTTCTTACACTTTTCTCCCCCCCCAAAAAATGTCAAACATGAAGAGAATAAAACTGAGATAAGATGTGACAGCTTTGCCCCTTCTGTGGCATTCACATGTCACATGTCCAGTGTCCCATTTCTTAATAATAATGCAGAGAAAAAGAGCAGAGAGATACCTAGAGGGAAAATCTCAAATCAGTGAGAGCTGACTATAAAGATTCCGATGGAGTGTCCATTGCAGTAAAAAAAAAAAAATAGAGAGAGTCCCAAAATACAAGACAAGCTCTGGCCATCTACAGAGACCACTGTTGAGACTTATTAAAAGTTACTGTGTCTTAGAACAAGAAAGTAATAGAAAAGCACATTAGAACGAGTCCTAGGAGTGTGTGGCTTTAGCCCAGTGAGAGTAGTAGAATCATGTGTTTTAGTAGGAAGCCCAGACTGTTTAAAAGCAGACTTGTGAGAAATACAAAGGTGAAAAGAAAGCATTTCCTTTACATTCAGACATATTAACTGAAGTACAAGACAGCCTCAGGAACTCAGTGACCTCGCTTCCAGAACAACAGAAAAAAACTGAAGGTTTAGATATTACCCTGTATTCTGAAGTCAAACAGCGAGAAAAAGGGCTGAAGCTCCACCTGGTGGCCTGACTGAGAATTACCAATGCAATGCAATAAACTCTTGCTCAGATTCAAGTAGTTCTTGAATACATCGATACACCGTTTTCTTAGCATCAGCAAAGAAATCATTTGATATTGGCTTCTTCTGTTTTAGGATTATTTTTTTACTTCCCTGTCTCATCTGCAGCTACTCTTTTCCCATATTTGACAGACAAAAAGGAAACACTCTTGCATACTCTTATTCTAATCTGTTCTCTATGACGCCACTCCTTCACTGAATCAGAATTGGTTGCATTTTGTTCCAGTTTAAGCCCATGTCACACTGCACCAACGGATGGAAAGAGGATGTAAAATGGAGAGAAACACTTGCCATCCATTGGTTAACGCGATGCATCCGTTCTGTACTCACTGCGTCCGTTTTTCTTCCTCTCTATCCGTCCAGCATCCGTTGACTGAGGTTCCATCCGCTCAAAAAGTTTTGAGTTGCTCAAAACTTTTTGAGCGGAAAATGTATCCAACGCGTCCGTTCTGCATCTGCAACGCATACAAGGAACATCCGTTCTGCATCCGTCGGCATCCGTTATGTGTCCGCTACATCTACTCGGCATCCGCTGTGCATCCGTGCAACTCAAATCCGATCCAGCGAAAAGCAGACACAGGGACGAAGCAAAACGGACGCGGAACAGACACGCAGCTTTAGTAGCACGGATGGAGAAAGGATGAAAGCAGATGCAGCTCGCATACAAAGCATTTAAAACAGAAAACACGTTCGCAGAGGGGACCTATCTCGGATATTAAGGATGTCTAGAGGATCTCTAGAGGATGCAAAGGGACACATAGTGGAAAACCTATATTGCCTATAAAAAGGGGGAGCAACTCACCTGGATCTCACTTTCAGACCAGCAGACCAGCTGTGCAGACCTCTGCGGCCTTCATCTGGCTCTTGCTCTTCCACAGCATCCATTGATGTCCACCATGGATCATCACACGCTCCTTTTGGTAGCCACCATCGTTCTGCAACAGTGCGAAGCCATCTACAGGCTCTTTCAACTGTTCTACGGGAAAAAAAGGAGGTGGCCAAGAAGTGTCTGGGTCTGAAGATGGATCGGGAGAAGAGCAGAGTACGGACTGTACAACAAGCTGATGGTGGAGCTGAGGAACGAAGACCCTCGTGCATTCCAGAACTTCATGAGGATGCCTCCAGCCATGTTTGATGAAGTTGTGGAGCGGCTGACACCCAGGTTGAGCAAGCAGAGCACCAACTTCCGGCCCAGCCTGGACCCTGGGCTCAAGGTGGCACTGACTCTGCGCCACCTGGCCTCCAGGACCACCTACAGAAGCATGCAGTACGGCTGGAGGGTGCCACACAACACCATCAGCATTGTGGTCAGAGAAGTGGTGCAGGCCATCATCGAAGAATACATGGAGGAGCTCCACCAGTGCCCCTCCACTGAAGAAGGATGGAAGAAAGTGGCAGAGCAGTGGTATCAGAAGTGGAACTTCCCCCACACCGTTGGAGCCATAGATGGCAAGCACGTGGCCTGCAAAGCTACGGCCAAGTCGGGGTCCACTTATTTCAACTACAAGGGCTTCTTCAGCATCATCCTCTTTGCCATGGTCGATGCTGACTACAAGTTCATATACATCGATGCTTCAGGCAACGGGTCAGCTTCAGATGCCCAGGTATACAATGCCAGTGACCTCAAGGAGGGGCTGGAAGGCAACCTCATCATGGGCTTCCCAGATCCAGACCCCCTGCCCAACGATACACAAGATGTGCCCTACTTCATCATGGGGGATGACGCCTTCTCCCTCAGAACCTACCTCATGAAGCCCGACACTTCCAGACTCCTCACCCGTGAAGAGAGGATCTTCAACTACAGGCTGTCCAGGGCAAGGCGGGTGGTGAAGAATGCCTTTGGCATCCTGGTCAACAGGTTCCAGGTACTTCTCACCACCATGCAGCATCGCCCAGAGACCGTGAGGAGGATCGTGGAAGTTTGCTGTATCCTGCACAATCTTATGTGCACCCGCTACCCAGTCTTGCAGAACAGGCTCGAGGACCACCAACAAGGCAATGGGGACATGGAGCCTGGGGAATGGAGGCAAGGGCGAAACCTGATAGACACTGAGGATGTGCAAGGCCCCAACAGAGCCTCATGTGAAGGGAAGAAGCAGCGCAACCTCCTGAAACACTGGTGCAACTCCCCAGCTGGAGCAGTGGAGTGGCAAGACAGGATGATAGATGATTAATGGATGCTTCCTTCAGCCTGTATCATCACACAGATGAGATTGTGCCTTGTATGTTGGTTGGGCCTACAATGAACAGGGCATTTAATGAAGAGTTGTGTTTATGTTCAAATGTGTGGATCAATGCTTTCATTGTTATTGATAATGAAGGGCCAAAGGTGTGGCACCTGGGAGGGTGGACCATACAGTCCACTATGCTTCCACTGGAGGTTTATCTATCCCACAGCTATTACCCATCCCAAAGGTATCTCTGCCCATCCCACTGCTATCTTAATCCATCCCAAAGGTATCCCTGCCCATCCCACAGCTATTACCCATTCCAAAGGTATCTCTGCCCATCCCACTGCTATCTTAACCCATCCCAAAGGTATCCCTGCCCATCCCACAGCTATTACCCATCCCAAAGGTATCTCTTCCCATCCCACTGCTATCTTAACCCATCCCACAAGCATGCAAAGGCTTAAACCATTTCTAAAAGTTTCCATCAAGACTTTATTTAATAAAATAAATGAAGCAAGTGTGTGAAGCAAAGAATCTTTATTAATAACAAGCTGTAAAAGAAAAATGACCCAAGTCAAGTGTCCAAATAAAGTCCACAGGTAGCCACCCAGTCTCTGGCACTCCTCTTGGTCACTCGGAGGTGTGCCCAGTCTCAGGGGTAAAGGGTCCAAGTGCTGTGGAGGTGGCTGCTGCTGGAGTGCTGGTCTGAAGCACCAGTGGGGTGCCTGGCCCTGAGAGGACAACAGGGGACGGTGTGTTGAAGAAGCTCTCAGACAGCTGGCTCAGCCCCGTGATGTTGAGAGCCCCTTCCTCCATGCCATGGGGTGTCAGCCCCAGTACCGATGACAGATGTTCTGAGGCCGGGCTTGGCTGTGGGGTGGAGGAAGGAGCAGTGTAGTGGGACTGTCTGGTCTGCAGCTGGGTGAGGGCTGGCATCAGTGGCATCTGTGGCATGGGTGGCATCTGTGGCATGGGTGGCATCGGTGGCATCGGTGGCATCAGTGGCATCAGTGGAACCGGTGGCAATGGTGGCGTCCGATGAATCTGTGCCTGGACTGGGAAGGGCTGCTGCCTGTGCTGCTGGACCTCCTGGTAGCCATAGCCCTGGTAGGTGAGGGCCTGTGGGAAGCCTTGGAATGGGAGTGACATCACCTGGGGTGGAGAAGCAGACCTGGACTGGGTGGGAGCAGGTTCATCTGGATCTGGAGGGTTGTGAAGCAGATCGGTGATCCTGTCCTTCACCACCTGGAACTGGGGTTCCGCCATGTCCATGAGGGTCTGGTTCACATAGGTGAGGAAGGGCTTGCGGTTGGGGGATGAGAAGTCGGTGTGTACCAGCTGAAAGAGGAGATCTACGCTGCTCCTGATGGTGTTTCTTATCTCCAGCAGGACAGTGTGGCTCTGCCCCTCCTGTCTGGCTCTCTGCCTTTCTGTTGAGGTGGAGCTGGGGGTGGATGCGGGTTGGATTGTGGTGGAAGTGCCATCTCCTTTCTCCCACTGTGTCAGGGGGTCCTCCACGCACTCCGCCACAGTTAGTACAGCTGTCGGGGGGTTCTCCATCATGGCACGCTCCACAGACACCTGCCTAGAGACAGGAGCTGACTCTCTGCCAGAAGAGGACTGGCTCTCAGCAGGCTGCCTGAGAGAGAGGGTTGTGAGAGGGGCTGCTTCTCGGTGGTGGATCTCACCCTCCAGGTAGCTGCAATTGGCCATGACGTAGGTCTCTCTGTCCGTCAGCTTGACATCGGCTTGGCCAGATTTCTTGAGGTGCAGCTTCCCATACCAGGTATGCATGTGCTTCCACCAGCCGAAGAGCACCTCCAAAGTGTAGCCCAGGCTCTCCGCCTTCTCTCTCCAAGCAGCCTGTTTCCTTTTGGTGTCTCAATAGAGCCTGTGTCCCTTGCGCCATGGATACTCATTCTCTCTCAGCCACTCCAGCACCTCATCCTCATGTTCCTCCTCGATGTTGTATTGCCTCCTCTCCCGTTCTCGCATCTGCCTCTTCTTCCCTTTGGCAGGACCACATGGGCCCTCATCAGAGGGGCTTCCAGGTTGTAGGGGCTGCTCCTCCACACCAGCAGCAGCACCAGCACCAGCACCAGCACCAGCAGCACCAGCAGCACCAGCAGCACCAGCAGCACCAGGAGCACCAGCAGGACCAGGAGCACCAGCAGGACCAGCAGGACCAGCAGGACGAGGAGCAGCACCAGCAGAGTAAGCACCAGCAGAAGCTACAGCACCAGGAGCAGCACCAGCAGAGTAAGCACCAGCAGAAGCACCACCGCCAGAAGCAGCTTCAGCAGAGTAAGCACCAGCAGAAGCACCACTGCCAGAAGCAGCATCAGCAGAGTAAGCACCAGCAGAAGCACCACCGCCATAAGCAGCAGCAGCAGCTCCTCCAGAAGCAGAAGCAGCAGAAACCCCAGCACCAGAAGAGTGAGCCCATGCTACAGAAGCCCCACCAGAAGCAGAGTGAGGGCCAGGGGGTGGGAGGGTGGCCCTGTCCCTCTTGCCAGGGCTGGCAGCAGATGGCTGAGGCTTTCTCTTCTTCCCCATGGTTGTGGGGTTGCTGGCTGGCAGGGAGGCTGGCAGGCACCAAGGCTGGCAGGCACCAAGGCTGGCAGGCACCAAGGCTGGCAGGAAGACTGGCACCAAGGCTGGCAGGATGGCAGGCAGGCAGGAAGGCGATGTGTCTGGAAGCAGGTCTTTCCTCTGAATGTTGACCTGCTTGGGAGCTGCTTCCCTTTATATCCATGGGGCTGATGCAATGCATCCTCCCCGCATGCGCATTGAACGCTAGGCATCTGCTAGGCTTCCGCTAGGCATCCGCTAGGCTTCTGCTCCGCATCCGCTCTTTCTGTTCTGCGTCTGCTTTGCTGTGGTCCCCCGGAAGCCTTGCGGATGTGCCATCCGCTCCCATCTGCTTCCATCCGCTAGGCTTCTGTGGAGCATCCTCTTTCCATCCGCCCTACGTCCTCCCCCCGTCCGTTCCTTTCCGTGTTGTCCGTTCTGGTTATGCAAATTCGGGGCACTTTTGCAAGCGGATAACAACGGATGGAACATTTTTCTCATCCGCTGTATCCTTTTTACAAACGTTTTGCATCCATCGGCCAGTGTGACAGGGCCTTTACAAGGAACATTTTTGGATATTACACTGATCCCACAGAGAAATGAGACCTTGAAAAGTAAAAAAAAAAAAAAAAACTAAGGCTAAATGGGACAGAACTGTTGTGGTTTACCGGCAGCAGGTGCAGACGGCTGAGGTCTTGGATAGTGATGACTCGGATGAGGGGCCTGCATGTGATGCAGGGATGGGGCCAGGACTATCAGAGAGTGGGGTGCTGCCTTTGCAGCTTGTGGAGTCTGGCAGCAGTGATGCAGAGGACCCCAAGGAGGCTGTGCCCAGTGTGCATGTACACAGGGCTGCTCAAAGGAAAGAGCAGCTGCAGTAGCACTGGCGACTCGGGAGTAAGGCTGCAAGGTGATGGCCCCTCCCTTAAGGGATAAAAGCCAGCCCTCAGGGTTGGGTTCTTTGCAGGAAGCAAAGAAGTTCTTTCAGCTCCAATTTCTTGTGGAAGTCCTGTCTATTCTAGTTTGTTTTCAGAGACTTTTGGTTTTGGATATTTCCCTGCAATTAATCTTGTGTTCTTGGCAGCTTTTCACAACCTTGAAAGGGCTTGCTCTTATCTGGGACAAATATTTTTTTAAATTTTTTTTATTAATTTTCAAAAAACAAACATACACAAACAAAACACAAAAAATAAAAACATAAAACTTCTTTTTGGAAAGCGGCTTCCCGGGTTACATCTTTTTGTTCAGACATAAATTCGAATTCATGCTCACTTTTTATCCCATTTCATATCTTATTTACCATTCAACATATTCGATTAGCTTCTCCCCTCTTTTCACTCTCTTAATTCTATTTTATTTATTTCATCTCAATTTAAATCATTATATGTATATCTTTTGTCTGTTCTATTTCAATTTTCTATTATCTTTTCTCATAAACACAAAATTTCTCCTGTAATCACTAATTGAAGTATGATGCCTTTAAATCTTTCCCCTAAATTTAACACTTAAAATAATATATACTTTTCGTTCTGATTCTGCTTAGTACATTCTGAAGTCACATATTATATTATAAAATAAGAAAGAGTAATAAGTTTATGATATAATTAAAACAATAATCCATAGCAAATTAAGCTCAATTATTAAATCCAGTTTTCTAACAATGTTTCAAATATAATAAGTTTATAATATAATTAAAATGATAATCCATAGCAAATTAAACTCTATTATTAAATCCAGTTTTCTAACATTATTTCAGATATAAATACAACAATATTTGACCAATATTTGACAAAAGTACAAATGTACTTTTGTAGAATCTCTTTTTTAATCATATTTTTACCCACTATTTATCTTTTCTCATTAACACAAAGTTTCTCCTGTAGTCACAGATTGAAATATAGTGCCTTTAAATCTTTCCCCTAAGTTTAACACTTAGAATAATATATACTTTTCATTCTGATTCTACTTAGTACATTCTAAAGCTACTTGCTATATTATAGAATAGAAAAGAATAATAAGTTTATAATATAATTAAAACAATAATCCATAGCAAATTAAGCTGTATTATTAAATCCAATTTTCTAACATTATTTCAAATATAAATACAATACAATCTTATGTACTTTTCTTTTTTAATCATATTTTTATCCAGTATTACCAAATAGATCTTGTTTCTTTACATCTTGTTTTAAACCTTTGTAACTTCTCTTCCCTTTGTCCCTTCTTTTCCTCTCCAATCCTGCCTTTACCCCTTTGTCTCCTAGTATATCTTTTGTCTGTTCTAATTCAATTTTCTATTATCTTTTCTCATTAACACAAAATTTATCCTGTAATCACAGATTGAAAGATGACACTTTTAAATCTTTCCCCTAAATTTAACATTTAAAATAATATACACTTTTCATTCTGATTCCACTTAGTACATTCTGAAGCTACTTACTATATTACAAAATAAAAAAAGAATGATGAGTTTATAATATAATTAAAACAATAATCCATAGCAAATTAAGCTCTATTATTAAATCCAATTTTCTAACATTATTTCAAATATCAGTACAACAATACAATCTTATGTACTTTGCAGAATCCCTTTTTATCATATTTTTACCCACTATCTCTGAATAGATCTTGTTTCTTTACATCTTGTTTTAAACCTTTGTAACTTCTCTTCCCTTTTTCCCTTCCTTTCTTCTCCAATCCTGTCTTTTTACCCCCTCGTCTCTTAATCTCTACCTTCTTCTGTATTTCTCTTTTCTGTTGCTTTCTGACATTGTATCGATTTTTCACCTTATTTTTCCCTTTTTTGGTTGTTTTTTTAAATCTTAAATTCTCCATTCTCTTTCCCCTCTTTCCCTTTTCTTCCCCAGCTAAAGTTGTTTGTTCATTAAAGATGGCTTCTTCTTCATCCCAATCTTCTTGTTCTTGTACTTTCTGGCAGGTATAAATCGCCATTTCTAAAAAAATGGAAAACAGATCCAGAAGAGCCCTTCCCTTCTTAATCCTCTTCTTTTAGCTTTTTAAATTCAATTTTCAGGTCATCAACAAGTAGTGCCATTGTAAAAAGTTTTTTTAGACAACCCAAATATTTTTAGTCTTTCAAATAATAATTTCCAAAAGTCCCAAAGTCACCAAGCAATCCAAATACACACAGTCTATTTCATTTAGCACTTTCTTCTTTTTATATTTTCTCTTCCTGGGGTTATAGTTTAGTTATAAAGCTTCAGTTAAAATATATCTTTTAGAAGTTTTGTTACAGTTTCTCTCTAATCTTATAAATTCCAAGCAGCCTCCTCCAAGAAAATCTTAATATTAATTCTTTTGCTCTCCCTTCCCACTTATAGCAAAAAAAAAAGTTTTGTTGTTTTTTCCTTTCAATGCTCAGAAATCTTTATTGTCCCCTTGGGTTCAATTTTCAGTTTATTTACCTGCTGATGCCAAAACAGGGTTTTCCAATTTCTCCACATTTGCTATCACCGTAAGGAAGGAGAGTGAGAAAAAACAAACTTTCCCATTTTACTTTCATTCGCCGCTTCTTCCATCTTTGTCAGGAACAATGTATCTTTAATAAAACTTAAGTTCCAGGGTATTTAAATATTACTTGTCATCCCAGTTAGCCAAAAACTTTCACTTTCTCAGATTCCTCCTGCACATTCTTATCCGGATGAAAGCTTCTTTGTGGTGGCCATTGCTGACCACCACTCCACCACTTTCAGAAAAGGGAGTTAAGCCAGCTGAGGAGGGGGGGTTGCAATTCCCCCGGACCCCTGCTGAGTCTTCTCTATCTTCAGTTACCTCTACGGGCTAACTATAGCCCCCAAATCCAGCTGGATCAGAGGCACTCCAGCGGCGAGTGCAGCAGGAACCACGCATGATCGCAGATTCCTGCCGCCACCAAAGCCTTGCAAACTGGAAGTCTTGTGTGTTTCTGGTACAAATAGTTTTAATGACTCTTCGCTGTGAGTGGACAGAATTCATAGAGACGCATTAAAAAGGTTTGCTTTTATATGTAGTTTGTGTTTACTTGATTTGAACGAGGCTTGGGTCAGAACAAGAACTTTATATAAATAGAAGTTCGCATCATAGTTGCCAGAGTGCCCAGGGCCTTTGTAACGTATGCTTTTTGCAATCAAAATGCCTTTCAGATGTATCATATTCAGTATCATATCCAATTGAAAAAGTCCCTTCTTCCACTGTCTTTAAACTTTGCAAATTCAGAAAGGAACTATACTTCTTCCAGCTTGTTTTTCCCTACATTGAGGGGTGACCCTCCCATCTCTTCCATTATTGTAATTTAATACCAGATCTACTACATAGCAGATAAGGGAGAGGTAGATAAAGACTATGGAGGAAAGCATCAGGAGGAATATAGCCTTGGTCTAAGGCAGGAATCTCCAAACCCAGCAACTTTAAGACTTGTAGAGTTCAATTCCCATAATTTTTTAGATAGACATGCTGGCTGGGGATTTCTGAGAGTTGAAGTCCACAAAACTTAAGGTCACCAAGTTTGGAGTCCCCTAACCTGAGGGAAAACTTTAGACTATGTGAAAGTTCTTTTATGTTCAAACAGCATAAGGTACATTGTTGCCCTCTCTTCCCATGGTAGACCTCTTGCTCTTCTGATCTTAAACTACTAACTCTCTGGCTGATGGGAAGATGCAAATGCAAAGGAAGCTGGGGCTGAGCATGCCATACCTGAGTGGTTGAATAGACACCTTGCTATCAGGAGGCACTTTTGTCCCTAGCTAGGCAAGACTCCTGCCCTGGATAGTTCAGAAACCATACAAGCTGGCTCCAGTGTGACGAAGCCAACTCCTAAAACAAAGGTCTTCAAACTTAAGTGCTTTTAAGACTTGTGGACTTCAACTCCCAGAATTCCTAAGCTAACATGACTGGAGGAGGAATTCTGGGAATTGAAGTCCACAAATCTTAAAAACTCTCAAGTTTGAAGACTCTTGTCCTAAAAGAATGTCCTAGCAACCATCAGACTTTGCCTAGCTAGCCCTGCAACATTTCTTCTCAAGGCTAGAGCTAACTGTAGCTTAAGAGGTCCAAAAGGTTGTGTCTCCTCATGTAGCTGCAGGCTTCTGAATATTACTCAAGAAAGAATGGTGCTAAAACAGATTAAAAACAGCTTGGGCTATATACTAACTGCATTCTGTCTACAAAGCAGGCTTCTAAAATATGTCTCTGAGTTCGAAAATATCTATCCAGAGATAGAGCCAAACTGTAATAAAATGCTACAAGGTCCATCTATCTTTTAAGAAACTTTAACATTCTTATTAAGGATCCTCTGCTAAGCCTCTAAGACAGGGGTCCCCAAACTTGGCAACTTTAAGACTTGTGGACTTCAACTCCCAGAATTCTCCACAAGTCTTAAAGTTGTCAAGTTTGGGGATCTCTGCTTTAAGAGTAGTTCAGAGAACCCATGCTCATCAAAATGTGGTTAACAATGTAACTTCATTATGCTGATCACTGTACAGATTTCCTGGGGCTTCTCCAACATCTGGAGAATCTTAGTTCCTAGGGTTTAAAAAATAAACACTGTTCCTGGCAATGTTTTACTAGGGCTGCAGTGAGGCCTAGTACTCTGTTTTAAGTTCTGGGTTTTCATATGCTGTTCTGTATGATGTAGAGGTATAATAAAAATAGAAAGGCTAGAAGCTATCTACCCTGTAGAACTATTATTTTATCCTTCTGGAAATATGTTGAGAGGTGGCACACAGGTTCCTGACTGGCAGCTCATGACAATCTATGTTGATCTTCAAAGTCTTTTAAAGAGTCTGTTTCCAACTTGGGAAGGGGGCCACCCAGAGAATTTCAAAGGCAAAGAATGGAATTAGCTGAAATCGAGTATGAAATCGGGACTCTGAAGATGACGGCAACAGAATTTTGTTCATGAGGTAGCCTTTAAGCCGTTCCTGAAAATAAAACCCAAATAATCCCTTACAAATGGTTGGTCAATTATTCAAGGAAGCTTTAAGTACAGTTTGCTATTTATATATCCCTCCAAGGAGTCACAGTGTAGCACAAGCAAAGAAAACTCCAGAAGGCTGAGAAGAGGTGGTCTCAGTTCTGGAGAACCAGTTGTGGAGATTTTGAGTAGTTGGGAGAATCGGCAAACACCACCTCTGACTGGAGATTTACAGTATCCTTCCCTGCCGTGCCCACCAAGCCACACCCACAGAATCGGTAGTAAAAAAAATTGAATCCTACCACTGGTTGAGATGTCAGGAGTGAGCAAGTTACAGGGAACAGGTTTCAACCTGAGTCTTATTCAGGGACATTCCTAACAGTTCTCTCTTTCTTTTTTGCAGATAGTATTTCCAAATATATCACAATCTGTAGAAGTGTAAATAGGATTCCCATCTCTGCATTTCATTTCCTTTTTCAAAAAGCAAGCTATAATTGAATGTTGGGTTGAGTTGGTTTTAAGACAGTGGTCCCCAATATTTCTGGCTTGGCGGACCAGTGGGAGGTGGGGAGAGGGGATGGTTTCACACAAGTGGCAGGTGAGCACTTGCCACTCGCACAAATGGGGTTGCATGCAAGCACTTGCCTGCCACTCAAGCCCATCACTTTCGCAGACCGTTTCCAAACAGGCCGCAGCCCAGAGGTGCTGACCCCTGTTTTAAGCAAGGCAAGCATACAGCAAGAGTCAAGAGAAGATGGCAGGACATAAAGGTCAAGAGAAACAAGTAAAAGAGAGAGAGAGAACTGCTACAAGAAGAACCCTATTATGGGTATTGGAATATGTCCTAATATAGTTTTGTTCGGTTTGGTTGAATGGGTCTTGTGAAGTCATCCACTCTCTTTCGATGAGGATGTGGCTTATCATGCCATGTGAACATATTTATTTATATTTATTTATTCATCTGAAGTTTATAAAATGTATATTGAGCCCATCTCAGTCTTTTGATTCTGGGTAACTCAAAATGCAAGAAGGAAGGCAAGAAGTCATAAAGCATCATTACAGTAAAATTATATCCCAATCAAATTATGCAAGTCAGGCTCTACTGACTAACTAGCCCTTGCATTTGAGAGAAAAATTAGTTTTTGTTGGGAGGCTAACAAAGTTGGAGCCATGCAGGTCTCAGGGAATGCTATTTGCTGAGCATGTATAGAATATATAAATATTTTGTAATATCTAGAGTACAAAGAGTAAGAAAGCTGGCCTAAATATCTGTATTATTACTAAGCTGATCAGTGCCACATGCTGCTCGAAAAGATGATTCAAAACAAAATCATATTTCATGAATGAAGGCAGATATACAGTATATGTCCCAGGATAATGCTGCAGGATCCAATCTATGTCAGTCACAGATTGTTCTCACATCTGTGAGAAATATATTCTCACATTCTGGTAGAGAGAAGTTCCCTGAGGGGGCTCCAGCATGAGTCCAAAAGCTCAGAGGACTAAACCTCTGGCCCCAGTTACCGACACAGATTGAATCCTTAAAGTAGATTTATGTTTGCTTAGAAGCAAATCCTACTGTATTCAATGGAATTTGAATCTATACAGGAAAATCTATGCTTTTTAATTCTTTTTGTCACCGTTATGCTTCAGTTCCAGGAACGGATCTATCCATGTGCTCTATTGGACTTGCATCTGAGTAGATGTTTAGGTTTACCTATTACAGGTAATTAAATACAGCTATGTCTCCCTCCTGCTGCTCTTGTTAAAGAGGTTTCTTGTGACAGGTTGAGAACCCTATCTATTATACTACTGTTTTTCTTTTTTTTAGAAATGCAAATAGCTGTGGCTTCTTCAATTTTAAATAAATATATAGAGTTGGAAGGGACTCCAAAGGCTTCTAGTCAATTTCAAGCAGGAAACCCTATATAATTTCAAGCAAATGGTTGTCCAGTCTCTTTGAAACCCTACAGCGATGGAGGAGCAATCACAACTTCTGAAGGCAAGTTATTCCATTGGTTAATTGCTCTCACGTTAGGAACTTTCTCCTTAATTCCAGGTTGCCTCTCTCCTTGGTTAGTTTCAAACCATTGTTTCTTGCCTTGCCTATGGAAAATAGTTTGACCTATTTCTCCTTGTAGGAGCCCCTCAAATATTGGAACAGTGTTATCATGTCCCCCCAGTCCTTCTTTTTATTAGACTAGACATACCCAATTCCTGCAACTGTTCTTCATATGCTTTAGCCTCCAACCCACTAATCATTTTTGTTGCTCTTGTCTGCACTCTTTCTGCACAGATACTATCAAACAGTTACAATGTGTGCACAGCCCTGCCAACTCTCACGGTTCTGCCATGAGTCTCACGATTTTTTGTCATTTCTCATGGTCTCACAACAAGGCTCCTCAATCTCACACCAAATTTTCCAAATTTGGGGGTTGGCTTATATGTGAGATCAGCTTATATGAGAGTATATACGGTAATCGTTTTTCTTCGTGTCTGTCCGTTATTTTGAAAGGGGAGTAGGCCCTGGGAACGAGGCTAGTTTCCCAGTAGTCTTTGTAAGTTCAGCACGGGAAAGCGATCGCAATCGTATAAACATGGCGAAAAGTGGTGGTGATTTTTCAATAGAAGAAAGAAAGCTGCATCTTCTTACAACAGGGAACACAAATAAAACATTTAAATAAACTGTTAATGACTTTCCTCAATGGAAAAGGGTTTTGTTTAATCTTGATCGGGAAAAAAATAGAATCTCACTATTTTTTATAGAATCTCCAGATTTTTTTTCATGGGTCTCCAGATTTTCCTTTATCAGGGATTGGCAGGTCTATGTGCATGTGTGATTTTAGCAAAACATTCAAAAACAGTTCCACTCAGTTCCACTGAGAAGTGGAAACGTGGAAGTACAGTGAAGGGTTTAGGGAGAATGTCTAAGTGTCGGATTCTGTCCCATACTTGTTAAACAAAAGAAATCTGCTGTGGCAACTGTTGCTTGGCTACCTCATTCAGGGACATTCTACAGCACAAGCTCCCAGGAAGGAGAGAGGACTGTCTAGGAAAAAGAATGCAGCGTGATAGATCAGATACTCTATTGCAGCAAACATAGCAAAAAGCCTTGTGGCGCTTTAAAGACCAATAAACTGATTGATTTGTGCACTCGTTGTGATGCACAAAGGGCTTTCTTCAGTTAGAAATACATATGACTGGACCATTCTTAAAATTCATGAGTGGATGATGGAACCATAAACAATAAGATCAGAGGAAAATGCAGAAAGCACATTTGAAGATAAATATCTTCAATATTCAATATAAATATTCATAGCTGCGTCCATTCCAAAACACACTTCCCTATCAACATATTGATATATTTTAGGTGCTTTAGCTGGCAGCAGTAGCTAAAAGCAAGCCATGTTTAGCTGTTCTCTACTTTGGGTCCATCTTGCATCACGATTGCTTGAGCCTGGATATTAGATTATTGATACTTTTTCCGACTTTGTTGTGGGTAAATTAGACAGTTTGAGTCATAGGCATCCACAACTAATCACGATGCAAGCAGTGGCCGTGTGATTTAAACCCCTATGTGATTTAAGCTCTTACATACACACATCTGACACAAGGACATAAATTTCAGGGTTTGCATCATGACATCGCCATGTACATTTTGTTCCTTTCTCTCCATATCCCTCACATCCATTTTAGGGCAGTGGTTGTCAATCAGTGGGCTGGGAACCACTGGTGGTCTGTGAGAAAATTTTGATGGTCTGCAGACAAGTGTAACCCCCAAAGCAACCCTCAAAGCAATTAATCCAGGCTGCGCAGGAACACAAGGCTGCGCTACCCACATGGCCCAAGGGAACACAAGGCTTGCGTCTCTTGCGTCGCAAACAACACGAGGTAGTGAGGGGAGGGGAGAAAGGGTGGAAGAGGTGAACTTGACCTACTTGCCCCACGCGCCTCACCTGGCCACCAGGCTGATTCTTTCTGCTTCTTCTGCTTTTGACTGCATTCAAGGAAAGCAGCAAAAGTCTTTCATTCTCTCCCCCAAACTCCGCCAGAAATGAGTCTTTGGGACCCTGCAAGGCATCCTGCTCCAAGAGGCTGCACCAGCATGACAAGTCTCACAAAGACTCATTTCTGGCTGAGTTTGGGGGAGAGAAAGAAAGATTTCTGCTGCTTCTACTGCTTTCCTTGCATAAAGCCAAAAGTCTCTCTCTCCCCGAGAATGGAGCTGCAGAGTGTAAGCTGCGATCCCAAATAAGGAAAGATTGATCGGTAGGAAAACAGGGCAGGGAATTTTTCTGCAGACTTCTTTTTGGGATTTTCCCAGGGTCTCAGGTCCCCGGGGTTTAAAATTATGAGCTTTGTGGTCCCTGAGGTCCAAAAAGTTGGCAATCCCTGCCTGATCTAGGGTAAGCCACCCAGAGTCATTGTGGAGGCCGGCAGCTTCCATTATCAACGTATCTGTCTTCCTATATCTATAATATGGGAAATGTCTGATTTGTCCTTTAGCCCAGGGATCTCCAACCTTGGCAATTTTAAGACTGGAGAATTTCAACTCTCAGAATTCCCCAGCCAATTGGCTGGGGAATTCTGGGAGTTGAAGTCCTTCAGGTTTAAAGTTACTAAAGTTGAAGACTCCTGCTTTAGCCTGTTCCTGGGATGAAGTTTTCAGTTCATTTAAATTTATAAGTAGTCCTCAACTTATGACCATAATAGACCCCTAAATTTTTGTTGCTTCGCAAGACATTCGTTAAGTGAATTTTTTTTGCCCTATTTTAGGACTTTCCTGCTCTCCTGGTTGTTAAATGAATTGCTGCATTGTTACATTAGTGACACGGTTGTTAAGTGAATCTGGCTTCCCCATTGACTTTGGCAAAATGTCACAAAAGGTGATCGCAAGACCACCAGGACACTGCAACCATCACAAATATCAAGAAGGTGCCAAGTTTCTGAATTTTGAACATGCAGCCATGGGGATACTTCATACAGGTGAAAAATGGTTATAACTCACTTTTTTCAGGGCCGTTGTAACTTTGAACAGTCAGTTAATGAACTGTTGTAAGTTGAGGACTACCTGTAACAACAGATTGAAAATTCATTCCGAGTTCCCTTCATATTGCAGGCTAGCTCTATACCCATGCTTCGCTATGAAACTATGTGGTCGGGCTTAGTTTTGGGGGAGGAAAATAAGGGGAGGGAATCATACCTCTGCCTACCAACATCCATCAGTATTCATCTGGCTAGTGTCCTGTCAGTGTGTGAGAGAATTGAGGGCTGTTTGGAAAATGAAACAGTATTTGCTGTGTAAGCAAGGAGACAGCAAGGAGCCTGGACGTGGGTTAGTTCAACTGTTCTGTACTAAAGCTGCTTGTGCTCTGAAACTGAAACTGAAACTCCTCTCCTCTGCATGTGTTTTGCATTTGGACAGATTTCTTTTCAGGTGGGGAGCAGGAGTAGAACTCCTTAGCATCAGAGCGTGTTAATAATAATATATGAAATACTAATGCTCTGATGGTCATTTCGAAAAACCCTTTCTTAGTGAGCACCTAGAAACCAAGAGGATGAACATATGTGCCAAATTTCAAGTTTGTAGGCTTTATGGTTCTGGAGATTTTGTGATGATGCATTAGTAGTATTTCACTTCTATAGAGATAAGGCCAAGCCCTCATCTAATCTGAATTTTAAGCATTTTTTAATAATGAATTGGTAGACAATTGCAGTTCAGCTATTGTGTCCTTTCTGGTCTATGGGTATTTTGCTATTGGACACACACAACATTTTCTGAGTGAACCCTAACACGTCCTTGGGGTGCCAAATGCAATGCTTGGGCAAACGACATTTGGAACTCCAGAAACTCTTTGGAACTCTTTCTGGGAAGACATATGTGCCCATACTGATTACCAAAAAGACAATAGTCTTCTGTTGTGCCATAAATTATGCTTATTTTCTTATAGTTTAAGCAAGGCAATATTTTCCCCAATGTTCTGTTCAAGATGTTAAATGATAGCAATTTTACAATTAAAAATTTGTCTCTGGCTGAGAGGAAAAATATAATTAGCCATCAAGTTAACACTAAACACCAACTGTATCATCAAAGCAAACAAATAGAAAACAACAGGGCTGCTCATGTTAAGAACTCTGCAAACCTCCAGATTAAAGTCCAAACTTTAGAGTAAAAAAAAAACGATTGCAATGCAGAGACAGAACAAACCTTTTCTTTCTAAAATCTCCCCTCACCCTTCTCGCACAGAAATTTCAAAAGATTAGCTGACAAAATATACCTTCTTTACATTTTTTATCTCAACAAGCTCTGAAGCTGAATATCAGTGGGAAAATCATACATACCCCTCCCTGGTTTTGTCTCGAGCATTTCAGTACTTCACTGGTCAAAAAACACATAACAAATAGTACAGATTGCTATTCACTCAGCCTTGGGGATGATAAGACTTGAACCACTAAATCTAAGCAGTGAAAAAAACCCCGAACCAAGGGATTGGGCAAATTATGCAGCAGGTCATAATTTCAAAGATGGACATCTCAGCTACATTCATGGCTTAAAGAAAGAACTACAGCAGGAGTGTCAAACTCCTGTTGTCACAGCATCATCACATGATGTGCTGGGACTTTTTTCCCCTTCGCTAAACTGAGCATGGGTGTGGCCAGCAGGTGACACATCCAGCCTACAGGCCACAAGTTTGATAGCCCTAAACTGTAGGTAATTCTTGACTTTCAGTGGCTGGTTTAGTGACTGTTCGAAGTTACAATGGCACTGAGAAAAATGACTTATGGTTGTTTTTCATATTTATAACCATTAAAGTTACTAAAATCCTGAAGATTAAATAGAAAGGTCATAGGCATACCAATACAATTCCTTGTGGCAGATATTTGGACCTTGGTCTGGATTACCAGCATGTTACTGGTTGTCTTTAAGCTACGTCCATTTGTTCAGATCTAGGGAAGAAGGCCAGAAGCTATCCAGCCTTGTGAAGAACCAGGCCTGGCTCACCTTGTCAGCAGCAGTACTAAGAAGAGAGTGAAAGTGTTCTGTCCTGAGAATAGAAGTACTCGAGACCGGTGTTCATCAAACAGCTCTTTATTCTTAACTAATTCAGTGACTTCGTAACAGAACATTGCCGGAGCCACAGCAGCCCTTTTTATAGCGGCTGCTCACGGCTTACGGCCAATGATAGCTCTTTAAGTTTTCCCACCGTCAGGCGGGCCAATTGCAACGGTACTTTACTAACCAATCCTATAGCAGCCTGCTCAGCCAATCAGATTAAGGTATTTGGAGTATTCCAATTCTTATACACAACATTCCTCCCCTCCTGGTTTTGTCCAACGTACGTAACATGGTCACGCAAATAGGTGGGACTTTTGCGGGTCCTACTTGACCTGCGTAGCTCAGTCTCAGCATGGTCTTCCATCGGTTCGGTCAGGATTGCCTTTTCTCCATGTCTTCTCCATGGAACCTCCTGGACGGGTGAGTCAGCCTTGCCGCTCCCATCCGAGTCTCTCGGGCTGGTTGAGTTGGCTCTGCCGCTCCCTCCTGTTCTGTCCGGTTTGGTCGAGCTGGCCTGGCTGCCTCCTTCCTGGAAGGCCTCACCTTGTTTTCCTGCTCCAGTTCTCTTCTCCAGAGGTCGTCTAGGGGTAAGTGCTCTTTTTGTCTTACCGGGGGTTCTAATTCAGGTTTGTGTTGTGCCTTTTGTCGTGTTATTGGTGGTTCTTCTCTCCCTTTTTTATTATTTTGTGTTTCCCCCCACCTCCTTGGTTGTTTTTGGATTGTTTGTTGGGGGTGGTATTTGTGGCAGTGCTTCAGAGCTAGGTAGGTTAGTGTTGCGTTCCAGTGACCTAGAGCAAAGCTGGTCAATGTGTCATTTCCATGTTCTGCCGTCGTCTAGTTCAAGTCGGTATGACCAGGGCCCTGTAATTTGTGTAATTGTGGCTGGAAGCCATAATGGGCCCCTGGTGAGATTTTTGGCGTAGACTAGGTCTCCAGTGGTAAAGGAGCGGTATTTACTTGAGGAGTCAGGGGTTTTTTCAGAGGTGTAAGTGGGGTGTAATCTATCTAGGTAGGAACACAATTTTCTGCTCATGAGGAGTTCTGCTGGGCTTTTGTTAGTGGTTGTGCTAGGGGTGATATGCTGAATTGTTAACAGTTTGTTTAGTCTATCTTGGATGTCCCCAGTGTCCAGTTTGTCTAGGGCTTCTTTTGTATAACAAACCATGCGTTCAGCTCATCCATTTGAAGCCAGATGAGCCGGCGCTGTTAGGGCATGTCAGATGCCTTGTGCAGCTAGGTATTGCTCGAAAGCTAAGGCAGTAAATTGGGGGCCATTGTCAGATACTACTACATCTGGCAGTCCATGGGTTGCAAAGAGTTTGTTCAATTGTTTTATAACTGCTTCAGTAGTTGTGGACGCCATAAGAATAACCTCTAGCCAGTTTGAAAAAGCGTCAACAATTATCAAATATGTATTCCCTTTCACTGGCCCTGCAAAATCAATATAGAGTTTCGACCAGGGGCCTCTGGGGGTTTCCCATTCTAGGATTGGTGCAAGAGAGGGGGTAGGCCTTGATTTCTGGCAGTCATAGCATGTTGCCACCCATTTTTCAATGTCTTTGTCCAGCCCTGGCCAGGGCTTTCATTTTTATTATGCCCGGCTGTCCCTTGTGCAACATGCACAATACTTCCTCCTGCAATTTGTGGGAATTACCACCCTGTCCCCCCACAGTATACAACCCTTTTCCAGGGACAGTTCAGTCTGCCAGATGTGAAAAGGTTTAAAAGTCTCACCTCTATCCTCATCCGGCCAGCCCTTACCTACCCAATGCAGAATCCGAGCGGTCAGCGGGTCTTTCGCGGTAGCTTTAGCAAAGTCTGCTGCGGTTATTGATGTCTCGATCTGAAGGGTGGAGATGGTGGGAGCTGGGTCATCTTCTTTGTCGGGCAGAGGGGAACGGCTTAAGGCATTCGCATGGGTGATGGTTTTTCCTGGGCAATGTATGAGTGTGTAATTGTGTGCAGCGAGGAATTCTGACCATCTCATAATCCTTGGCGATAGGATGTTCGGGGTTGGTTTGTTCCCTGCCAGAATTCTTAGCAGGCGTTTGTGGTCTGTGATTACAGAAAATGTCCTACCATAGAGGTATTTGTGGAATCTCTTGACACCTGCTATGATGGCGAGGGCTTCTCAGTCAAGTTGGCTGTAGTTCCTTTCAGATTTTGACAGTGTTTTAGAATAGAAGGCGATTGGAAAGCTTCTCTGCCATCTGGTAGCTTGTGGCTCAGTATGGTGCCGATTCCAAAAGGCGATGCATCACAGGTGACTGACAATGGCAGGGTGTTCCTATATTGTATTAAAAAGGTGTTGGATGTTAATAAGTCCTTAATGTTTTGGAATGCTGCTTGTTCTCGGTGACCCCAATTCCAGACAGTTTTTTATCTAATAGCCGATGTAATGGCTCTGCTATGGTTGCCTTTTGGGGAAGGAAGACATTGTAGAAGTTAATGAGACCTATAAGAGACCAAAACGCCTGTAAGTCTGTTTTGTTCTTAGGTCTGGGTGCTTCTTTAATTGCTTTTAGTTTCTTTTCAGTGGGGTGTATCCCTTTCTCATCTATAAGGTAGCCTAAGAATTCGACTTGATTGGTGGCTAATTGACATTTTTCTTTTTTGACTTTAAGCCCTGCTTCCCTGAATCTTTGCAAGACTTCTCTCAGTCTGTCTTCTAAATGATGTTTGTTTTTCGTGGATACTAATACATCATCAAAATAGGAAACAACCCCTTTTAGTCCATTTAGAAGGCACTCCATTAGGCTTTGGAAAATGCCTGGGGCAACGCTAACACCAAATTGAAGTTTGTTGCATTTGAATGCCCCTCTATGCGTGACTATAGTCTGTACTTCTGCAGTTTCGGGGTCAACCTGTTGGTATGCTTGGTGTGCTACCAAGCTGTTGGTATGCTTGCGCGAGATTAAGTTTCGCGAAAAATTTTCCTCCCCTTAATGAATGCAACAGATGTTGAACTACTGGAACAGGGTACGCACTTTGCTGGAGTGCATGATTGAGGGTGGCCTTATAGTCACCACAGATGCGTACTGACCCATCTGGTTTGACAGGAGTCATGATGGGAGTTTCCCACCTGGCATGGTTGATTGGCTCTAACACTCCTTGTGCAATGAGTTTGTTAAGCTGCTCATCTATTTTCGGTTTTAAGGCAAAGGGAACGCGTCTGGCTTTGAGCCTGATGGGAGCTATCTTAGGGTCTAGGCTGAATGTTATAGGGGTCCCCTTGTACTTGCCTAGGGTCCCATCGAATACGTCATGGAACTCTTTCAGCAGGCTCTCCTCCCAATCAGTCTCGGTGACGCTGTTGATTCCGGTCACTCCGATTCCCAGGGGCGCGAACCATTTGATTCCCAGCAGGCTAGGGCTATCACAGTCGACGATTGTCAGAGGAAGTACTTCAGCGTGGTTTTTGAATTCTATTAGGAAATGTCCAAGACCCACTACCGGGATTTGGTTTCCCTGGTAGTCTTTTAATATCAATTTTTGCTGTTCCAGTTCTCTTCGCTTAATGTCTGGTATCAGATTTCTGATGGTGTTCCATGATACCATTGACAGGTATGATCCGGAGTCTACTTCCATTTCACAGGGTTTTCCTTCGATTTTTATGTTTATTCTGACCTTTTTTGCGTTTGCTGCTCTGGCATTTCCTATGATTATTGTTTGGTGTGTTTCTTCTTTGTCTTTCATTCATCGGCTTCTGTTCTCTTGGTTCCATTGGCTTCCGGCTTGTCTATTTCTGTTTTTTGGGGGGTGCTGCCACTTCTTTTTGGACTATAGCTCTTTTTGTTCCAGCAGACCCTTGCAATGTGCCCCTGTTTCTCATAAAATCTGCAAATGGCATCCAGGAATCTGCATTTGGAGCGCAAGTGGTCCCCTCCGCATCCAGCACACTGGAATTCTCACCTCTTTCCTCTTTTTTCCTGCCAATTCCTTTCCAACTGAAGCCTATGTATGTCTTCATTGTCATCATCAGTGTTGCTCAGGGAGTCAAGGTCTTCATGGTGGGCAGTCACGGTGGGTTGTTTTTGTGTTCCCTCCGCCTTCTTCTCTCGAGCTTGGTTCTGTGGTTCTGGATTTGTTGAGTTTATTTGGCACATGGTGGCTGTGGATTTCTTGGCCGCTTCAGCAGCAGTGGCTACTGTGATGGCCTCAGCCACTGTGATATTCGATCTGTTTAGTAGCTTGCTTTGGAGTGTAGCGTCCTTCAATCCGAGAACCACGCGGTCCCTCATGGCTTCGGCCATGTTCAGAAACTCGCAGGCTCCTCCGATATCTCTTAGGGCTGCTACGAAATCTCCAATGCTTTCATCTTCTCGTTGATCTCGCTTGTAGAATTCGTGTCTTCTAATAAGATTGGAGACCACAGGCGTGTAATGGGCTCGTAGCATTTGGTTTAAATCTGGCCATGCCATTTGTTTTACGTGCCGCGGTTTGGCTAATGCCTTGGCCATCTTTAAGATGGTAGGGCCACAGTGCGTGAGGAATACGGCTCTCTTCCTCTGGTCGGTTATTCCTTGTAGCTCGTTGCTTTCTAGAAACATCAGGAAGCGGTCAGTGTATGACTCCCAATCTTCTTTGGCTGGGTTGAACGGTGCGGGCAGCGCATTGTTACTGGCCATTTTGGTTACTCGGTTCTTGTTGCCGTGTGCTTCAGTCTCGCTCTTCTAAAATGATTCCATCCTCATCGCCAGTGTTCTGTCCTGAGAATAGAAGTACTCGAGGCCAGTGTTCATCAAACAGCTCTTTATTCTTAACTAATTCAGTGACTTCATAACAGAACATTGCCGGAGCCATGGCAGCCCTTTTTATAGTGGCTGCTCGCAGCTTGTAGCCAATGACAGCTCTTTTTTTCCCGCCATCAGGCGGGCCAATTGCAACGGTACTTTACTAACCAATCCTATCGCGGCCTGCTCGGCCAATCAGATTAAGTTATTTGAAGTATTCCAATTCTTATACACAACAGAAAGAAAGCTGGGATGGCAGAGCACAGAGCTTCAAAGGCTTCAGAGTGCAGGGTAGTGAAGGTGGCTATAAGCCAGAGCTTCACACAGCACTATTGGGCTAAACTGGGATTTCCCAGGACAACCATAGCTTGCCACAATTCTGCTTGCCACCCTGCAGGACAAGCAAAAGGTCCGAAATCTCAGGCTTTTGCAGGGAATAGGAGGCAATCCCTTGCCATGAAAGAACTGTGGTTCCAGATAGGAAAGAACAAGCCACTCATCCAAGCCTCACTTGGGTGAGACTGGATCTTCAGCTAACCCCTGGTAGGACTTGGTTAACAATTGCAGCAGGGAGTGCTGGGATTACCTTCACTGAACGATGCAGTCATGTAGCATGAAGCCTTACAATTCCATCACTTAGCCATTGTGTGTACACAGATTAGTTAAGATTGCAGTAAAATACTATGGATAATCAATGGCCAGCAGAGGGCTTCAGAGAGCTTTTCAGAAGTCTTATAAGGTGCATTTAGACTGAGAAGTAACTCTGCCTGTCCATCTATCTAAGTCAAACAGGTGTCTCAAACTTGACAACTTTAAGACTTAAGCTATACTGGCTGGAGAATTCTGGGAGTTGAAATCCACAAGTCTTAAAGTTGCCAAGTGGAGACTTCTAGTCTAAGACAAAAGCTATGGCAAATCCCTTCCATATTATGACTAGGAAAATTATATTGATGTGTCTATGAACCCATCAGGTGACAAGGGAAGCCTGAAGGAAACTTAAGATAATAAAAGATTTATATTATTAGACTTTCTACTACAGATTAAGTTGGAATGTGGATCAACCAAGCATTGTCTGCCCCACAACAGTTTTCACAGAGAGGAAAACCAATAGAGTGGAAGAAATGTGTGTGGACAAAAAGACAATCTCCTTCCACAAAAGCGTGGATAAGTGCATGAGCAGGAACTAAACAGACTACCACTTTTCTGCAGGCAAATAACTGCTATGTACTAACTAGAAGTAGTATTCAGCAGCTTCTGACCAGTTGTGGAGAACTGGTAGCGGAAATTTTGAGTATTTTGGAGAACCGGCAAATACCACCTCTGATTGGCCCTGCCCCCATCTATTCTCTGCCTCCCGAGTCCCAGTTGATGGGCTGGGTCTTCTTTGGTTGCCCTGCACAGGAGAAAGGAGCTGGAAAGCAGGTTAGTGAAGTGGGGAAGGAATGGAGATTTCACAGTATCCTTCCCCTGCCACGCCCACCAAGCCATGCCCACAGAACCGATAGTTTAAAAAAATTGAATCCCACTACTCAACATTGCAATCTCCTGGTTAATTGTAACATTGCTATATGCTAAATAAATAAACAACCCTTCTTTACTCCCAGGACTGCAAAATGGTATTGGAAGAAATATCCTTCTGGGTTCAGTTCCAAGTGGGGAAAAAGACCCTGGAAACATGGAGGCTGTTTGGGAGGTTTAATGGTGGACAGGAGGAACACATGGCTTGAAGCTCCAGAGTGAAAAGGAAGTACGATCACAGGATTCAAGGCAAAGGAAGAGATCAAGAAAGGACTGATATGCTGAGAGTGCCTGAGTTTTATAACCTCTGTTGAGATTTGAATTGGAGCTTGTATTTGATTGGTTGTCAGACTCCCATGGGGCCATGCGGGGGCAACTCTGTAGGCTGTCCTGAGCTCCAGGCTTGGTTGAACCTTGTTGGATGATGCACTGGAAGGGCTTTGGGCAATTGCTATAGTTTTACCTGGAGATCTTTGTTATGTAAAGTATTCTGGCCCAGGCCTTAATGGCGCATCCATTAACAAAAGTGGGGCTGAGTTTCTGCTTCTGAGTTTCTACTCTTTTTAGAGGAAATATTCTGCCTTTTTAATATTTCCTAGGATATTTCAATTTTCTAGGACAGGGGTGAGTGCTAACTTCCTACATCGGTACAGAAAACTGGCCAGTCAATAAGCAGCAGGCTCCTAGGAATATTTTTCCTTCCAGATGACCTCTTTCCCCACTTGAAGAAAAGCAATGAATGCCCTGTAAATATGGATTTAGTAAATATCCAAAGGAAAGCACCCGTAGAGGGCAGCAATGTGTGACTTATGAATCGCAGAGGCAGGCCGTGGGCAGCTTCCACCAATAGCGGGGCGTGCGCACACACATACATACAGAGAGAGAGA
>BLBF01000052.1:10550355-10582093 GCA_015471245.1 Laticauda colubrina | reverse complement strand
AGACAGAGCGAGCAACACACACACACACAGAGAGAGAGAGAGAGAGAGAGAATGAGAGAGAGAGAGAGAAAGAGAGCAGCCACTTGGCTCTTTTTAAAAGTAAACTCAAGCTGGATTTTCCACAATGCATTTCAAGAACGTAAGAAGGCAGAGGTGGCTGCTGTTCTTCTCTCTCTGGGGAGTCTTCATTGCTTTGCATTTTCCAGGCAAGCTGCAACAAAGGAAAATGTGCAGCAAAGTGCAGCTTTCCTCAGCTCCGGACAACAGGGACTTTTATCTTCCAGAATTCCCTGCCAGCACTGCCATGCTGAGCATTCAGGGAAATCTGGAGGTCCACTGGGTGCTTTCATCAAGAGCTGTTGCTCTTGCTAATACAATGGGCATTTCTGCACTGCAGCTATGATGTCTGTGTGTGTATGTATGTGTGTGTAAATCAGTTTGGAAATGAAACTAGCTTAAGAAATATCCCTTTGTGGATTTCATTCCCTTCCATGGTGATCTCCATTTCTGATTAGTGGACTTGCTTTCTTTATCCTTTCTGGACAGATAAAAAAAAAAATAGCAAATACCACAGTCTTATCAGCTTTCCTGACTCATAGAAGGGGAAAGTAGTAGAAGCTCCAATTTAACCTGGTGAAAGAATGCTAATAAAATATAGGTCCACCATGTCATTGTTCATCAGTGAACTTGTTTATTTAAAAAAAAAAAAAAAAAAGATTCTGGCCTAGAAACCAGGAGACCGTGCGTTCTGGTCCCGCCATAGGCATGAAAGCCAGCTGGATGGCCTTGGATCAGTCTCTTTCTCTCTCAGACCAACTCATCTCACAGGGTTGTTGTTGTGGAGAAAGTACCAGTAGGTGGAAGAAAGGTATGAAGTATGCTCACCAATCCTGAGCTATATATTTTATTTGCTTGCAGACATTTCATTACCTGATGAGGTAATACCATCAGTGCTAGTATGTGGTTTGCTTCCTGTTTTATATACTGTGGTGTCTGGTGGAAATAATCATCTTGCTAAAATTACAGACAGTGTCTTCAGAAAGACCCTGAGTTTGCATACTTCCTTTTCTAATCACTTTGGAAATTGCTTCCTAAATTGTTTTTAAACTATTGGGAACCTTTGTGTCTATGTGTTTTAGAGCACTAGATAAATTTCTTCCAATCCTTGGTGAAATAAATTTTAAATACAAATTCAAAGGGAGTGAGAGTAAACAGTAAAAGAGGAGTTGGAACTTGGATTTTGGAAAGTAACAAATGGTCTAAGAGTTCATTATAAGAATCTTTCTCATGGGAAACTTCTTTTATTTTGAATTCTCTTTTACAAATCATGATAGGATAAGACTCTGAAGGTTGAGTGCTAGAGGGAACCAGAAAGAACTAGAGATTACAATTAAAAGAAAAGAATACTTCAATTTCATTTACTGATACAGAATAGAGCAAAATGTTCAACACTGAACATATTGAAGAAAGTTCTTGAACAAAGGACCCAGAAGTTAATTTTAAGAGTGTCTGCCTCTAAAAATAGACTGTGCTTAAAAGATGTTATGGAAGAATTTCATTGGATAAGCTGAGACTGATCTTAAAGTAGATTGTAAAATGTCAGGTACAAAGAATGATATAAAATAAGATGCTACCCTTGATATACAAATGAAATCAGATGATTTCTTATCAATAAAAGGGGATATACATAAAATTAGGAGAAGGAAAGGTAGAATTTGAGGATGGAATCAAAAGAGGAATCACCCTAGAGCCACTATGTAGCCACTAACGGACCAAGTCCGACCCTCCTTAAATTCTGTTAACCCTTATCTAGTGCTAAAATAATGCTGACCATTAATTGAATAGATGTCTATGCATAGGCAAGAGCAATAAACCACTTTAACAGTAGCTTAGCCTGTGGCCTTGGTCTTTTGCACCTGACAATAACAAATGAAAGGCGATCCCTGGATAACTTTTCTATACTGCAAACTGGTGGCTCACAGGCCAGATGTGTCATGCACAGGCCACGCCCACTCCAGCTCCACAAATAGAAAAACATCACGAAACATCATGTGACAGCAACGTGATGCCGCAAGTGTGACACCCATGCTATACTGGATTTACAATAGAAACTTGTTAATTGTTAAAGCTTTGAAGAATTTTGTGAGAAGGGTCAAAGAAAAAAATGAAAAGAAATCAACTTCTATGACATCATTTATTTACTGCTTTGAGTTATTTATAAAAATAATAAAGACGGGATAAAAATCTAATAAACAAATAGTAATGATCGAGATCACTAAAAGTAAAAGGAAGGAATATAAAGTTGGTCTATTTGATCAAGATTGAAATAGGTAATTTCTGGTAATTTCTGGACTTTTGCTGAACAAGACTGAATGATGAGGCTTTCAGGATTTATTAACGAATAAGATATAGGATGTGGGAAGAAGAGATTATTTGTTTTGTGTTTTAAGAGAAAGTGGTAACTTAAAAGTTTGAAAATTTCCTTATCATTTATCCCCTTCTCTCAAACTTCCAAAAATTGTTCATATTTATTATTTCTTTATATATTTATTTTCTTTTACTATATTGTTTTTTGTTTGTTTGTTTTCTATATTTCTCCTTGTTTTTTTCTTTTCTGCACTTTTTGTTTTTTCTGTTTAGTTTATATTAGGTTTTATCTTTTTCATTGTAGTTGCTAATGACATTACCCCCTCCCCAAAATAAAGAAATACAGGACCAGAACCAAAAGAAACATTACAGCAGTGACACCACGCATTCTCTTAAATGACAGAGTTTTAAAATTCAGGACTTGGTATCCATTGCTAAGAAACCATTGGACAGTAAACTTCAGCTAACACATAAAAATCTTCATTGCCTTTGGAGGATTTCTATGTTGTCTTTTGAATTTGTTAATGCCAAATATGGTAGTATTTAATTAGAAATGTGAAACATCTGAGAAAGATTGCATCTCAGTTGGAATGCAATGAGATGCTAGTAAGTAGATTATACTTTGGAGGTGGTCTTCTACATCACAGGGGCTGATTTTCCTGCATCGCAGAATGCTGGGAAAAACTGGAAGGTGAACTTAACTCAGGGAATGATAACTAGAAGTTGTAGAGAAGATCCTGTAGATTTTGCGAAATACTCATATTATCTTAGATATGTTTGCTGGACTGTTTTGACTTTGGAGAAGGGATTTTTCCTCAAGATTTTGTCCTTCTTTGTCCTTTGTTTCTATCTAACAAAGGGCTGGGTGGGGTGCTACAAGTCAGGGGAGGGTGTATAACAAACAGGAAAAAAATGTGGAGGAAGATAAATGGAGAATTATGAAATGCTGCATCTAAAACTGTTATGTATGAAGGGCTTTAAGGGACAGCTTACTCTGGAATCTGTATCAAGAAATCCTCTATTAAAAGAGCACAACTGGAGGTATGTTTTTGAACAGAGTAGCAGCACCTTAATATTAACCGTGAAGTAATTTCTTCAAAAGTAGGTAAAAAGAAATTTCAAAGTGAATTTTCTGGATTCAGAGGCAATTGTTTTTTCTGCTGCAGGTTAAATTCCTTCCATAGCTATCTGTTGGTGGGTATGGGGGGGGGGGGTGTTACACAAAGAAATGAAGAAGAGTGCCAACATCCAGCACTAGAAGTTAGCCAAGACTCCCTGCTTTCTCCACCTCAGCATCTCTCTCTCTCTCTCCCTCACACCGTCCCCCCCCTCCCTGCCTAACAGAGGCACAGCATTAAAGGATGCTTTGATGCAGTTTGCCATACACACAATCTTTGAACTAGCAGAATTGTGCAGATGCAAGACGCACACACACAGAGACCACATCTGCATTGTGTCTGCACAGGATGTGGGAGTTTATACAGGGATTCTGGAATTGCATCATTTGATCTATGCCTACCGGGTGTAGTTATTTTGGACTGTTTCCAGGTCAGGCAGAGGGAGAGAGAGGATCTAAGAACAAAATGGGTCAACTACATCCAGCATAAACATACTGGGTGATGCTGCTGTGTGCCTGACTGAAGTCCAGGATGGCTTATTGGGCTGGGATTTTTACTGGAAGTGTATTTTGAGGTAGAAAACCCCCCACAATAATTCATCTGGCTCTGAGCCAAGCTTTGAGATAAGATACCTGCCATGCATAAGACAATTAAACAGTATGAAAAGACCACATTGGTGCATTCCTTGTAGTCAGAAAATGACTGCATATACCTTTGGGCAGCGTGTATGAGTGGTGGGTGTGGGTGGGTGTGGGTATGTGTTAAGGATAACATGGTTATGAAAATGTAACATACATTATTGGAGATGTACGTGTGCAATACATTTAGAATGGAAGCAACATACAATGAAAATCAGAAAAAAATTTGGTGATGAAGGCACCAGGTTAGAAATGGAGAGATGATGAATTTTAGTCCTATCTTAGGCATGAAGCTTGGGCCAGACTGACCTTGGGCTAGTCTCTCTCTTCCCCCCCCCACACACACACACATACACAATCAAGTCAAGGAAGCAGGCAAGAGCAAGCTATCTTTCAAATCTTGCTAAGAAAACTGCAGCCACCAGTTCAGGCAATCACCAGGAGTCAAAGCTGACTTGAAGGTACCCTTCAAATAATGTTTCTTCAGGGTTTGTTTTCTTCTCCCTCTTTCTCAATCAGAGGAAAAGTATTATTATTCTTATTATCATCATCAGTGTTATTATTACTATTGTTGTTGTTGTTGTTATTATTGTTATTATTATTATTGTTGTTGTTATTTGCTTGCTCATATAAAACTTAATGGAATGTCTTACTTCCAAGTAACATATGCTGCATGTAGATGGTTACCTGCAGACGTAATATCCAGAATACTGCACATGACAGAAAAGGATTCTTTACACCAGGCTAACATTTGGTAAGGAATACAACATGTGCAATCCAATCTGAGGATCTCAGCTTTATTTAAATCAGGAACAAAATATGGGTTTTTTTGTTAGCTATTATTATTTATATCCTTCAGAAAGGATTTCTGAATACCAGATTCTTACCCTCAAAAACTACGTAAAAACTACTGGATCAAGTTTCATAAACAGGATGTTGAATTCTGGTAGTGTTTCTCAACCTTGGCAACTTTTAAGACATGTGGACTTCATCTCCCAGAATTCCTCAATCAGCAATTTTAATTCTGGGAGCTGAAGTCCATGCATCTTAAAAGTTGCCAAAGTTGAGAAACACTGCAGTTAGAATATACTTTATCCAGAAGGAAAAGTGTTCAGGTTATGAGGAGAAAAGTAGGAAGACCTTTACTAAAATCATGTTGGCAAAAGAGGATTACACGATCAAAAATTACTACCATGATTTCATGCTTCAGATATCGACGATTAGAGGTAGGGACCACTTCATCAAAATTGTAGTAACAATGACCAGGGATTCTTCTAAAACCTCTGGAGGGCAGCTGGATGAGGAATGCTGTGACCCTGATAAACTGGACAGGACATCAGCCCTTAGTGTTCATTTATGAACCTTGAGGCATAAAAGGCACACAGTCCCTCTATTCCAAGGGGCTGAGATTTAATTTCTACAGCTGAATTCCCTGGCAACAGGGAATCTAAGGAAGTAAATCAAGGAACAATCATTATTAAATGTATTTTAAAAACCAAAGATTTTCCCTGGAAATGGAAACAACAGGAGGACATAATAATTTTGCCATTCATGATGATATATTTCTTAGGAAAGCCACAAGACTGTCCCTGAAATCAAAATTCCTCTGCTCAATTAAGTGGAATCGCTTGTTTGCTTGATTATAAATGTTTTTATAGCATTTCAGTCAAATATGCATCTAACCAACTTGCAAGAGCCGTGTACAATAAGAAGCATATGTAACAATATTAATAAATTGACCTCTCAATAGAAGTCATAAACCACTAGAACATTCACCAATATACTTCACATCTCAATCCTTGGATGCTTACTTAAGTTAACCAAGTTTACAAATGTTTTCTAAATATTAAGCCCATGTCACACTGCCCAATGGATGCAAAAAGGACACAGCGGACGAGCAAAATGTTCCATCCGTTGTTATCCGCTCTCAAAAGGGGCAAAAATTTGCATAACCGGAGTGGATAACACAGATGCGGGGAGGACGCAGGGCGGATGCAAAGCGGATGCGGAACGGAAGCCCAGTGGATGGAAGCGGATGAGAGCAGATGGCGCGTCCTCTAGGCTTCCGAGGGACCTCAGCAAAGCAGACGCGGAACGGATACAGCGGATGCACAGCGGATGCACAGCGGATGAAGCGGATGCACAGCGGATGCACAGCGGAAACCTAATGGATGCCTGGCATTAATTGCGCATGCGGGGAGGATGCATTGCGTCAGCCCCCCAGATATAACGGAAGCAGCTCGGAAGCAGGTCACCATTCAGAGGAAAGACCTGCTGCCGGACAGATTGGCTGCCTTGCCTGCCCTGCCTGCATACCTGCCTGCCAGCCTTGCTGCCAGCATCCCTGCCAGCCTTGCTGCCAGCCTCCCTGCCAGCCTTGCTGCCAGCCTGCCTGCAAGCCTTGCTGCCAGCCAGTCTGCCTGCCAGCCTTGGTGCCTGCCTGCCTGCCAGCCTTCCTGCCAGCCTTCCTGTAAGCCTTGGTGCCTGCCTTGGTGCCAGCCTTCCTGCCAGCCTTGGTGCCTGCCTGCCTGCCAGCCTTCCTGCCTGCCTTAGTGCCAGCCTCCCTGCCAGCCTTCCTGCCAGCCTTGGTTCCTGCCAGCCTCCCTGCCAGCCAGCAACCCCACAACCATGCGGAAGCACAGCAAGCCTCAGCCATCTGCTGCCAGCCCTGGCAAGAGGGACAGGGCTCCATCCCGCCCCCTGGCCTTCACTCTGGTTCTCCTGGGACTTCTGCAGCACGGACTCGCTCTTCTGGGGCTGGCGCTTCTGCTGCTTCTGCTTCTGGAGGAGCTGATGACAAGCACTCCAGCACCAGCCACCTCCACAGCACCTGCACCCTTCACTCCTGAGACTGAGCGACCAAGAGGAGTGCCAGAGACTCATTTTTGTCTTATAGCTTGTTGTTAATAAAGTCTATTTTTGATTCACACACTTGCTTCATTTCTTTTTTTTAATAAAGTCTTGCTGGAAACTTTTAGAAATGGTTTAAGCCTTTGCATGCTTGTGGGATGGGTTAAGATAGCTGTGGGATGGGTTGAGATAGCTGTGGGATGGGCAGGGATACCTTTGGGATGGGTAATAGCTGTGGGATAGATAAATCTCCAGTGCAAGCATAGTGGGACTGTATGGTCCACCCTCCCAGGTGCCACACCTAAAGGCCCTTTATTATCAATAATAATGTAATAATTATCCACACATGTCAATACAAAGACAACTCTTTATTAAACGCCCTGTTCATTGTAGGCCAACCAAACATACATGGCCCAATCTCATCCATGTGATGAGACAGGCTGAAGGAAGCATCCATTAAGCATCTACCATCCTGTCTTGCCACTCCACTGCTCCAGCTGGGGAGTTGCACCATTGTCTCAGGAGGTTGCGCTGCTTCTTCACTTCATGTGAGGCTCTGTTGCGGCCTTGCACATCCTCAGTGTCTATCAGGTTTCGCCCTTGCCTCCATTCCCCAGGCTCCATGTCCCCATTGCCTTGTTGGAGGTCCACGAGCCTGTTCTGCAACACTGGGTAGATTGTGCAGGATGCAGGAAGCTTCCATGATCCTCCTCACGGTCTCTGGGCAATGCTGCATGGTGGTGAGAAGTACCTGGAACCTGTTGGCCAGGATGCCAAAGGCATTCTCCACCACCCGCCTTGCCCTGGACAGCCTGTAGTTGAAGATCCTCTCTTCACGGGTGAGGAGTCTGGAAGTGTAGGGCTTCATGAGGTAGGTTGTGAGGGAGAAGGCGTCATCCCCCACGATGAAGTAGGACACATTTTGTGTGTCGTTGGGCAGGGGTTCTGGATCTGGGAAGCTCACGATGAGGTTGCCTTCCAGCTCCTCCTTGAGGTCACTGGCGTTGTATACCTGGGCATCTGAAGCTGACCCGTTGCCTGAAGCATCGATGTACATGAACTTGTAGTCAGCATCGACCATGGCGAAGAGGATGATGCTGAAGAAGCCCTTGGAGTTGAAATAAGTTGACCCCGAGTTGGCTGGAGATTTGCAGGCCACGTGCTTGCCATCTATAGCTCCAACGGTGTGTGGTAAGTTCCACTTCTGATACCACTGCTCTGCAACTTTCTTCCATCCTTCTTCAGTGGAGGGGTACTGGAGGAGCTCCTCCTTGTATTCTTCGATGATGGCCTGCACCACTTCTCTGACCACAATGCTGATGGTGTTGTGTGGCACCCTCCATCTGTACTGCATGCTGCTGTAGGTCGTCCCTGAGGCCAGGTGGCGCAGAGTGAGTGCCACCTTGAGCCCAGGTTCCAGGCTGGGCCTGAAGCTGGTGTTTGCCTTGATCAACCTGGGTGTCAGCCGCTGCACAACTTTGTCAAACATGGCTGGAGGCATCCTCATGAAGTTCTGGAATGCCCGAGTGTCTTCGCTCCTGAGCTCCACCATCAGCTTGTTGTACAGTCCATCCTCTGCTCTTCTGGTGAACCATCTTCGGATCCAGACTCTTTTTGGGTGGCTCCTTTTCTTCTCGCAGTAGAGTTCACAGAGCCTGCAGATGGCTTCGCAGTGTTGCAGAAGGATGTTGGCTGCCGAAAGGACTTTGTTACAATCCACGGTGGACATGACTGGATGCTGTGGAAGAGGAAGAGCCAGATGAAGGCTGCAGAGGTCTGCACCGCTAGGCTGCTGTTCTGAAAGTGAGATGCAGGCGAGTTGCTCCCCCTTTTTATAGGCAGTATAGGTTTTCCGCTAGGCATCCTCTAGGCATCCTCTAGACATCCTTAATATCTGAGATAGGTCCCCTCTGCGAACAGTTTTTCCACTTTAAACACTTTGTTTCCGTTCTGCATCCGCTAGGCATCCGTTCTGCATCCGTTCTGCGTCCGTTCCGCTTCCTCCCTGCGTCCGGGCAGATGCGAGTTGCACGGATGCATAGCGGATGCCTAGCGGATATAGCGGATGCGTAACAGATGTGTAACAGATGTGTAACGGATGCGTAACGGATGCCTAGCGGATGCATAGCGGATGCAGAACGGACGAACTGGATACATTTTCCACACAAAAGTTTTGGGTAGCCCAAAACTTTTGGAGCGGATGAAACATCCATAAACGGATGCTGGACGGATAGAGAGGAAACCAAACAGAGGCAGTGAGTACATCGCGTTTTCAAATGGATGGCAAGGTTTTTTGTCCGTTTTACATCCTCTTTGCATCCGTTGGTTCAGTGTGACATGGGCTTTAGTTAGAATGAGAGTGCAACTAAATATTAGTTAGAGTGAGAGTGCAACAACTGAGAGTGCTGATCTGGTTTCATGTTCATTCACTTAAAAACAGGAACTTAAGCACAACTAGTGCCACTTACTTACTGTAAATTCATTTGTATATATTGTTAAACTTCAGTTAACAGCCTGGCTCCATATGTTTCTAGATTGATTACTATCTTTACTTAAATTCTCCAACAAGGGGAACTACTTGTTTGTTTGTTTTATAGGCCACCTGACTCTGAGAAACTTACAATTAAAAACTATTCATTAAAAGAAGCATACAACAGATCAGAAGAACAAAATACACAGAATCTAAACAGGACTCTATAATCACAAAGCTATAATCACAAAGGGAGAGCACAGAGATCCATGCAGGGAACTACTGGTAAAGAATGCCTCTTCCACCTCAATCTGCTCATCCCCATTCAAGGTCTTTCACTGGGTCAAACCTTCTACTGAACATGTCTACTATTTGTTCAGGGGTAGAGCTGTATAACTGTGTATCGTCTGTTTATTGATAGACTGCACCCCAAACCATTGAATTACCTCTTCCAGTATCCTTGTCTAGATATTAAATAAAATAAGAGAAAAGTCTTGATTCATTTTGGAGACAATGACTCAACCTCTCATTTTTGCCACATGCCGACTGGAGTCATCCATTCATGAAAAAGCAAAACCATTCAAGCCTCCTTATAGACATTCCACAAGAATACCAAAGTCCATGGTATCAAAAGCCTCCAAAGGTTTCCATCAAGACTAGCAGAGTATTACTTCCCCATACCCACACATCACTGATGAGAGTAACCAATACAGTTTCTGTCCTGACTGAGAAGACCTTAGATAATCCATTTCCTCCAGAATCCTTTATAGCTGTCACAACACCATCTTGTCAACCACTTTCCCTATAAAAAAGAGCTTGGAGACTGGGCAATAGTTGTCGGATATAGATGGATCCAAGACCAGAACCTTAAGAAGGGACCTGACCAAAGTCTTTTTCAGGGTTTCCAGCATTTTCCACTCCCTCAGTGAATTATCCACTACAGTCTGGATCCAGGCTTCTGTCCCATATCTGGCAGATCATGCAAGCTCAATAAGACTGAAACTTATTTGTTCCAACCAGAAAGAAGCACAAGAGACCAGGTTCCAAACAACAACTCTTTATTTCAAACCGCTAGGTAAAGAGACGGAACATAGCCCAAGCCGCGGCAGCCCTTTATATAGCGACTAGCCTGCCGGCTTGTGGCCAATGACAGTTATTTAATTCTTCCCGCCGTTTGGCAGCTTCCCAGATTGGTTCCTAGTGAACCAATCCGTAAGTAGTCTTTTCAGCCAATCAGAATGAAGTACTTGGAACCTACCAAGTTCCATACAGAATATTATTAATACTGGTTTCTTCAAGACAGGATTTCGCCAAAACAGAGATGGAAATGCAACACTGATACATGATTGCCCCCATGCTGGTGTACTTTCTCTTCCCTTTCTTCTTCTGCCAAGAATAGAAATTCATCCATATTCATCCAATTTTGGTGTACACATAAATCAGTATTGCAAACCCTGACCAAAAATGCAAATAGCTTTATGTACACCTAGAGTTTCCAAGTATGTACCTAGCAGAATGGAAAGAAGAGAAAAATAACTGAAAAAGAAATGCAGGAAAAAAGCTGACATTCTCAGAAGGAGGGGCTGTGCGATGCAAACCATAAATTTACTCTGGTCCATATTTATCTTAAATCAGTGCTTGAAACAGAATATATCCCCTGGGTGACTCTTTCACTAGATCACCATTTTGGCTGAAACATTTATGGGGCCCAGTTTATGCCAATCCTGCTTTGTTATTGCCATCGCAAAATGATCCTAGCTCTGATACACATCCATGCACATTTATTATGATGACATCCCATTATGCAGTAACCGCTAATAATATCATGCTTTCCAGCATGTCCAAGGACAAAAACACCCCTGGCCTGTCTGTTTTCTCCCTCTTCCTCTTTTCAGTGATTGATTTCATTGGTCAAGGGAAATTTTTAAAAGGGAGGGTGTGCACAACACACAAGGGTAAAATATAGTTGACTAATTCATGGCACAGTGTCTTTGCAAACCTAGTCCATAATTCAATAAATCATAATTCCATTATCCATGACTTAGTATATTGCACAAATCTAACAAAATGTATAAGATTATGAGAAACATCAATGTATTTACTTACAGGTTTCATATTTGTCTCCTGCTTTTTCCCTCATGAAATCCATATAATAATGCATATTTCTCTCTTACCCAGTTTTATACTCACAATAACCCTATGAGGTAGACTGGCCTGAAAAAAAAAATGTGTGGAGCAAGAAAAGCTTTTGCCACCCTTCACCTAGGGAATAAGATTGTCACATGTTTACACTTCTCTTCTTAGACATATGTAGGAGAAAGTGGCTGAAATGCATAATATTTAGGAAGTCTTCAGGTTGCAAAAGTATTGTAACAAGCGCTAAGATGATTATATTAGGGTTCTATCATTCTTCCAGAAGAAAAGAGTTGCTCCTCTTTACTAATTTCTTTTCCCAGATTACTCTCTAATGTAACTTCAATTGAAAGATAGCAATTAGCCCAAGATCTTCAAAGTAGTCACCTAGCTCAGGAAAGATATTAAAACAGGATTTACTTCCTTGCAGAAGTCCAAGACTTTATCCAGTAGGCCTTCTTCAATCTGGTGCTCTCCTCTGATGTTGGATTGTAAACAAGCACCCATTTACCTCCCAATCAACATAACTTAATATTGTTGGCACAAATATCGATGGTTTACTTCAGCCAGAGCAGAGTGATTAGGACACTATCTTGTCCTTATCACAGTTTTAGGAAAACTATTACTATATAGATAGAACTTTGGTAAGTGCGCTCTCTCTCTCTCCCTCTCTCTCTCTCTCTCTCTCTCTCTCTCTCTCTCTCTCTCTCTCTCCCCCTCCCTCCATACCCCCCTTCTCCTCTCTCTCACACACACATACACACACATAAACTTTGAGGTTTAGGGTGAGTGGAATTTGCTTGTGTGAAATGACTCTTGGATTCTTGCACAGCCCAAATTTAGATAGGGTGGCATGTATCCCCAAGTACCAGGTTGACCACCTTCACTCCTGAATTTAAAAGGTAGAAGGGAGGGAAACTGCCAGGGTGAATAAATCAAAATCATCACAATACCCATCAGAGAAAGCTTTACCCCAGGAAATAAAATGCTGATCTCCCTGTTTCCAGGACAAACCACTGGGTCCCAGCTTTAGCCATTAACCTCAAGATTTTACAGCCTCCCATTTACTCACTAGAGAATAGAAAAATGCAATTAGGCAAGCCAATGCCCCACTACCTTTTAGCGGGTAACCTTTTCACCTCATTACCTATTGGTGCTATTTATTTTTACAGCATTGCCTCCTAGGAACTCTTCAGCTCTATCCTTCTTCCTTCCCCCAAGGCGCCTCTATAGGATGATGCATCGAATGTTGTTATGACCTCAACTCCTTTACAAGAATTCTCCCAGCTTTCTCTTTTGCACTAATCCACCTTAATTGGCTTTTTGCCACCACCACCGATTCTTCAAATCAAGGTTGCATCACCATGCATCAATCAATTCCAGACAATGTGTCATTGCATCCCCATCTGAACACCAGAACAGGAAGGGAGGGACCAAAAAAAAAAGGACATTTATTCATCAGCTGCATCCATCCATTTTGGAAGGCCATTTTGAGATAAACTGCATTCCCAAAGAATGATCCAGTTGAAATGTAGCAGACAGAAATTTAATTAACAGAAGTACAAATATTAACCTGATATACTGGGAATGTAACATAACACAAATTCTGCATCAGTAATACTTTAATCCATGCTCATGGTGTTTAGTTTTTATTAACATTATGCTAATAATACATTAAGCCCATATTCCATATCACCAAAGGGCTCTTTGTAGGACACAATAATGAATAAACAGTCCAATTTATGTTTCAGTCTTCCTATATGGCCTTTTCTGAAATTTCTCAGGAAGAAAACTGCACAGATTCCCCAACATTCTGAAATGATCTGATTTTCCAACAAAGTCATTCTGAAAAGTCATCAACCCACCTGAGCAGAATAGACAGAGTTGGAAAGAACCTTGAAGATCTTCTAGCAGTCTAACCCCCCACTTAAGCAGAAAACCATTTCAGTCTTTTTTTATTTATTTTTGCATCTCTCTCTTATGCTACAGGAAATTAAGGTTCTAGTAAGAATTATACAGGCTTGAAGGCTCCTCTCACTTGCGCTAAAGTAGGTAATTCTTGACAGAAGTATGCATAGCTTTAAAAAGTGGGAGCTATTCCTTTATCTAACCTCTTCAGTAGAAACTTCTTATAACAGAGGTTTGATTGTGGCTCCATAGAAGAACAATCTACTTAATTAGGTTTGCAAATATACATGCATGTTTTTGTTGTTTCCAATCTGCTTTTTTAAAGGAAAGTGTTGGAGAAAGCAGTGTCATTTTAAAAAATAATAATTTCTTGAATTCAATACTGTTGCAAATCCAGTTTTGGGAAGGAAAACGTCTTAGTTGCCCTCCTAAACATCTTAAGTTAAAGGACTGGATGTATGGAGTTTTAAGTCAACTGATTCTTGCAAATCAGCAGTTTTCAATATCTGGGCCTCTGGTATCCTTCTAGACCAAGGCTGTCAAACTCCCGTCCTGATGCATCATACACTGGCCATAGCCATGCCCAGTTTAGCAAAGTGGGGGGAAAGTCCTGATATGTCACATGATGCCACTGTGATGACACGAATTTGACTGCTATGCCATCTGGAAATTATGGTTTACGGGCAGTGATGGGATTCAAATAATTTAACAACAGTTTTGTGGGAGTGGCTAGGTGGGTGTGGCTCATGTGACTGAGTGGGCATGGTCAGATAGTCAGGTGACTGGGTGGGCTTGCCAATTCAGCGGATCATTAAACAATACACAGCAGCCCACTTTTCTATTCTTCTTTTTAATACTGCATGAAGTTTTTGCTCTAGGTTTTTTTTTTACGAGGGGGGAAAGGTTGAAAATGCCTGGGTAAGGAAAGGCATGCTTTCCACAGGTCTCAGGGCTATATTTAAAGGGCCAGCTAATATCATTGGTGTTGGGAGACTCATTGGTGAGGTGATAGTGACTGGATGTGCAATGTTCACTGGTGCAGTAACTGGAGTTGGTAAATTGACAGGTGTGGTGAGGGTTAACAGAGAACTCATTGGGCTAGAGATGTTAACCGTGCTCAAAACATTGGCTGAGCTTCTGGTATTCATTGCAGCAGGCACAATGGGAGGAACTGCTCCTTTGGTATTCACCACCCCACCCCCAATTGTCAGCAGCTACGCTGCTTTTTCCGGGGAAGCAACCGTGTCCCAAGCGCATTCTTTCACAGCCTCTTCAAAGGTCTCCCACTTGTTCTGCCCCACCCCCCCAGGCCAAAGCCCCTCCCCTGCCTCCAGAGCTTGTGCCAAGGTGACAACTGGTCATAAGTCATTTTCATTAGTGCCATTGTAACCTTGAATGGTTGGTATAATAATAGTTTTAAGCTGAGGACTACCTCTCATTGGCCTTCAGATTTTCTGGGATGGTTTGCTTTAGAAAGTGATATTCAGTCTTGTGCTTTTACTTACTGCAATCTGATTTCAAGGTTGAACTCTGTGTTATATTATATCTGTATGCAATAATTGTAAGAATAAGTCATGCAGGAGTTTGGACTACAGTATGTAGACACCAATGTATACTGTAAACAACATTTTGCTCTGCTCTTTTCTACCGACTGTAGGAAATTAGCACCCACCCCTCTCTTAGAAAAATGTATCCAAGGAAATATTAAAAAGGCAAAATATTTCCCCTAAAAAGAGTAGAAACTCAGAAGCAGAAACTCAGAGAGGCAAAAACTCAGCCCCCCCCCCTTTGCTAATGGGCCATTAAAGCCTAGGCCAGAGTATTCTATATAATAAAGGTCTCTACCCATCTCACCATCTGGCCTGGGAAGATTTGTATCAGCCAACACTCAGGTGAAGCCCTGTGGTCCAGACAAAGCCTACAAAGTTAGCTAAGACTTTGGGAGTCTGACAGCCAATGGGATACATTTCTTGCACAGGAACAGGAAACACTAAGGGGGGGGGGGCATCAGAGGTTATAAAAATAAGGGTCTCTCAGCATCTTGGCCTGCCTTCCTTTTCCTTCTTTCTTCATCCAGGGCATGTGATTCTGTCCACTATTAAACCATCTTTACAAACAGCCTCCATGTTTCCAGTGTCTGTTTCCCCACTTGGAACTGAACGTAGAAAGATAATTCTTCCAACACTACAAATTCTGGGTATCTTAATGGTTTGGGGCAAATAGGAATATACATTCTAAAACTTTAAAGACAAGATGGCTGATATGTATGGAAATTGCACTATTACTGAAAGATCAAGCTCATAGCCTGGATTGGTTTTTATGGTCTTGTTGCTTTAGGATAAGGTACAATTGCGGTCAATTACACTGACTTATAAATAAATTAAGAATCTATAACTGAGTAATCAGATCTCCTTTACTCAGTATCTATTCATCTACCAGTTCAAAGAAACAGCGTATCATACACAAAACAACCGTCTCTGGAGCCATATTATCAGGCATGTAACTCTAAGTTGCCCTGAGTACTGGTATATTTTCAAACTCAATTCAAAGAATTCTCCCTAAATTACAAAGTCTTAAATCATAAATCATCTGTAATTTGATCTATAAGCACATATAGAATAACAGAACTATACAATTTGCTGAAAAAAACCAAGTAATCATCCACCAAGTAATCATCCGTAAGGGTTTCTTTAAAAACTCAGCTAATAAGTGCCACATGTAGAGTTGCAAGCTAATCTTAACAGACACTTGATGGCTGGTAGACCATAAAGTACTGAGCAGGTCTTGATGGCCAGCTAATCAGTCTGATAAATTGGTGGGGAGGAATTTGACGGTTAGTATTTCACTGCCAATAATAGTGGGAATTTTCCACTGTACATCTTGAAGAAAGTTGTACGTCTGTTTGCTTCATTTTCTCTTAGCAGCCTTCCTGCTGGTTTCCCACAGCCTTTGCTGAGAGTGGAACTCAGCCTCACACTTATCTTCAAATGACCCTGCTTAAAATTGATAATTTCCCATAAGAATCAAATCACAATCTGGGGAAAGCTCAGAGTTACCTGTTACTCTCAGCCAGTGCAATGGAATAGTGTGGCAAATGTGTGAAGGGGAAGGAGGGAGGGAGGAAGAGAGGGAGGGAGAGCGAAGGAGGAACAGTGAGCATATCATAAGTGAGCACATCATAAGTGACTCCCAACTATGACCTAAGAATAAAACTAGAAATTAGAGGAAAATATTTAGAGTAAATATGACTGAAATCACAAGGCACACTGTTAGAGAGTATGGCATAGCAGAAGCCATGAAATCTTTGAAATGTTTTCACACGTTTCTCTACATGGATTTGAAAGTGGATACAATGAATTCTTGAAAATTCAGATAGTCTAGAATTAGCTTTAGGATATCAAATGCCAGCTGTTATCTGTTTCCCTCCTTCCTTCCTTCCTTTCCTTCCTTCCAGCAACCCAAAAAATATGTGCTGTCTACCACAGAACGAAGCCTTCTGTTGTTCTGGTTCTTGCATCTCCCCTGCACTACTCTCCATCCTTAGGAACAGAATTATCATAGGATGCTTCTGTGACTTTGGGAGGGGGTAGGGACATAAGTGCAAGGACTCTTACACAAAGTGGGAAACTTTGAATGTATTTATTAATCAAATTTATATGGCCTCCCATCTCACAAAAGGTGACTCTGGACAGAGTACAACAATAAAACTATAAATAAATAATTTTAAATAAATACATAAAACAATCATGATCTAAAACCATTATACAACAACTTTAAAAAGAGTATTAAAAACTATAAAACTAAACAGAACTAAAACAGGGAAATAAAATAATAGAAGGATGTTTGTAATAATAGAACCGCCTCATGGGGTCACCCATCCCCTGGAGCCCCCAGACCTGCTGGCATCACCGGATCTTGAGGGGCCTTCGAAAGCTCAGTAGTGATGAGGCTGACCTTACATATACTGGGAAAGTAGAGGTGATATTCAGCAGGTTCTCACCAGTTCTGGAGAACTGGTAGTGGAAATTTCAAGTAGTTTGGAGAACGGACAAATCCCACCTCTGACTGGCCCCATCCCCCTCTATTCTCTGCCTCCCGAGTCCCAGCTGATCAGCTGGGTCTTCTTTTGTTGCCCTGCACAGGAGAACAGAGCTGGAAAGCAGGTTAGTGGGGTGGGGATGGAATGGGGATTTTGCAGCAACCTTCCCCCAGGAGTGGGGAGGGAATTGAGATTTTACACTATCCTTCTCCTGCCACACCCACCAAGGCACGGCTACCAAGCATGCCATGTCCACCAAGCCAAGCCCACAGAACCAATAGTTAAAAAAAATTGAATCCCAATTGCGGGAAAGGCAAGCAGCAAGAATCCATACAAGAGTAGTAATAGAGAGGGAAGGAGGATCTGTGGAGCTGTATTTCCCTTTCCTTTCTGAGAATGAAAGATACTGAGGGAATAGCTTTGCTGCCCTTAGGTGATGTTGTCTTGGGAACAGGAAGGTTCACGCAGGAGAGGATAAGGGGAGAACTGTCTCCTGAACATATGATCCAGAGAGCAAAAGCTCTATAGGTTGTCCTAAGAGATGCCGCTACTGTATATAATTTCACCTTGGGGAACCATTAAGATAGTGAAATGGCGAAATGAGAGTTGAAATTGCTGCTGCCACTCCTTTCTTCTCAATTTGACAACCACAACAAAATATTCACAAGGGACTAACCACCCTGGACAAAAAGGGGGAAGATCTAATCAGGTTGAAAGCAGGGCTGGACACAGGTATTTTCCTGTGCTTTGGGAAAACATTAAAGTCTTTCCTTTTGCACAGGCCTCATGTGTGTTACTGTCCTTTGAAGGCAAAGAAGATAGTGACTTACAGCCCTTAAATACAGCTGTCTGCTCCATTTAAATAAATGAAAGAAAGATTTGGAGCTGGTGAAGGAGATATGAAAATGTGTCTCCCCCTTCATACTCCAAAAAAACATATTTTTCCTTTGCTGCTCCTGGAATACAAGGAAAGAATTCAGACTGCAGGTAAGGAAAACCTGTGTGAGAACCAACAATACTCCCTTCTAAGCATTTCCCTTTGACACCAGAAGATAAACAAAGCCCCTCTAGGTCACATCTAGTTCCCTGGTGTGTTATCCCACATCAGCACAACCTGCTATCTCCACAAAGCCTACAAGCAACAGCTTGACAACCCCAACTTCTGCCCACAAGCTAGCATTCAGTGTCATGCCCCTTTTGAACTAGGAAGTTCCAAAGCTACTGTGTTTATATGTAGGCCATCCTCCACTGCAGTGATGGCTAACCTTTTCGGCACCAAGTGCCCAAAGCGCACTTGCGCATCCCCAAAATGCAATATGTACGCCCCCTGTGCATGCACATACACAAACCCCCACACCTCATGCATGCATGTGACCCCTCTGCACCCCCCACCTCGTGCAGGTGCGTACAATCCCTTCATGTGTGCCCCCCCCCCATATGCATGGCAGAGACCTGAAGACGAGCTGGCTGGTGGAGACGAGCTGGGGCGATGGCTCATGTGGCCAGAGAGAGAGCTCTGCATGCCACCTCTGGCACGTGTGCCGTAGGTTTGCCATCATGGTTATATTACATCACTTATTAGAAAAAACCTAGGAAGATCTTTCCCAATCTTGATTTCTCCAGATATATTAGACTTATAGAATTCCTAGCCATGCTGTATAGCCTGGAAATCAAACAGTAGGACAATAATGTTTTAATCTAGTGTTGTCCTTCACACACACACATACACACACACAAAACCCTTGGCTCTTAATTCACCAGAGCCAAGGGCCATTGCAGCATGAATGAATAGTGCCACTGACATAAAGCAACGAACAAGTAGACCTTGACTTTCTGCCATTCGTTTAGTGACTGTTCAAAGTTAGGATAGCACTTTAAAAAAGTGAGCAATGACAGTTTTTCACATTTACAACCATGTACCATCCCCATGGTCACATAATCAAAAGTCAAACACTTGACAACTGACTCATATTTATGATGGTTGCAAGTGTCCCCGGGCCATGGGATCCCCTTTTGCATCTTTCTGACGAAGCAAAATCCACTTCACAACCCTATCGCTTAAGTTAACAACTGCAGTGCTTCTCTTAACAACTGGGATGAGAAAGGTCATAAAATGGCGGACAAAACTCACTTCACAATCTTGTTCAACAATCGAAATGTTAGGCTTAGTGGAGAACTAATGTGGAAGGCAGGGGCTTCTTTGAATGAAGGTTCTTGATATGAAAGTAAGTATACTAGAAATAGCTAACTGAGATAAAACCATTAGCAGAAGACCCACATTCCTTTTTTATTCCACTTTGTCTGTCACTTTGCCTGCCTCCTCTGGCAAAAGTAGCATCTCTTGGTCTTCTCTCTGCCCACTGCTGCTTATCTTGCTTCAGATGGTAGGAGAAGTAGGTGCAGAGGTGGTATTCAGCAGGTTCTGACTTGTTCTGGAGAACCGGTAGCGGAAATTTTGAGTAGTTCGGAGAACAGGCAAATACCACCTCTGACTGGCCCCATCCCCATCTATTTTCTGCTTCCCGAGTCCCAGCTGATTGGCTGGATCTTCTTTTGATGCTCTGCACAGGAAAGCGGAGCTGGAAAGCAGGTTAGTGGGGTGGGGAGGGAATGGGGATTTTGCAGTATCCTTCCAATGCATGCCCACCAAGCCCACCAAGCCACGCCTACAGAACCGGTAGTAAAAATAAATAAATCTCACCACTGAGTTGGTGGCAAGAAAACGGATCATTTCTGATGTTCCATTCCTGCAAACTCACCCAGTGATCCACTTTGTGGCTTCCAGAAGATCTTCTGCACTGGTTTTCTGTTGCCAGTTCTTTGCTGGTCTTACCATGCTTCTCTCTCTATTTCTCATGCAGACAGAAACTTGATTTTGTGCCATCAATGAGGCAGAACAGGGCTGGAAAGGCAGTCAGCCCTTCTTTAAGCCAGAATAGTTTTCTGGTGGCTCTCCTGCTGGGTAACACTAGGACTGCAGGGCTGCAGTGTGGAAGAGCTCAGACTAAATGTCTATGTGGGTGTTCTCAGTCATCCAGGTCACAGTTGTCTCAAAGGTGCTTTTTTCAAGAGGCAACTGGACTTTCTGCTTTTTCTTTGAAGACATTTAACTTCTCATCCAAGAAGCTTCTTGGTGAAACATCTTCAAAGAAAAAAGAAAAAAGTCCAATTGCCTCTTGAAAAAAGCACCTTTGGGACAAGAGCTTAGGCTGTCATTCTAATGTTCATGCTTGTATTGCTGCTATTGCTAAATCAAATCAGTTCAATAAAACCTGCTAGTAGAATAATGATTTGATAGTATCCTATCACCAATCATTACACAGAAAAAAAAATTGTTTCCACCTTCCTCTCTACCCAGGAAGAGAGAAGAGGAAAAATATTTCTGAAACCTTACAAACACCTGATTTCCCCATATCCTAAAATTCGGTTTTGATTTAATAAACTAAATCCCCCCTCCCCCAAGTAAAAACATAGCCATCAACCATCCAGCAAATGAGAAAAGGCTAATGGGGATTCCTGCTCAGTTTAACTCTTCCTCCTGTTTATCATGTTTGCCTCTACTCCAAAGATGCTAAGCCATCTTTTGTTGGTTTGTTGGTTTTATTTCTTAACCGCTCATCTCCCTTATCACACCAAGCCAAACCAAGCAGTCAAGCGCTGTTGGAAAGGCAACTCTTTTTTGTTTTGCTTTAATTTTGTTTTCCCTTTCTTTAAACCAGAAAGTCTTTCTTTCTTTTTTTATAACGTTTTATTGTTTTTTAAGGCAAACATAGACAAACAAAACATAAAAACATCAAGCCATCTTCCATATATATATATATATACATACAGTGTGTCGATTGGTTTACAAATTGTTTTGTGCTTCCACTTCGTAGTCTTCAATTACAATTACATTGTATATATTCTCATATTGTCAATCAAATATTCCTAAATACATTAATATCATTATTAATCAATCATTTGACTATACTATTATTCGTTCATGTTTGACAAAATAATCCATATTTTATTTAATTTGTTTTGTGACAGTTCATATTATTATCTCAGATCTATCCTACAATCATTTTGTAGGTATAATTTAAAAAAATACATTTGTATATATTCATTATGTTCTAAAAATCTACATATTTCATTACCATGTTTTATTGTCTAACCATTGATAGAATAGATCCCAAATTTTATAAAATTGTTTATCATCTTGTTCTCTGATTTCAAATGTCAATCTACTCATTTCAGCACATTCCAATATTTTCTTAATAATTTCCTCCTGTGGTGGTACTTTTTCATTTTTCCAGTTTTTGGCAAATACAATCCTAGCTGCTGTTAATACATTTACAATCAGGTATTTCAATTCTTTACTATATATTTCAGGTAAAATTCCCAGTAAAAATATCTCTGGTTTCAAGTCTATATGCTTTTTTGTCATTTTTTTCCAACCATGTGTGGATTTTAGTCCAATATTTTTTGGCATCTGCACAAGTCCACCACACATGGTAATATGAACCAGGTACTTGATGACATTTCCAACATTTTTCAGATTTATTCTTAAACATTCTTACTATTTGTTAAGCCTGGGTTCCCCAACCATGGTTAGGTAGACAAGCTAAACAGAATGTGCAGCGTTAGTCAGATAGGCACACAGATAAATGAGTGAGCTAAGCTTGTATGTTTATTAACATACAGTAAAAATAACAGATACGCTTGTGCTATCAAGAATATATTTTATTCCAGTATAAGTTTATAGCATAGTCAAAAACAGTCCAATATTCATTTACCATGTAGTCAGTCCATTCAGGGATATTCAGTTAGCAAAGTCCATGTAGAATATCCTATTGTCAGTTCACATAAATCAGTCCGTTGTTGTCTCTCCCGTTCGAGCAATGCAGTCTTGCTTCCAAGCAGTAATCAGGGATCATCAAAGCCAGAGAGAGAGAGAGCAAGCTGTAGCCTTGCTACTTTTATATGGTTTTCATAACCACACCCACAATTGCTATTTTACATTTAAAGCTGCATACACTAACTATGATTCATAGTTAGTATTTCACCTAAAACAGTTAGGGTGAACAATGTTATCCCTAACACTATTCTTGTTGGGGGAAAATGCCACCTTTAAAACATCTGATACAAATTTTCTTTATATGTTGTTGACAATGTCATTTTATAATTTTGAGAGCATAATTTTTGCCATTTCTTAGATCAATCCCATATCCAAAATTCTTTCCCCAAGCAATCATTGTTTCTTTAACTTGTTCTTCTTCTAATTTAATTTCTAATAAATATCCATACAATTTTTAATCACCTTTTCATCAGTACCTGTCAAAATCTTATCTAAATCAGTCAATTTATCATAGAAACCTTCAGTTTTAGCATCTTTATCATACCTTGAATGTATTTGCACATATGAAAACCAATTCATCTTTATACCTTGTTCTTCTAATTTTTACATAGATTTAAGTTCACCCTTTTCATTCAATATTTCACCATATCTAATTGTTTGTTCCTTTTTGTATATTATAGGATAGGAAAAAGCTTCAATAGTCAATAGCCAGAGTGGAATTTTCAAATAACATTGCCTTTTAGTCTTCTCACAGTTTAACCACAGAGAATCCCGCATATAAACGTCTTCTAAAGTACCCCTGTGTTTTCGTTCCTTTATACCATAAAAAAGCATGCCACCCCAACAACAGATCATGTCTTTCCAGTGTCAACAATCTAGCATTTCTTAATGTTATCCATTCCTTCACCCACATCAAATCTGTAGCTTAGTAGTACAACTCCCAATTAGGCAAACCAAATCCTCCTCTTATTCTAGCATCTTGCAAAAGTTTTAATTTTATTCTCGCTTTCTTATCTTGCCATATATATTTCAACACAATTTTATTTAAATCTTCAAAATAATCTTTTCCAAGCCTAATTGGAAGTCTTTCTCAACAAGAAAGAAAAGGGTTTTTTTTTTAATTTTTGTTTTATTCCCAGGTTAAACTGGGCACAGTACCTCTCAGTAAGCACATCAGTCTGTGTATGTGTGAATGCATAAATGTTACATTTTAAAAATATCTCAGTATAACTTTAGTTTTATATCTCTGCTCTTTCTGTAGCTGAACTCCGTGTATGCACAGAGAAGCACTTCTCAAAATCTACTGCTTCCCCATCTTTTTTTATAACACTAGCTATCTCTCATTTTATTGACTGAATTGCAATTTATAACATTGATCCTGATAATAATACTAATTATAGACCATTACTTGCTTAAGCATCCAGTGTAATTGCTAATAGTAAATACTGAATGTCAAGTGATTGTTTTATTGCTTTGTACCTATTAGCTTCAAATATTATTTAATAAATTGTATTCATGGGCTATTAATTATACTTTCACTGTTGGACTTCCAGAACACACTTCATAACCTGCAACAACTTTTCTCAACTGGGATTCTCAACTGGAAAGAGACGGTGATGGGAGGGGGGAGTTTCTTTTTTACTTTGTGTAGCACACAATGTTAGTGCTTGCAATGCTGGGAATTTTTAGTGTGGTAGAATGTGGTTGGATTCCCAGGAGGAAGGGAGCACATTCCAGAAGAACAAAAGAAGGTAAAGTTTAGAAAGTTTGTGTGGGAGAAAAAGAGTCAGAACAGCTCCTCCCTAGGAGTTCTTAGAACTCCTCGGCTTATGACCACAACTGAACCCCAATTTCTTGTTCAGTTGTTAAGTGAGTTTTCCCCCATTTTAAGACCTTTCTCCCCACAGTTGTTAACTGAATCACTGCAGTTGTTGTTAGTAACAAAGTTGTTGAATATGGCTTCCCCATTGATTTTGCTTGTCAAAAGGTTGCAAAAGGTGATCACATGAGCTTGGAACACTGCAACCATGAAAAATATGAGTCAGATGCCAAGTTTCTGAATGTTGATTATATGACCATGGGGATGCTGCCAAGATCATAAATCACTTTTTTCACTGCTGCTGTAGCTTTGAACATCACTAAATGAACTGTTATAAATTGAGGATTATCTGTCGTCTGCTTTAATTTGGGAAGGTTTCTGTTTATAGGTGAAGAACAATAAAGGAATCTGCCTTAGACAAACCTCAGTGTGTCTTTCTTGGGTTTTGGAACCTGACATTACATGCTGCCCAGAGATGGTCTTCAGCAGGTTCTGACCAGTTCTGGAGAACCGGTAGCAGAAATTTTGAGTAGTTCAGAGAACAGACAAATACCACCTCTGACTGGCCCTGTCCCCATTGATTCTCTGCCTCCCAAGTCCCAGCTGGGTCTTCTTATATTACCTGCACAGGAGAATGGAGCTGGAAAGCAGGTTAGTGGGGTGGGGAGGGAATGGGGATTTTGCAGTATCCTTCTCCTGCCATGCCCACCAAGCCATGCCCACCAAGCCACGCCCATAGAACCAATAGTAAAAAAGAGACCTGAGAGATCTCTGAGATCTGGAAATTATTTCAAGGTCCAATCTGGGTCGGTCACCAGGACCAGAGTTTTAGTCTTCCAAGCTTTCTGACTCATGTTGGAGCCTATCCTCAGAGAATTTCTCACTACTGGAATGTGTAAAATTATTTCAAGGGTGTCATGAGGTAAAAAGTTTGAGAAACATTGACTTGTAATTACAGCATTCAAGATCCTGACAGAATCCTGACTGCAGGAAGTTCAGGTTTATAACAACTAACAAGAAACCATACATTAGTATCACTGAATGTACAATGGAAGAGTTCTCTACAATTAAATGGAGGTGTGGCCAACTAATGATAAAACAGGTTCGTTCTGATCTCTCTTAGCTATCAATACCTGTAAATTGAAGTATGCAAAATGGCATAAGAGTAAGCAAAAAAAAAAAAAGTCCCATTTTCCCCTGCTGCATATCTGCCATGCAACTACCTTTAAAGCAAACATAATAAAGTATAGCCATGTGAATTTTTTTGTTAGCAGAAGCAGAAAACCTGTAATGCAGTAATTTGGCCTCGAAGCAGCAACCCACAGCTGAAAGAACCTGACTTTTCCCCCATTTAAATCTATTTCGTAAAAAGCAGAATTTAAAACGAAAGTTTTGTGCTGTTTCAGAAGAGCACTAAACCCACAAGACAACCACATAATGTACACCCACCATTTTATAAAGGCTTCGCTAGTGGCTGCCTCTTCAAAAGTCAGGGCACCAGTCTCTCCTGAAAACCAAGTAAAATGGCCATGGAGGGGAAACGACCAGCAGCTATCAGGGAATGATATTGCCTGCAGCAGCTTGAAGTGGCCAATAAGAGCCTATGCCCCCTACCTTTGCTGTGGCCTAAGAATGAGATGAAGGAAAGGTCACGCCAAAATATCTTTTAAAAATGCCTCGCAGAGCATCTTTATGTTGTAGATAGAGTGACATGAAGATGAGTGTATAGTCGCATTCATTGTAACTCCTGATGCTGGCATAGACTAAGGAGGGCAAATTCACCAATGGTTGGTTCTGCCATGTAAGATCCCTGTGAAGTCTGGCTCTCAACCATAAAAATGATCCATTATTAAAATTAGCAGTAGATTTTTCCTTTGTTTGGTTTTTTTCCTAAATACATGGTCAATCTAGGCCAAGGATCTTCAAATGTGGCAAGTTTAAGACTTGTGGACTTTAACTCCTAGAATTCCTGAGCTAACTATGACTGAAGGAGGAATTCTGGTCTAGGCCTTTCTCTTCTAAAACCTATCCAAAGTCACATGTTTTTGAGGGCCACTAAAACACTGACCAAGGCCAACTAAGCATTTTGTCTGTCTACCTCTTCACTCTTCCTTATTCAGCCAGCCTGGATAAAGGGATCTAAGAACATTGAAGCCCATGTCCCACTGCACCAATGGATGCAAAGAGGATGTAAACCGTTAAAAAAAGCTTGCCATCCGTTGGAAAACACTATGCATCCGTTGTGTACTCATTGCATACCTGTTTCATACGCTCTATCTATCGAGCATCCGTCCACTGCGATTTCATCTGTGCAAGAAGTTTTGAGCTGCACAAAACTTTGTGAACGGATGAACTTTCCGCTGTGTACGATGTAAATCCATGACATCTGAGCAAAAAACGCTCTATGTCCGTTTATCATCCGTTAAACGTCCACTGTATCCTCTCTGCATCCTCTGGGCATCCTCGCAACTCACATCCGTTGCAGCTGAAAATGGAAAGAGGAAACAAAAGGTACACGGAACGTCTACACAGCGTTAGTAGCACGGAAATAGAAAGGATGCGCAGTGAACGGATTGCATCTGATATACATCTGCTAGGCTTCCTATGAACATCCGTTTAACATCCCCGCTACATCCTACCCACATCCATTCTTTTCCATTCTTTTCCTTTCTGTTTATGCAAATTTTCACCACTTTTTGGAGCAGATGACAATGGAGTCACCCCTGAAATTTTGCTCATCCGCTGTGTCCTTTATACATACGTTTTGTGTCCATCGGCCAGTAGGACAGGGCCTTGAAGGATTGAGGATGGGAACTCTGGTGAAGTATGAAGAACAAAATAAATCTCTCTTCCATACCCACTTCAAAATTTTGCTTCTCCTGTCCAAGGATCCTTAAGCCTGGTCTTTATGTGCAAAAGAATGAGAAGAAAATAGAATGCTTTGATGGCAGAGGGTAAATTATATAATAAAGCAAGACCCTACTATAATCTGCATGTCCAAAAGAATCCAGAAAAACAAAGGGAGTTAATTGGAGAGAGAAAATAAATAAACTAACTTTGAATTGTTTAACTGAAAATCTGTTACTATATCAGACCACAAACTGAGGGTTACATTTTTTTAATTCATCAGTACAAAACAGCAGCATAGGAGATGCATTTTTATTCCCCTGATGTATTAGTCATCTATCTACAGAAAAGATAGTCAGTGAAGCTGGCTTTTAATACAGAAGAGGGTTTACCTGCTTTGGTGAAATTCATTTATCACCTCAGGACTCCACATTCCACGTATTACAAAACAATTTTTTGTTACCTTGCTTGGCTTTCTGGGGCTTCATTCAAAGGGTATTTTTCTCACAACACTTAGTGCTAATCCCGGGTTCACTCTGTAGGAAGCCTTTTAGCTCTGAGTTGCAAAGATGCAGCCCAAATGAACAAAGGCTGATTATTCTTTGTTCCCTTTGCCGCTCTTTCTTTTAGTGGCTTCAGTTGCCGGTTTGGAGAGGTTTTGGGTTCCTCCCTGCCTCTGAGAGATGCTTAGTCCTGGGCCATGCTTGGCACTTCTCCCAACCCTATGTTGCCTTCCCACAGCAACAGTACCCAGACAAAACAACAGCTCCTTCTTTTCCAAACCCAGCCAGCCTGGCGGGCCAGCCCTGATCTCTTCTTCCTGCATGCCTTGACCTGCTCTCATCTGTTTCAAAAGTCTGGCTGCCAGGTTTCCCTGCTAATAGATTGCCAGCAAACTGGACATGGAAAATAGAGGGCCGTGGTGAATGACACCAACGAAGCAGTCCCTGAGGCCTAACACCAGAGCCAAAAGCCAGGAAGGGCAAGACAAGGCCCCACGTGGGATGCGAACAGGAAATTCTACTCTTGGGCCAATTTGTGGCTGCAGGGAGCCAGAGCAAGCGAGGGAGACAGTTGGAACAATATTATTTCTTCCAGCAGCTGTACCTCATCCTTCCTCTCAAGCCTGCATGAGAACCAAAGGCCAAGATGAGCTGCGGCCAAAGGTGCCCAAAGCTATCTTAAGACGCATATGAGCTTTTCAAGCCAGGTTAATTTGTCCAGAATAATATTTTCCTATCGTGGCATGACTACTCATACTGCATTCAAGCCACTAAACTGTTCTTTTTTTTCTTCAACACACATTCAGCACTGAATGAGTGTTCAGATTCATATCAGTCACACTGGGTTTGCCGCATCAGTACTCCCATATTATTAGTTTTATTTTTTGACCTGGGGACCTGCTTTGCAACCAGACTAAATTATGTCTAAATTGTGCTCTTATATTGGTGACTTTATGACAATAATATACAGTATATCATCCCCATGAATTCAGTTTGGATGTAATCACATTTCTAAGAGTTAGTAATTCTGTCTTGATTTCTTTCATACGTTAGAGCAAGGGTCTTCAAACTTGGCAAGTTTAAGATTTGCGGACTTCAACTCCCAGAATTCCTCAGCTGACATGATTGGAGGAGGAATTCTGGGAGTTGAAGTCCACAAGTCTTAAAGCTTCAAGTTTGAAGACTTCTGAGTTAGAGAAACTACCATGTGTGCTCTTTGCAGAAATTTACTGTTAGCAATTTACTGTTATTTTGGAAGTTGTTTGAATGCACAGGTAAAAGATCCATAATCAATAGACTTTAGCAATTGCTTGGGCAAGTGCCTGCAGTTTTCTTGGCAAGATTTCAGAAGTGGTTTGTTATTGCCTGCTTCCCAAGTCTGAGAAAGGGTGACTGGCCCAATTGGCTTTATGCCTAAGGCAGAACTAGAATTCACAGTCTTACTGTTTCTAGCCTGTGGTTCTGCCTCAGTCAAATTATCAAAATTTAAGTAGGGTGAAATTTACATACAGCATTCATCCTTAATTTATAGCTACTCCTGCCCCTAAGCCAGTGGAAAAGGATTAAGCATTATGGAGTTGTCATATAATTTAAATGAAGAATTCTCACTGCAGAGTCCAAAAGCCTCAGGTAGAAAGAAACTCATCATCCAAATCTCTGCACATTTACCCAGAGTAAATCCCACTGAAGTCATTGGGGCTTACTCTTGGCTTAGGGTGAATGAATAAAATTAGATCAGTCTGTTCCAGAGACATGCGGCTTCTTCCAGTAAACTTCATCTAGGACAAGTCATCTGCTGTAGCCCAGTCTTGGGAGGCCCTTGGAAAAATGCCAGTCACACTACTGTACTTCCATCTGACTATGAGAGACTGGAAAATTAATTTGCCTGCTGGAAATTAAAATGGAATTTGAGCTGCACCCTTCAGGCAAAGGAGCTCTGCTTCGTATTCCGTGCAGAAGATAGAGATTCTTCCAATCAGCTGGAAAACAAGGAGAAAAAAACAACTAGTAAGGAAAAGGAAGAAAGAGAGATGCATAAGGAGCCGGACCTGAAAGTTTTTCTTCCTTTAAGTGGAATCATAGGCCACTTTTCCATTAGGTACTTATAGCAACTTCAAGTGTCATTTCTCTCTCTCTTTCCCTCTCATCAGTGGGTATGGCAACCCACTTACCAAGCCACTCTGGACCGCTAACAAGAGCATCCAGTACAAGGATAACAATAATAAAACCTAATAATGCAAAACATACTGCACCAGCCATCAAAGGCACAACGTGGTATTCTACAGAGAACTCATCCATTCTCCTGGCCCAGAGCCTGGGGGAAGAATCAGATTTCCAGGGCCTTGTTAAGGGCCAGCAGGGACAAGGCCAACTACATTACAAGGAAGAGGTTTTTCTTAGGGGAGGTATTATGACAGAGAAGGCATACCTCACTGGGTCTCATATGGTGGTGGTAGTGTTTAATTGATGGGAACCTGAGCACCCCAATTCAATCATATCATATTAGAAGAGTAAAGACTACTGAAATCTTATGCTCCCACAAATAACCAGGGTCACTGAAGGGCTTTAGAGATGACCATCAGCACCTTGGATGATACCAGAAGCCCATCAGTAGCCAGGGCAGCTCATTCAGAATTGGTATCACATGGACATTTAAAGGTGTGACTATCATACTATCATGCCACTGCATTCTGGACCAGCTATAGCTTCTGAGTGACTAAAATATGAGTAACTGTGCATAGCCCCACTCCCAAATCCAGGAATAGCTGACTGGATATTAAAAACATATGGATACCAGCTCCAAGCTACTGAGTAATCTTGCCAAATGCTATTTCCTCCTAACATGTCAAATAGAACTGGTCCCAGAGGAAGGAGGAAAACTACTGCAACTCTGCCTGTAGAGCTATTGAGCTAACTCTAAGTCCTTGAGCCCATCCAGAAAGGTTGATAGTATCAAAAATATCCAGGAGATCAAGAAGGATAAGTACAGATGCACTATTGCCAAGCTATGTCCAGCACTGAATCCTAACTAAAATGGATTCAAATAACCTAATTTATCCAGGATCCTTGGAAATGGAAGCCCAACTATCTCCTTGGGAATAATCCAACAACATGATTTCATCAAATCCCACCTGTGATGGTTTCTTGAGCAGGAAACAGAATGCCACCTCTTCAAGAATGAATGTTCCCCCATTTGAACAAAGACAGCTGAAACAGGACAATTCCTGAAATATTCTTAGGATTATAAAACTTGGTTAATGTTCCTGCCATAACGTCCAAGGCTCATAGGGAGTGTTAGATCACTCCAGGGCAGTTATGGTGTAAATCCTTTAGAGACATGAATCCTTTGAAATCTGAAGGTCTCAAATCATTAATTGCTGGAAACCAAGAGGGTGTTTTTTTTCTGCCTGGGATCATGAGAAGCAGATGTAGAAAATATGCTTTCCAAGGAGCCATGGGAGCTGGCAATCTTAGTTAGAAGCTGGAGAAGCAAATAGAAAGCTACTGCCAGCGAAGTTTGTGCACCCAATCAAGTTCCTTGTATATATGCTAGTTCTGGCCAATTTCAGCAGTCAACGAAGTCCTTCCGTGGGAAGACTCAAAAGCAGCTCCATACATCTGGGACCCTATGCCAAGGGACTCCAGCTGCAAGGTAATACAATGAAAAGGTGAAGCAGCGCAGAATTTCTAGGCAGCCCCTCTTCCAAGCCTCTACCTCCCCAAGAGTAATTCTGATTTGATATTGAAAAAAATTCATTCTGTCTTTCTGTGTGTGTGTGTGTGTGTGTGTGTGTGTGTTTGCTTCTTCCCTTGTGTAGTGCAGGTGCAAAGCTCCAGGCTGCATGTGTATTTTCTATTATTTCAATGCATGCATATTTATTTCCCTTCCTTTTGTGCAGAGTGAAAGGATTGGGGTTACCTCCACAGAGTCTAAGAGCGCTTTTACAATAAGTTCTGATTCTGTGCCATCACAAAAAAATATGCATTTTGTTTAGAACTTGCCCATTCTTCCCCATTTCAGTTGATCCTCCAATCTGCAGCTATGGTTAAAGGCACTAGGGACAATGTTTGGTGCAGAACTATGGACAGGTTATCTTACCATACCATCTTTAGGACTTGGGAGCCAGACAGCTTCACCCTGCTCCAAATTTTCAGAGGAATGTGTGTGTGTGTGTGTGTGTGTGTGTGTGTGTGTGTGTGTGTGTGTGT
>BLBF01000052.1:10537690-10550345 GCA_015471245.1 Laticauda colubrina | reverse complement strand
TGTGTGTGTGTGTGTGTGTGTGTGTGTGTGTGTGTGTGTGTGTGTGTTGTTAAATGAATACACCAGAAAGGTACTGAAAACCTGGTTTGAAGCAAGGTACCAATTTATTTCATTTCTTTTCTGGATGGAGAACAGCTAGAGGACTGTTGCTGCTGTTGCTGTTGCTCAGGACTTGCAAATATACAGGTCAGGGTACTGACTAAAGGCCCTTTTTTTGCAGACGTCTATTGGCCAACTGGAGAGCAAACACTGATTGGCCCATTGCATTACCAGTGTTTTGAAGTCTGCAAGAAAGGCAGGTCTGTTTCAAATTGTCTGAAATGGGACCGATAAGCAGAAAAGAAGTGCCCATAATGGTTGTCCTTGCACATCCTTATCTTTTCTTGTACCCACAGAGGGTCCTGCTATCCAAAAATATCTGATTTGGGAATCTCATCACCAGACAAGCACCCAGTTCTGACAGTGAATGAGGCATACCAGACAAGAAGATTGCATTTTGAATTAAGCTAGGCCCTACAAAGCTTATGCATATTTTTATTTCTAAGTATGAGCACAGACATCCCTGAATGTTCAAAGGTGTAAGAATTAATTGCAGAGAATATAATGCAGATGTTCTATGTCGGTATACTTTAGCTGCTGTCCTTGTAGCTGTCACTAAGGGATATGTGTGCTGATAAACAAGACATTACAGGTGCCGGCAGTAGCATAAACTTCACTGTCCCCTTTTCCAAACTTACAAAGCATCTGAACAGAACCCTCTCACCTGCAGGGTTTTGCAAATAATTCACACATTTATCAAAATATCAACTTATGTGCAATAATGCATTTCCACCTGTCAACACTTACCCTATAATCCCCTTTAAAAAACACTCTGTGGAAGGCAAAAATTATTATTCACATATTGCAAGTGGAGAAAGAGGAAATTGAGGATCAAAAGAATAATACCTGCACCTTCAGGTGTGTTGGGATTTCAGCTCCCAGAATTCTCAGTCATGATTGCTAGGCATTCTGGAAGTCTAACATCTAAAAGGCACCGAGTTGAAAAAATGTTAAAGTGCCTGAGAGGCCGATGAAACAAGGCAGGTCTAGCGAACAATAAGTCATATTCTTAAACCCGGATGGGCACCAATGGTTTCAAAGGAAGTGTGATGACCTGGAGCGTGGCACAAAAGGCAACACAGTCAAATAAGCAAGAAGAGTCCCTTTATTATCTCCAGCTTTGCCCCCAATGTCCAGGTTACCTTCGGCTGGAGAAAAACTCTCCCAGGAACAGCCTTTAAGTGAAGAAAATTCAGTCCGAAAACAAAGTACATACAAACTGTAACTAAAAATCCAAACAAACCACGCTGTAGTAATTAACTTGACAGGGCAGAAGGAATTGCAGATTTGAAAACACAGCAAAACAGATACAGTTGGGAAGTCACCAGAACACAGATAAGCCTTGATGATACCAGATAATTCACGATTTGCTCCCAACAACTTGCTGTGCATGGCTTCCCTTTTTAAACAGTGTTCCCAGCTGCAGCTAATGAAGGGAATCAGGGCCCTTTCCTCCCCCATAAGTCACACAACTCATGCTGCTCCCTTCTCCATTCCTCCCTGTGTGCCCTAGGATGAAGAGGGGTGGGCCTGTGTCTTCCTCTGAATTCCCTCTGCCTTGCTCTACCTTTCTCCTGCTCTGCCCAGCCGGACTTTGCCCTTCCCCAGTTTCTTCGACAACCAACAGAGCCACACTCCTGCTCCCTGTCAGCTGTTCGGCCTCCCCCTCCAAATCAGATTCCGACAGGGGCATGACAGGAAGCTGGAATAGCCCAGTTTTTCACAAACCAATGAAACCACAACAAATTCATGCAAAATCTTTCCCTGAATTGTGGCTTCCCTCTCCCAAGTTCCCTATTTGGATATTTAACTCTCAGAATAATGCCAGTACTGCTGCCACTTGGCTAGGAGAAAAGTGCTTGGGAATGAAGCTACTTATATAGACAAAAGAGACAGCATAGAGAGACAGCTGGTGTCGTGGTTAAAACACCAGGCTAGAAACTGGGAGAGCCTGAGTTTTAGTCTAGCCTTAGGCACAAAACCAGTTGAGCTAATATCACTTTCTGTCTCTCAGCTGTAGGAAGGAGGAAATGGCAAACCACTTCTGAAATCTTGCTAAGAAAACTGCAAGGATTTGCCCAAACAGTCACCTGGAGTCAAGACTGATTTGAAGGTGACCCCCCCCCCACTTTCAAAGGGAGATAAACTTGATGAGGGGCAAAAGCCTTTATCCGTCCTCAGATATCTTCCTTTTTAATTTCTTACCTTCATTTGCACAGTTCTATAGGAAGTTAGCACCCACTCCTCTCCTAGAAAAATGAAATATCCTGGGAAATATTAAAAAGGCAGAATATTTCCCCCAAAAGGGTAGAAACTCAGAAGCAGAAACTCACCTCAGAGAGATAGAAACTCAGCTCCCCCACCTTTGCTAATGGACCATTAAGGCCTAGGCCAGAGTATTCTACATAATAAAGACCTCTACCCATCTCCCCCCCTGGCCTAGGAAGATTGTATCAGCCAAAACTCAGGTGAAGCCATGTGGTCCAGACAAAGCCTACAAAGTTAGTTAAAAAACCCCGCACCTGGGAGTCTGACAGCCAATGGGATACATTTCTTGTACAGGAACAGTAAACACTAAGGTGGGACCCAACAGAGGGTATATAAGGATCTCTCAGTATCTTGGCCCGCCCTCCTTTTCCTTCTTTCTTCATCCAGGGCATGTGATCCTGTCCACCATTAAATCATCTTTCCAAACAGCCTCCATGTTTCCAGTGTCTTTTTCCCCACTTGGAACTGAACCCAGAAGGATAATTCTTCCAACAGTTCCACACTTAACTGTTGAAGACTAGATTTAACTGTAAAGATTTGCTTAAGAGCCTTGTTATACTTGCAATTGTCTGATCCAAGAGGGGAGGCTACACATTTGCATCAAGGACTCTCTAGCCCACACGACAGTCTCATCACCCATATTCCTTTGCTGAGAGCAGTTTTATTGCACTTGCAATGAAACCTCCATTGTTCTTCCAATCCTAGCAGTCTTTCCTTTGCATTAGACATGTCTGAACCAATCCTTGGGCTCAAGATTAATCCCCTCCAAAAACAAAGATGACAGCTGAGGTCAGATAATGTTGGCAGAAAGCGCAAGAAGAAGAAGAAATCCCCAGGAAGCTTTACATGTTCCCCAAGCAAGAATGATAGCTGCAAAGAGCAGATGGCTGGGTGGGTTTTTTTTATGGCTGCATTAATAACTGTTGGCAAGAGAACCAAAACCTCACTCGGCCCCAGTACACATGTGAAGGCAGGGAATACACAATGATAGTGTGTGCCAAAATCCAGTATCTTTGCTTTTGAACAAAAAATGGGAGGGAGGGAGGGGACTACAGAGCTATTGTTTGCTTGGCATCTGAGGTCACTTTGAAATCTGGAAAGCAACTTGCCAGGAATACCCCTGGGTAGCATTACTTGAGGATTAAAGTCATCACTATTGGCAACAACAAACAGGTCACTATGTAGATGGGTGCTACTGTGTTTTAGAATTGTTTGCTTGACAAGGATTAAAACCGGGGACGGGGACTAAAATGTTTCTCTCCCACAGATATAAGTAGTGTAACCTGAAATACTGCAAGAATACAATTTCTCACTATTTATTGTATCTGAAGAGCTCATCTTTTATTGTGCAACAGAAAGCAAGGCAAGTTTCTGGAGTGTTCAGGTGTGGGTGGGTGTTTCAACTATTTTAATAGGAATTCAATAATGTTCTGAACATACTCAAAACCGTAGAAGTGGTGGTAGACTTTAGGAGAAACCCTCCCATACTACCACCTCTTACAATACTAGACAACATAGTATCAACAGTTGAGACCTTCAAATTTCTAGGTTCTGTCAAATCTCAAGACCTAAAATGGACACCTAACTTCAAAAATGTCACCAAAAAAGCACAACAAAGAATGTTCTTTCTGCACCAACTTAGAAAGCTCAAATTGCCCAAGGAACTGCTGATAACAGTTCTACAGTATGTCATCTGCACCTCTATCACTGTCTGGTTTGGTTCTGCAACCCAACAAAACAGACAGACATCAGAGGATACTTAGGACTGCAGAAAAAACAGTTACTACCAACATGCCTTCCACTGAGGACCTGTATACTTTACAGACTCCTCACATCCTAAACATAAACTGCTTCAACTCCTACCCACAAAATGACACTATAGAGCACTGTACACCAGAACTAGACACAAGAAGTTTTTTTTCTGAACACTATCACTCTGCTAAACAAGCAATTGCCTCAACATTGTCAAACTATTTACTAAGTCTGCATTACTATTACTATTAATCCTCCCATCCTTCCTTTCACCCATTTCCTCCCATTTATGACTGTATGACTGTAACCTTGTTGCTTGTATTCTTACAATTTCTATTGACTGTTTTCTAGTATGATTTGATTGCTTATTTGTACCCTATGACTATCATTGTTGTATCTTATGATTCTTGATGAATGTATCTTTTCTTTTTATGTACACTAAGAGCATATGCACCAAGACAAATTCCTTGTGTCTAATCACATTTGGCCAATAAAGAATAAAGAAAGAAAGAAAAGAATTCAATTGATCCTGCTATGTGACTGTTCCTACCTATTCTTTATCAATTAATGGGATTTTTGCTTGTATGCATTATGTTTCTAAGGTGGAACTACCAGTACATACTGCAGGATTTTGCTGCTGAAACGGAGTGAAAAAAAAAATGGTAATTTGGATGGCAATTTGGATGCTTCCATTTAAAGCTTTCAATAAGTACATCACCTAGTTTATCTGGAGAAAAAAGTCAGCTCCAATGACATCAGTCATTAGCTGTCCATACCTCTCTGCTTCTTAGGAGCCAGCCAAGAAAATGTAATTCTTGACCACAAAAGTTTTTCCACCTCTCAGTTTAGTATTTTGTGTGAATCATCCATGGCTAATTCAATCAACTGTTTAAAAAGCAAATATTTAACATAATTCCTTATCAAAATTCCTCCTCTGAACTAGTTTTTGCCAAGCATATTTCTTATTTAGAACAGGATTTAGATCATGAAAATAGTCTACCACTATTTATTTCATTATCAGCTGCTTTATTTGACACAACACACTCCTGGATTAAAAGACAGTCTACTTGACAAAAAATCCCGATAACTCAACTTTTGGGTTGAGCAAGTCACAACCATTGCAGGCATCTGCAAGGAGAATCCCAGAACCAATAGCTTTATTAAAACTTATAGATGCCTCCCATGCATTTTCATCAAAGGGAAATTTGGCTCCCTTTTAGACCTCCTCCCTTTTGCATTTCTGATTCCAGCTGTTTCCAGGCTAAAATCTGGCACACAATGTCCAAAGAAAGGAGGAATCTTGTTTTGGGATTCCAAATGTGCAATGCTTCATATACTAAACAAAAAACAAAAAACAAAAAACACCCCCAACAACACCCCCAACATTGTTGAGCAATTTTTGAGAAGTTTACTCCATCTGGTTCATATAGAACTGGAACTGACATAGGAACTATAGCAAAATCCAGATTGCTTGTTTAGCAAAATCAGAGTCAATCTCATTCTGTTCTCAAGCAACATCCTGGAAAAATAAGCACTTCCTTCCATTCTCTGTGCTTTCCTCTGCTCTACTCCATTCTACCTGACTCCTTCTCTCCCTGTTTCATGGTTCTTAAGCACCTGATGTTATTTTGCTTCCATCTGAGCCTCTTTACAGTTCAATTCTAGATTTCAATTCAGAATAAGTCCTACTGAGTTTAACAAGTATCACTCCCTCCCAGAAAAATCAGTAGAGGATTTCATCTTTACTTGCCTATTTAGTAAATTGCCTTTTTGCAAATGAACATCAGCTGCTTAAATAGAGGGGAAGATGGAAACATTTTGACCTGCTCAGATTTCTGTTTCTCATTACGTTGCTTTGCAGCAGCAGATGGGTTCTAAATTGTGAGAATAGGACTGAGACTACCAATCAGAAGCAAGGTGCCATTTTCTTACTATCCTCAATCAGGACCCCATGACTCCTTCCTGGATTGATTCACAAACTGGCCCTGTTTGTCTGACAGGAGATTAATCCAGCATCCAAGTTCAAAAAAAGAAAAGGCTCCCACATCCTGAATAATTGTAGAAAAGGGAGAAATTCAGTTTATAGAATGTGCAAGATACTCCCTGATATTCTGAAAGCACAGGGGTCAAGAAAAATCTTCCATGAGTACACTTAAGTTGCATACTCAAAGTACAAGCATGTTTCTTTAAAATGGCAGATTAGTTCTATCAAAAAGATGAGCCAGAGATTGTGTTAAGGCCCTGTCACACTGCCCAACGGATGCAAAACGTTAGTAAAAAGGACACAACGGACAAGCAAAATGTTCCATCCATTGTTATCTGCTCTCAAAGGGGGCAAAAATTTGCATAACCAGAGCGGATAACACGGAAAGGAACGGACGTGGGGAGGACGCAGAGCGGATGGAAAGCGGATGCGGAACGGAAGCCCAGCGGATGGAAGCAGATGGGAGCAGATGGCACATCCGCAGGACTTCTGGGGGGCCTCAGCAAAGCGGACACAGAACGGATATAGCGGATGCACAGCGGATGAAGCGGATGCAGAGCAGAAGCCTAGCGGATGCACAGCAGATGAAGTGGATGCAGAGCGGAAGCCTAGCGGATGCACAGCGGAAGCCGAACGGATGCCGAGCGTTAATTGCGCATGCGGGGGGGATGCATCGCATAAGCCCCGCGGATATAAAGGGAAGAAGCTCCCAAGCAGGTCACCATTCGGAGGAAAGACCTGCTACCGGATACATCGAGTCCTTGCCTGCTCTGCCTGCATGCCTGCCTGCAAGCCTTGCTGCAAGCCTTGCTGCCAGCCTTCCTGCCCGCCTGCCTCCAAGCCTGCCTGCCAGCCTGCCTCCCAGCCTCCCTGCCAGCCTTGCTCTCTGCCTGCCTGCCAGCCTTGCTGCCAGCCTGCCTTCCAGCCTCCCTGCCAGCCAGTCTGCCTGCCAGCCTTGGTGCCTGCCTTCCTGCCTTCCTGCCAGGCTTCCTGCCAGGCTTTCTGCCAGCCTTGGTGCCTGCCTGCCTGCCAGCCTTCGTGCCTACATGCCTGCCAGCCTTCCTGCCAGCCTTCCTGCCAGTCTTCCTGCCAGCCTTGGTGCCTGCCAGACTCCCTGCCAGCCATCAATCCCACAACCATGGGGAAGAAGCGAAAGCCTCAGCAACCTGCCGCCATCCCTGGCAAGAGGGACAGGTCCACCCTCCCGCCCCCTGTCCCTGACTCTGCTTCTGCTGGGGCTTCTGCTGCTGGGGCTCGCTCTTCTGGTGCTGGAGGTTCTGCTGAAGCTGCTCCTGGCGGTGGTGCTTCTGCTCGTGCTTACTCTGCTGAAGCTGCTTCTGGCGGTGGTGCTTCTGCTGGTGCTTATTCTGCTGAAGCTGCTCCTGGTCCTGCTGGTCCTGCTGGTCCTGCTCGTGCTCCTGGTCTTGCTCGTCCTGCTTGTGCTCCTGGTCCTGCTCATGCTCCTGGTCTTGCTGGGGCTGCTGGTGCTTACTCTGCTGATGATGATCCTGGTCCTGCTAGTGCTGCTGGTGCTGCTGCTGCTGCTGCTGATCCTGCTGGTGCTGGTGCTGCTGCTGGTGCTGCTGCTGCTGCTGATGATGATGATTATGATCCTGCTGGTGATGATGATGATGATGATGATGATGATGATGATGATGATCCTGCTGGTGTTGCTGCTGGTGGTGGTGTGGAGGAGCAGCCCCTACTACCTGGGAGCCCCTCTGATGAGGGCCCATCTGGTCCTGCCAAAGGGAGGAAGAGGCGTATGTGACAACTGGAGAGGAGGCAATACTCCATTGAGGAGGAACACGAGGATGAGGTGCTGGAGTGGCTGAGAGAGAATGACTATCTGTGGCGGAAGGGACACCGGCTGTACAGGGACACCAAGCGGAAGCATGCTGCTTGGAGAGAGAAGGCGGTGAGTATGGGCTACGCTTCAGAGGTGCTCCTCGGCTGGTGGAAGCACATGCACACCTGGTACGGGAAGCTGCACCTGAAGAAATCTGGCCAGGCCATGGTTAAGCTGACGGACAGAGAGACCTACATCATGGCCAGGTGCAGCTTCCTGGAGGGTGAGATCCGCCACCGAGGAGCAGCCCCTCTGTCTACCCTCTCTCTCTGGCAGCCTGCTGAGAGCCAGTCCTCTTCCAGCCGAGAGTCAGTTCCTGTCTCCAGGAAGGTTTCTGTGGAGCGTGCCACAGCGGAGAACCTGCGGACAGGTGTTGTAACCGTGGTTGAGTGTGTGGAGGACTCCCTGCTGTGGTGGGAGAAAGGAGACGGCGCGTCCACCACAGCCGTACCCGCATCCACCCCCAGCTCCACCTCCACAGAAAGGCAGAGAGCCAGACAGCAGGAGGGGCAGAGCCAAACTGTCCTGCTGGAGATCAGGGACACCATCCGGACCAGCATAGATCTCCTCTCTCAGCTGGTCCACACCGACTCCTCATCCTCCAACCGCAAGCCCTTCCTCACCTATGTCAACCAGACCCTCAGGGACATGGAGGAAGCCCAGTACCAGGTGGTGAAGGACCGGATCACCGAGCTGCTTCACAACCCTCCAGATCCAGAGGAACCTGCTCCCACCCAGTCCAGGTCTGCTCCTCCACCCCAGGTGATGTCCCTCCCATTCCAAGGCTTTCCACAGCCTCTCACTTACCAGGGCTACGGCTACCAGGAGGTCCAGCAGCACAGGCAGCAGCCCTTCCCAGTCCAGGTATAGATTCATCGGACGACACCGTTGCCACTGGTTCCACTGATGCCGATGCCACCCCACGACACTGATGCCACCCACGCCACCAATGCCAGTCCTCATCCAGCTGCAGACCAGACAGCCCCTCTACACTGCTCCTTCCTCCACCCCACAGCCAAGTCCGGCCTCAGTACATCTGTCATCGGTACTGGGGCTGACACCCCATGGCATGGAGGAAGGAGCTCTCAACATCATAGGTCTGAGCCAGCTATCCAAGAGCTTTCTCAACACACCGTCACCTGTTGTCCTCTTGGGGCCAGGCACCCCAGTGGTGCTTCTGACCAGCACTCTAGCAGCACTCACCTCCACAGCACCTGGACCCTTCACCCCTGAGACTGGGCACACCTCCGAGTGACCAAAAGGAGTGCCAGAGACTGGCTGGCGGGCTACCTGTGGACTTTATTTGGACACTTGACTTGGGTCATTTTTCTTTTACAGCTTGTTGTTCAATAAGGTCTATCTTTGATTCACACACTTGCTTCATTTCTTTTTTTTAATAAAGTCTTGGTGGAAACTTTTAGAAATGATTTAAGCCTTTGCATGCTTGTGGGATGGGTTAAGATAGCAGTGGGGTGGGCAGGGATACCTGTGGGATGAGCAGGGATACCTGTGGGATGAGCAGGGATACCTTTGGGATGGGTGATAGCTGTGGGATGGGTTAGGATACCTGTGGGATGGGTAATAGCTGTGGAATGGGCAGCGATACCTGTAGGATGGGCAGGGATACCTTTGGTATGGGTAATAGCTGTGGGATAGATAAACCTCCAGTACAAGCATAGTGGGACTGTATGGTCCACCCTCCCAGGTGCCACACCAATGGCCCTTTATTATCAATACTAATGTAATCATTGATTCACACATGTCAACATAAACACAACTCTTTATTAAATGCCCTGTTCATTGTAGGCCCACCCAACATACATGGCACAATCTCATCCTTGTGATGAGACAGGCTCAAGGAAGCATCCATTAAGCATCTACCATCCTGTCTTGCCACTCCACTGCTCCAGCTGGGGAGTTGCACCAGTGTTTCAGGAGGTTGCGCTGCTTCTTCCCTTCACGTGAGGCTCTGTTGGGGCCTTGCACATCCTCAGTGTCTATCAGGTTTAGCCCTTGCCTCCATTCCCCAGGCTCCATGTCCCCATTGCCTTGTTGGAGGTCCACGAGCCTGTTCTGCAAGACCGGGTAGCAGGTGCGCATGAGATTGTGCAGGATGCAGCAAGCTTCCACGATGTTCCTCACGGTCTCTGGGCAATGCTGCATGGTGGTGAGAAGTACCTGGAACCTGTTGGCCAGGATGCCAAATACGTTTTCCACCACCCGCCTTGCCCTGGACAGCCTGTAGTTGAAGAGTTCACAGAGCCTGTAGATGGCTTCACACTGTTGCAGAACGATGGTGGCTGCCAAAAGGACTGTGTTACGATCCACGGTTGACATGACTGGATGCTGTGGAAGAGCAAGAGTCAGATGAAGGCTGCAGAGGTCTGCACAGCTGGGCTGCTGGGCTGAAAGTGAGATCCAGGTGAGTTGCTCCCCCTTTTTATGGGCAATATAGGTTTTCCACTATGTGTCCCTTTGCATCCTCTAGGCATCCTCTAGACATCCTTAATATCCGAGATAGGTCCCCTCTGCAAACATTTTTTCCGTTTTAAATGCTTTCTTTGCGAGCTGCATCCGCTTTCATCCTTTCTCCATCCGTTCTGCATCCGTTCCGCTTCCTCCCTGCGTCCGTTTACCGCTGGAGTGGATCAAGTTGCGCGGATGCGTAGCGGATGCCTAGCGGATATAGCGGATGCGTAACGGATGCAGAACGGATGCCTAGCGGATGCCTAGCGGATGCAGAACGGACGAATTGGATACATTTTCCGCTCAAAAGTTTTGAGCAGCTCAAAACTTTCTGAGCGGATGAAACGTCAATAAACGGATGCTGGACAGATAGAGAGGAAGCAAAACTGAGGCAGTGAGTACAGAACGGATACATCGCGTTAACCAACGGATGGCAAGCTTTTTTGTCCGTTTTACATCCTCTTTCCATCCGTTCCATCCAGTGTGACAGGGGCTTTAAATCCCAAAGTGCTCTGAATCTATCTGATTTCTGAGGGAACTCAAACATATGTCCCATTGATAACAATGCAAAATAATTGCCACAAATTAGCATTCCTCAGGCAGGGAGGCAAACAGTATTAAATTAATGAGTCAACACAATGATGGATATCTCTATGTGTGTAGTATGTAAAAGTCTAGTACTTTTGGAAATCCCAGTGTGCTTTTAGCTAATTGGTTAGCTAAATTTCCTTAACCCTAATTTTTTTTTGTATAAAATTGCCCTCAAGGTGACTAATAATAGTAACATACAAAATAAAAGAAAAATTAAGAACACAATATTAAAAACTGTAGAATAAATATAACATTTGCAGCACGTTTACCACAGGTAACATAAATTACTTAATGAGATCAAGGACCCTTACTGCTAATAGAATTCATCAGTTACAGGCTTCCCTTGGTAAGCAGTTCCAAGTCCTGGGAAGTTCCTTGAACTTTACTTAATAATTATATAGATGTAAAGAGTCTTTTCTAAAAGTCTTAAAATCTGGCTTGTACAGAATATAGTATGATCTCAGGTTGAATAAAATTAAGCATTCGGGTCAAGGCTAATCATGGGGCTGAAACCAAACCCAGAAACAAAAACATTTCTATTTTATGTGAATTAAGCTTCAGTTTGCTGTTATTCTACAAAAGGCACAAATTCATTTAAAACTTAAATTCTTCACATTTATCCGGAAAGAAGAAACAGCATGTTCCTGACATTTTGGGAATACTATAAACTTGGGCATTAACTGAACAATTTTAGAAGATGAATGGATTTGATGACCTTTATATATTTTAATGTGTGATCGATATGGAAAATAATACTAATGGATTTCACATCGTGGGATTAAAACCTTACCTTCCCTTTTTCTCTACCCAGAAAATGTTTTGCTTTGGGGAACAAAAGGGATGCTAAAGAGCAAAGGGACAATTTGCTAGCGTTCCAACTTGATGTCCTTCAAATGTATTCGCCCACAAAACAGACAGCCTTGGATTTTCATTCTTTGGAAGGGTTTAAACAGACTGCTGGATGGCAGTCTGTTGGGGTTTTGCATTCCTCCAAGGCCCCTTCTCCCATTTACATTTTATGATTCTAGGAACATTTGTTATCCTTAACCAGCAGTGTGCCTGGATATCAGGATGGGAAACTCCCATGCCTAGTACAGCATACATTAACCCTAATGCAAGTGCATGTACTACACTGTATATTTCTGGAGAAGGGTATTTCTTTCCTTCCATTGATACATACCATGACAAAGCTCTTGTATCAAGCTAGCTGAAATCCCGAAGAGAAGCAACTATACTGCAAAATAGAGCTACAACCCCAAAATTTTAATCTCTTCATTTAAAATGGCCAAATAACCAAACTGAATCCCATCCAGACACTGACTCTCCATCTCACCAGTCATTCTGAAAGTGGCAGCAATGTTTAACCATGGTCAGATATGGCCACTTTAACCCATCCACAGCTTTACTGTCATTCTGATACCTTTAAAGTAGACAGCCAGATGCTTTTCAGTAAACTGCCGAAATATTGCATATTTCAGAATGCAGACCCCTGAAGTTTTTTTTTTTTTCTCTCTTCAACAGTCTCACAAAATTCCAGGCTGCTGAGATATATATAGTTTGATTTATATAGTTTATATATTATAAACTAATATATAATATATATAAATTATATATAAATTATATATAAATTATATATATATATATAA
>BLBF01000052.1:10517657-10537290 GCA_015471245.1 Laticauda colubrina | reverse complement strand
GTTTCCATGGTGAACTTGATTTTGGGGTGTGTGTTGTTTAGGTGTGTTAGGAAATTGTTTAGGTTTTCTTTTCCATGGGGCCAAATCACAAATGTGTCATCGATGTATCTTAGCCATAGTTTGGGTTTGTGGGTGGCATTAGCCAGGGCTCTGGATTCGAATTCTTCCATGAACAGGTTTGCAATGACGGGTGACAGTGGTGATCCCATAGGGGCTCCTTCAATTTGCTTGTATCTTTGTCCTTTGTATATGAAATATGTGTTGGTTAGGCAGTGTTCTGTTAGTTCCATGAGGTCTTTGGCTGGTTGGTATTTATTTTTGATGATTTCAAGAGTTTCTTTTATTGGGACTTGAGTGAATAGTGAAACCACGTCGAAACTTACAAGCAGATCTTCTTGTTCTACGTGTAGATCTTTGATCATTTCTAAGAAGTGGTATGAGTTTTTTACATATGAAGCTGCGGTTTCAGCATGGGGCTGTAGTTGTTTTGCTAAGTATTTAGCTAGGTTTTGTAATGGTGCTCCTATGGAGCTGACTATGGGTCTGAGAGGTATGCCTTCTTTGTGTATTTTTGGGAGGCCGTATAATTTGGGGCATCTAGAAGATTTTTCTCTTGGGATGATCGTCTGTTGGATTTCTTTGCTTATGTGGCTGGTTATAATTTTCTTCTTGGTTGATTTTTCTAGATATGTGGTTGGGTCTGTATTTATAGGTTTGTATGTGGAGTCTTGGAGTAGGTCTGTCAATTTTGTTTCATAGTCTTTTCTGTCCATTACTACTGTGGCATTTCCTTTGTCTGCTGGGAGTATTATGATATTATTATCATTTTTCAGGGTTTGTAACGCTCTGAATTCATCTTTTTGCAAATTATTTTTGGGTGGTTTCGTTGTGCATAAGATGTGAGTAACCTGGTGTCTTATTCTGTCAGCTTCATCTGTATTTAATTTGGTTAGGCTGGATTCTACTGCACATATGATGGATTCTGTTGGGATTTTTTTGGGTGCTATGGCATAATTGAATCCTTTGGATAGGACATCTGTTTCTGTTTTGTTGAGTTCTCTGTTGGAAACGTTGTATACTAGTTGTTTCAGGTGTTGTGGTGGGTTATTGGGAATTTTCTTGTCATTTTCTAATTTTTTCAGTTTTTTTGAGAGTTTATCATTTTTATAAGTATTTTCAGTTTCAGCTCTCCAAGTTGTAAGTTGTTTGATCTTATCCCAAAGTAGAGGGTGGATTTTGCTGCTCAATTCCAGGTGTAGTGCTAGCAAATCTTTGTTTAACTGATCTAATTGGAATCTTTTACTGTGAACTTCATTTCTGAGTAGAGATATCTCTGTCCTTTTCAGGATACGTTTGGTAGCTGCTGTGTTCTTATGAAATGTTAATTTGAAGCAGGTTGGTGTTACATTGTTGTCTCTGCAGCTGCATAGGAATTTTAGGTCACATAGTATTCCTGCTCTTTTAACTTCCAGCTTCTCATAGCTTCTGATCTGGCTGTTTATTTCCTCCCCGTAGAGGTCAGATATTTGTTTTTTTAAGTTATCGCGGGTACTTACATGTGTGCTGTTCAGCTTCCTTCGGGTATTATCCCACGTCATTGTAGTTCTGTTAAAGTTGTAGCAACGTTTCAGCAGAATCTCATCTGCCATCATCAGGCTTCTGTATGGATGTGGGTCTTACAGCTCCTGGTTTTTAAATTTGAGGCTGGTTCATTCTGATTGGCTGGGAGCCTGGACCTATTTCATTGGACTTGGAGTTTGATTGATTGGTGTTCCTGGTTTCTCCTGTCTGTTTTGTGGCTTTGATTGGCTGGCAACAGTCTGTTCTTGTGTTGGAGGCTTTCAGTGCAGCTTGGCTGCGTGTGAAGGGACGGCTGCTCTTTATTAGCAAGCTGGGTTTCACCTGGGTGAAACTAATATATATATAAAAATTATATATTGCCATAGAGATTTATATAGTTTGTATTTTTCCCAAGCTGGTCACTTAAGGTCATGTCTTTCCCAATAATTGTCCCTAACACAGTTACATTTTGTGTAATTCCTTGCTAATTTTCTTGCTTTGAGCTTTGGGGAAAATTGTGGGAGGGCATGGGAATGTTTATCAAAAAAAACTATCTAGAGATACATTGCTTCAGAACATCGAAGTTCTGCTTGTGTAAATTTGATATGGTGGAACCTTTTTCTTAAGGCAGGCTGTTGTTTCAAGAGGAAGGGAAGAAGATTGAAGGCCGCAAAAGCAAACAAAGAACCATTGGACCATTTGTGAAAAAAAAATTACATTTCCTCTCCATGCCAGTTTTTCCATTTGAAAAATCAGAAAGCATTGCAGTATCTCCCACAATAAGAGTATAACATGGGGACTCTTCCTTTGCTTCACATGTAAAAGAAAAATTCCTCAAAGTTACCAGGGCCCTTGATGACTACATGGACACATCCATGGATTTTTCCTGGTAACAGAAACAGCCAGTTTGATCTAGTGGTTAGGGCAGCAGGCTAGAAAGCCAAAGATCATGAATTTACACATCACCTTAGCCATGAAAGCCAACTGGGTAACTTTGAGCCTCATTCTCAGCCCAACCCACTTCACAAGGTTATTATCATGGTCAAAATAGGCAGAAGATGTATAGGAAGTTTGCTACTTTGGATTATTTGTAAAAAAATAAAGATGGGATATAAGTAAACAAACAAACAGCATGGGAACAATTTGCTTCTGTCTTCTTTAGGGATATTTGCAGCTATTCATTTGAGTTTGCATATAGGTGTCTTACTGGATTCCTAGCACTAACTAGAATCTGCCTGTTTAGCAGTAACCTGATCATAGGCCTGTGTATAATACATATTTATTTTGTTCATCCAAAGTATTTTTAATCTATTTTTACATTAGGCATACAGGTCTTTTGTAGTAAATAACTAAGGTCTAGTTCAAAGTTTTGAAACTCTTCAACTAGAAATGGTTGTCAATTTTCTGGACATCAAAGATGCTTAAGGTACTTCCAGACACAAAATCACCATAGCAGAGAAGCTGAAATGGAAGAAATCTCTCAGCCCAAGTTATTTCAGCCTTCAGACACAAACTTTTTAAAGAAATATAGGCAGGGGCCTTTTAATCTGAGGACATTTTCCTTAGCCTAATAGCACTCTTATTTCTCAAAAAAGTAGGCTTGCTGTAATTAACCTGGAGACAGAGTCATAATTTATTATCATTTTATTTTTACTCACTCTAGAGACTTTCTTTGTTCAGTTTCAATTCTGTTGATTTGTTTACCTCTCATGTGGAAGTAGTTTCTTGTTCATATTGTAATTAGATTCCTTTGCTACACTCCTTGTATTTTATTTATAACAACCCAACTTTAATCTTAATACAAATCAGTAACCTTTAAATCAGGGGTATTCAACCTTGGCAATGTTAAGACCTGTGGACTTCAACTCCCAGAATTCCTCAGCCAGCCATGCCAGCTGGGAAATTCTGGTAGTTGAAGTCCACAAGTCTTAAAGTTGCCAAGATTGGACACCCCTGCTTTAGATTAAGACTATGGGTCACAGCATTCCCTCCCATAATAACCAGGGATATTTTGGTGGTAGTATCCAACGTAACTGGAAGACAACAGGTTAGGAAATCCTTCTCTGTCATACAAAAAGAAGTATTTTATTCCACAGCTGAAGGAAAATGTTCAATTAAAGATAATCTCATTCAAGTACTTTCCAAGCATATTGTATTACAGATCTTATCATCCATAACCAGCAGAATTCATGAACTTGAGAGTAACAGCTAAGGTCATAGGCATTTGAAGATAGAACTGGAAGCAGATGTGTGTGGGGGGGGGTAAAGGTCAAATATTAGCATTATTAGTGCCATTTGGTTTTAATAATTTACATCCCCAGATTTCAAGCACATGCACATACAAATCAGAAAGTCAATTATAACAAGAGCAGATAAACCTATTTTAGTGGAATGACATTTACTCTTAGTTAATTGGGTGGATCCTTTTATTTCCTCAGCATCCTTGATCATTTCCACAGAAGAAACTCCACCTTTCCCAGTTATTGTTAGCCTCTTTTTTTCCATATTCACAGTTGAATAAGAAACCTGGCTGAGAATTCTTACTATAGCAACTTAGCACACTTCTCATTGCTGTGATTAACTAATACTACAGATGGGAGCCTGCATGAAGTTCTCAACATTTTTAAGTAATCAATAAGGCATTCTGGAGAAATCCAGCTAACTTGTCCTGCACCACTATTAAATAACACAATAACACAAAAGCAGAACATTAGAAGCAAACCATTGTGTTGCAAACCATTTTCTTTTCTCCTCCAAAAACAAGAATGGGACAAATGGGACATACATCTCATGTCTTGAGATGTAAATTACCTACAAGTGTCCTTTCATTCAACCCTCCATTTCAAAGCTAGTAAAATGGCAAATGGACATGTTAAAACATCTTGCATTTACATAATTACGCATGTGTTTTTGGAAAGGAACCCTCCACAATATCAAACTCTTAGTACAGCTTTCCTCATACTGGTGCTGCCCAGATGTTTTAGATTACAAACTCAACTCAATTCTCAGCCAATCTGTCCATTAGAATGGTTGAATAAGAAGATTTCTGGACATGATCTGAGATCCCATGTGGTTTCCATGATATTCTGCCTTTAACCAAAGCAGCAATCATTTTCTTTCTTTCCTACTGTTAGGGAAGAGTGCAAGCAAGTCACTAGCTCAATTTGTAATAGAAAACATTTTGCTTCTATTAAATCAGTCCTCCTTTTCATGAAGATATTCCATCAATAGACTGCTAGAATGAAAAATATGCAATACCACTTTCTTTTCCTACCCAAAACCAAAGGTAGCAATTAAAGATAGCTTACTTTTAACTTTTTGTTCTATACAGATAGAAATTATTTTACAAACATGACATAAACAGCCAGCTACATACACTCAATATTCTAAGACTTGAAATTTCTTCTGTTCTTATGGTTGCCACTCATTTTTCAATCTAATTGCACCTTTAATGGTAGTCTGGCATATAAAGATGCAGAGAAGGGAAAGAAGCTTGGGAAGGAAAAAAATGTGAAGCCAAAATGTTATTTTGCAATTAATGTGTCTAGCTTGAGGATAGGAGCTAAGAGGGGAAACCAAAATTATGTGGGGCTAACTTCCCTTGACTGTCAGTAAAAACTTTTACTCTCTCAAATCTGAGTCAGTTTCAATGGCACAGATTATATTGAAACCAGTGAGTCTTGGGCCATGACTAACTTAGAACCCTATTAATTAGTCTCTTCTGTCTGCACTTTTTCTTCATAATTTTTATTGAAAGTTTTTACAATAGAAAAAAACAAATACAAAATTCAGACAAAGAGAATAATGAGTGCAAACAAAAAAGGTGCCGTATTTAAAGAAGTGGCTTCCAATCTTCATCCCAAGTATAAATGAATTTGAAAACTCTTCATTTCCCCCATAATACAGAGAAATCACTCTTCTTGCCTTAATCCATCCCTTATTTATATACAGATCCATAAATCACCAACTTTTCAGTCTGTCTCAGCAAAGTCAATAAATGGTTACAGTCCAGACTTTGACTCATCTCTCTAGTCCCTCAACTTAACTATAATGAAACATAAGTGCATTTACCAACTATTTCAGCAGTTGTTGAATTGGCAGTTGAACTGGGATTTTTTTTAGCTTATATATGAAGGGGTCCAGGAAACACGGCCAAGAATAACCCATCTGACATAACTTCTAAGAGTTGCCATGGCAATAAGACATGTTAATTTAGGCCACCATTTCAGGTGGAGGTTCATATGAAGGGATATTTCTCTCAGATATATTTCTGCTCAAAAGAGAAATGCTAGGAATTCTAAGATTTCTGGTTTTATTCTTCATAATAATTAAATAAAAATAAAATGTTCCTGAGGTAGTTACAAACTAGTCACTTTGTCTTATTTTTTCGATAAAGCAAACCTCCTCAAGACAAGCACTCATTTCAAGGTACATGTTACAGAGAAGTGGAAAACTATTCTAAGTTGTGAGAATTCACAATGAAATACCTGGATTTCCTTTGGAATTTATATCCCTGAGGAAGTCTAGGAAGTAATTTTACAAGCTTCAAATCCCTCAAGTAGAGATGAAAATTAGTACTATTCACCCTTTCAACTTAGAGGCAAGACATTCTTCATTAGCCACATTTCGGGTGATGCAGACAGCCTGCCCTATGCCTGGTCAAATGAACTGTCCAAAGTTTGCAAATCTTAGACAGGTTTCCTCAGGTATCCTAAGTGGGAGAATACTTACACCTTTGAGTAAAGCTGTCCATGGTACCAACCTGACCTTCATCCATGTTATGCCGCAGATCAAGGAAGGGTAGCCATTTTCTTGATATAAGTGAGAAATTGGCAGTGATTAAAATAGCAGTCCCATCAGGGACTTTTGAGAAGTTGATGGGCAATTCTGGGAGTTGAAGTCCATATATTTTCAGGCTGCCAAGATTGTGAAACAGTACTTTAGAGTACCAAGCTCTTCATGGACAGAGGTATCCAAAACAGCTTCTAATCAACGTCAGATATAATTCCATCACATGAGGTAATTACTTGCATGTAATGAAGGCTCACCAGCAAAGAAACTTATCACATTACAATCGGATGTAAGCAACTCAGGCTCAGTTGTGGCTCCTGAAACATAATTCACATATGAAGTTTTCAAATTTGCAAAATGGGTAAAGTCAAGGACTATCATTTTCCAATTCCCACCCTAAATTATCCTTTAGAAAAATACTTCACCCGAAATTGCCCTTCCCTAGCTTGATGCTCTCATGATACGTGGGACTGTCATTAACCCAATCTGCAGAGAGAAGTCTGTTCTACGCATCTGCTCCCAATCCTTGCCCAACTCCCCATCCCAGAAATGGCAGAAACACATGTGTCATGTAACAATGTCAAAATATTTTAATACGTGTCACACACGCAGTTACATTTCCATACAAAACACAACCAGAGAAAAGAGCTCACTGTACAAAACACCCATTATTAAGACCCACTTTTCCTTCAAGGGCCTTTGTATAACAAAGACCAGGAGCAATAGAAGTCCCAGAGAAAACTCCCAACCAGAGCTTTGTTAACAGGTCTCAGCCCTCATGAAGACATGGGTGAGAAAGCTCTCCCCTTGGTGTCCCAAATGTCTATTTGAAGACTTTTGCAACTCACAGAACATGCTTGGCACAAGGTAGGATGACAAGAGGTCTAATATTCTAACCTTCCCAAAAGCTTGGAGGTGGAAGGATAGAGAAAGAGGGGAGAAAGGGAAGTTCTGGGCAGGTGGAAACGAACTGAAATACTTTCATGCAGAGTGTGAGAGGCCGGGCCAACCAAGGGCATCCAGAAAAGAAGTGGGAAGGGCAGCTGAGGGGGGGGGGGGGGTTTGCTCTGATTTGAGTCCCATCCCTACGCCCCCGGCCTCCAGCCTCTCCCTTCAGGAGGACAGAGCCTGGGACGAGGAGTCCCCCATTCCTATCCGATGGGGCTCCAGACCGCCTCCTCCTCCTCCTCCTCCTCCCTCCCTCCCTCCCTCGTCTGAATCAAAGCCGTCCCATGTTGTGTGGTCGTCGTCGCGGCGATCAGTTGGAGGCGGCAGGAGAAGTTCAGAAAGCCACAATCGCCCTACTCCAAGGGTTGAGGTTCCGCAGCACCGATTCCTCGCAACAGATCTGCCCGGGCTCTGCATCAGCCCCTCCGGCCGCCGCCGCCTCCTCCTCCTCTTTCTCTTGCCGTCTTCCCCGCTGCTTGCTGCCTTCCCTCTCGCCCCCGCAGGGCTTTTTGCTGAGTAGTCCCGAGAAACTGGAGCCGAAGATGCTGATGAGGTTGGCCACATTGCCCGTCTCCATCTCCTCCTCCTCCTCCTCCTCTTCTTCTTCTTCTTCCTCCCTGCGGACCTTTTTCTGCGGAGAGCCGGCCGGAGACGTTTCTGCCTCGGTCCCGCCATCGGGATGCCCAGCAGCGATCCGCTTTCTGGAACAGGAAAGGGCAGGAGGAGCCTCGGCCGGCCGTTTGCCAGCATCGCTCACGAAAGAGGAGCAGCAGCAGCAGCAGCAGCAGCAGCAGCAGCAGCGGGGCAACCGAGGGACTTCCCAGTCCGACGACGGGAGCTTCCGGCACCACGGAGAAGTCCGGGGATCCGACGGCGGGAACATCGCCCGGGCCGGCGGCAGAAAGGCGCGAGGAGGAGGAGGAGGAGGAGGAGGAGAGGAGAAGAAGGGCAGCGGCGGGCGCCCTCCTTCCTCCCCACCGTCCCGGAGGGGGTTCAGCGCAGCGGCTGCCGGCGAGGGAGCAGCAGCGAGAGGCGTCGCAAGGGAGCAACCGAGTTCACTCAGGCAGACTTGCCGGGCGCTGCGCAGGACGAGCGACACCAGAAGATTTTTGTGCAATTTCACGCCGCCGCGTTGCCCTCGGGCGCTGTACATCTTGCCGAGCGAGATGCTGACGATACGGTGAGCTTCCAGCTTGCACTCCATGCCGCTTTTCTGCCCGGGGGTGGAGGGGGGGGGGGGGTTGCGTGGCCGGCAACTTTCCCGCGGGAAATCGCCCGCCGGCGGACACCGGACACCCACTTTTCAACGGAGAGGCGAAGGAAGCCTTCCCTTAAAAATAAATAAATAAATTTAAAAAAAAAAAAAAAAATTTTTTTTTTTTTTAAATATATACGTCGTGCTCGTGCACACGCGGACGAAACTCGGGAGGCGTTCAAATTAAGCCGGAGCAAATCACGGCGACCTCGCAGCCCGCCTGCCTGCCTGCCGCCGCCGAATGCAAGCCTGTTCGGGACGCGCGCTTTTTATAGCGCCCCTCTGCGTTCCGACCAATCAGAACCCCCGGATGTACCCGCCGCGCTTGAATCGTCTTTCCGCCAACCCCGGCGAGCCTCCGGCGCGCGCCTCCCCTTTTTTGCGCGCGCCTAACCCCCGTCCCTCGGCCAATGAGGGGAGGGTTGTCAAAGGAGCTCCTGTTGTGTGGCTGCCTTTAAAAGAGCAACGCTCAGAACCCTCGTGGGTGCTGGAGGGGAGGGGGTGGGGCTTTCCGGTTCGCTTCCCTGAGGGATTGGGGCGAAACCGGGGTTTATCTGGACACGAGGGTTGGGTTCCCACCTTTATTTTGGCGGCAAAGACCAAAATATGCGTAAATCCCGAGGCCGGCAACCTTACCAGTTTCTCTAATTGAGAGTTGATGCATTGATTTGCACGTGTCTTTTTCAATTCGGCGAAAGCACGCTGGCCGTGATCCAGAGTTTGTTTCCCAATAAAAGCGGCATGGACGGACAAGTTGGAGACAAAACTGTAATAGCTGCAAGAATGACTGTTGAAGGGTTTGCTATGAAGCTGGCGGAATATCCCTTCATTTCAGATAAGCAGCGCTGGTGACTTCTTTTTTCTTGTCCGTCCAACCCTCAACTGCTTCCCTCCGTCTCTCCCAAGTTTTCGCTCTGAAGCTGCCTTGTGAATATTGGAAGTGGCAAGTTCACCCTTTGCCCTCAGTGTGACGCGAGAGTGAAAAATGCCTTTCCACAGAAATTGTTCAAAAGGAATAACAGTGGTTTGGTATCATTCTAGGAAGGGCTTATTTCAAAAGGTTTGAGCGGATTTTGTTACCGAGTTAGGGCAATGAAACATCTGCAGGAAAACAAGCTCAGAGAGCACCAAGGAGCCCTCATTTGTAACAATGAGACAAGCAAAATATGAATAATAAAGTTGATTATATTTAACAATACATTCTCAATACACCTACTAAAGGGTCAAGAATATTTGGAAATCAATAAGATTCCTGATTACTACTTGCTTGGTTTCTTTTTGGATTGCCTCACTTAAGCTTGGGAGATTCTAGAATGCTTGTCCCGCTACAAGAAGCTAAGTAGCAGAGAGCATTGGATGACCATTTCCTCCCTAATGCTATTTTAATTTCTATGGAGCCTCTAAAACAGATTTGGACCGCTTTGTGATGATAATACAGATAGTCCTCGACTTACAACAGTTCAGTGACTGTTCGAAATTAGAACAGCACTGAAGAAAATGGCATGACCATTTTTCACACTTATGACCCCATGCAGCATTCCCAAAGTCACGTGAACAAAATTCAGATACTTGGCAACTGACTCATGAGATGTCCTGGGATCATGTGATCACCTTTTGCAATCTTCTGACAAGCAAAGTCAATGGGGAAGCCAGATTCACCTGAAGCCATGTTACTAACTCTACAACTGCAGTGATTCACTTAACAACTGTGGCAATAAAGGTCGTAAAATGGGGAGAAACTCATTAACAACTGTCTCACTTAGCAACAGAAATTTTGGGCTCGTGGTCATAAGTCAAGGACTACCTGTACTGCGCCCAATCTTTTCCATATATATTGAGGAAAAGTTGTACACTCCTAGACTAGTTTCTGAATGCAGTTGTAAGGGCTGGGCCTGTAGGATGTTAGTTTCAAGGACCAAGAAATCAGAGCTTTCACTTGTATTTGACTGCAATCCTCTTTGAAAGAGAAATATGGAATTTGGAGATTATTGTCCCTAAAGAACCAAGTGCCATAGTGATAAAGAACATACTTTACTAGGTTCAGCTGAATCACTAGGACAAGAATAGCTTAACTCAAGGATCCTAGATAGTGATAACATCATGCCTCTATTATTGTGTATACTGTATGATGCTATCCTTATATTTGGTCTGCAAAGCAGTTAGTGCAAAATGCAGCATCAATATACTGAAGCAATATGACAAAACTGAATTTCATATCAATTTTGTATATTGTCTAGGGAAGTACTTCATGATCAGTTTATACACACATACTCAAACTACATTGGTAAAGTTTTCCTGTTTCAGTAATAAAGAAAATAATTTGCCATTGACTTAATGGACTTTACACCCAAACTGCCTCACAAAAGCCAGATCTCAATCTGTTTTTAAAAAGTGGTCTTAAGCAGAATGGAGCCGTGTTCCACTGAAATCATATGACTTTTTTTCTTATTAAATATTCCAATGCCATCTATAAAGTGCAGCCTAACTACTTGCTTTCCATATAATTCATTGCAAAAACCTATATGTATTTACCTAGAGGTTCAGTGGCAATTAAATCCAAACATATGAACAGAGAATTACATTCTAAATGGGTTTTAGTATTTGTCTTGCTGACCAATACCACATTTCCTCACACATCTTGGTCTTTTAGCCACAACATTGATTTATTTTTCTGGGCAGATTTTATTTCTAATTTGACAAATGTACATAAACAACAGTAGCGAAGCTGGACATAACTTGAAAATAAGAACATAACTGAACTTACTTCTGAGAAGAAATGTCACCTTAAGTTATTTCTAAAAATAATACAGTTTCATTTTAAAGCTTTTATTTAAATCCCTTCAGTAACTAACGCTCAGAAGAAGAAGAATAAAAGGATACCAGGCCAGAAAGCAGGAGACTGTAAGTTCTAGTAATGAAAGCTGGCTGAGTGAATCCTGCCAGGGGTGGGATTCAACCAGCGTTTATTATCGTTCAGTGATTACGTTATTATAAATCACATATGTTGATTTTAGTAAATGTAGATATTCTGATTAGCAAAATAGTTAAGTCCAGTAGGTTGATTTGCATGTCTAGGTGAGTTTATAACTGATTGGAAATTCATACTCAAAAGATAAAAGTGGAGTGATATGCCGCAGGGTTTGGTTGTGGGCCCGGTCTACATCAACATTTTTATCAATGACTTGGATGAAGAACTATAGGCAATGTTTATCAGATCAGCAGATGAAATGAAACTGTGAAGGATACCAAATATTCTACAAAACAAAAGCACCATTTGAAATAACATTGACAAAAGCACAATTTGAAATACCAGTAACATTGACAGATTTGGAGAATAAGATAAAACTAACAGACAAATATAAATGTTCTTCATTCAGGTAAAGGAAATAAAAAGCTCAGATATAGCCTAACTGCTAATAGTATATGACAAAATGAATATTGGGATTGAAGTTGATCACAACCAGAATATAATTTAGCAATAATGCACCTGCCAAAAAGGACATGCAATTTCAAGCTGTATTGCTCTAACTAAAATAATTCAATCATGGGAAGTAATATTTCACTTAATTATGTAGTGGTCAAAGTGCATCACAAGTGTTGTGTCTGGTAAGGAGCTCCATATTCTAATAAAAGAGTCAGACAAATCTGAATAAGTGCAAAGAATGACAATGAAGATGATTAGGGGACTAAAAACGTCTTTGCATGAAGACTGTGAGTTAAGTTGTTAACTTTAGCTTTGAGAAAAGACAGCTCTCACAAGGCCTATGATAACTCTTTCAAAGTGCCTGAATCTGATACAGATGGTGGTCAACATCTGTTCTCTTTCATTTCATTGCGCAGGACTCAAAATAATGGTCTTTAAGTTATAGAAGATGGATATGCTGGTTGAATATTAGGAGCACTTCTAATTAACAACAAGAACAGCTAAACAGCCAGTCCAATTACTGAAAAGACAGGTGAGTTCAAAAAGAGAATAGAAAAACATCTGTCAGGGATACTTTAATTTGAATTCCAGCATGCACCAAGGTTTAGACAAAAAGACCCAATTACTATGCTCTTCCAGCTTTGCTATTCTTTTCTTCTCAATAAATATGCCTGAGACTGCATTACAATATAGGGGGAAATGTTAATAGTGGAATCCAAAAGTCAAAAACAAAGCAAAATCCAAGAAGTCTGCTGTGATATCATACAATATACCGGTATATGCAGAGTTCACTAAATCCTATAGAAAGGCTTGGCTGCTTTAAGGAATTACATCCAGGTACTCCCGCAGTCCCCACATATGCAAGTTTCTGCTTCTTGTTCATCCTGTCATTGTAACAGTCAGCCTTTTTTTTCTAAGACTAAGGGACAATAGGCAAAGAATGATGATGTATGCCAACGTGGCACCTTTCAGATGCGTTAGAACTGAAATTCCCTCTGGAAGGAACTATGCTGAATATCTGACAGACATTAAGTGCTCTGAACAGCCACGGTTGGAAGAAAGCAATAAGAAGACAAGATAAATATTGCAGAAAACAGGCAGTGACATTACCCTTTTAAGAAGACAAATGTTTTTGTTTTAGATCCCTCTCCTCTCCCTTGTGATTTCATCCTCCTCCTTCCTCCTGCCCCCCCTTCCCAGACTGATGTAATTCAAACAGAGGCAGTCAGTCACATGGCTGCTTATGAGGCCAACATTAGGTGGCTGCACTGCCTTCCTGCTTTCTTGTCCCTGCATGAGAGTGACAACCTGCTTTGATTTCCAGGGTGTGCATGAAAGGGTTTTGGTTGCAGGCACACATGCTCCAGTGTTGCTCTTACACAGTGGCTATGTGTACTATTTTTGTCTCTGTAACATGATTGCTTATGATGGTTTACCACACAGAGTCCCTCAGGGGAATGTTGGAGATGAGTAACCAGGCTGCCAATGTTTCTCTTCCTGACTGCTTTTTTTTTTTTAATTCTATGGGCTTTCTGGATTTCTGTATTTTCCTATAAAAATAGCTCCCACTTCCACCCACCACCCTTGTTCAGGTGGGGTCAAAGAGGGACATGGGTGTAAGAAAGGATGCATGTATGTGCTAATCTTGCTGGTCTGGAAAGATTTGAGAAACAATAAACAACAGTCTTTCTCTCCAGCAGCTCATTTCAAAGACAGCTCCTTGGCAGAGAGAGGAAGACAAATCAAAGCTGACTTAAGAAGTGGTTTTTATATATTCATTTTCAATTCCATTTGATTTGGGGTGTGTGTGTGTGACTGCAGAACAAGTGATGATGGAGAAGGGAAAACCTTTTCACAGATAGGCTACATCAAATCTGCAGAGAGCTGTTCCCTGCTAGGAAGGGGAAACAGACAGCCCTGCAAAAAAAAAAAAAAAACCAGGGAACAGGAAACAGCTTGTGAAAGTCATTTACAATTGTCAAAGGTGTGCCTGCTGCTGCCCATGAATGATTTGTTGTTCTGAGTTTATATTTATCAGACACTGGGAAAGCTCTGAATGTAACTATTAGGGAGTGGATATGGCTTGGTAGGACTGTGCAGGATCATATCCTGGCTGCTCAACAGCCAATGTTCATGGATAAAGCCTGTGGATTAATGCAAATAGGTGCACACTATAATGCACACTATAATTCAAAATGGGCAGTTCTAATCAGCAATCTGTTGAGTGCTTTATAAACAAAGCGTCCACAATAGTGTGGACATTAGGACTAGGTTTAAATTCCCTCACTGATGAGGCCCAACAACACACTGCTCCATCTTACTTACAAATCAAACTTATGGGTTTACGAAGGTCAAGTCTCTGAGTTGAGGTGGTTGCTTTGGCCATGTAGCTCTCTTGGCAACAAAACAAAAATGATTTCACATATCTTCTGAGATATCTAGGCAGGGGGTTGGACTAGAACAGGGGTCACCAACTGGTGCGCCGGGGACCACTGGTGGTCTATGAGAAAATTTTGGTGGTCCACAGAGAAATGTCACCCCCAAAGCAATCCAGGCTGCACGGGGAACACAAGGCTGCGCCGCCCACATGGCCCACGGGAAAACAAGGCTTTCATCGCTTGCATTGTGAGCAACACATAGTGAGGGGAGGGAGGGAAAGAGCAGAGTGGGGGCACTTGCCCCATCGGTCTCACCTGGCCACCGGGCTGCTTCTTTCCTTTTCTTTTTTCTTCTGCTTTTTGCTACACACAAGGAAAGCAGCAAAAGTCTTTCTTTCTCTCCCCCAAACTCCACCAGAAATGAGTCTTTGGGACCCTGCAAGGCATCCTGCTCCAAGAGACTGTGCCAGCAAAGACTCATTTCTGGAGGAGTTTGGGGGAGAGAAAGAAAGACTTCTGCTGCTTCTGCTGCTTTCCTTGCATGCAGCCAAAAATCTCTCTCTCTCTCCCCCTCCCCTTGAGAACAGAGCTGGAGACAGTATCCTGCAATCCCAAATAAAGAACGATAGATCGGTAGGAAAATGGGGTGGGGAATTTTCCTGCAGACTTTTTTTTTATTTTGCCAGGGTCTCGGGTCCGCAGGATTTAAAATGATGAGTTTGGTGGTCCCTGATGTCCAAAAGGTTGGCGACCCCTGAAGATCTCGAAGGTCCCTTTCAACTCTATTTTTCTATTCTATTCTATCTTTCCAATTTCTCTGCCGAGCTCATAATGTTGGTATTCCTTAGTATTTCTCTCTCTTTCACAGGTTCTTTTACCTATATTCAATTTAATGGGCTCAAGGTTGGCCATTTCCTGGGCAAACTGCTCTCTCATACTTTTCAGATTAGACCCTAATCCATCTTGATCAATCAAAGTTGGCTAAGTGCTGCCATGAAGATAAAAAGGGTGATTATAAGGGTCTTATAAGAACAATTTTTAAGTAACCCTCTCAATGAGAGTGAGGGTAGAGAAGAGGACTATCACTGGCCAAAATAGATTAGAATCCTAGGGTCTTGCATGGAACTTCCTTAATCTTGCATGGAGGGCTATTTCCTTAATCTAAATTGGCCCCTCCCAAATATTTCTTCCTTTGTAGACATACATGCATATATCTGTCATCGGAAAATCCCAGTTACTTATTCATTTCTACTTAAATGGAGTCAAGTAAATGTTTTGCAATATCAACAATGCTCTGCCTACAATTTAAAAAGCAGCTTTGGGATGGATAAGATGCAGCTCCATTGTATCCAGTCTTTTTGAATGTGATTGAATGATTTTTGGTGGGCCCACGGGTATTCTGGGGTGCAGATGTCCTCATTCTCATTTGTGTGGATTTTAAACCTTTGTGTTGTGGCTACCAATGCCACACATCTAGGAAAAGCTTGTTTGCAGACAGGACAAAGCCCTATCACATCAAAGACAGTTGATTGGACTTATGAATGTACAATATGATTTGGAATGGTCCAATATTAATTATGAGACATCTCAGATGCAGCACTTTATCTATACAGAAAACAAAGTAATATGATCTTCCACAAGATACAATGTGAAACTCATTGTTAAATTAAGTTGTTTTTCAAAATGGATGAGTTTGGATTTGCCATAGTTATTTTGCATGGATGATTGTCAGATTTCCATGTATTCTTAAATCCATTTCACCTTGTTTCCACCTCAAGCTTCAAAGTTTCATTTAAAAAAAAGTTACTCAAAGAAGTCTGCATTAAAATACAAAACATAGGACATATTTTATACTAAAACCAATGTTTTTTATGATGGTGATCCTTAAACATGGATTTTTGTATTCCATTTTGCATTCTCTTCCATATATCAGCCAAGGAAACATAAATCAGATCAATCTACTTAACAATGAGTCCTAAATGAATTATTGAAATTGTGCACTCATAATAGCAACATGGAACATGGAAAGAACAGTATTCTTTCACTGTTTACTAAAGCTGGGAGCAACATCGGTTCTTGCTTTTTTGCATTTTTCAGAGGCCTCTTCTTGGCTGCTGTTGATGACAGAATATTATACGAGAGCACCTAACAGTTGAGCACAATGAAAATTTTATGTTTACAGGGGTTCACTCTTGCACTAAGGCATCATGTTCTATCAGGACTAGAGCTACAACTGCAATCTTGTATCTAAGGAGTGTCAGTGATGTATTGATGCCCACAAGGCCCAGAACAAAATCTTCTTGTCAATCTTTGCTCAAGGCTTGCATCACAGGTTTTATGGTTATTTGGCCAGTGGTTTTGAAGTTTCGATTTATTGATGTTACTGCAAAAATAGATTCCCCCATTTCTCTCTATAAAAGCCACTAGAATTAACCAGAAATTAAACATGTCTTAAAAGCAGCATGAACTGCATAGCACCACAGTGTTAGTAGTCTAGATCTATTGAATTTCAATTTCTATAATTGCTGTCCTACAGGCTTGTGGTTATTAAAAAATAAACCATGATTTATTGTATTTGTTGTTGATTTGTTGAGCTAATGTGGATCAGCTCAAAATTTTGAGCATTTGGAATCTTAACAAAATTCTCAGGGGAGATATCAACAAATGGTTCTCTTAGGAGCTGATTTCACAAATTCACTGCTGCAAACCCCAAAGCCTGCATTCACTTCTCTGAGCCCATGGTTCTTTTTCCTCTTACATGCAAAGCACACAAGGCTTATTCAAAAAGATTGCTGGTAGTTAAAATTCTTGTCAATCTGAGGAACTTTGGTCTATCTAAAAAAATAATAATGAATCCCTAGTTTCCACAGGACCCTACAGCAAGGTAAGAAGCATTTAGAAGCACCTGATCTAATCCTGATTTATTAACTTCCTTATTCTGCAACTGGCATAGTGACTCTGATGCTGCCCTAGTGTTATTAATATTAATTTTTCTCCATTTTGTCTCTGATAGTAATAAACTCTGTATTTGTAAATAGAAGGGCAGAATCAGCATGAAAGGCACCCATCAGCAAAGTAGTATGATAAATATGGGCAAGGTGGAATCTTCATCCCTATGCTGGGACAATTCTCTTTTTCCAGAAAGGCAAATAACATATTTGCTGCCTGAAGCAACCTTGCAAAGAGAAGAGTCTGCCTCAGGGCTCAATGCAAAAAAATCTATGCCCAACCAATTTTATTCAGCTGATAGAAGTTATTGCTTTGCAGGTCAAAAGCCTTCTAACAAGCATCTTTGGTTGATCAAATCTGATTGCATGAGCTTGTGTGGTCTCCCATGGTGTTTGTACATCTGTGAGAAGATGAAAGAATTATCTCTGGCAATATGTCAACAACCAAGATCCTTCCTACCAAGTCGTTTCTGTAATGGAAAAAAAAAAGTTTTAGAACCAGATCAGAGCAGCGAACACCATGCCCTTCTTGAACTGCTGCTGGGTTTTGTTGTCTCTCTCTCTCTCTCTCTCACCAATGAGAAGAATCCTATCGCTCTGCAGTTTTACAGTCTTGTCATCCCTTGAAAGCGTATTGCAGGAATAAGCAGAAGCCCAAACAGAAGAGACAGTTTTTGGAAGATAAAGAGAGGAAGGAGGCAAATAGTCCCCCTCTCTTTCAACTTCACTTGGGAAGAAAAAGCCTTAAGCCCATGTCCCACTGCACCAACGGATGCAAAGAGGATGTAAAATGGACAAAAAACTTGCCATCCATTGGAAAACGTGATGCATCCATTGTGTACTCACTGCATACGTGTTTCATACGCTCTATCCGTCAAACATCCGTCTACTGCTATTTCATCTGCTCAAAAGGTTTTGAGCTGCACAAAACTTTTCGAGCGGATGAACTTTCCTCTGCGTACGATGTACATCTGCGACACATACGGGGAACATCCATTCTACATCCGTTGTCATCCGTTACACGTTCGCTGTATCCTCACGGCATCCTCTGGACATCCCCTCAACTCACATCCGCTGCAGCTGAAAACGGAAAGAGGGAGGAAGCGAAAGGTACACGGAACGTCCACACAGCGTTAGTAGCACGGAAATAGAAAGGATGTAAGCGGATGCACCTCATATATAAAGCATTAAAACGGACAAAATGTTTGTATATGGGATGTATCTCGGATATTTACGATGTCTGGAGTATGCCTAGAGTATGTGGAAGGACACCTAGTGGAAAACTGACATTTCCTATAAAAAGGGGGAGGAAATCACTTGGATCTCAGTATGAGTCCAGCAGCCGTGGTGCACAGACCTCTTCACCTTTGGTCTTGCTCTTCCACATCATCCATTGATCTCCACCATGGATCATCACACACTCCTTATGGTAGCTGCCATCATTCAACACCAGAACCAAGCTCTCTTCAGACTGTTTCACCTTTTCTACGCAAGGAGAAGAAGGAGACGTCCAAGAGCTGTGTGGGTCCGACGATGGATCGGGAGAAGAGTGGAGTTTGGACTCTACGACAAGCTGATGGTGGAGCTGAGGAATGAAGACACTCGTGCATTCCAGGACTTCATGAGGATGTCACCAGCCATGTTTGAGGAAATAGTTGAGCGTCTGAGACCCAGGTTGACCAAGCCAAGCACCAACTTCCATCCCAGCCTGGACCCTGGACTGAAGGTGGCACTGACTCTGTGCCACCTAGCCTCTGGAACCACATACAGAAACATGCAGTATGCCTGGAGGGTGCCACACAACACCATCAGCAAAGTGGTCAGAGAAGTGGTGCAGGCCATCATCAAAGAATACCTGAAGGAGCTCCTCCAGTGCCCCACCACTGAAGAAGGCTGGAGGAAAGTTGCAGAACAGTGGTATTAGAGGTGGAACTTTCCCCACTCCGTTAGAGCCATAGATGGGAAGCACGTGGCCTGCAAAGCTCCAGCCAACTCAGGGTCCAATTATTTCAACTACAAGGGCTTCTTCAGCATCATCCTCTTTGCCATGGTTGATGCTGACTACAAGTTCTTCTACATCGATGCTTCAGGAACGGGTCTCCTTCAGATAGCCAGGTATACAATGCCAGTGACCTCAAGGATGGGCTGGAACGCAACCTCATCATGGATTTCCCAGATCCAGACCCCCTACCCAACGACACACAAGATGTGCCCTACTTCATCGTTGGTGATGATGCCTTCTCCCTCAGAACCTTCCTCATGAAGCCCTACACTTCCAGATACCTCACCCGTGAAGAGAGGATCTTCAACTACAGGCTGTCCAGGGCAA